>CAJQZJ010001511.1:19190477-19308128 GCA_907164525.1 Lophiomys imhausi
CACACACACACACACACACACACACACACACACACACACACACACACGCTAGCTACTAGTGTCCCTACCTCCATAGAGGCTCAGCTAGCTAGAAGGAAGGACACTGGAACAGAGGGGAAGACCAAATGCATGCAGCAGGAAGGGCAAGTGGGCTGTACAGACAATAGTGAACAGGGGATAATGGTGTCTGTGTGCCACACGTGAGCCTTCCTTCTGCCAGCAGTTTTGCTCCATGGCTTACCTGGCCTCCAAAGCCAGCACCTTCAGCTGTGAATTCATAAACAGGTGAGGACCCCTGTGGTCTTGGCCGAATGATCTCACCCACAGGCCCTTCAGTCACCTGGTAGAAGAGAATAAAGTTATCTCCTATTAGCAGCTTTCTAACCTGGGGGTGGGGTGGGGAGGGGCTGAAGAGGTTAAATTCCTCCTGGGGTGACACTCACAGAGTAGTCCTCTTCAGTCTCAGCCTCTGGCTCCTGCTGCTGCAGCTGTCGGCCAGACACTGCAGAGAGAAGAGCTGTGAGTGGACACGGGGCACTAGGCTGTAAAGTGGACCTGGGTACACAAGGGTGAACATCAGCCTGAGCTAGAGGGTCCCTAGATCTCAAGATCCAGAGACCCTGGGTGGGAGCAACTGTAGGATAGCAGCAGTAGGGTGGCTTTTGGGGCTCAGACATTATACAGGTTTGCAGATTTAGTCCAAGGAGGAAACACAAACAATAGCTACCCTGAGTCTGAAATTAACATCCGGAGCTTCTGAAATATGTTTTCTTAAATGTCCAGCACCCATCCAGAAATCACAGGCAGTGAAAACAAACAAGGAAGTGGAGGTCCACACTGAAGAGTAAGGCAAGTGATGGAAGGTGTCCCCAAGAGTCCACAGAGGCCCACTTAACACAGACTCCAAAGCAGCCAGCCACTAACAGATCATCTAAGACACTAAAGGAAACCATGGTGGCAGTTACAGAACGATGGATGGTGGGCTCTCATCAAGAAAGGGAACGTCTGAGGCTCGGGATGTAGTTAAGTCAGGAAACTGAATGCCTACCATGCATGAAGCCCTGCATTCTATCTCCAGGATGCAAAGTTCAGCTTGGTGGTGCACACCTGTTATCCCAGCACTTGGTAGGTAAAGGCAGGAAGATTGGGAGTTCAAAGTTATCCTCAGCTGTATATTTCCAGGTCAGCCTGGGGTATATGTTACCATGTGTCACATAATAATTCACATAAATTCAACCCTGAGTTTTAAGGAGTAGAGTGTGTGCTAGAGGGACTCAACAGTAGATTGGAGGAGCCTGCAAAAAACACTTCAGACTGGATTTCAGAACCAGTTTGAAGAACACAAGAAGAAAAGCTGAGGAAAGATGAGCTGAGAGGGCCTCAGGAACCTGCAGACAGCCCTTCAAATCAGAGGAAAAGACAGAGGAACTAGCTGAAGAAGCAAAGAATGGAACCCATTGACAGGTCCAAGAGGCTTGACAAATCTTGAGCAAGAAAAACACGAGATCTTCAGGGAATAAGCAGCGATCAAATGCTTGAGAGGAAGTGGTCCAGTACACATAAAGACACAGAAACACCGTGACAGCTGACCTAGCAGAGACGTGGACTGAAAGCCAGCTGTAGGCCTGGCAACCTGGTGACAGCAAGACCATGACTCAAAGTAAAAAATAAAGAGAAGGCAGGATGTGGTGGTGCATGCTTTTAATCCTAGCATTCCATAGGTGGATGCAGACAGATTTTTTTGAGTTCAGGAAGAACCTGGTATAGTGAATTCTAGGCTACCCAGAACTACATTATGAGAATCTGTCTCAATAAATAAATAGATAGATAGATGAGAATCCAGCGGTGGTGGCATATGTCTTTAATTTTAGCACTCAGAAGCAGGCAGATGTTTGTGAATTCAAGGCCAGCCTAGTCTACAGAGTGAGTCCAGGACAGCCAGGACTACACAGAGAAACCCTGTCTCAAAAAAAAAAAAAAAAGCAAAAAACAAAACAAAAAAAGTTAAATAGAGAAGTATGGAAATGCAACAATATTTGCAAAGACTGAAAGAAAAAGGATGTCACTCAAGAACTTGATACCCAGTAAGCAATCTTTCAAATACTGGCAAAAAAAAAAAGACATTCTCCTACAACAATGACCTTTACACCCATACACAAAGAAAGGAAGGAAGAAAGGAAGGAAGGAAGGAAGGAAAGAAAGAAAGAAAAAGCTTCAGTTGATAAAACACTTCCAGGCATGAGCACCTGAACCCAGTTCCCAATGTGAGAAGCCTAAGAAACCCCAAGCAGATGTGTACAGAAGAGATGAAGTCCTGACTGGATGCGTGTTACTGGCAAGGAATGCCTCAGAGCCATGGGACTGCAAAGTCTTCCTCTGGTCCATGTGAAGTGTTGGTGTAAGGCTGTAATAAAATAATAATAAATACCACTTCCCTAGGGAGGCCTTCTCCTTCGTTCATGAGACCCTGACCTCATGACTCCTGGAGACATTCCACAGAGCTCAGTCCTTGAGACATTCCACAGAACTCGGTCCTTGGGACTATCTAAACTTACATAGCTGACTGGATTGCTTCCACTCCCCTTTTGACCCCTTATCCTCACTCCCCAATCCCCACTTGTGGCAACATCCCCTTTGTTCCCTTATCCCCACCTGTGGCTTTCGCCTTTATGCACCCACCCGTTTGCAGCTTGTGTGCTTAAATACTGCCTGAAAACTGCTTTTGGTGGTTCACTCCTCCACGGAGGCAGTCGAACCCTGGTGCATCAGCTTAAATAAACCTCTTGTTTATCGCAATGAATCTAGGGTTCTGGTGGTCTCTGGGCATTGGGACCTCGGGGAACCCCCACCCCAGGGTTCAACATTGGCAGAGTATACAGAAAGCCTGACTGCAGCTTCCTCCTCCCAGGTGGCTGCAGCTTGAGACTTCTCCTACTGACCTCCCACTAGACTAGGTAAGCCCTTGTGCAGTACGTAATGAATGCACTGGGGTGCCAGGCTGTACGCAGTTGGTGCTGTTCCATCAGAGTGAGCATGGCCTATCCAGCCCCAGCTTTTCAGTATGCGCATCTGTGTGTCTGACCTTTCTTCAATCCCTTGTTGCACTGGACAGGTTTCAAGGGCCAACCTATACCGGACAGGCTGCCCTAGACTCATGTTTTACAAAGGTGGGTGTGCTGGCTTGTGCCCTGTAACCCTCACTCTGGGGAAGTAGAGATGACTGGCCTCCTGGGGCTCACTGGTCAGTCAGTCTCACCTACTTAGAGAACCCTGCCACAAAAACTAATGTAAACAGTACCCAGGGAACAACATCTGGCATACACACACACACACACACACACACACACACACACACACACACAATGTGTTCAAAGTTTGCATACTTTACAAAAGATGGTGTGAAAATGATCGACTTTAAAAAAAAAAAAAAAGTGGTCGGCACCCTAGCACCTCTCACCACACAGAACAAAGTGGATATCTCAGCACCCATGGGAATGGAAGGCTCCTGTCAATGAGGGGGGCAGGGGCCACTGGGCATGGGAAAATATTCATCTTTATCCCCAATTCAGCCACAGAAAACATTGATTTAATGTGAATTACAGTTCCAAGTTGAAGATTTAATAAATCTTAAAGAAAACAGAAATTACTTTGGAATAAAGAAAAACAAAACAAAACAAAAAAAACCTTAAACAGGACTCAGAAGCATTAGTCTAAGATGTGTGAGATGCCTCCTTGTGTAAAGGGGTTTGCCACCAAGCCTGATGACCTGAGTTCAATAGTTCAATCCCTGAAACCTATGTGGCAGAAGGAGAGAACTGACTCCCACAAGTTGTTCTCTGACTTTTCCATGCACTGGGGTACATGGGTTTCTACACACACACACACATACATACACACACTAAATAAATGTGATTTTAATTTTTTTTAATTAGCTCAAATGTAGAAATATCTTGTGTACTGTATGGATGCATCTACCTGTCAATTAAAAAAAAAAAAAGCCAGGCATGGTGGCACACGCCTTTAATCCCAGCACTTGGGAGGCAGAGGCAGTTGGATCACTGTGAGTTCGAGGCCAGCCTGGTCTACAAAGCAGTCCAGGACAGCCAGAGCTGTTACATCAGAGAAACCCTGTCTCAAAAAAGCCAAAACCAAAACAAAACAAAAAACTATGGCCCATAGGAAAGGGTAGAATAGTAGGTGGGACATCCATTAGGCAGAGAGGATTCTGGGACAGTGCCTTCAGGAATATGGGAGGAGGACACACGCATGGTACCCAAGCAGAGGTAACCAGCCATGTGGCAGAACTTAGACTAGAATAAATGGATTAATTACAAGCTAATCAGAAAATGAGCCCAGCTGTGTAGCCTAGGTATTTGTGAATACATTTTGAGTCTGAGTTATTATTCCAGGAACTTGGGGCTAGGAGGAGAAACAACAATGTTACACCCAAATGAAGTAAGTGAGAAATCAGCCCACCTTAAAATGTAGAGTTCCATCATGCAAAGACACCAGTGAGGTTGTGAAAATCCAGGCCACAGCCTGAGCAAAGATATTTGCAAGACATTTGTCAAATATGGGCCTCTTGCCCAGAAAGTACAAATGACTCTTGCAAACCAAAATAAAGGCTAATGCCCCAGTAGAAAACAGGGCAAAGGAGTGGGCACATAGCTCAGTGGTGGAACATCTGCCTAGCATGTAAGAAGCCATGGGTTTAATCTCCAGTAGGAAGAAGGAGAAAGGAGGGAAGCAGGAGAGGGGAGAGGGAGGGAAACAGACAAGGCCATGCACATAGGATGTACACCTGGCAAGAAAATGTATGGAAGGTGTTTATCACAATGCCTGCCAAATCCACAGTGAGGAGCCACACTGTTTCCAGGATGGGCTGAAGTGAAAAGGCCTGGCTTTGCTGAGGGACAGGAAGATGTGGGCAGCCGGAATTGCTGACACATCCTAGGTGTGAGGTGAACTAGGTTTGGAAAATCAGTCTGGAGAAAAGGTCTCCTCGTATCTACCCAGGCCATTGCAGCCTACCCGGTGGCCCTGAAGCTTCACAGCTAACCGGCATCACCATGCCACCATGGTGCCAGCATGCTCTGATGTCCCAGTGACTCTTGGGCTCATCACTGCCTTACAAATCTTTTTTTTTTTTTTTTTTTGTCTTTCTGTTTTTGTTTTGAGACAGGGTTTCACCATGTAGCCCTGGCTGTCATGGAGCTCACAGAGATCCACTTGCCTCTGCCTCCAGAGGGCTGGGAATAAAGATCTGCACCAAGTCCAGCACTCTACAAAATTTTTAAGTGATATAAATTAAGGTGCCTTCTCTGTACCAGGTACGGTGCTTAGTAGTTAGAAGATGGAAAGGCAGTGAGTATCTCCATCCTGTCCACTGCCTGCCTCTTACTGGGACACAGAATAAACAAAGCTTTCCCCCACATAACTCAGCCTCAAGTCCCTAAATTCTGCTAAATATTCAGAGAAAGAACAGCCCTGCTGTGATATGGACGCTGGCTGGGCCTAGGCTCCAGGGAAGTGATGTTGAAGATAAACGGCCCACCCCCCTGTGTCAGGCCTGTCCTGAGGGGTGGAGTCCCTGTTACACAGACAATGTCCCTGTCCGTAAAGGGGACTTGTGTACTGGCCTTTAAGATACCCCCATAGGGACAAGGAGTTCCAGGCCTAGCAGGGCTCTGGACGTAGCTACTGTGCCCTGGTCACTGTAGTGCCTCACCAGGAGCAAACCTGCCTCATCTCTGAGCCTGGGTTTCCCTTGCATGCACAGAGACCACCCTGCTGGTCCTGACACCCCTGTCCCCAGAGGCACCCCTGGCGCGATGCCCATCAGCACTTGCTACTCTTCAAACGTTCCTTGCTCTTGTTCTTCTGCAAACATGGCTCTGAGTGGGCTGTGGATGGAGCTGTGGGGATTGGTCCTCCCAAGGGGAGGGTCAAAGACAGTCTACCAGACCCCACTCTTCTTCTTACTCTGTGGGCTAAACCATGTACCAGGACTCCACAGTCTCAGTTTCCTTATTCATAAAACTGACCTTGGGCAAGATAATACCCAAGAACCCAATATCTCTGGAACCCCCATGTGCATGTCCCACAGGCCACCACTCCATAATTTGGTGGTAGAAGGGAAGTGCACCAAACACCTGTCTCCATCACCATCCCCCCAGTCTTTAACCATGCACCCCACCATTGCTAGGGCTGCCAGGATTGCTCAGAGAATCCACACCTTGCCATAGCCACATATTGACTTGGGGGGCATGGAGAAAGGAGGGAACGGGCAGGGGATGTGGAAAGGGGCTAGCTGTAGAAGGGATCCTGGGTCAGTTCCCCTTCCTGGAAGCCAGCCACGGGTAGGTAAACCTATGTCTTCCTGTTTCCCTGCCTGAGGCCGGAACTTTGGCCAGGGCCCAGGCCTGTACTGGGTCAGGTTGAGGCTGGGATGGGGGTCCAGAATGGAAGAACCCCATAGCCAGGCAGTGGCCTACCCCTGAGAAATTGTATTCAAAATCTATTTCGGGGAGTCTTGTGGGTGTCAAAACCCCATGAGGAAAGGTGTTGACAGCTGGGAAGTGAGGCACACTCTGTATTGGGAGTCCAAGAGGGGAGGGAGGGAAGCAAGAGGCAGACCAGCTCTGGCCCTGTTGCCTGGGGTTCAGGCCCCTTCTCAGGCTTAGCAGCTTCGATGTAGCTACACAGCCCCTCTGTTCCTTGTAGGGATAAACTTTGCCACAAGGGTGCACTCTAGGGGCGAGCAGGAGCCCAACCCCAGCCCAGAATGCACAAAGAGGAGAGTAGAAACCCTACCTGCTGCAGAGTGGAGGCTGCCACCCCTACCAGCTGTGGAAGGGAGGGAAGCCTCAGTGCAGAGTCTCAGCCACCTAGAGCATGCCACCCAGGCCTGGGGGACAGGGAAGCACCCTAGCTGCCTGCCAATATGGGTCTCTCACAGTCAGCTCTGTAAACAGCCCAACTTTGAACGCTGCTACTTAAATAATGACACAGGTTGTTGACAGTCACTGAAACCCGAAGTTTTATAGAGGAGGAAATGGGGACACACCTGAACCAAGCCTAGCAGGTCTGGCCACTGTCACCTGATAGTCCCCCAAATTTCCTGGTCCCTCCTCAGCACCCCAAACCCTTTGCACAGTCCCAAACCCTGCCATTAACATCCCACTCCTACAGCCACAAACCTGTACTCAGGGAGGGACCAAAGGACCCTAGGGCAGTCACTCCCCATCCAGGGCATGGTGGGGCTAGGCACGGTGGGGATACCATGGTGGAAGCCACTGGTTTGAAGAAGCTGGAGTTCCAGGAAGTGGACCATGGTAAGGCTGAACAGGTCAGCCTGGGGGAGAGCAAGGGAGGTAAGCAGGGGTGACATGGAGGGGAATACTGCCCCCATGAGCCATGGCCACCTCCTTGTTCAGAGCCATCAGAACAGAGCCATCAAGGCAGGGTGGGGCATTCACTTAAACAAAACTGGAGTTTGCATTCAGACTGCTTTGACTTCCAGGTGGGGCTTGGTGAGGTGGGCACGTTTGCATGTTAATAGGGCAGTGGGATCTTTATGAGCCTGGCTGAGAGACAGGCAGCTCTCCAGGCGCCTGAGAGTTTGTGTGTATGGGTGCACCAGCGTACACATGTGCCTGGTTAGGACCTGCTGCCTCTCTGAGCTTCCAGGGATGGCCTAATGTGAAACACCGGCAGTAGGGGCCCAGGGCAGGCTACAATGGGAAGGCTACTGCTTTCAGATTGGTATCCTGGTGCCCTCATGGGCTCACATGCACCCAGGTCCACCCCACCTTGCATGTACTCTGGCCTCGCCCCATCCTGGAACTTCACAAACCAAGTGCTAAGCTGGGATGACTGTCATGAGACCTTCAGACCTTGTGGAGCAGCACCCCAGGCATGGTGGGCCCCATCCCCCAACACTGCTGCAGTGAGGACTAGCTCTGAAGGGCTGAGCCACCCAGTACCAGGGCCCAAGCTCTTCCTCACATAGGCCAGCTTTGCCCAGGAGGATGTTCTCATTTTTCTCTCTCAAAACAAGCTCCCTGGAATCCCCTACGTAAAACCTCTCCACCTGCCTCAGCTCACTGCTTCCCCCGTGCCCAGGCCCTCTCCAGTGCTGGACTTTTCATAGGCTGCTCTGCTTCCCAGGCAAACTCACAGGCAGTGAGCCAGTCCCGGTGCATCCCCCAAGCACTTGGAGGGAGCTTGGTACACAATAGGTACACAATAAACGATAGTACGAGAAATGGCTAAGGAAGGAACGAGAATGGACTGGTCAAAACTCCTGGCAATGGTAACATGGTGGCATGTGGCCATTAATCCTAGTACTAGAGAGGCCAAAACAAGATGACAGGAAGCTCATGGCCACAGTGAGTCTCAAGCCAGTGTGGGCTACAGAGAAAAAACCTGCCTCAAAAATCAAAATAAAAGCCGGGCGGTGGTGGCGCACGCCTTTAATCCCAGCACTCGGGAGGCAGAGGCAGGTGGATCTTTGTGAGTTCGAGGCCAGCCTGGTCTACAAAGTGAGTCCAGGACAGCCAGGGTTACACAGAGAAACCCTGTCTCGAAAAAACGAAAACAAAAAAACAAAAAAAAAAAATCAAAATAAAATGGCAATGAGCAGCCCTGCCAGGACTTAGAAGGGTCTGCATCAAGGGAACAGAGAAGCAGCAGCAAGCCCGGGCTCCTGTGTCTGCAGAAACTGAGACACGAAAAAGTAAACAGCACAACAGTCACAAAAGACTCAGGACCCAGCAGGAATGGCCACTCCACCCTCAACCATCCAAGAGTAGACCAGCCATCCTGCTCGTTTGAGTAGAAGGGCAAAACTGTGGACACTAGAGAGAGTGTGGCCCATCATGGGCAGCCAAAACTGCAGTTCCACCTTGGCTACTCCCAGTAAGCAAGTCAGCTCCTATCTGATCCACTTTCTATAACCATCCCAGGCTTCTGCGCACCAAACCAGGTCAGTGGCCAAAATCTGGAAACCCCTCCTTAGGCCACAACGCCCAACCTTGGGTCCTGCTACTAAAATAGCTATTTGGTACTTTTGGCACCAGTGTCCCTCACCACTTAGGCTCTCTCCAGACAAAAAGCACTACCTATACCAGACAGGGGCAGGAACACAAGCAGCTGGGGTGTTCTGTGGCAGTCCACAGTCTGCAGTACAAACTAGGAGGTACTACTCCAGGGCCTTCTTGGTTCCAAGCCATCTGGGATCCAGACAGCTCCTTGCTCCTTGCTAGCATTTTCCCAAATGAGCCTGGCTGGCCCTGGCACAAGTTAGTTGGATCCACAAAGAACTGACACCCCTATCCTTCAACATCAGCAAGAAGCAGAACAGGAGGGAGGTGCCCAGCCCAGCTCTGCCCCTCCAGCCTCCCTTGCTGGCTGCCCATCTAGCCCCCTCTGACCTGCTGAGTGGCGAGAGGGGCAGGTGTTGCAGGGCTGAGCCCAGAAGGGGACGGGTGCAGAAGGGGTGCAGCCACTTCTCCGAAGAGGACACGTCCCCAAACTTGTCTAGAAGAGATTCTGGACTGACTGCCTCCCACCAGTTCCTCCCATCCACAGCCCCTCCCCTCACTGTCCCTCCTCCCATGTCTTCAGCCAGGCTCAGAGCCCTGCCAACCTCCCCTCCTCAACACACACCCTACCAGAGGGAGTGGGAGGTTCCTCTCACAGGCTCAGTCTCTGTAAGATAGGGACCCCACCCCAGCTCCCCTACCCCCACCAGCCCAGGCAGCTGACCTGGAGAGGAAACGCCTGCTGTCTGACTCACAACCACTACCCCAGCCAGTTACTAACTGTGTAAGCAGCTGCCTGTTTTGTGGATAAACAGATATGAAGCAGGTTCCCCCATTCCCAAGCCTTGGGCCTCAGTTTCCCTGTGGTGTCTGTGGGTTCTAGAAAGGAAAGGGGGCTGGATGTGGTGGTTAATGCTTGGGAGACAGAGACAGGCAGATCTCTGTGGGTTTAATACTAGTCTTGTCTACATAGCAAGTTCCAGAACAGGCAGAGCTACATAGTGAAACCCTGTCTTAAAAATAAATAAGTGAAAACAAAAAAAAACAAAAAAACAGGAGAAGAAAAAAAGGAAGTCTGGAAAGACTAGCTTGACCCCCAGCACACCCAACACAACACATTTCTAGCCCTCTGGCAAATGGCATCTCCTGTACCTGGAACTGGGGTGAGAGGTACTGCATAAGATAGGTATAGCTGGGACTTAGAGCTTACATTTGTACTTCATGCCTACCCTTATTATTTGGAGATTAGTGGTGGCTGAGAAACCTGCCTCCTTGGGCTTCATATCTCAAGTCACCCACAGCCTGAGCTGCTCCGTCTCTCACATGTCCCTACCTCAGCTCCTGTTTCCAGCCCCTCCTCGCTGTAGGTGGCCAGCAGGCCTAGGCAGGAACCACCAGATGTACTAGCCATAGGATCCCAGGGTTGGCTGCACCTAAGGACAGGCTGCAGCTGGCTCACACAGTTAAGGGGTTCATCCTGGGGTTCCAGGACAGGGAAGGGTCAACAAGGGCAATCCTGCCAAACTCACCAGACCCCAGATCAGCACATTGGCCCAGAAATGAAAGCCACTGGAAATAGTGGAAGAGTGAGTTAAGGCCCTCTACTGGGATATAGAAGTCAAGAGCAGCCTCAGATGGAGAACACCTCAGAGAGCTCCAAGGCAGGGAAAGCAGGGGTCACTGGTGGGCAAATGGGCAAAGAGGCGTCAGGGATATCCTCAGTCCTGGAAGGGGAAGAAGTGTCAGGCTTCTGACCCCCAGACTTGGCCTGAAAACCTAAAGTAATGAAAGTAGAAAACAACTCAATTTACACTGTATAAGAAAGCTGGCGAGGCCTACTTACCCCCTCCCGCCCCAGGGCCCCACTCCCAGGCAGCTCTCACCTGGGAACTCTGTTTACTGCCTGACACCAAGCCAAACTGTCAGCTCTAGGTGGGGCAAGGCTGGCTGAGTCAGCAAGAGCTGCAAGCTGGGGCAGTAGAGCTAGAGCGAGTACTGGCCTGGGCCAGGTCTCCTGAGCCTGGTGATGAATCCCTCTACCCATGAGGCCCACTGCACAGTGCCTTCCAAGTCCCCTGCTTCTTCTGTCCCCCGTGCCACCCACCTGAGGATCTGCAGTCACTGTGGCAATTGCCTTAGTCACCTCGCTGTAGCCAGAGGGAGGGTCCCTGCAAATGGACCTGCTGCTGGGTGGCGGAACTGTCTTCTCTGAGTGAGTCATGATCCCCCAGCTCAGGTTCCATCACAAAAAAAGCTTCTCCATCCCAGCCCCTTGGCTAAGGTGCACCCACTGCACCAATGGCTCTGAGATGACATGGTTTGGGGACAGGTGACAGTAGGAAGGAAAAGTTAGGATCACTGTGATTCTAGAGGATCTCGTGAGCTGCCCCTTACCCATATCCAACTCAGACGGGCTCACTCGAGTCTCAGGAGGCTTTGCCAACCTCAGATCCTAAGGGTGGCCACACACACCCTGACCAATCAACCGTTGATTCCACGTAGCAGAGCTCAGTGGTCACGTGTGAGGCCATGGGGCAGGCAGTGGGGATCTGCTGAATCACATATCACAGACCCTAAGACCTAGGTGTCCCGGTGTGTCAAGTGATGCCCTCTTCAAAGGCAAAGTCCGCGTGAAGCTGCCAGGACCCCAGCCCAGCTCGTTGATGCCATGGGGACTTGGCAGTGACCAGATTGGGTGGGGCTGGGGGCAGCTGATAGTGACTCAGCCGAGGGCATTCCCAGGGGATGTGTCACAGCACAGCTTGGGTGCTGCTGCCACCCTCCCGCCCTCTAGCAAGGCCTGCCAATGGAGGAGCCGCCCAATAGTGGGCTGGCAGCTGGACATCTGTGATAGGCTGCCCTTCTTCCTCCCACAGAGGGTCCAGTTCTTAGCAAACAAGGGCCACCGGAGGATGGAAGAAGGCATAGGGAGGGACAAGACAACTTGAGCCCAATGCCTGCAGGCTGGCTTCTGCTCTGACCTCCACTTTGCAGCAAGAAGGTACCCTGACTCCACTGGGAGAAGCTGAGTCACATGCACTTCCAAATCCCAGCTCCTAAGGGGCAGGTGACAAGCCTCTGGACAAGGCTGTTCAGGTCCAGTTTAGACTCTGGGCTGTTTGTGCCCTTGGTGCCAGCATTGTATCTGGACAAGAAAGTAACTTGAGGTCCCTGGTCTGCCTCACAACACCCAGAAACTCGGCCCACCATTCTTCCACCATCTTTGGGAAGCAAGGACCAAGTCCACACCCAGGACCCTGGAGAGGGGTAACCCTCAACACTGTCCTCCATTCCTACCTATACATACTGGGCCAGGTGTGTACTACAGCATGCTGGGCAGGGAGGAGCTCATCAGCTAGTGGCAAGAGTGGCTGGAAGTGTTTCTGCGTGTGTGGGGTGTGGGGAGTGGGGAGCACAGCCTCCCACCCCAGGCCTCCTGGGCCCAGATCCAGTTTTCCATCTGAGAAAGTGTTTCTGACTATTAAATATTTATCCCAGCAAGGCAGGCCTTGGCTCCCTTGGCCTGTGACTTCCTAAAAAAGAAAAATAAAGGGAAACCCAGGGGCAGAGGATAGGAAACTAGGGCCCCTAGAGAAATGCCCTTCACAGGGCAACAGTTTCCCTTAGAGTAGGGTCCGACCTTGGGAGTTCAGTGTTTCCACCTATAACTCAGTCCAAACTAAGCCTCCCTGCTCTCACAGATACACCCTTCCCTGTGTCCAACTCCACTCCCCCAGCCCCTGTCCTCTACCCAGATCCAGTCTGGTGAAGAGGGTTAATGCTGCCCATGGCCTCCCTCCTCATGGATTTTGAGCCCTCAGTGACTCCTCTGTATATCCAGGCCACTTCCCACCTGCTAGACAACAATAAGTGAATCTCTGCTCTCCCTCCTAGGTCTTGGGACCTCTAAGGGGTAGAGGTTCCAGCTCTTAGGTACAGATGGACAGGCAGATAAGTGGGCATCTCTCATACTGGACACCATCCCTGAGTGCAAGATCTGCCTCCTCCTGGACAGGGGACAAAGCTGGTGAGATCTTGGCTTTATGCTCCTGGGTGGGAGTGATGCTGGGGTAGATAGAGTTCCAGTCTTTCTGCCACAGCTTGATCTTCTCCTCCCTAGCTGAGCCAGCCCAAGCTGCACGTGAAAGAAACACCTTCAGTAAAGGGTGTGGAGGAGGTCACAGAGGGTAGGACTGTGTAGGGCCAGAGTGAAATGCTTCCAACAGGGCAGCAACTAGTTTAGACTGGGATAGAAGAGCTTGTCCAGGCACAGAGAGGAGAATAAAGTTATTCCCATTACAGGGCCAGCTCAGGTGGAAGTGAGCACAGCTGCCTGGGCATAGGAGGTCGGGAGGCTAGGGGTTCTGCCAACTGGATCCTCCTCTCTACTCTCAAGCCCAAACTATTCCTTTCTTGGCTGATTAAAAAGTAGATAGATGCCGGGCATGGTGGTGCACACCTTTAATCCCAGCACTCAGAAGGCAGAGGCAGGTGGATCTCTGTGGGTTTGAGGACAGCCTGGTCTAAAAAGTGAGTTCCAGGACAGTCAGGGCTACACAGAGAAACCCTGTCTTGAAAAAAAACAACAACAACAAAAGAAAAGAGAAAGTAGACACAGCCTGAGGCATGGGGAGAGCAGGAAAAAGCCATCCTGCCACCTGAACCATCCAAATAAAGAGTCTTGCTGGGTGGTGGTACACATCCTTAATCCCAGTAGAGGAAGGGGGATCTTTGAGTTCGAGGCCTACCTGGTCCACAGATCAAGTTCCAGAACAGCCAGGGCTATGAAGAGAAATCCTGTCTTGAAAGTAAGTAGACAATAGATAAATGGATAGATGGATGGATAGATAGATAGATAGGTAGGTAGGTAGGTAGGTGGGTAGATATAGATAAATAGATTGATGATAGATAGATGGATGGAAGGAAAGAGTAAACCTAAGTATTGCCAGCAATTGATAAAGTCCCCAACAGCGTCTTTTAATATTATGTCATTCTAGTAGGGAAGTGATCTGGGATAACCTCAGTGCCTGTCCCACCATGGATATATCTAAGCTGAGGAGGGGATACCAGAGCCCAGTCTCTTTTGTGCCCTTCTGAAAGGTACAGACCTTTCAGAACCACCTATTACCTCTCAAGGAGTATGTTGCCTGGGTGCCAAGAGTCCCACCATGATGCACGCTCAGTACCCTTGCTGCCTGCTTCAGGGTTCCATCTTCAGATTCAGAGCAGGAACATAGATTCCTGCTAGTGTGGGGAAGCTGTCCAGGAGCAGAGCCAGCATGTGTCCTCACTGGGAGCGTCTCTCTCTCTCTCTCTCTCTCTCTCTCTCTCTCTCTCTCTGTCAACATAGCAATTCAGCAATCCAGACACTCCTGAGCACAAATATCAGGTCTGGACCTACACCCTGACTCCAACGCTGGGCACCTAAACAGCTGAACATCTCCCTCTCCCCAAACAGAGCATCCAGATGCCCCTCATGATATCGCAGCACCTGGGGACTCCCCAGATCCGGCAATAGTTTCTTGAAGTGTGTTGGGGTTTAGTGCCTAGGCCATGCCAGGCTCGTGTAGGTGCAGCACAGGGGTCACAGTTTCGAAAGCATGATTTCCCTTGCCACTTTAACTATCTGGGATTCAACTATGGCTCTGGGAAGAAACCAACATGCCCTGACGGGTATAACACCCAGCATATGTGAAGATAAACTTTGTGACGTCAGGCAGGAGGTGTGTATAAGGTTCATCTCAAGTGGGTGAAGGTATTTGGGTGCTCCTAGGTTGGGTGTATCCCTATACAACCTCACCCCACTCCACCCCACCTCACTCAACCTTGTGTAGGTACATTCCCATCAGAACCACCAGGGGGCAGTCTCTGCACAAGTTGGCTGGAACAGTGGTGGCAGACTACCAGGGGTGGACACCAGGGGCTTAAGAGACTAGGTATGACTCAGGAAAGCAACTCTGGCCTGTTGGGAGTGGACTACAGCTGGAAAAGGACTAAACCCAATCCCCCCCCCCCAACACACACACACACATCAACCCTCAGGGAGAGTCATTATGAAGTGTATTCCTGGGCCTCCTTTGCAGGGTTGAGAACAGCTTAGGCAGAATCCTCCAGGCCCTTATCCTGAAAGTCTCCTGCCAGAACTGTGCTCTTACTTCCTAAGAGCAGGTGGAAACAGGAGAAACTGCCCCAGACAAGTCAGGGAACCACCAGTTAAAAAGTGGGAAAAAACACCCTTGAGTGGGAGAGGCACAACCTCAGTTGGTGGGGTGCAGAATGTGGGTGAGGTGGTCCCTCAACCTGAACCTAAGAATAAGGAAGCACTCATACAAACTGGAGACAGAGCAGCCCTATGTCCTTGGGCTTTCTCCCTCTGGGGAGGCCAATCTGGAGTAATGTGAGTCAGGGCCAGCAAATAGGGAAGGGGGAGTGGAGGCCATCGCTGTGCTAGTGGGGCTAGTTAGGGACCTTGGGCTCCCATCTTCGTGGAGAAGAGTCCCAGCAGGAGGACCCATGGGATAGCAAAAGCCAGTTCTGGAAGAGTCCCAGGTTTCAATCTACACCAGTCAAATGAGCCACAGGGATATGGGAGCTCCACTCTAGGTGGACAGTATGCCAGCAAGGCCACCCCCTCTGCATAGCATTCTGCATCATGAATGGCCTCATCGTCATAATTATCACCAACTATATTCTCCAAAGAGATGGGTCCAGGCTGTACCAGTGCAGACAGGGGTCCAGCCTGTACCAGTGCAGCTCCTCTGTCACAATCCCCTGGCCAGGGGCTGGCCAGGCGCCCTGGGTGTGGCCAGACTGCTGCATTACTGACCCAGAGTCTGAAGGACACTTTCTTGCTGCCCTACCCCACCCTCTAAGATACCAAAGATAGGCCCAGGCCAAGCCAAGAATCATCAGATAAAAAGCACCAGGTACCCACTCTGGCACAGGTATTCAGCAAGAGGGGCACTGACCATTCTGGGAGGTCAATTCCCGTTGACTGGTGCAACAGGATCCTACTCAGGCCCCTTAGGAAGCCCCAGGCCTCAAGCCTAGTCCTGCCCCAGCCACACCTAGTTGGTCACCCACATACACAGTAGCCACATGGTGGATCCCACAGCACATAGCCTGATAGCCCCAACCTAAGTCCTAGTCTAGTCAGGATGGTCCCCCAAAAAGCAGGTCAGAGGCTAGATCTAGCAGCAGGTCTCCTAGCCCAGGACTGACTCCTGCTCACTCTAGGCCTGTTCCATCCAGTATGAAGCACACCTGCCCCAGTAGGCACCTTACTGGGCAAAGTATCGTCCCAGATGATTACAGGAGGTTCTTGATGAAAAAGGGAGAGACAGACAGACACAACGACAGAGTCCGGCGTGCAGGGAGCCACATAGAATAACGGAAACCCGAGAAACAAAGTGAGCTAAAGAGATGGGAGTAAGGGGTGAAAAGCACGAGACAACCACAAATACAAGCGAGATGCAGAGACCCACAGAGCCAGCGAAGGACCGAAAGCAAGCGAGACCCGCCCTCTCGCCCGCCAGCCCCTATCCATCTCTCCTGCCCTTCCTCCCAAGCGCAGCCTGTCCCGCACTGCGCTCCCCCGTCACGCCCTGGCGCGCCCGCAGAGCCCACCCGCCCGAGGGAAGCCGGCTGCAGGCGGGGGTGAAGCGCACCGCTGCCGGGGGCTCCAGGCCAGGTGGGCAGCACCACGTGGAAGCAGTCGCACATCTTGGCGGCTGGTGGTGCGGGCCGGCGGAGGCCCTGCGCATCCAGTCGCGGTCCGGGAGCTGATGCGCCAGAAGAGCGGCGCCTACAGCCTCGCCGCCCTGTGCTGCCGCGAGCACCCGAGCTGTGACTGCAGCTAACTCTTGGGGTACCTCCAGACCTTGGCTCCGGCCCCGCCCTGGCCCGCCCAGCCGACTGATGACCACTCCGCAGGGACAAGACGGGCGGTGCCGCTGGCCTCATTCAACCCATTGGTTGCTGCAGCCGCGGCCCCGCCCCACGACGATCCCGCCCCGTCGGACCCAGGCCCCCCGTGGTCTGCCCCACCCGCAACTGAGCTCATCCTCGCCCTCCTCCATACTACATTTGTGGAGCAGAGATTCGTGAAGTTCCTCCAGGGACCATCAGATCCTTGCACCCGGAATGCAGGGCTTCTTTACCTCCAACTTGGGGAGGTGACAGTGGAGCACAGGAGTCCAGGGAAATGACTGCTTGCGATCTAAACTCCTCAGGAAAAGATGGGGTTCAAGGGTAAAAGAGGAGAGGGGGCAGCAGATGCACAGACAGGATAGAGCCCGCTGGTATGAATTGGGTGCCCTGGGCAGATCCTCTGAAGGCTGTCCAGGAGGACAAGAGCAGAGCTGGAGTCATCCCCCAACTTCAAGTCAAGATTTATCCTTTCAATTTTTTCTGTAAAAAAAAAACAACAACAACAACAACAACAAAAGCCTGGCAGCTGGGACCTGGCCATGACAGGACTCTATGGGTGGTTTGGCCCCTGTCCAGAAGGACAGCGAAGGTACAGGTGAAGGTCTCTGCTGGGCAATACTGGACGGCTAGGGAGGGTCCCTGAAAGACTCCTGGCAGCCTAGGGTGAGCTGTGAGCAAAACAGTGCAGCAAGTATTTTTGTCACTGGAGGGATAATGTGGGTTCTCAGGATGAGCAAGACAGCAGGGGCTGAAAAAGGCCTGCTAGGACTGGGGCAAGGGGGACTCTGTCAGGGGCTCCAGGCCGAAGCTTGGGGGAGGCACTCTTCAAGAGCAGCTGGACTAGGCCAGAGAGGTTGGGTGGAACTTCATTGATCCTGGAACATTTTGGTGGCTAACTAAGAGGACTGGGTAAGGCCTTGACAGGCGAGGGAGGATCTCACTGGCCTCTACTTGAGCACCATGCCCAGGGAACATATTTGGAGAGAAAGGTTCAAGAGCTCTGTTTCCACAGACACAGTCTTGGCTGAGCTCAGCCTGGTGCACACCCGAGGGACAGAACTGTTCGTGGCAATGTGCTGGCCATGCCAGGTGGACAGAGAGGTATGCACACCACTTTCTCTAGGGTGGGAAGATGGAGTGGGAGCCAGGAGAGGCTAAGCTGAAGCAGAAGAGCCTCACAATTGCACACTCCCATGAGCACACACACCACAGCCCACCTTGGATCTGTCCCAGTATATTCAGAAATGGAAATACACACACACACATGTATGTGTGTGTGTGTGACAGGACACGGGTGCATGTGCATGTGCACACAGATGCACAGTCTTCTGTGCAAGCGGGAACTGCCCACTGCCCAGGTGAGCCAGTGAACACGGGGATGACTCACTCTTGGAGGTTCCCGTTAGCTGGGCTGCAGTGCTGGGCTACCTGCCAACGACACGCAGTTCAGACAGACAAGAGTCACTGCTGGGAAGGAGCCCTGGCAGCCTTCTCCTACAACTCAGTGGGCCACAGCACTGCCTTGGTGGGACACCCATCTCACCCTCTCCTCGGGGCAATGCCCTGGATGGAGAACACTGCCTTGCCCCTGGGAATATGGGTCTTTGCCTTCCTGTGTATATGTGCCCTGTGTATGTGGGTACCTCTCTGTGTCTGCTGGGTAGGCTGGAAGGTCTCAGCTTGCCAATCCAGTATGTCTGAATCTGACTTCAGGGTCTGAGAGCAAGGGCCTTGGAACAAGGTACAGTTTTGTATAACCAAAGACCTTTGGGTACAGACCCAGCTGTGTCCCTTGTCTCTGGGCACGTAGTTCAAATAGAGTAGTCTCAGGCCCCCAGACTCTGTGACATATTTAGATTGTCTAGCATGATCCACTTAGGGCTCTCATTAGCTTTGTGGGGAAGTAGATGTGATTTAGGCTACCTCCACTGGGCCTGTAAACCCTTGACCCAGTGAGAAGGTACCAGAACCTGCCTTGAGAAAAGGGCGAGGCTGCTCACCACCTACTCAATTGCAGTTCTGAGAGTTGCTTCAGGGTTGGCTTAGGCCCCAGACCCAGGATGCAGGATAGGAACCTAAGGGCTCTCTCTTCCTGCTCTTACCTACTCTCAGACTCAGAGCTGGTAGGCAGATCCATCTCTGCTAGGAGTCCAGCATTAGAGCTTCAGATTGACTGTCAAGGCAAGGTGAGGACCTAACATGGGACTCCAACTGGCATACTTCTGGAAGATCCCCCTTAGACTAGAGGTCAGACTACAAACAGAGTGAGGGAAAGACACCTTCGGGGTATCTGCCTAGAGAGCTTTCCACCTCAGGGAAAAGCCACAGACAGAAAAGCAAGACTGTGCATTCACACCAACACACACACCACAGGCCACCTTGGCTTTGTCCCAGTATACAGACATTCACACACACTCCTGTGTGTACACTCAGGTTTGTGTGTACAGATATGTACAGCAGAATATGGGGCTCAACCTGCTCACTCCTGAGTAATGCTCCTGGGGCCTCATGGGTTGCGCCTCAGTCTCGGTGCCTTTGGAAGATCTTCTTGCAGAGCTAGGCTCCACATATATGGGTGGACCAGCCACAAGTCAGGCTTTGCTCCTTAGGGCCCAGCTAGACCCTTCCATCACTAGTAGTATTCGGAAGCCTAAACCTAGCCCTGGGATCACAGTGAACAGGAGCAGGGGAGGCAAATGCATGGGGGGGGGAACCTGCTACACTCCATCTGCTGTCCCCTCCCCCAGTCTGAAGCCTGGCCATCGTCTGCTGCAGAGTGATGCACTGCCAGGAGTTCACGTCACCATGCCCCAGCTCCAGCCTCCTTCCCCATGTCCTCCTCTAGGGACAGATGCCCTGCTGGTGAAGGTTCCAGCAGCAGGATCTAATTCAGGAATTGATACCCACTCCCCAGAATGTGGGGAGATGATCCAACGTACAGCCACATCCAGCACACAAAAGCTTCTCACTTCCTTTAAACATCAACTCAGGCGTGCTGTGCAGCTCTGTAACACCCCATGATCTTCACCCCCCTCAAAAAAGCTGGGTCCCAGGGACTGGAGGTACAGAAAGGGTCAGGCCTGATGTGGTCATGGCTATCCCATTCTCTGCCCCGACCCACTTGCCTGACCCGATGCTCCACTGCCTCTCCAGGAAGGCTGGCCATGATGCCCAGAGCATCAATGATTTATGTACCCTGCAGCAGCCGCAGCAACATGGCAAAAATAGTTTTGCTATCATCATGGCCCTGCCCCACCCCAGCCCACAGGCTTTCAGGAGGTGGCGGCCTCTGTGTCCACTCCTCCCACAGACACCCTACTTACCTCAGTCCTTTGCTCAATTCTTTGCTCAGATGATGGGGATGGTTCCAGGCCTGCAGTTCCATGGGCTGAGGGCTGTCCTGCCCAGAGCCCTCTACTTCCCTGACCACAGAGGCCCAACCCTAACTGCTTCATCTTCCCTAGTACTTGTCCAGACTGGGCACAGTCTCCAGGTCCTCTCCACCCCTGTATCCATGTAGCTGAGTGACAGCTGGGATTAGGAAGTAGGAAGATGGGGGAGCATATTGGGGTGTCCTGCTGTCCCTATAGCAGTGGACTAAGAGGCCAACCTGGGACTTGGGGCAGCTCTGAACTGGCCCTACAGTCCACAAACCACAGACACAGAGGCAGGGTTGTGACCATCCCACCTCACTGGAAGATCCCAATGGGTTCAGCTAGTCCTTACTTTCAGGTTACCCTGGGAGGCACCAGGTTGACTGTAGGCTTTGGGCAAAGCAGCACCATCCCAGGAGAAGAACTAGGGGCTACAAAGAAGGAACAAATGAGGGAATAGGGGGTTGGTAGGGCTCTTTCCCTTGGCACACTGGCCCTGCCCTTCCATGGCCACTCAGGACGCATAGCCTGACTTTAGGGGCCCCTCTACCCTCTCGCCCATTCTGCCCTAACAGAACCAAATACAGCCACTGCCTCCTTTGCCCATCTACCTGGGCTGTCTGACCTTCTGATTTGGTCAACACTAGGCACCAATGTTAGGGCTGCCTCTGCCCCTTCCTTGGGGCAGCACCTCTTTAGTGGGGTCTCCAGGGGTCACCTAGGTCTGTTGGTTCAACACTAATGGAGTGGGTTAAAATAGGGTTAAAATACCGTATGTGACCACTCTGCCTATCCTGGGTATCTATCGGCAGGGCTGCTTCTGGGGGGGGGGGGGACTCGTGACAGCTGAACTCCCATTCTCTGATATGTGCTTTCACATACCTGCCTCCCTCCCTCCCTCCCTCTAGACAGAGTCTCACCATCTAGCCCAGGCTAGTCTCAAACTCACTATGTTGCTTAAGCTGGCTTCTAACTTTTGATCCTCCTGCCTTGGCTCTCCCAGGGCTAGTATGACAGGCCTGTACCCCCACACCCCCTGGGCCCAGATGCATGACCCAGGACTATCTCCACATCTCCGGATCCCCACTTTAGTCTCACCCAAAACACCCTATCCATTTTATAAGGTTCCATATTCATGGCTTCTGGAGATTAGCATGTAGACATCTTTGGGGACCATCACTCAGCTGACTCACTGGTCACACAGATCACCCCAGCCTGGGCCTGGGAGCCAAGAAGTAGAACCTCCAGTGTCCTGAAGTCTTCCCTCCTACATGGCAAAGCTGAGACCTAGACAGACTTGGGGAGCTACTGGGGGTGAGAAGAAGAGCTCCGACCCCACTCCCCTCTCCACTCTACTTGTTCCACTTTGAGCACACACCTCCATCCTCCTACCTCCTTCCTGCTCCCTGGATCTCGAGGGCAGCAAGGGCAGTAGATGAGGACATTTGGAGCAGTAGTGGGAATGGACAGAGAGCAGGACCTGCGGGGGTCATAATGAGGCAAACAGAAGCCAGCGTCTATAAACACAGCCAGCGTCTGTCTGATGCCATCCTGCTGGGCCACTGTGAGAGCTGGAGTGGCTGAGCCAAGACCTAGTCCTGAGCTCTCTGCCTGCAGGGCTCTGTGAACAGTGCCAGGCTGGTCTGCCCAGGGGAATGGGGAAGGCTGTGCTCCAAGACGCAGAGAATGATCTCATCTTGTCACTTTTAAATCAAAATTTCCAGCAGTTCTGAGGAGGCAGGGGATGAGGGGGTGAGTAATTCATGCAAGGGCCAGGGCCTAGGGAAGTCCAGGGCAGGAGGAAATCTGAGTTCGGAGGAGAAGGCTGGAGTTGGGTTTAGACGCAGGCCTGACCCACCTCTTTCCCAGGGGACATTGGTAATGGCTGCTAGTTCAGGGGTTGAGTGGGGTGGAAATGTGACATGCTGAAGACTGTCTTCATGAGCCTTAGAATGGGGACAGATGGGAAAGAAACAAGGATTTCTGTGGCTTGGGGCTGGGAGAGGGGCAAGGTTAGTTCATCAGGGTCCTTACTCAGCACAGCTGGCTGCAGGAGCCTGTGACAGTCTACCTGTTCATGACCAAGACAGGCCCTGCTCTGCCTTGGGACTGGCTGGTGACCAGGCCCAGATTGTGAGCACGTGAGAGAACACAGTGATCCTCCCACAGGGAAGAGTGATCTGGGACTGGGCTACACCAACGAGACAGATTTTTTTTTCCCCATGGTCTCCAGTCTTGAGAAAGCATTCAACTAGAGCTCAAGAAACCAGGGCCAGGCAGGGTGACAGGGTGTGGGCTGAGGGGCCAGCATCGTGGCAGTGGCTTTACTCCCGGGCCAGGTATGCGACCTCGGGGGACACCTCAAACACACAGGCACTGGGGGAGGCAGTAAGGCCGGACAGGGTTGCAGGCTGGATCCCATTAGCAGGTGAACCTGGGTCCACCACTGCAAGCTGCTGCCCTGAAATGGGCCGGAGGGGGCGGGGCATGGGCGGGGAACTGCTGGCCACGCCACGCGGTGGCGTGCTGGCGTCACGCGAAGCACGCCGGAAGCCTGCGGGCGCGCATCGTTGCCGGGCAACGCGCGGCGCTGGTTGCCGGCTAAGCTGGCTGTGGGTATCTATCTCCTGGCCAGGGAGGCGCGTCCGCGGCGGCGAAGGTAAGTGCGCGCCTTGCGGGCCTCTGGGAGTCCGGGACCCTCGCCGTCCACGCCTCGGACCTGGTCCCGGAGCCCGCAAGACTCCCGCCTGGGACGCGAGCCCCAAGCTCCCTGTCTTCAGACAGCGGCCTCGCAGACCCGGTTCTGCGGCCCATCCACCAGGACGTTCGTCTGCCCACAGGCCTTCCTTGGTCTCGCTTGTTTGGTGCTAGGACACGCCCCCGTGCTGGACTGGTCACCAGCGCGTGCCCTGAGGGGTCGACTCCACAGAGGCACGTGAACACTCCCAGGAAGCCCTGGACAACTCCAGTTCAGCAGCTGCATGTCTTCTGAGCAGGTTTTCTTCGGGTCGGCTGGCCTGGCCACACCAAGATGCAAGGCAGGCAGGAGGTGGGGAGAGAGTCAGTGAGTGATATCGCAGAGGAACCTGGAGAGGGGCCCCTCCACCAGACAGCTGGAGGACCGAGTGTTGATGGCTTGGAATGGAGAAGGATCTGCTGCGACGGTCCCCTGATTCTGCCTGACGCGAAAGCTAGCAGCTCCAGGCTGGAAGAGGGTCTTCCCACCTGCGCACTCGGCTGTCCACACCCAGGGGAGCTCAGCGGCGGGTGGGGAGAGTTCGAAGGCTTCCGGGAGTCTTCAGCTAAGTCTGAGCGGTTTTCTCAGTCCTTTGAACTCCCATGGAGAGCCGCAGAACTTCAACCGCAGAGAACCCCTTCAATCCCAAAAGAGCGAGGTTCTTGCCAGGTGCAGAAGTTTGGACCCTGGGTGACAGGAACTGCTGCTGGCCCATCTTCAGAGGTATTTCTGTGGTTGAGTAGGAAGTATTTCGCGTAGCCATTAGACTTTGCCCAGACCTGTGCACTGGGGGTGTGGGGGTCCTGCAGCTTTCGAGTCCACTCTTCTCTCCTAGTTTGTCTTTTGGTGTGTGGTTAACTGTTCTCTGCTTAAGAGGAGGATAAGGAAGCCAGGCACACCCGCCTTTAATCCCAGCACTTGGGAAGCAGAGGCAGGCAGATTTCTGAGTTCAAGGCCAGCCTGGTCTACAGAGTTAGTTCCACAACAGCCAAGGCTACATAGAGGAACCCTGTCTTGAAAAAACAAAGCAAAAACAAAGGAGGACAAGGGATAGAGGGCTTGGCCAGGGGACTCCACACTAGTTGGGCTGCTTTCTGTAAACTCTTCTCCTGAGGCCGGAAGCTGCACTTGTATGTTCCTGTTCAGGGCACATGGGGAATCTTGAGATTGAAGGTTTAGAAAGTCTCAGACCTGAAAATCAGATATCACAGTTCAGTTTGAGGACTGAACCAGGTCACGCTAACACAGAGTCCCGCACAGCCCTCAGAGGTGACTACACCTTGGCCTGCTTCACTGCCCTTGAGCTGTTCTCCCCAGTGGCTCGCCCCAAAGATAGGTCCAAGTAGAAGAAAGAGGTGGGACGGTGCTGCTAAGTATACTGTGGTATTGAGACACATCTCCCTAGAGTTTTTATAAGGTGAAGTATGTTTCCATTTCATTCATAGAGACTCCTCAGCCCCCTGACATTGGAAACAGGGGCAGTGCTGAGAGGCCACCTTCTGCACATGTCCCCATAGAGGCCACCTTCTGCACATGTCTCCAGCAAGGTTTCAGTTGTGCACTTGTTTCTTGCAAGCCCGTAGTTTTCACTGTTTTTACATAGCCTGGAGATTCTGAAGAATAATGTCACTAGTAATGGCAACAGCATCTGAGCATGCAACAAGGGACAAAATGCATTTATGTTAAAGTCATATATTTGGAATAAGGTTACCTAATGTGTACATTGCTCCTAACATTGGAATGTTCTTTCTTTGCAGTCCATTCTCAGCTATGAGAAGGTTTTTAGGTTTGCGTTTCAAGAAGTCCCAGAGGAACAGGCAACTGAAGACATTTGTTCTTTAGAACATTTCTTAGAAATAAGCAGTGAAGAAAATGCCAGCCTTGCATCTCTGCCTAGACTGTGGTAATGAACTTAGACTTAACTAAGTGTTGTCAGAGCAACTTCATTTTTTTGTTTGCTGAAGTGTTTTCACAAAGATTTTTGGTTGCTCCTAGAGGGCACAGGAGTCTGTGCCTGTAGCCACCTGGGCCACAGCCTTCCAGAGGGACCAGCAGCACAGGTGGGTAGGCTACTCCAGTAGTGCCCCTGGTGCGGCCTCTCAGGCCAGCTGCTAGGGCCTTGGCACCTTATGACCCTCAGCCACAGTTATAGGAAGCAGTCCAGGAGCCACTGACCCTCAGGGTTATCTCTTGTGTGCTTCTCGGAGAAAGTCATATATAACTGTGTCCGACTGGCCATGGTAGGATGTACTCTCAACTCACAGGAACAGTGTTAAGGGCCTGGATGCTAAAGAGAAGTTGTCTTGAGACACTGAGTGAAGAGAAAATAGAGATGAACAGGCTCTCTGTCACCCAAGACCCAAGGACAGCTAGCTGGTGTGCTTCAGGGCTTCTGCATGCCTGAGCAGGCCTGGGCATTGTCAGAACTCTGGAACTCTGGGCTCTTGTCTTATCCATTATGACCACCTTGTGGGGCCAACCCAGAACCTTCCCAGAAGACCCTCCACAGGGACCTGGGGATTTAGGCCTGGAGCCCAGAAGGCTGGGACCAGCAGTGCTCAGCTGCCTGGTGCTCCTGTGAATGGCCTATTGGGAGAGCCTATCGTAGGGCAGCCCAATCAGGCTAGTGGTGACTGTGTCACAGTCAAGTTCCTTAGAGGCCCAGGTTGTCCAGGTGCCAGGTTTGGCAAGGTTAAAAATGCCGGGACCAGAGGATGGGGATTGCTTTAGGGTGGAATGCTCTTGTATGTTCAGAGACACTTGAGTGTTTGGGAAAGGGAGATTTGGCACATCCTGTGTGGCCTTGCAGCTATTGGGTGCCATCTTACTTCTCATGGGCTCAGTGTACATGGCACACAGTACTAACATGGCCACAATCCTCACTCTTCTATGTGTTTCTTCACTGATCTCCTGAATATGCATCCTAGTTTGTATGCATCTGTTCTGTGATCAGTACAGATGTAGATATTTGAGTGAATGACACCAGTAAATCTGGCCTCAGGGCTTCTCTGAAAAGACACATAAGCAGGGCACATATGGACAGACATGAGGGAGGACATGTTGATAGTGAATGGGTTAACAAGAGAGGAGAGGCAAGGTCTGCTGAAGGGCCCGGTCTGAGTCCTGGAAGGCCAGGTGCCCTCTGCTGTGGGCTGGGCCTCAGTGATCTGCTCTGAAGACTTCTGAGTTTCTTGCCATGACGGCATCTTCTCCCAGGTCTGAATCTAGGAACCTCTGGAGAGCCCTTCAGAACACCAACGCTGTGTCTGCTTCACAATGTCTCTGGAGTGAATCTCACAGTCGGGAAAACCTCTTTCCTGTCCTTGGCATAGATACCACTCAGAAGGTAAGGACGTTTGGAGCAGGTGGCAGTCAGGCCTTGCTCACTGTGGTGACATGCCCAAGCAAATTAACTGGAGGAGAAAAAAAGACTGATTTTGGCTCACATTTTAGCAACTTCAGCCTGTGATGGGCTGGTTCTATGTTCTAGGCCTATGATGAGATGGAGAGTGTCACAGAAGAAAACTGTCACAGTGGACAGAAAGCAGAGAGAAGCAGTAACAGGTAGAAACCAAGGCAAGATATAGCCCTCAAGGACACACCTCCCATGCCCCAGTTCCTTCAACCAGCCCTCACCCCTAAAATGTCCATCACTTCTCAATAATGCTGTTGGATTATGAACCCACTGGTGGACTAACGCATGAGTTAGGGCCTCAGGATCCGATCACTTCTGAAAAGCCATCAGCTGGCAACAGCATGAGACCCTGTGGGGACTTTTTCATATGCAAGAAGCTATAACAGGGAGGTGGAGACTGCACTGCACACTGGCATGACATGCTTGGGAGACCACTGACCGGGGACAGGGTGGGTAATGTTGAACACAGATTCTCTGTAGTGGGTTACCTGCTGCTATCAGCACTGGGAAGGCCATCTTTCACAAGGTCTTGGTATCGCTTCTCAGAATGAGACTGGAGTATGGCGTGAGGGTGATGGGGTGTCATGTCTATCTTGGGTAGCTTGCTGTCCTTAGACATATGCGCAGGAGTGTACACCAGCAGGCATGAGGAGATAAGGTGCATGGTGGGTCGGGGTTTGATGGGAGGAGGGGAGGCAGAATGCCATGAAGTGCTACCCCGTGGGTGGTAGGCCTCTTGGGGAGATGCTAAAGGGAACAGAAGCATGGACAGGAGCCAGGTGCCTACCGACAGGGGTGGTGCGTGAGTAGGGCCAGGCCTACAGCAGCACACAGGAAGGGTTGGCAATGAGGGCAAGTTGTATATGGATATGTGGCATGTGTGGGACTGGGCACATTTGGAACACCTAAGCAGGGTAGTGGGCTGGCTTGGCATATACCTTGAGAGGTGGCTTAGGTGGTGGCTGAAGCCACCAGGTGGCCCCCTAAACACATAGTGGTCTCAAGAAGAAACCCTGATGCCTGAAGTGTGAGCCAGCCAAGTTCAGGGCAGAGCAGCAGGAAAGAAAGGCTCAGGAGGGAGCCGGAGGTCGGCAATACGCAGCGGTGCTCAGCGAAACATCAGCATGTGCAGGTCAAGCTCCTGAGTTTCCAGAGACGTGACAACTCAGAGTGAGGCCACCTGCCAAAGGTCAGGTGGCAAGTGTCTTTACATTCTTAAATATTATGCAAAGCTTTAAATAGAGAAACTTAAAGAAGCCAAGAAGGGGAAGGCAACTTGGCCCTGGTGAGGGCAACAATGTGGACTGGATACCTTATCAGCCCGAGGCCAGTAGGCTGCTTAGGAAGTTAGTATGGACCAGGGAGGAGAGAGCATTCCCCATGCCCCTACCCACCACAGCCCGCTGAACCCGAAGACTCGGAAACAGGGAGCCTGAGTGGCAGGCTCCAGGGTGACAGCACTAGGCAATTGCAGGACAAAGGGTTCTTCCTGGAGGTGAGGTGGCCATGAAGACATTCTGTTGAGTGTTGTCTTAGTCATTTTTCTGTTGCTATAACAAAATACCCAAGATCAGGTAGTTTATAACATTTACACATTCATGTGGGTTTTGGTTCTGGAGGCTGGAAGTCCAAAAACATGGCACTGGTACCTGTTTCAGCCTCTTGCTCTGTCATAACATCAGTATCATGAGGTGGTACCCAGCAAGCATGCCAGTCTCTGCTCATAAAGCCACTAATGCCACCATGGAGGCAGTATTCTGTTAACACCTCTAATCCTAATCACATCTAAGAGTTTCCCTCTAAGTGCAATTAATATATGGACTTAGGACTTTGTTTACAACACTTAAATTTTAGAAGCAGATTTTCACCACAGCTGGAAGGCTGAGGGGCACCCCAGCTCTGAGGCTCATGAGCAGGTGATGTTCATCAGGTAGCAGACAAGGTAGGAGGAGGCCATGGGCCTGACCCTCTGAGGGACCCAAGGCATCCAGAATTAAGATTACTGCTGTTCTGGAATGAAAGTGGTGGTGCTGTAACAGAGGTTTCTTTCCTTAGAGCGTCTCTGGAGGCCAGGGTCAAGTTCTGGAAGGGTCTGATCTCAGAGAGCCTGCAGACGTGCTGGCTGTCAGCAGTTTCCGTCTACAGCACTGCAAAGCCCTGATTCAGACCAAGGTGAGCAATCAGAAGCCCCATTTCTCAGAATGTCAGGGACCAGGAACTGTTAACTCAGAGCACCAGACGACAGAGGGTGGGAGTTGAGAAGCGAGTGTGCCTGTCACTGTTGGGTCAGACGCTGGCAGAGCACCTGTAGGATCCAAGGAGCAGCTCTTCTCTCAGGCTGAGGGTCCCTCTGCAGCCATCATCAACTCATCACAGCAGAGCCCAGCAGGGAGAGAGGTGTGAAAAGGAAAGGGGCCTTGTTCCTACCTACCCTGTCTCTTAGCAAAGAGGGAGAGCAGGCCTGTCCAGACCTGGATCTTGTGCTCACTAACCAGGCATTTCAGGAAGGGGTCTGCATATGTGCCCAGGAGACAATGGGTGAGGTAATGGATGGAGTATGTTCCACAAGGATCTGCTTTGTAGTGTTCAGGGTGGGGGTTGGGGAACAGCCCGTGGCTCTGTGTGGGAAGCCAAGCATCAGGACAAGGACACAGTGTGGTGGTGCCCAGCTGAGGCGGGCTGCAGCCTTGGCTGATATATGGGGGCAGATGATGGGCTCCATGACACTTAAGAAAAGGCATCATCATGAACTAGCAGAGCATGATGCCAGAGGCCCGACAAGATTGTTTCTCAGCTTTTTGGAAGGATAGAAACTTCTGGAGGAGGGCTGCAGTTGCCTCTGAGCAACAGAACATTAGAATGTTCATCCTTCACCATAGACTTAGGGCAATGCCCAGCAAGCAACAGCTCTGAGTGTGGAAACTTGTAAAAATCTATCAGGAGCAGAGTGGGTGACTCTGTGACCTCTGTCCTCATCCCTCTCATCTGGGTGACTCTATGGTTAAACTGCACATCAAGACCAAGGAGGAAATGTTGAGGGGCTCCAGGGTGTGCAGCGCTCCTGTCCAGGTTTCTCTAGTGTCAAACACTTGTACCTGATGACCACTTTCCTCTCAGCTCTCAGGGACATCTGGCAGCAGACAGGGCAGCCTGATTACCTACAGCCTGTTTCTGAAGACACCACTGCAAGGGAACAGGCACTACATCACCATTCCACAAAAGAAGATCTTCACTCCACGAAACCTAAAAATGGCATTCTTTAATAATGATGTTTGCTAAAAGCAGGAGTACTTTGTACCTTTGTGAGGTATCTTACATTTTCTCACTGGTTTATTTTGGTTCTAGAATCTGAGAGTTCTGTGGTACTGTTTCCCAGACCACTGTTGGTTTCCTAGGACCTCTGTCAACCTCCTCTCTACCTCGTGCACTCAGATCTGATGGAGTGCACAGAGGGAATGTCCTTGGGCAAAGCCAGTCTCCATGGAGTTTCTGGGGACACTGTAGGCTGGCACCAGGTGCCTGATGACCCCTACCTGGCTCACAGTTGGATCTATGAGTTCAGAAGTCGGGAGGCAGCTGCTGGTCACTTGCAGGAACCTGCACTGCCCTGGCCCCTCTTGTGCTGTTTCCTGAGGTGTTACACATGTCTCTGTGTTGGATCCTGCCCTCACTCAGCAGCCATGAGGACAAGCTTTACTCTGAGTAGAAGGGTGGGTGGGAGACCACACTGGGTGTCCCAGGAGGACAGTTGGATAAGTTTCCCTGGTCATCTGCTGAGACAAAAGCAGGCAGCACTGAATTTTGTAAACTTTTATTAAAAGGAGAAGACTGTATAAGCCTGTGTTTTTATTGACTCATTAGCTCTTGGGGATGCTACTGTGGGGCTGACTTGCTCAGGAGACACAAGCAAGCTTCAGTGCTGACTGAACTGACCCAGTTGTCCAGAACCAGACAACAACCCAGTCAGGAGGATATGCCAAGTGTTGGAGCTGCTCCTGTCCAGAGAAGGAAGTGCCATTGATGTCTGGCCCTTGCACTCAGCCACCACTAGGTGGCACAGTTTGAGTTTGAGACTTAAAAGGATTACCTGTTATTTTGGGGGAATGGGTGTTTTGGTTTGGGTTTTGGGGTGCCCCAGATGTTAAGGAAAGCTGCCTTAAGTTTTCATTTTCAGAAAGCAACATTAACCAGCACATGGCAAAAGGGAGCTGCAGCTTCCCTGTGGCTGCAGATAGATGCAGAGGTACTGGTGTCTGCAAAGGAAGCAGCGTGCAAGTTACCCAGACTACCCAGTAGAAAGGAAAAGCCAGAGTGAAAATGCTGCTCACAGAGCATGCACATGGTCAACAGGCATATGAAAACCACGACAGCCATCATTAACCACAGAGGAATCCCATCAAGCAGTCAGGTGTCCACACTCCTATTAGGGTAAAGGTGAACTGGCAAGGACATAAAGACTTGTAAATTAGAACTATTATGGGAAACAGTATAAAGATAACTGAAATTAAAAACAACTGCCATCTGACCCAGCAATCCTACTGCTGGGAGTTTATTCAAAGAAAATGGAGTCTGTCTGTGGAAGAGTTTGTACCACGTTCACTGCAGTCTGGTTCACAGTGGTCAAGACGATGTCATGTGGGTTGTCCTACAGTGGGCGAGTGGATAAAGGAAGAATACTGTCTCTCCATGGAAAGATGAAAGCCTGACCCTGCAGCAGCATGGATGAGCCTGGAGGATGTTACGTCATGTGGAATAAGCTAGCTGCAGAGACACGCATATGACTCAGTGGAGTCTTAAAATGTGACATTCCTAGAGGCTGAAAGAGTGGCAGTTAGCAGGGCCTGGTGGAGATGGGGTGTCAGCCAAGGGTACAGCCTCAGGTCAGCATTCAGGAGGTCTATGAAGACACCTAAAGTGGAAACACAGAGAATTATGAAGCTGGGCATGGTGTTACATGACTTTAATCCCAGCACTGGAAGGCAGAGGGAGGGGAATCTGATATGAGGTCAGCCTGGTCTACAGAGCAAGTTCTAGGACAGTCAGGGCTATGCAGAGAAACCATCCTGTCTTAACGGGGGGGGGGGGGGGACGACCCACCCCACCTCAGAACTCACTGAAAAGATTTCAAGTGTTCTCATCACTCAAGTAATAACCACTGAGGTGATGCCTTTGGTCACCGGCTCCATTTAGCCATTCTAGACACCTGAAAACATCATTTCTGTCAACCAAAGCAGGAATGACCAAATTATATAAGCCGGAGCCTCCTGAAATGCACCCTCTCGGGCTCCTAACCCTGCAGGTGAAGTGAAGCTGGCCAGGGACACCTAGAGAGACACATGAGTGATGAGAGCCAGTGGTCCAGCTGCCTGGGACAGCCACGCCTGAACCGAGTGCAGCAGCCAAAGAGCACAGCACGGAGAGCGACTGGAGAGCGACGAATCCTGATACCCCTTGCCCTTCCCACTCTCCCCAACAGGGCTGGCCAGGGAGGAGGACACTCATTCCCTCTCCCTTCCTCACCAAGAACTGGAATTTCATGCATGCAGGAAGGAACCAGGAGCCCCAGCCTCACAGTCTCTAGCCAACAGCAGGCAAGAGGCTTAGACTTGAGGCTTCCGAGGCTGTTGGCTTTACTTTGGGTGTTGCTGTGTGCTCTGTTCCTGTTCCTTGTCCTTCTGCCTCCCTCAGCATGGTGACTTGTCCTGTTTCATCTCTTGTACCAAGCAGAAAGGGCAGAGTGGGGCCTTGGCAGAGCCTGAACCTCCTGGGGGCTGGCTGGCTTCAGCTCAGAGGCAGTAAGGTCCCCTTCTTGGTTTGTGTCCTGCACTTTGTCACAACTGGTGGGGTCAGCATTCAGGCAGCATACGTGGAACACTGAAATGGGAGCATGAAGGAGGGCAGGAGTCAGCAGAACACTGTGTGTCACAATCAAGTGCTCTTTGTTTTTAAGACAGGGTGTACTGAGAGTTTTACAATTTTGGCTTCTTTAAAAAACACAGCAATAGGCCGGGTGTTGGTGGCGCACGCCTTTAATCCCAGCACTTGGGAGGCAGAGGTAGGCGGATCTCTGTGAGTTCGAGGCCAGCCTGGTCTACAAAGTGAGTCTAGGACAGCCAGAGCTGTTATACTGAGAAACCCTGTCTCGAAAAACAAAAACAAAAACAAAAAAAAAAAAAACCACAGCAATAACCAGGCGTTGGTGGCACACATGTTTAATCCCAGCACTTGGGAGGCAGAGGCAGGCGGATCTCTGCGAGCTCTAAGTCAGCCTGGTCTACAAAGCAAGTCCAGGACAGCCAGGGCTACACAGAGAAACCCTGTCTTGAAAAACAGAAACAAAAAAAAAACCCTACAGCAATATAATAGTATGTTCTCATTTTCATCCCAGGTGTGGGGATGTGGGGCTGCTTTGCAGCAGCTATGATTTAGAGGCATGATTTTGTGAGGGGCACATAGTTTCCGTGACTGTGTGAATTTGGAATTCTGGGGACTTTTAATGCTACAGCCCTGACAGGTGGGTGGTGGTTGGTCCTTCAGGGGAGTTGTTGGTTGGTTGTTGGCTGTTGTGGTAAAGATTTCTTAAGTAGTTGTGCACAAAGAAAAAACTAGATGTCCTGATGAAACTTGCCCCAGGGAGCAATCAGCAGGAAGTAGTCTAACAATTTCCTTGCCCCTTTTCCTACTGATTCTATTCAAGGATCTCTTTCCTTTTCTCTTTTTTTCTCTCATGGCTAGGGTTGAAAGAGGAGTGGAGACAGGAGGAAGAAGGAACCCACAAAGTAGCTAATGCTGGCTACAACAGGGTCTCTGTGTAGCACTGGCTGTTCAGGAACTCACCCTGTAAGGGGGTCAAGTGTTCTAAATCTAGCTGGGCAGGCTTACCTCAACGCAGGTAACTCAGGGTTAACATGAGAACCCTCTTCACAGACTTCCTACCTGGAAGGCAGTTAGAGGATGCAGTTCATGTATTTGGGACTTTTACATGTCCACTTTATACATGTATTTTAGTCAATTTCATCCCTTCTCCCTCTGAACCCTTCCTTCTTCCCAAATCTCCTTCCTAGTTCCATGTTTTTTTTTTTTCTTTAGATGACCTAATTAAGCTGCCTACAGTAGTGTGGGTAAAATATTTAATGGAGAATGGGGATCCCTGTTTCAGTGGCTACACCACTCAAGAAAATGGTACTTCCTCCCCCAACCCTCAACTTGGAATAGATCCTCAGAATGATAGGGCCCTATCCCACCTATTCCTGACAAAATGTTGTTGGTCCAATCTTGTACACATTTGGGGTACTTTCCAAAAAAGGTGAGGTAGATGCAGTACTGAGCATGAGAAGGCTGGGAAAGCACAGGCTGAGAGGCTCTGAGCAGTCTGTGGGAAAGCAGCTGTAGGCACAGGCTGCCAGGAGCACCTATGTTCTTGCCTGCTGTTGACTAAAGAGCTACTCAGGCACACTGGCCAGCGATTCCTTCCACCAGCCCTGCTAGATCAGCCTTCAACTTTTGGCAATCCTCCTGCTTCTCAAGCACTGGGACTTCAGCACTGGATTCCAAGTTAAGTAGTTGTAAACAAGATTAGCAAACACATGTGAAATCTGCTCTAAAGCAGTCATCAAATTTATATCTATTCTAACAATGTCACACACACGATTAAACCTGGCAAGAGGTGCCCAGGAAACTCAGGAACTACACACTGGAGCTCACTACCTTCTGAAGTATAGAACGCAGCAGGAGGCTGGAGAGCTGGCTCAGAGGTTAAGAGCACTGGCTGTTCTTCCAAAGGTCCTGAGTTCAATTCCCAGCAACCACATGGTGGCTCACAACCATCTACATTGAGATCTGGTGCCCGGACATATATGTAAACCAAATACTGTATACATAATAAATAAATAAATAAGTGTTAAAAAGATTATTTAAAAAAAAAAAAAAGAACGCAGCAGGGTGAATGGGCCTTGGCTAGGCTGCTCACTCAGTGTCAAGTCTTCCAGCAGCTTCCTAAAATGCAGCATCTCACAGCTGTCGTGCCTCATTCTCCAAAGATCTTTTTTTTTTTTTTTTAAGATTTATTTATTATGTATACAGTGTTCTGTCTGCAGGTATTCTGCAGGCCAGAAGAGGGCACCAGATTTCATTATGGATGGTTGTGAGCCACCATGTGGTTGCTGGGAATTGAACTCATGACCTCTGGAAGTGCAGCCAGTGTTCTTAACCGCTGAGCCATCTCTCCAGCCCCCAAAGATCTTACTTTTAAAGGCTGCCGGCGGGACTGTTCAGCTGTCTGTGGACCTGAGTTCCATCCCTGGGCCCAGAAGGAAAGTGGGAGTCTGAGAAAGTTGTCCACTGACCTCAACACTGGCACTGTGTGTGACAAATACATCCCTCTATAAATGTAAAAGCAAAATCCTGCTTTAGGTTTCTTAGTAAACACAACTTTAAATTGGCTTTTATAAAGAGAAATCCTTAAGACCATTGTTCACAAACTTGGGGCTCAGCCAGTCTGTTCCCACAGATTACCTAGAGCCCAGGGGAAGGTAACAGGAATTGAAAGTAAAGGAGAATTTTGCCTCGGGAGTCATGAGGTCAGGAAAATAAATCCATTGCCTGTATAGTACAAAAAGAAAAGCTCTTTGCCTATATTACAAAGCATATTAAAATGCTGAAACCACCTAGATAAAGCAAGCTCAATTGAAGGATTAAGATGGAAAAAAGTTCATAACACATTCCATTTGCTTGATATTTTTAATAAAGTGAGGTTTATATTGTTGATATTAAAGAACAGTCATATACACGCAAAAAAAAAAAAATAAAACCTCTTAGGCTCAGGGGGGAAGTCCAAAAAAGTACGTAAGAAATAGAAAAACATGCATGGCAGAGTCTAACATGTCATCAGGTAGCAGGACCTTGCAGGATCCAGCAGACAGCACAGGGGCCACACTGGGATGGAGGGGCACTAAAACTATATGGAGTCAGATTGTTTTTAACCTTAAAATGTTTGAGCACCACTTGAGAAGCAAGCAAGCACAAGTCCACCACATGAGGACATGGTGGGTACACACCTTTCCAAGTACATGCCTGGGACCCAGCAGCCTCCATGCACACAGGTGACATAGAGCATGCAGAGTTGGGTGTTGTCAGGATGTCACATCTCCTGTCACATACAGTAACGTTGGAAACCAAACAGTAATGGCCAAGGACAAGACTACATAAGGTACTGTCTGACCCAGCAGTCTCTGAAGAACTGGTATTGTAATTTCCAGACATGTGACCTTAGTCTTCAGTGGCATTTGCATATAAATAGGCATAAATAAAACATCCTGCCTGTGGAAGGCAGCACTGGCACAGCAGACCCAGTGAGGGAGCTGTGGAGCTGTGCATGGTTCTCATCTCAAGCAGTCTACTAGAATGTAGACCATAGTGGAGCCTCTCATGTAAACACCTGGCCGGCTGCGTTTACAGTTGCCTTGGGAGTGTAGAGACTCGTTATCAAAAAGTGTTCTATTTAAACCTTAATACACACCAATCGTAATTATTTAGGTTATAAATGTTTCTAATGTAGCAGCAGAGGATGTTTGTAGAAAAAATATACTTTTAAGAAAATAGCTGAAAAAATCTAAAGTATAAAAAGTTTAAAAAATATATCTTAAAACAAAATATTGCCCAAAATATTTAAAACTTAATTTTAGAAAGTTCACCTATCTAATTTAAAACAGACCAGACACAGCTGTGGCACATGGTCCTCCACAGTGATTCCCCACACCAACAGGAAAACCAGTCCAGGGCCCAGAAGCCCTCAGAGCTCGGTTCCTGGCGATGACACACCTGTTGTCCTCCTCAGAGAACGAGCATGAGGCAGCCCCAGGGCTGCAACCCTTGCAGAGGAAAACCTGTGGAGGATATTTTCAGACAGAGATGGGGCGCCTGGCTGAAGAGTCAGAGCCCGTCTTGGGACAAGTGCTTGTCTGTCTCTGGGTCACAGTACATGTGAGCTCTGGGAGAGAGTGAGGCCTTGTCCTTGGCACACCTAGACCTCCTCTCAGGTCTCCACCAGAATCTCTACCACATGGTCCAACTCAGCCAGGTCAGACTTACAAGTGGAGCTGGGAGGAGGGGCAGCTGCAGCCAAGCTCTCCAGGCCATTGCAGAGACTGGGCTTGGCGCTACTCATCATTCCTGTGAGCACCGTGTCCAGGTCGTAGTAGGAGCTGTCCACATCTGACAAGAGTTCCTCCATCGAACTGGGGTTTTTGCTCTCCAAGGTCTCAAATATCTGGTCTAGTGACTTCTGAAAGCTTCCCCGGTTTTCTTGTGGGTTGTCCATCTCCCAGAGGCTGCTCTGAGGGCTCCTCTGCCCCTGTGCTGAGCCGACTATGGGAAGCTCGGAAGTTGAGCTTTGCAAAGGACTATCTTCCAATTCAGAAGTGGGGTGCTCCCCCTCATCTCCCCTTGCTGTACGACACAGGATCTCTGTGGACACCAGGCGGTCAACTGGTGCCCTTTCTACATTCTGGGGTGCCATCCCATGCCACATGCCATCCCGGCTCATTTCCTCCTGGATCTGACGGACTGTGTTGGCGATGAGGACTGAGCGGCAGAGGTTGGGCTCCACTAGCATGTGGCAGAGCTGGAGCTTGACCAGGGACATGTCCAGGAGTGACTGCCGCTGCAGGCTATAGGAAGGGACAGTGCCAAAACCCTCTACTCCTTCCTCTTGGTCACCATATTTCCTCTTCAGCCCTCTAGCAAACATCCTGACCTGTGGGAACCAAAGAAGACACCAGTTAGCAACCTCAGCTCCCTGGCTGATAGTACCCAGGATAGTTTCTGACAGCTAGAGAAGAGGTGACAACACAGAAGTGCCAGAGACACCATCTGGAAGGCTGCCTCAAGCACAGCCACTGTTGGAGACAACAGACAAATGAGCAAAAACAGGAGAAATATGTTATTTGCTTAAGGTGGTGCTGTTGCTTTGAGATACCACCTTGCTAAATAGTGCAGGCTGACCCTGAATTTGGGATTCTCCTGCCTTGGCCTCCCCAGAGATGAGGTTAAAAAAACAGACCTCTACACCCAACTGTAGAAATATATTTTAGAGAATAAAAATCTGGGTATTGGGACAGGAACTCTGGTCTTTATGCTTGTGTGAGAAGATCTTTTAGCCTCCTAGCCATCTCTCCAATCCCTGAACATTTTTATTTCAAATAATACATTTGAAATTGCCAAGTTGTTCTTAACAGAATCTCCTAAATATGTAAACTTTAGGAATTCTTTATAGACACAAAAAGGCTACCTTTTCCTCTTTTAAAGTCATAGATCTTTATATAATTATGTGACCTCTTAAGTATCTGTTCTAATGAAATGAAAACTAAAGTTCATGTAAAAACTTATACAAAAAATGTTCACAGTACTCTATTCACAGAGTCCCAAATTGGAAACAATACAGTTGAAACAACCAGGGCTCCCATCGGAACTATGGGCCAGAGAAAAGCCAGTCTCCAGAGGCCACAGCAGATGGGTGCAGGAGATGTCAGGTGAGAAAACATGCCAGGACAAGTATGCTGGTAACAGAGTGCCCAGCTCAACACATCACATGCCAACCTAAGTGAAAGAGGAGTGAAGAGAAGAGCAGTTACAGCTCTGCAACTTCATATGAAAACTTTATCTGAAGACAGAGACCTAGTGCTGAAAGTTCATTTTTTCCTACAAGACTATCCCCAGCAAAGCAAGCAGTACTGTCCATGCTGCCCCTCTAATTTTATCACCTATCTTGTAATGAAGGAAAGGAGCTTACCACTAAAGTATAAGAGGGGCCAGAGAGATGGCTCAGTGGTTAAGAACACTGGCTGCTCTTCCAGAAGATCCAGGCTTGAGCCCCAGCACTTACATGGCGGCTCAAAACCATGTATAATTCAAGTTCCAGGAAACCCAGTGCCTATTCTAATTCCCCAAGAACACCAGGAACGCACATACATATATGCAGGCAACACAGAGAAAGTATAATAAATCTAAAAAAATAAATATTTCATGAGGCCAGGGCAATGGCTCCACAGGTTAAATGTTTGTCATACAAAGGGATCAGAGTTCAGATCTTTAATACCTATGTAAATGCCAGGCAGTATGGTGGCCCAACTCCAACCCCAGAACTTGGGAGGTAAAAATAGGGAAATTCTCAGAGCAGGCTAGCTCTGTATTCACCAGAGAGTGTTTCAATTAAATTAAATTGGAAAGCAAAGGAGGAATATACCAGAAATTGACCTCTGGTGCCCATACACATGCACGGAACAACACACAAACATAAAGCACCTAAATTGCTTCTGGTAAGAATCTTCAAGGTTGTTTTGCTTTTTCAACCAGGGTCTCACTAAGTAGTCCTGGAACTCACTGTGTAGACCAGGCCAGCCTCCGCTTCCCAGTTGCTGGGATTTGCCAGGCAAATTCTTTTTAAACTTCTGTTGGATTTGGAGCTAGAGATGGTTCGGTAGTTAACAACACTGCTACTCTTTCAGAGAACCCAGAGTCTATTTCCAGCACCCATATGACACCTCACAACCATCTGTAACTTCATTTCCATATCTGACACCCTCTTTTGGCCTCTGTAGGAACTGGATGCATATGGTGCAGACATACATGCAGGCAAAATACCTACATACATAAAGTAGAATCTTTAAAAGATAAGCTTAGGTTGTATTTCAATGAGAACTGTCTCCCTGTAGGCCCCTGAGTTTGAACACTCAGTCCCCAGCTGATGGCGCTGTCTAGTTTATGGAACCTCTATGAGGTGAGGCCTTGCTGAAGATGTAAAAGTAGAAGCAAACTTTGAAGTTTTATACATTGCCTCTACTTTCTGTTCTCTCTGCTTCCTGTGTGCAGAGAACATGTGATCACCCTGCTTCCTGACTACCAGGCTGGCTCCTTCTACTGCCCCACCTTACATCACAATGGACTAAGTGTGCCCCTTCTGTAACTGTAAGCCCAAACCCTTCTTCCATAAGTTGCATGTAACTTTGCATTACAGAAGTTTCTTTTTTGGTGATGGTAGTAGGTGTGTATAACATGATCTATGTTTAACAAACTGTTCTCTTGAGAACCTTCTGCCTTGGCCTCCAGAGTGAAGGGATTACAGGTGTGTGACACTAAGTCTAAACCCTGAAAATTAGATGTTTTTCATTTTTAAAAAATCAATTACATGTTTAAAACCACTGGGGAAAAATTGCTTGGTTTATTGAGAATTAATATACTATGTCAAATTATAACAAGAAACTTTGGATCAGGGGGTGGAAAGTCCCAAAAGTTCTTCTTTGGCAAGTCCCTTTACTTCTTTGTTTCCAGGTTATCTCTAAAATTCCAACTCTTCATGATTTAACATAGAATTAAAACCAAACCAGCTCACATACCATGAATTTAACCCTAGTCTATAAATCTAGCAGATAACCCAACTGTTAGGCAGACTGGTTCCAGGGAGGCAGTATGGCGAACCAGACGCAGTGGGGAGAACTCCAAAAGGACAGAGAATAAGAGTAAATGGGGTCCTGAGGTGGAAGTTTACTCCCTTCTTGCTAGCTTTCACAGTAAGCAGGCAGAAGAGAAAAGTCACCAGTGGTCTTTTGTGAACCTGCAAACTAAAATCCAATCTGCAAGACAAAAGGTGTTCACTGGAGAGACAGCAGCATGGCCGCCACAAGGGATATATCAACTGCTTTCTGTTTGGATCACAGTCTGCACCACACAGAAAGCATTTGTTGTTTGGGTTTTAAAGTCAGGGTTTCTCTTTTTTTTTGGTTTTTTTTTTTTTTTTGGTTTTTCGAGACAGGGTTTCTCTGTGTATCCTTGGCTGTCCTGGACTCACTTTGTAGACCAGGCTGGCCTCGAACTCACAAAGATCCGCCTGCCTCTGCCTCCCAAGTGCTGGGATTAAAGGCGTGCGCCACCACCGCCCGGCTTTTTTTGGTTTTTTGAGACAGGGTTTCTCTGTGTAGCCCTGGCTGTCCTGGACTCAATTTGTAGACCAGGCTGGCCTCGAACTCGCAAAGATCCGCCTGCCTCTGCCTCCCAAGTGCTGGGATTAAAGGCGTGCGCCATCACTGTAGACATGGCCATCCCAGAACTCAATCTGTAGACCAAGCTGGCCTAAGTCAGAGATCTGCCTGCCTCTCCTCTCAAGTGCTGGGACTAAAGAAGCACGCCATTCTCTCTTATAGGAGAGAATTCTTGCCAATATGATAACCCTTATCAAAACCCCATGGCTAGGTCAAAGCCCCTAGGGGAGAGCCTACCATTGTTATTTTCCTAAATAGATATGATGCCCAAACTGCCTTCTAAGTATATTTAAATCCTTGGTCAGAGCAGCTTCCATTATTTTTGAGAGGCTGTATTTAATGCAGACTCATTAAAAAAAAAAAATACCAAGCATAAGGAACTAATGAGTGCTTAGACCTAAACCAGACATTATATCAATGTCCCTGGCTCCAGGGATCACAAAATATCCTGGAGCTGGGCAGAAAGAATCTTTCAGAGCCAGAGGATGGCAACTCTGTGAAATGTTGTCTGGACATGATATGGCTGGTACACACATGAAATCACAGCAGCTGTGGTTACGTGCATAAGATGGGACCTTATTAAAATTCCTTCATGAATGAGGGAGGTGCACACAAAAGGTGGCTGGGTAGGGAGTCATTTCCTTTGGTGGTATAGCCACCAAAGGTTAATTTGCCTATGCTCCACTAAATAACTCCTATCCATGTGCACACAAGCAACCCTGATTAAACTCATGGTAACAAAACAAAAATCAAAAAGAAAAAAAAAAGGATAAACAGGCTTCAGAAACTCATACCTCACATTTGGAGACAGCTTAAAGTACACTGAAACCAGCAACACATGCTTATGAACCCTGTATTCAAGAAGCAGGAAGATCACTGGCCTTAATGGCCAGTCTGGGCTATACTATCACGCACACGCACGCGCTCACACACACACACAATTAATACCTCAAACCACAAATTCCTAGGTGGGTACACCCAACGAAGAATACCCAATTCTGAAATCCAGACAGTGCTCTAGTGCCTCCTTTGGGATGGAAAGGTAACTTGATGCTGAGCCACAGCCAGATTGATCAGCAGTTGGTACTATTAAGAACATACTACTGGGGGCTGGAGAGATGGCTGAGAGGTTAAGAGCACTGTCTGCTCTTCCCGAGGTCCTGAGTTCAATCCCCAGCAACCACATGGTGGCTCACAACCATCTGTAATGGGATCTGATTCCCTCTTCTGGGTGTGTGTGAAGATAGATCACTTGTATAAACAAAAAATAAAATAATAAATAAATTATTAAAAAAAAAGAACATACTACTGCCAAAAAAGAAAGACCAGAAGAAGCACCTACAAGCATATGCTCTTACAAGAGACAAAGTACAAATGCTCTGGCTGGAGCACAGAGGAAACAATTCTGATTGTTATCTGAATGACCAGCCCAGAAGGCTGATCTACAAGAACAGCCTGGAAACCAGCAGGCTCTTCAGGACTCTCTAATCAGTAACTGCCTAACAAATGCAGGATATAAGAAGCTAACAGTATCTCAGGACTAACCAAAAAGGCAAACACCTACTACAGTCAGTCACAGGATGTAAGAAGGAAGTTACGGTCTAATTTAAGTATGCCTATTTAGAACTCACTGGAGACACTAGGTTCCTATTTTTCCTAGGTAGCAGCTGGCCCTGCTTGTGTAGGCCCCCTTAGTTCATCCTAAGATTGAGAGCTGCAGTCTGTTATGTGACTGAGTCCACCATAAGAGGAGGGAAACTGGAGTCCCGGAATATCCACTAGACAAGGCTCTGCACAAGAAGTGTGAAGATATTCTCTGGAGAACCAGCATATAGGAAACAGGATGGAACTACAGGGTGTGGTACCACAAGGCTGTAAATCCCAGCACTAGAGGCAGGTGGATCTGTCAGCTCAAGGCAAACCTGGTCTACATACAAAGTTCCAGCCCTGCTAAGAACACACAATGAGACTCCATCTCAGAAAACCAAAAATTTACACCAGGGACTTTAAAAAACACTTTTTGTGTGAAATTTGGGAAGCTATTTTTGCTGGCTGACATCCATTTCTGCAGAATCATAAAATTAAAACTGTGTTTGCTTCTGCAAGGCTTTGTTTCTTCCACAGCAGATGCTCAGCACCAAATCAGTCCAACCTAGCCACCACACTGCAAAGCTTTTCTCAAGACTGCTCAATAGTGGTGAGAGTAACTCCTGGCCACAGCCTCCGCCTGTTCTCACTAGTCTGGTTGGTCATTTCCACAGCTCACTGGACAATCTGGAAGAGAATCAAAATCACAATACAAAAATGTTCCACAAAGCCAAGGGTGGTGGCACACACCTTTAGTTCCAGCACTTAGGAGCCAGAGGCAGGCAGATCTCTGTGAGTTCAAGGCCAGCCTAGTCTACAAAGAGTTCTAGGACAACCAGGGAGGTTACACAGAGAAACCCTGTCTTGGAACCTACCCCTACCCACCAAAAAACCAACTCCACAATTTCTAACCACTCCAAAAAAATTTAAAAAATTTTCCTCTAAATTCCTTCTCCCAAACCTCTGAGCACTAGCTTTCTTGGGGTTGCATCCACAGCAAGTTCTGTTTATCATGTTATGTAACGAGTCGGCTATCATTTCTGATAAGTGAGTACCTACACAAGCACACCAGCGGTCTGCAGCCAGGGCCATACAATTTCCAGCCACAGATAATGTTTTCTATTCCTGGTACTTGATTTCTGTAGCCTTAACTACTGGATTAGTACTAGGGGTCAGGGTAGAAACATTTTGAAGGCCCTTAATAACCTTATCAAACTGTTTTCTAGGAAGCTTAAACCCTCACCAACTTCTTTCTGCATTAATTTTTGCATATTTGCTATCAAGCCACTTCTCCTGACTTACTAACTCTGCAAGTTATATATAACCCCCTCTCCATACAACTCTTGCACATGGAGCTTTAACCAACACTCCTTCTCTTGCTAGGGCCAGGCACTGTCCTTCAGTCTTGTTCACCATCCTCAGATTTAAAGATTTTACAAGGTGGAGCTGAAGAAATAACTCTTACAAATGATAAAGGCTGGGTACTCAGAACTCACATGATGGCTTACAATTGCCTATAACTCCAGTTCCTTTGATCCAATGTCTTCTTCGGGCCTCAGAAGGCACACACAGAGAGAGAAAGAAAGAGACCAATAAATGAATAAACAGCAAGCCCTGGAATGAAATACACAGTTGTTTGCTTAGCTGTCACTCTAGAAGCTAAGCCATAAGAGAACAGGATGGTGATAGAGTAACTATTAGCAAGAGAGCAAGAGGAAAGAGGGGGCTTGAGGGCAAAGGCCTGCATCACCAGCACAGGTCCTGAGAAGCCCTACATGGTGCCTGCAGAAGGGCTCTCCTAGACTGGCCTGGGTACCCGCTCGCTCCCTGTGCCCACCTGAGTGCCTGACCTGAGGTTGCTTCATCCTTCTTATGAAGAATGACAGTACGTTCTCTCTAAGTTCTGTATAAACTACGTTCCACATCTCATACCTACTTCCACATGGCCAGAACATCTTCCCAAGTCTAGTTAAATATCTAATATCCCTTCAAACCCAAAGCTAAGTCAACCCACAGCCCTGTCCTCAGATTTTCTCCAGCCCTAGCACTGGCTGAATGACAAGAGTCAGGCAGACCTACTCAGATAGTGTTGAGGGCAGCAGAGGCCGTGAGCAGTAAGGTCTTGTCAGGCAGACCTACTCAGATAGTGTTGAGGGCAGCAGAGGCCGTGAGCAGTAAGGTGGAAGTGAGAGTAATTACCCTACAACAACCTGGGGTAGAGACAGCCTAGGACTCCATAACCACCATGTCCTTGAGCCATTCTCCTACCTCAGTGATCAGGTGGAAATGCAGCCTCCTGGGCTCTGACCATCCAGCAGTTTCAGTTTTACCTGAGCAGACCTATCACGAACAGGCCTTGGGCTGTAACCACGATGAAGCATTCATCTGGATGTTGGATTTTGAGGGGAATGAGAATTTAGTGATTTCAGAGCTGGGCATGGTGGTATATGTGTAATCCCAACACTTGGGAAGACAAGACAAGGAAGAGCCAGAGTTCAAAGTTATTTCCGGTTACAGTGTTAGTCTGTGGCCAGCCTGGGCTACAGGAAACCCTGTCTCAAAAACAAAACAAACAAAAATCACAAATGCGTTAAAAAGCAACTGGGAGGAAACAAATTGGAAATTGCAGGAGCCACTGAACTTAGTATTTATTTGATGGAGGTTATTGAGATTCTGTATAAACAGTCATTGAAACCCCCTTATTCGAGATATCCTTGGAACGATGTGGAGCTTTCTTATGGCTGGAGGTAGGTTCCAGTGACAACCTGAGGGAACCTGTCTGACCTTCTTCCTTCTAAGACTAGCACCTCTAAAATGGGGAGGAGATTGCTGACTGCATCTTTAATTTTATCTATAAAATAGACACGAAGCTACATGCAAAGGCTGATGAGACATCAAAACTCTTTTGTGTGAAATGTTTCCTGTAATTACTTAAATCAATGGCTAGCTCAGTCCTGCTGTCTGATACGTCAGATACCAAGGCCCCAACAGGAGAAAATATACGTGTGCGCACTGTGCCAGGTTCTGGGAGAAGCCCCTTCCTGGTGATCCTATCTGGGGGAGAGAAAGTTCAGAACTTTTTTTTTTCTAGTTCCATTTAGCCTCTGCATAGGCTAGCGAAAACCGAACCCCGCTTCCAATCGAGTTCCACCGATGCCGTTCCAGGCAGTATCTACTGGGCCACAAATGCTCAGCTTAGACGGAAGTGGGGTCTACTGCAGTAGGGGAAGGGCAGGCCACACACAAGACACTTGATAACCTTCCCAACGGAATTAAAATCCAAGAAACAAAGGAAAAGAACTCAAAGCCAACACTCACCAGGCAGGCAGCTGCAGAGAGCCTACCCAGCCCTCTCGGAATAGGTCCCCGGCCAGCAAGCAGACGCTCGGGCCGGCGCTGCTACGAGCCAGGGAAAGTACAGCGCCCCAAAACTGCAGGCTACGGGGAGCTCTGAAGAGAAACGCACAGTGGCGGCGGCGGCCAGCCGGGACACGAACCACCAGCGGGGTGGATGACCGACGCGGGCTGAACCAAAGAAGGAGGGACGGAGGAGAAAGGGAAGAAGACTCAAAGAAAAAGGGCCACAGAAGGAAGAGAGGGCGGAAGCAAGGATGCGTGGGCGGAGGGCCGGCTCACACCCGCCGCTCGGGCTCTCGGTATGTGTCACTCAACACGCCGCAGCGTCAAGAGCGCCAAAAGGCGGCGGGCCCTCCCGCCGCCCAGCCGCCCTGGAGATGCTCCGCGCGACCGCCGCCCAGGCCGCAGAGGCTCGGAGGTGCAAACCACCTACTCGCTTACCTGCGCCGCAAGGCAGGCCCGCCACTCAGTCGAGCGCCGGGACCAGTAAGCGCCCACAAAGGGTCGCCATGGCGCGGCCGCGCGAGCGCCGATTGGTGGAGTGCGGGGCGGGGCTCTGTTCAAACCCACGCAAGGCGGAGCCTCGCCGGTGTGGACTCCCGCGCGTAGTCGTCAGCCGTTAGGCTCGCGCGCTGGGCCGCACCGCCCCCCATTCCCAGGTCTCCCCGCGCCTCGCTCCGTCCCCCGATCCCTTGTCTCTCGACTGCGCTAGCTCAGTTCCCAGGTTTCCGCGCGCTGGGCTCCCAGGACTCCGCGCGCTTGGCCACCGTCCCAGTTCCCAGGTCTCCGTGCGCCTGGCCCCGCCTCCAGCCCCTCCCCCCCAAATCTTGCGCACGACCCACTACACTAGTTCCCAGGTCGGCTCAGCCATTCCGGGTCTTGTAGCTCGCCGATCTCGAGGTACCTCCGGTCCTACCGTGGCAGTTAGTGGCGGCGCTGGGCACGGCGTTTTTCTGCAGCGTATAGAAGGATTGAACGAGGTTCGGTGTTGGAGTCTCTGAAGAGATCCTGGTTCGAACTCCAACTCAGCAAAATAGAAGTATAATGTCCTGGTATTGTACAAGATCTTAAACAGGACACCAAGTCGCGACTCCATTGATTAGGGGAAGCTGAGTTGATGCAGAATATCCAGAGGTTGGTCGAAGCGGGGGATGCCACATTAACACAAGAAGCAAGCTTGTTTGCAGGGAAAGACCGAGGACCCGCTCCCTACCCGGACTTCTAATGAACAGAGCGTTTGAGAGAAAAGCCGGTGCCATAGGAGAAAATATATGACTGTAATAAATGGCTATCCACATCGTGACCCTATGCTTTGCGAGCTCTCCTCTGCTCACTAACCCAGTCCCATTCCTGGGCGTACTTTCCCTTTATTTGCTGGAAAGGAATGCTGTCTGAACTTAGACCCAGACACTAGCTTGCATTGAGCATGTTTCTGTTTTTTCTTTTTAATTACTATTATTTTTTGATATACTTATTTTATGTGCGTCATTGTTTCACCTGCACGTATGAATGTGCATCATGTGCAGCCAACAAATGATTGTGGGCTACCGTGTGGGTGCTGAGGACCATACCGGGTCCTCAGTCAGAGCATCAAATGCTCTTAATCCCTAAGTGTCGTGAAAGGTCTATGCATGTAGTTAGTGTAGCAAGTTATATTTTATTATGCTGAGAGTCATCACACAAGGTTCACACTTTAAATCCCTAACTATGGTCCTAAGCCTATCCCCCCAAGGCTGTTCACCTGTGCAAGGTATCTTAGCTGAAGGTCAGGTCCAGTCTGTAACCGAAGTCTCTGATTTGAGGGTTAGGATCCCGGGGAAGACTGTCTAGCCGCAGGGCAAATCAAGGTGGTATCTTTCCAGATACATAGAACAGAGCATTGCTCTTGGTCTCTCTTATATACTGTCCAGTGGGCGTCATTGGGTTCTAGGATTCTGTCTTGAGCGAGGGGTGTCACTGGGTTCTGGCTATCAGGTGCAGCCTTGGGTATAGTGCAGTTCCTGACTAAGCTATTTTTACATGTCTAAAAGGCATTTCTTACTATGCTCATTACAGTGAGCCATCTCTCCGGCCCCTGCTTTAACGTTTTAAATTCATATGTGGGGGTCAGATGACTACTTTGGAGGAATCACTTTGTATTACCATGTTGGTCCTAGGAATCTTAGGTCACAGGCCCCTGCTGAGATGCCTCTGCTCCCTTTTCCTCTTCCTCTTTTTGGGTATTGGCTGAAAGCCTAAGCATACTTTCCCTGAGACTCTGGGCTTCGTTTCTTTGACCTCCTCGCCTAACTTAACAGGCAGTTTTCTCATCCCGCTCCTCTTGGAGGCTACAGGTTTTTCAGCTTGCTTATCTTGTCTTTTTCTTTTTTTCTCAAAGTTTAATAGAATTGTCCATGACCTTTCTGAATTTGTTTTGAATTATTTTATTAGTAAGACTAACAACTCAAAGGATACCTTAGTTGAGCTGACCCCTGAATGAAACTAGGGCAAGAGAGAAGGCATATCGAATTTGGCAGGGCCTCACCCATGGAGAGCAAGGCTGGAAGGTTCAGCTGCTTCTCTCCAAGATCTCTCCACCACAAGCGCTCAGAAGGACTTCTAGGTTCTACAAAAGATTGGCTTTTCTCTGACCAGGATGCAGACTATGGAGGAAGAGCAGGATCCCAGTGTGCCTGCAGATATCACCGGCAGTGAGTGGTAAACTCAACATCGGCCTGAGGAGCTCTGCCCAGCATCTTAATGTACACTGCTGGAAGGTTTCCGGGGTCTGTGAAGCAACCCTGGAGAGTGCACACCCAAAGGCATGTGTGTATGTGCTGCTCATGAGATTCCTGCTTGAACATCTTAACAGCTGTGTGTAATTTTAGTGGATTTTTAAGTTATATTGTAAAACATTAATAATGTAGCCTGAAGTATCTTTATTCCTAGCACTCAGGAGGCAGAGACTGGCAGATCTCTATAAGTTTGAAGCCATCCTGTTCTAGATGGAGTTCCAGGTCAGCCAGAACTATACTGTGAGAGCCTCATCTCAACAACAACAATGTTTTTGCAGGAGCTGGAGAGATGGTTCAGTGGTTAAGAACCCTGGCTGTTCTTCCTTCCGGAGGCTCAGGATTTGATTCCCAGCACCCACATGGTGGTTTACAACTAAGCATGAAAGTGGTACACAGACATGCATGTAGGTAAAACCCCTATACAAATACAATTTGAAAAGAATGTTTTTGCTATGCTTATTTTTGTCAAAAGGGTCTTGGTTGGTTGATGGAGTTGTTTGTTTATGAGACAGGGTCTCACTACATGGCCTTGGGTGACCTGGAACTTGCTCTGTACACCCAGCTGGCTTCAATTTACAGAGATACACTTGCCTCTGTTTCCCAAGTGCTGGTGTTAAAGTTATGTACCGCCACATCCAGCCTAAAGATTTATTTTTTAATTTTAGAATTATTTTGTCTGAGTGTTTTGCTTGCATATCTGTAAGTGCATCATGTTTGTGTTTGGTCCTTTCAGAGGGCAGAACACTGTGGAATCATATGAAGTTACAAATGGTAAGCTAATATGTGGGTGCTGGGGACTAACCAGATCCTCTACAAGAGCAGCAAGTACTCTTAATCACTTAGCCAACTCTCTAACCCCCAAATTATTTTCTTTTATAAGTGAGATTATAAAGTGGTATGAGATAGCCAGGCAGTGGTGGTGCACACCTTTAATCTCAGCGCTCAGGAGGCAGAGGCAGGCAGATCTCTGTGAATTCAAGGCTAGCTTGGTCTACAGAGTGAGTTCCAGGCCAGCCAGGGTTATTACACAGAGAAACCCTGTGTCAAAACAAACAAAAAACCACTGGAGATTCAGGGTTATCAGAAGAGGCAATTTATAACTTTCCAAAGCCCATTATTAGCCTAGACTGGCTGGCTTTCTGACTGAAATAAGAGAACTGGATTTTTTTGTTTGTTTGTTTTGGTGGGGGTTTGTTTTTTTTTTTATTTGTTTGTTTTTCTCAAGACAGGGTCTGTCTGTGTAGCCCTGGCAGTCCTGGAACTATTCTGTAAACCAGGCTACTCTTGAACTTATAGAGATCTGCCTGCCTCTGCCTCCCAAGTGCTGAGATTAAAGGTGTGTGCCACCACCCAGCTCAGAGAACAGTTTTTTGTTTGTTTTTGTTTTTTGAGACAGGGTTTCTCTGTGTAGTCCTGGCTGTCTCAGACTCACTTTGTAGACCAGGCTGGCCTTGAACTCACAGAGATTCACCTGCCTCTGCCTCCCAGGTGCTGGGATTAAAGGTGTGTACCACCACTGCCCAGCTCAGAGAACAGTTTTTATAGCTCACATGCAAGCCCCATGCTTCCTTTCTTCATGGCTGATTAACCAGGAGGGTACAATCTCTGTATTATCTAGGTCTTATCCCTCCCTCTGCTGCTCTTCTCTCTCATGTCTGTCTTTTTCTCAACAAAAACTGTGAATGGGTTCTGTATTCGAGGCATGTGGTAAAGAAACTATTGAAATGCCTGCTCCATGACTGGAAGGTTTTTATTGTAAATAAGAGAAAGAAAATATCCAGGGATATCTGGAAAAGTCCAGAGCAGAGAAAAAGAAGAGGAGGAAGAAGCAGAAACAGAATGAGCATGGCCAGGGTTATCTTCAAGAGAAGAAAGACTAGTTTGGCAGTGGAGGTGGGGGTGTGGGGGGGCGAACCTTGCCATTAGAAAGAGAATAGGGGTGAGATGATGCTGCAATAGCCTGGGGGTTAGCACAGTGAAGGAGGAAGGAGAGGTGAGCAGACACTGGAGGACAGATTGGGGCATTGAAAGGAGTGCTGGGTATTTGTGAGTAGTAACTGAAGGAGTCTGGAGGCCAGCATGGGATTTGATTTGAAGCCACAGGCCTATGTCAATGAAGAGCAAGTCGTCCCTTTTCCAGAGGCAAGGGAAGAATGCCCATTCTCCTTTTGGCTTCACAAGTTTCTGAAGGATGCTGGCTTTTGTCTGTCCAACAGAAATCCTTCTATAGTCTAGCTTGAATTGGCCCAAGACTGTCCTTTCTGGACACATGCACTACTTGAGATCTAATAGGTTTGTCGCTATCTTATCAGGTACACAACCTTGTTATGTCTGCAGATCTTTAGACAAGCTTGGTTTGTAACAAAATATTTTTATTTATAAACACTTATATTTATTAATACCTAACAAACATCTACAAAATACCTAAATTCTATAACCTAAAACCTATAATCTAAAATCTATCTAAAAATACCTTAATACCTAAAAACACTCTAATACCTATATAAAAACACTTGACACTATTTTAACTTTCTTAAAAGGATATTAATATTCTTAGCGTAGATCTGTGCAGGATGGCTTGGTTTACAGCAGTCCCAGAAGGAGTCCATTTTAAAGCTTAGTGTTCGTTGGGCCTTATTTTGCCAGTTCGTATGGCCAGTTTATTTCCACCACCAAATTGTGGCTGGTTTATAAAGTCAGTCTTTTCCAACTGCCAAACTGAGAACAACTTTTTCAATCAACTAAGACTTGCCTCCACAGTCTCTTTGGCCCGTGCAAGTCTCAAGGCCAACAGCCTCTCTCCAAGCGTTTTCCTAACTCTGCTTGCCTCACTCACTTTTCGGACACTCTGGGGCCCCAAGACAGAGGCCTTTAAAGGACTCTCTCTCAGCAGGTTTTATGCCATGCCTTTGCATTGGGCTATAGTCTAAATTCTTGTTAATGGCGTACCTTGCTGGTGCTTCTTCAGCGTTGAGGGCAGAAGGAAGAGAGAGACCATGTAGAGTTCTCTGGTTTATATATCGCATTATCTATCAATACTTGGCAGTCTCGAGGGTCCACGAGATTTCTCACGATGTCCAACAGTCCCGTTGCTTCTCACGGCAAGTGACGTCATCTGCGTGACTTTCGTGGTTTCTTAGCCACGCCCCTTCAGCGGGGCATATCATCCTGGCTTTTTCCACAAATGGTTTTTTTTTTTTTTAAATACTTTATTTTTTTTTCTTCAAGTTACATCTCAGTCACAAACCCCTCCCTATTCCCCCTTCCTATCCCGCCCTTCCACCCTCTTCCCCCCAGAAGTTTCCCCTTTCAGTCCAACAGATGGTTCCTTCTCTTATAACAGTAAGTATTATACAAAACAACAGATATAAAGTATGCCACATTTATGAGAGTTAAATGCCAGTATACCTTCCCAATGTCCAGTTTATACATATTTGGCCCCTGACTTTAACATTCTACTATCTAACCATCTCCATGAGTTTAAAGGTCTATATCTGACTCAACATTCATACTAACTTGCAACACACTTTTAAGAGTATCTTCTTAAAAAAGCCGGGCGGTGGTGGCGCATGCCTTTAATCCCAGCACTTGGGAGGCAGAGGCAGGCGGATCTTTGTGAGTTCGAGGCCAGCCTGGTCTACAAAGCGAGTCCAGGACAGCCAGAGATATTCAGAGAAACCCTGTCTCGAAAAACCAAAAAAAAAAAAAAAAGAGTATCTTCTTAGATCTATAACACCCTCTTGACTCCTAAACAACTCAAAATTTAACTATGAGACTCTAGCAGTCTATTCTTCAACCACCTCAGAGACCTGAGAGGGATAAATATAACTGCTTATATAGGAAGTGCAGGGCCTGCAGCTTCCAAAACTAAGAAAGGACATACCAATGACTACTGCCTGGACAGTTCCCATTTTCTCTCCATACATTCCTGCATCAGTCTTCAGCTTTTGGGTCCTGTTTCTCTGACAGACATTTGTTGTAGAGCAGGGATTATGAAGAATTTACCTACCCTGTCTTGGCAGAGTTAGGCTGTCGACTTCCCTGCTACCAAGTTTTGTCCTTTTTGGACAGCAGTCTGTCTGCAGTTGGTGCAAGGGGTTTTTTCATGCCAAGAGATAGGCTTGCCACTAATTCAACCATCTTACAGTGGAGGTTCTTCGATGCTTATCTTCTACTTGGAGTAGAATAGGGGGTGCTGTCAGGCGCTGATATGTCTCGATATCAAAAAAAAAGAAAATCTTAATTTAAGATAACATCTTTAAATGCCATATTCTGCAGATCTCTTGGGGTTTTTGAAGATGCCCTATCCATCTCTTGTATTTAGATAAGCAAATGTTGCTTGTCTCTTAGCAACTTGATTACTGGGTAGTTTAGAGAATATCTGTGATAGACTGTCATAGTAGCTAACAAAGTGACATGTTTGCATGACTAGGAGTTTGTTTTACTTAACTATCCTAGACCGTTTTAGACGGTTGGTATCAAGAGGCCAGAGCTTCACATTTTATTTTTTTTTTTATTTTTATTTTTTTAAAGATTTATTTATTTATTATGTATACAGTGTTCTGTCTGCAGGTATATCTACAGACCAGAAGAGGGCACCGGGTTTCATTATGGATGGTTGTGAGCCACCATGTGGTTGCTGGGAATTGAACTCATGACCTCTTGAAGAGCAGCCAGTGCTCTTAACCGCTGAGCCATCTCTCCAGCCCCCCACATTTTATTTTTAAGTATCTCTAGGTATGATACCATTAGGAAGCGTTACCTTTAATTTTGTATCAATATACAAAGATCTATTCAATTGTGGTTAAATATACTCTTAATTATGTATCAATATACAAAGATCAATGCCTATGTAGCCAAATACAATCTTAATATTACGTCCATATACAAGGGTCAATACCATTGTGGCCAACTATAATCTTAATTTTGTATCAATATACAAAGATCAATACCGATGTAATCAAATACAATCTTATTTTTGCACAATAAACAATGGTCAATACCACTTTAGCCAAATAAACTACTAATTTTGTATCAATATACAAAGGTATAAGGGCATATTCAGTAATCTGCCCCTTCTTCTTGGACCTTCCTGTGCTATGTCTATATCTCATTTTTCTCAAGCCTATGCACTCCTACATAGGAGAGGAAGAAGGATACAGAAAAGGAAAAGTAGGAAGTCCCTGGGGCTAACCTCCAAAACCCATTAAACAGGACCATTTATCAGCTTGTAAACTCTTCCCCTAAATATCGGAGTTTTCAGTTATCCTTCAAATAACCAAAAAGAAGGGCGGAGAAACACCTTCCCTACCCTCTGGGCATGGGACGTCGTTCTCTTAAAGTGACTTCCTGCGTCGCTCTCTTAAAGTGACTTCCTGCTGATTTGGGTCGTAGTAGACCTGTTTGGGGCCCGAACCCAAATGGAAAAAAATGCTTAAAAATGTTAGTACACTCCTTTTATGTTCAGTCCTTCTGTTCTCAGCTGTTTAGATGACCTAAGGGGTTTGTAGGGAGAAGCTGATCTTGCAGGCTTCACTGAGGTTCCTGCCGGGGCATTGTGTAGAGCTGAACGGTCCCAGCGTCATTGGATTGCCTTGGTGGTTGCAGGCCCCCGATGGAGACAGCTATTGAGGAAGTCTGCCAGGCAGAATCAACTGGGTCACTTGTCCTCCTTGGTGCCTGATTCTGCTCTCTGCTGAGGTTTCCGCTGTCCAGCCGTCCCCGGGCTCCCCTAATGGACGCTTTGATTCTCCTGGAAAGATAAAAACAGAGCCTTGCCCCAATCCCAACCCTGGAACAATTGCCCTCTTTTTTTTTGGGGGGGGAGGGGGCTAGGTAGTACTTCTCCTGAAGCAAATTTGGCCTTCCGACAACATACAAAGCATTCCTATCAGCAAACCAAAGGGACGCCAAGCTCCTCCTTATGTGCTGCAGCATGCTGATCTAAACTGTCTACTAATTTCACTGAAGAGATCTAACTTCTACCATATTAGTTGTCACTGATGTTCTAGTTTAAACTTCTAGTTTGGGTAGAGGGTAGTTAGACTAACAAAATTTGAGTTGGGGAAGCTAGCTTAGACTGTCACCAGAGATCCATTGTTTTCTGTTTATCTGTATTTAGACTTCAGTTGACTCAAGGTAATTTTATTTTAAAAATAAACCATTGGGTTTTTATCTAACAGCTTTACAGATAAATGCTGATTAGATTAAAAACAAAAACAAAATTTGGTCAAACAAAGGAACATAGGACATGAGGAGGTCAAGACACTTTTGTTTGTAAACAGGATTCATAATCTTGTGAAAACTTCTCAAGCAAGTACAGTTTTGTAGATGAGAAAGTAGGAAGTTTAAACTCAACGGTCACATGTATAATGGCCTGCAGCATTTCTCACCAGTGTTATGACTCAATACATATATCCAGAAATGAGCTCAAACTGGACCACAGAAGGATTTCTGGCAGTCCAGCACTCCTTAGGACAGGGCTTTCTGTTCACCAAAGGGAGTCATTTCCTTTGCCTCTTGCAAAAGGGACATATGGATCTCCATATAAAAGCTTATAAAAGCCCACGCAGACCTCCAGGCTCCCTCAGTGCTTATTCCCCCTTCTTTTTTTTTTATATAAGTACTTTATTTTTTTTTCTTCAAGTTACATCTCAGTCACAAACCCTTCCCTATTCCCCCTTCCTGTCCCACCCTTCCACCCTCTTCCCCCCCCAACAGCTTCCCTTTTCAACAAATGGTTCTTTCTCTTATAACAGTAAATTCTATACAAAACAGCAGAATTAAATATGCCACATTTATGAGAGTTAAATGGCCCAGTATACCTTCCCAATGTCCAGTTCATACATATTTGGCCCCTGACTTTAACCTACCTTCTAACCATCTCCATGAGTTTAAAGTTCTATAACTGACTTAGCTTTCATACTAACTTGCATCACTATTATAACCATCTTCTTAGATCTAGAACGCCCTCTTGATTCCTAAACAACTCAAAATTTAGCTATGAGACTCAAGCTGTCTATTCTTCAACCATCTCAGAGAGCTGAGAAGGATAAATATATCTGATTATATAGGAAGTGCAGGGCCTGCAGCTTCCAATACTAAGAAATGACAAACCAGTGACTACCTGGACAGTTCCCATTTTCTCTCCATACATTCCAGCATCAGTCTTCAGCCTTTTGGTCCTGTTTCTCTGACAGACATTTATTGTAGAGCAGGGATTATGAAGGACTAACCTACCCTGTCTTGGCAGAGCTAGGCTGTCGACTTCCCTGCTACCAAGTTTTGTCCTTTTTCGGACAGCAGTCTGTCTGCAGTTGAAGCAAGGAGTTTTTACATGCCAAGAGATAGGCTTGCCACTAATTCAACCATCTCACACTGGAGATTCTTCGATGCTTATCTTCTACTTGGAGTAGAATAGGGGGTGCTGTCAGGAGCTGATATGTCACGATATCAAAAAAAAATCTTAATTTAAGACCACATCTTTGAATGCCATATTCTGCAGATCTCTTGGGGTTTTTGAAGATGCCCTATCTATCTCTTGTATTTAGATAAGCAAATGTTGCTTGTCTCTTAACAACTTGATTACTGAGTAGCTTAGAGAATATCTGTGATAGACTGTCATAGTAGCTAACAAGGTGACATGCATGCATGACTAGGAGTTTGTTTTTCCTAACTATCCTAAACAGTTTAAGATGGTTGGTATTAAGAGGCCAGAGCTTCACATTTCATTTTTAAGTATCTCTAGGTACGATACCATTAGGAAGCATTACCTTTAAATTTGTATCAATATACAAAGATCTATTCAAATGTGGCTAAATATACTCTTAATTTTGTATCAATATACAAAGATCAATGCCTATGCGGCCCAATACAATCTTAATATTGTGTCCATATACAAGGGTCAATACCATTGTGGCCAACTATAATCTTAATTTTGTATCAATATACAAATATCAATCCCGATGTAGACCAGTACAATCTTATTTTTGCACAATAAACAATGGTCAATACCACTTTAGCCAAATATACTACTAATTTTGTATCAATATACAAAGGTATAAGGGCATATTCAATAATCTGACCCTTCTTCTTGGTCCTTCCTGTGCTATGTCTATGTCTCAATTTTTCTCAAGTCCGTGCATTCCTACATAGGAGATAAAGAAGGATACAGAAAAGGGAAAGAAGGAATACCCTGGGTCTAACCTCCAAAACCCATTAAATAGGACCATTTAACAGCTTGTAATCTCTTCCCCTAAATAACAGAGTTTTCAGTTGTCCTTCAAATAACCGAAAAAAGGGGGGGCAGAGAAACACCCTCCCCACCCTCTGGGTATGGAACGTCGCTCTCTTAAAATGACTTCCTGCTGATTTGGGTCGTAGTAAACCTGTTTGGGGCCCAAACCAAAATGGAAAAATGGTTAAATATGTTAATACAATCCTTTTATGTTCAGTCCTTCTGTTCTCAGCTGTTTAGATGTCCTAAGGAGTTTGTAGGCAGAAGCTGAACTTCCAGGCTTTACTGAGGTTCTGGCTGGGGCATTGTGTAGAGCTGAACGGTCTTAGTGATATTGAGTTGTTGTGGTTGTAGGCTTTTGATGGAGACAGCTATTGAGGGAGTCTGTCAGGCTGAATCATCTGGGTCACTCGTCTCCCATGCTCATGGATAGGTAGGATCAACATAATAAAAATGGCTATTCTACCAAAAGCAATATATAGATTCAATGCAATTCCTATCAAAATACCAACACAATTCTTTATAGACCTGGAAAAAGCTATACTCAACTTCATATGGAACAACAAAAAGCCCAGAATAGCTAAATCAATCCTGTACAATAAAAAAGCATCTGGAGGTATCACCATCCCAGATTTCAAGCTGTACTACAGAGCAATAATAATAAAAACAGCATGGTACTGGTATAGAAACAGACCAGTGGATCAATGGAATCGAATTGAAGACCCAAACATGGACCCACACACCTATGGCCAACAAATCTTTGACAAAGAAGCCAAAACCGCACAATGGAAGAAGGACAGCATCTTCAACAAATGGTGCTGGTCCAACTGGATGTCCACTTGCAAAAGAATGAAATTAGACCCATACCTATCACCTTGTACAAAACTTAATTCCAAATGGATCAAAGACCTTAACATAAGGCCGGCCACACTAAAGATACTAGAAGAAAAAGTAGGAGAAACCCTCGAACTCATTGGCACAGGTGACAACTTCCTGAACAGAACACCAACAGCTCAGGACCTGAGATCAACAATCAATAAATGGGACCTCATGAAACTGAAAAGCTTCTGTAAGGCAAAAGACACTGTCATTCGAACAAAACGGCAACCAACAGACTGGGAGAAAATCTTCACCAACCCCACATCTGAGAGAGGGCTATTATCTAAAATCTACAAAGAACTCAAGAAACTAAATGATTATTCCCCCTTCTACATTCCAAAGTGCATACAAACAACCTGGCCCCTCTTAGCTGCCCTTCTACCTCAAACTCCCAGGCCCGCTTCATGGGCTTCCCTCCCTCAGCATACATGTTACACATCCTCCTTACAATTTGTAGAATTCCGCTGCTGTCTCACCTCCCTCACAGACAGCCCTGGCCATGTCCAGTCTGCTTCTTTCTCTCTCTGCTCTGAACTTTCCTGGATTCCTCTGAGTGTTTTCTCTCTCTTATCCACAGTAAAACCTCCCCCCAATGGAGCAACCATTTCAGCAGTTTATTTTCTGTGTTCCTCTCATACAATCAGGTGTTCCCATGTTTGTTTGAGTTATTTTCCCTCAGAAGGCAATGGGGTTTCTATGTAGGCAACTTGCACAGTGGTTTCTGTGCCTTGTGTCAAAATTCTTGATTCTCAGTCAGTGAGGAATGCAGACCAGAACCAGAAGATGAAGGACACTTTTCCCTTCCAATGTCCCCTTGCTTTTTCTCCTATTCTATCTCACAAAGAATCATTGTTGGGGCTGGTTGGGGCTGGAGAGATGGCTTGGTTAAGAGCAGTTGTTACTCTTGTAGAGGGCCTGGGTTCAATTCCCCATACCTACAAGAAGAACACAACCATCTGTAACTCCAGTTTCAGGATATCTGACACCCTCTTCTGGTCTCTGGGGGTACCAAGCATGAATGTGGCACACACACACACACACACACACACACACACACACAGGCATGTGTTAGGGTTTTCTAAAAGAGGAACAGAATTGGTAGAAAAAATAGCATTTATTAGAGAGACTTACAGGCTATAGTCCAGCTGGGCCAACAATAACTGTCTCCCAACAGAAGGTCCAAGAATTCAGAAGTTGTTCAGTCTATGAGGCTGGATGTCTCAGCTGGTCTCCAGCGTATGCCAGAATCCCGAAAAAGTAGGCTCTGCTTCCAGTGAATGAGAGTGAGGGTAAGCAAACAAAACAGAAGTTTCTTTCTAGCTTGTCCTTTATTTATGCTGCCACAAGAAGGTGCCCCCCTGATTTAGGGTAGGTCCCTCAATATCAAATGATTCCATTTAAGGTAGATTTTCTACCTCAAATGATCTATTAACTAAAAATCCTTCGCAAGTGTGCCCAGTGACTTGGATTTTAGTTGATTTCAGAGGTAGTGAAGTTGACAACCAAGAATAGCCCTCACAAGGCAAAGCACTCATACACATAAAATAAAAAAATAATTTTTAAATTAAAAGAGAAAAGGAATCATTGTTGAGGGCTGATTTGGGAGGTTCAAGCTCAATGAGGTTACTGGACTATTGATGTGGTAGGAATGGCCTCCAGGGGTACTTGGTAGCAGCCTGGTGCTCAAGCCTCACACACAAAGAGCAGAGAGGGAAACACAAAACATCCCATCTCCCCACCATGTTGGATGGGAACTGTTAATCCTGAGATTCGAGAGAGAAAAACCAGTTCCACAATTTTGAGTCAAATTTGAAGCAAGTTTTAATTAAATACTGGCCAGATAAATGGGCTCTGGTCAGGTCCATCTCTGGTTTCCCAGAAAATGGCCACAAATTGAGTTTTGCAGGAATTTAAACAGGCAAAACCCATAATTCATTGTATTTCCCTACTAATTAGGTCTAATTAGGTTAATTAGGGACAGCCTTGTCACACAGCACAGGGTCTTAGGACAGGATGCAGCAGTGGGACAATCTTCCAGATCTGCCCTGCTCCAGGGGCTGATGACCCTTGCAGGTAATCCTGGTGGGCAGATGGCCCTTGCAGGTATTTTTACAGGTAGCTAGCTGGGGGGGGGGGGGCAGACAGAGCAACCTACGCTTTTTCTCTTCCATAGCTCAGAGCAAGCCTTTTGCCGCTGACTACATGAGTTAAAATGACCAACTTTTTTCCTTTGGTTGGGGCTGCAAGCTGAGGAGGTGGTAAAAACAGCCTTTGTTTTGTAAATTACCACAAGCGCTTGGCCTATTACCAGGGAGGCCACTCACTGAGTTTCAGTGGACTAAAGTACATTTTGGCCAATTTATCTCAGAAGTTGATGGTGGAGCTCCGAGATTTTTACCTTATCCATGAGTTAATATGAAGATAATAAGAAAGGGTGAGGACAGAGGGACTCACACACACTCACACCAGAAAGAAGAAACGGACAAAGCAACGACAATTTTATTGTGACCATTCTTTTTATACCCTGAGAGAAGGCTCTCTACATCAAAGAAAGAATTATCTCATGGTTAAAGGCATTTATCACAAGGACAGATAAAACCATTGCACTAGGAGGGCACTTAACAATCACACATTTTAGTACTCAATTAAAATTTGCTTTTCTATACACAAGTTTAAGATGACAGTGTATTACGTTAAACCTGACAAGGTATAAGGAATTATAAGAAAAGTTTGTGTATTTTTGTTGTCAAGATTTGTACTAAATTTAGGTATTTCTTGGTAGACTCATTATCTCCTAAGTTCATGGGAAGTTTAAAACCCTTAATTGGATTTATGGTTTGCATCTGGAGTCAGTCTTATCATCTCTAGAGTGAAAGTTTACCTGAGGTCATAAATCTATCTCAGGCCTTTCTCCTAATGAAAGTATTTACTACAGCTATATGTTTTTCTATCAACTATCTAACTTCTTTAACTTCTAAAATTGTTTGAACTGAATCAGGCAGTTTGTAAAAAACGATATCAGGAATAATAGAATCACCTTTATAGGACTGTGTGTAAAGTCTGGCCAAACAAGGAGAGTGGCAATTAGCAATGAGGGATCTTCACTCCCTGTCAGTAATAACAGATAAAAGGAAAAGCTGGGTGTGAGCAAGAAGCAACTCTGGTGTGCATCTTCAGCAAGGACTTTGCAAAACGCTGGGTAGCTTTTCAGGAAGCTTATATGTTTATTGAGCCCCTTTCTCAGAGAGCTTCTGACAGTGCTCGAATACTGTATGTCAAGGGCCTAGGAATAGCAGATGGACATGAAGGAAGGAGCCTCAAGAGCATTTGGCTCCTGACAAGGGACTAGCACACATTCTGACGTATTTCCTGCCTACACACCTCCCACCTACAGCAGGGAGCAAGTGTACATCCTGATGTATTTCCTGCCCACCTCCTGCACATATGTGATCAAGCCCATACGGTGTATATAGGTCAAAGAAGCTTAGGACAAACCAGAACTTATTAACTGTCCTAACTACAAACAGAACCCTTAACCTGCAAGGTATATTTTTCCTGTTTTGGTCTAACATTCCCTCCTTGTGTTGTATCTTGACTTAAGTCCTTGACTCTGTGATGGGCACCTGTTTATGTTGGGATCTAATAATTATGAGCTTTAATCCAAGGACACAGAGGCTCAAAAGCCCTGTGATGGCTGACATCAGTTACTATCTAGGAGGAGCCAGGAAACAGATGGGGCACCCGTCATTTATTTAATCACAGATCCCTTTTTTGCAATGTTCCTCTGAGTACAGCCAGGTTATAATCCCAAATGGTATGTGTAGAGACGTTTTCTCTTAAAGTCATATAACATCTCCTTATTCTGCACAAAGCAGGTCAAGCACCTTATCATTGTAGAACTGTTTTAGGTTATGCATCACCCTGTTGATATACCTGGGCTCACTTTCTTGGTATGTCAACTGACCTTATAGGCAGCCATTTTCCCCCTATTCCAGAGAGTTTCCTTCTGATTGCAGCCTGCTGTGGTCAAGGGACAGTGTCCTCTCTTCTCTAACTACTTCCTGCTGAAAGTAGGATGTCCTTGTCAGGGCCCAAAGCCTGGAATGCTGGTCAAAGCCTGGGGGGAATTCAGAGACAATCGGTAGTTCATCAGAAGCATCTGTTTAGCTGACCCAGCTGAAGGGACAGGGAGCAATGGCATCACTGGACTGGTTCACATTAGCTTTCAGCAAGTCCAGAGCGCAGCAGTTTGCAATTCGAACCTGATTCCTGGATGGTGTCTGTCAGTCAAGTGGAAAGCTGTGGAGACAGACATAGACTAGAAACAGAAAGTTTAGGAACTTAAAGGAAAATCTTACATTTGGAACTTTTAAGCCCATAGTCCTAATAATTGTGGAACAGAAGGAGTCCCAAGATCAGGGAAGAGAGTGATCCCACCCTCAGGAATAGACAGGTGGGGAAACTTATGCTGTATTTATCTGGAGTCCATTTGATGTGTGACAGGTGGATCCAAGTTTTATGATTCCCTTGAATCCCTGAAGCTTACATGAATTTTAATTTTAATTTACAAAAAGAAATAAACGTTTTAGATATATTAGCATTAATCTGTACTGGAATTTACATTGTAAAGTAGCTGGAATATACTCATGCCTTTGAGTCTCAGTGAAAACTATTGCTTTGGGTCAAAAAGCATGTGCATTTTGTTCTCTGTCCAGAGAACCAGATATATAGATGGGACAGAGATGTTTTTAGTGCAATGAAAAGCACCTTTAAATCTATACTTAGAAGACAACCAAAGGAAATTTAAAATCTTGAGCTTGTGACTAAATAGTAAGTAGTTAGTGCTTTCTTAGCTTATTAGAACTCCATTGATCAATGTTAAAATTCTGAACCTTTTGTCTAGGTGTGGTGGTGCATGCCTGTAATCCCAGCACTTGGGAGGCAGAGTAGGAAGATCTCTGTGAGATGCACCAATGGATGAGGTGGCAAATGAATTAGAAACATGCTGAAGGCTCTAGAGACACACTTACCTTGTCAGAATAAGCAAGGCAAGCATGTCCATGACAGATGTTGCTTCCTACCTACCAAGTTGGCAGAGAAAGGAAGAAAATGCAGTTTATTATAGATTGGAAGTGTAGTCAGGCTACCATATGAAAAAGAATGAAGCTGTGTCATTTGCAGAAAAAGCCAGACTGAGAAACATGTTTTCTATCATGAAGGATCTAGATTCCATTACCAGGAAGTGTAATGGAGCTAAGTCTAGTGCTCAGGAGATAAGAAGTTTAAAGGGAAGCCTGATGCAAGGGCTCTTCCAGTGAGGTTCTAGGGTCTTATGGCAGTGGTGTTTGATCCAAACTTCATCACCTGGTTCAAAGCAATGTGGGTTAGCAGGGGGTGCAGGATTCATATATGTCTTTAAGGAATGGCCATAGGCTTTTCTGCATCCAGTGCAGGGCCAGTAAGGACTCCAGGAACTGTTGGTTTTCTATCTCAGCAAGCAAGTCAGACTGTAAATTAGGTAAAAATAGGTGGGGGTCTACCAAAGAGAATCTAAAAAGGGGTGATCCAAAGAGTGAAGAGGGTGTTTCTAGCCTCATATGAAGCACAGGGCAGAAAACTCACTCAGTCTCTGCCAGTTTCCAGTTAAATCCCAAAATATTAACTAATCCTTGGGTTACCTGAGAGATAAAGGCAGGTCCATTGTCTGACTGGAGCAGAAAAGGAAGGCCATACCTGAGGATGATTTCTTCCAGCATTTGTTGGCCACCACAGTGGCTGTCTCTTTTTTGGTGGGGTAAGCTTCTATCTATCCTGAAAAGGTGTCTATAAAAACTAACATATATTCATAACCATATTTACCAAGCTTTATCTCAGTATAGTCTATTTCCCAATTTGTGACAGGGTATTGGCCTCGGACCCGAGTGCCAGTTGTAGTCAAGTCTGCATTTGACGCATTAACAGCATGGCAGGTGGGGCAATGGGAGAGAGTGTTGTCAATTAGCTCCCCCATGTGGAAAAAATTATAGTTAGCCCTTCTGAGTAATTCCTTTATCTTTTTTATTCCAAGATGGGTATTTTGGTGAATCCGATGAATCAATTGCCTCGCAAACTCCAGAAGAAGGATGATGCAGTCGTCGGCTGTATGTGGGCATCCATGCTTCTTATAGATCCCTTGGCATTTGGCCATGTTCATTGTCAGTATCATTGTGACTGTCAGTATATTGTGGATCTTTAGGCAGTTCAGGAGACACCATAATGACCAAAGCTGAGGAGCCTTCCAGTGCAGCTTATCTAGCTGCTGTGTCCACCCTCCTGTTTCCCTCTGCCTCTAGGGTGTGTCCTCTTTGGTGCCCTGGACAGTGAATGATAGCTACCTTTAAGGGGGACCATAGGGGTTCCAGCAGGGCCAGAATTTCTTCTTTATTTTTAACTGTTTTTCCTTCTGCTGTCAGAAGGCCCCTTTCTTTGTGAATGCCTTCATGTTCATGGGCAGTGGCAAATGCATGCCTGCTGTCCATGTAGATACTAGTAATTTCCCCTTTTGTCATTTGGAAAGCCTTGATGAGGGCTATTAGTTTGGCCCATTGGGCTGAAGTGCCCAGTGCCAGAGTCTATGCCCAGAGAGTCTCCATAAGGTTTACCCCAATGAAGCTGCTTCTGTCAGTGAAGAGTAATCATCTGACATCTGTCAGATGGGGCCTCAAGCTCTGAAGATGCTGCAACACGATGTGGCATTCGTGCTGGACCATTTGTTGAGTCAGGGTCTGGCAAAAGGATTGAGGGTTGAGAGCTAATGTGAGGCCATACCAGATGAGGGGTGGGGTTGAGGAGCAAAGACTGGTAATGTGCCAGCCTGGCATTTGACAGCCAGAAATCAGGTGGGTTCTTCAGAATCCCTTCAATAGCTATGAGAGGTGGTAATTAACCAGTTCCTGCCCCATAGTAATCTTGTTTGCATCTCTAACCAGTAAGGCAGTGGCTGCCACAATGCAGAGACAAGGGGGCCAATCCCGGGCTACTAGGTCCAGCTTCTTTGGCAAATAGGCTACAAATCTTTTCCATGGGCCCAAGACCTTAGTTAGGGCCCCTTTAGCTATATTCCACATATAGGTGGAATGGTTTGTAAATGTCAGGCAGCACCAGGGCAGGTGGTTTCAACAGGGCCTGTTTGAGTCTCTGGAAGGCATTGTCCATTTCAAGAGTATAGTTTAAATCATTTTCCTGACCGCTGATGGCCTCATATAGGGACTTAGTAATTTCAGTAAACTGAGGTACCCAGAGTCTGCAATGTTCTACTGATCCGAAGAATTTCCTAATCTACCTTTGGGTGGTGGGGACAGGGATGTTTAGAATAGTCTCTTTTCTTGCAAGGGGCAACATTTCTTGGCCTCCCTTGAGAATGTAACTCAAATACGTTAACTCCAATTGGCAGAGTTGGGCCTTTTTAGCTGAGACTCAGTACCCCAAATGTCCAAGTTCTTGTAGCAGGTCCCGAATGGTGGCCACTCAGCATGCCTCCAACGTCAGAGCTGCAATGAGATCACTTACACATTGAAGGAGGCTTACCTGGGGGTGGTTGTGTCTGTATGCATCCAGGTCCTCCTGTAGTGCCTCCTCAAAGATGGTTGGTGAGTTCTTGAATCCTTATGGAAGGGGGTCCAGGTGAGCTGACTGTGGAAGCCCCTCTCTGCATCATGCCATTCAAAGGCAAACGAAGGCTGGCTGGTGGGTGCTAAGGGAAGACTGAAGAAAGCATCCTTCAGATCCAGGACAGTGTAGACTGTTCATTCAGGAGGCAGGCTTCCCAACAAGGTGTAAGGATTTGGCACAGTGGGGTGTATGTCTTCCAGCTGTTTGTTAACCTCCCTAAGGTCTTGCACTGGCCCATAGTCATTGGAATGGGACTTCTTCATGGGCAGAAGAAGTAGATGCTCCTTCCAGGCCGACTAGCAGGTGGCTAGGATGCCTGTCTCCCAAAGTCTGTTAATGTGTGGAGTAATTCCTGCCCTTGCTTCCTGGGTTACTTGGTATTGTTTGACTCTGGTTAGGGTGGTCCCAGCTTTTAGTTGTACAATAATTGGGGTTTGATGTTGAGCCAGGCCTACTGGGTTATTCTCAGCCCAGACTTCTGGTACTGCAGCCAGATAGCCATCCATCAGGGAGCCCTCTTTGGGAAGAGGGGTGGAGAGTTACAGTTTATATTCTTCCTCTAAGGCCAAGGTCAGGACATGAATGAATGGACCGATGAAGCCTTCAGATCCAAAGTGTATTTGGACCTCCATTTTGGTCAATAAGTCCTGCCCCAAGAAGGGGTAGGGGCATCCCGGAATTACCATGGATGAATGGGTTACCTGTCCCATTCCCAAGTCCACTGTTCTTCAGGTAGTCCATGGGTAGGGCTTGGACCCTGTGGCCCCTTGAACCAAGGTCTTTTTATTGGACAGTAGCCCCATTGGCTGTTTCAATACTTAGTGTTGGGTCCCTGTGTCCACCAGAAAGTCTACAGGTTTCCCGTCCACCTTCAGGATTACTCAGGAATGGTAAAAAACCCATGGAGGGCTTTTGAGCCCTGACACCCTCAGTCATTAATCTCCTCTAGTTCAAGGATCTTGGGCCTTTCTTTTGTTTTTTCTGGGGACACTCATTTTTCCAGTGTCCCACCTCCTTGCAATAAGCACGTTGATCCCTTCGTAGGCTCTTACATTTGGGGAAAGCAGTCGTCACCTGACCAGTTGCCATTGGCTTACCTCTGCCTTTCCCTCCGGCCAAGGGATGGAATTTGTCTGGATAACCTCTTTCAGCGAGGAGAATCTGGGCCAGTTCTCACATATGCCAGTCTGCCTGGGTTTCACTATTGTTGTAGAATTTTTCTGCCATTGCAAAGAACTCATCTCTACCCTTGTTGGGGAATCCTTCAAACCTTTGAAGATTCTGACAGATGCCAGGGTAAGCCTGAATTACAAATGTCATATTGATTGTAGACTGATGTTCTGGTGCTTCCAAGTCAATTTGTAAATAGGTCTGACAAGTCTCTGGGAGCCTCTGCAAGTAGTTTCTAGGAGACTCATCCTTTTCCTGTATTATCTCAGTTAATTTAGACAAACTTATGGGTCACCTAGGGGCTTCCTGGAGGCCACCCATTAGAATCTAGAACATAAGTCTGGTATTGGCAACCATCCTCATCAGGTGGGGCATTGGTGTACAGGGGCAGGGCCACCGTGGAGTCCGGTCAGTGCTTACCACACAACCAGGTATGTGGAGGGCTCCATTAGTCACCCCTCTCTCTCTCTCTGTGGGGAGCTCAAGGACTTCCAACCTCTTAATCTCTCTCTCCCCTCATCTCTTTTTCTACTTCCCCTTCTCACCTGGGCCTCCCGGTCTTGTTCCCTTGGGTTCCAGTGGGGAACTTGGTGAAGTGCATAGGGAGGTGGATCTAGCTCTTCTTCTTCTGGTGCTGATGGGGGAAAGATGGCTGGTACTTTGTCTGGCCTCTCTCTCACCAGAAGAAGAGTCATCTGGGGTGGGGGAAGGAGGAATTTCAATCAGGAGGGGAGACTGTCTACCAGATATTTCCAGGTAACTATGTAGGGCACCTGATCCAGGTGTCCCAGATCCCCAAAGACTATCCCCTTAACACAGTGGATTGTGGGGAGATGGAACATCCTCTCCTCGGGCCATACAACTTTGAAGGTTGGTCACTTGTTCCTGCAAAAAAAGGTTAGTTTCTCTGGGTGGACCAACAGGCCATTATCGTCTGCCAGCCACCTGAATTCCTTAAAATGTGACTGGACAAGAGCCACAGGGGTAGCCTGAGTCTTACCCATTTAGGTTAACCATAACGTTCCAACAAGTAAAACAATAGGACAACAAGAATCACAATCAGACAAATAACAATACACTGAAAAACGTTCCTGTGAAAACAAAACAGAAACCAAACCGTAGGTCGACCAGAGAGCTCTGTTACATGTAGCAGGGAAAAGTACCATTGGCTAAAGTAGACACCACTTGAGAGCTGCCCTGCTCTCCCAGAAATTTCAAATGAGAATCTCCATTTCCATCGAGAGATTTTCCCAAGGGTACCGGATGAGGATCTATGTTTCCCTCTTGAGATTCTCTCAGGTAGGTGTTGTACAGGGTGTTCCTTGACACCTTAGGCTGGGGGGCGTTCAGTGTCCACCATGCCCCAGGGGCCAACCTGATTAGCCAGGCTGAATCCAAAACCAAACAGGGAAAAGACCAGAAAGACTGGGATACAAATGTGGGGTCCCCAGACTCACTGATTGGCAGGGAAGTTGAAGGTTTCCCTAAAACACTCTGCTACCTGAGCAGGGGGCTTCAGTGTTTTCCTGGCCAATGCACCAAAGGTTAGGATCAGGAACTCCCTGAAGTAATGGCCCCAGACTCAAATAGTATGCAACAGCAAAGAGCATGTATTCTGCAGACTTCCAGCATGCAGGGGTCACCATTCCAGCAGAATGGGGATGACAAACAAAGGCATGCAGGCCTTTTAAAACTGTTCAGGGAAATTCCAGGAAAGGTTAGGTAATCTTTGATATAATTGGAGTATTTAAACTAAAAAAAAAAAAAAAAAATCTCAGGTGCAAGCAAAAGCAAGGGGAATCTTTAGCCACCATTCATGAGTTAATCATAAGACAAAAGAGGTATTCAAACCAACAGTCAAGCAGCCTTGAGCAACCTAATCTTCTTCAGGCCAGATGGCCAGCCCACCTCTGCTTGGCTGTTCATTGTCTGTTGTTTCTCCAGTAACTGCTGAGCTCACTTCTGAGAAATGTAGACTTAGGCCTGGTTAATTCCAACAAGAAAGTGAAGCCTGCCATGGATTCGGCTTGGCTCAAAAGTTAAGCCTTTTTGGGGACCCAGAGTCCAACCAAGTTTTTAATTAAGGGTTCCTTCAGGGTTCTTTACAAAAACAAACAAACAAAAGATACATAAATATATGCAAGTATATCCTTGCTGTGAAAAAAGACACTACTTTGGGAGAGGGAGCACCCCAGAGCCCAGATGCAGCTGGGTTTTTTGTCTATTTTATTGGGTTCTTTTACCCAGCACCCTTCTCCACCCCAATCCCTGCCAACCCCCACAGTAGGTAGGATAGAAAGAAGGATAGAGGGGAATGGGGTCATAGACCTTTTTAGAGTACTTCCTGCCGATTAGAAGCATTTCGTTCCTTGGGGCAAGTCCAGTCTTTGTGGTCAGGATATCTTCAACCAACAACCAGCAAAGCAGCAGAAGGAACCGGCAGCAGCAGTGGCAGGGGCATGGGGACCAGCAGCCTCCAGAGTGCCTCTGGGGCTCTAGCATTATATACCCTCTGAAGAGTACCCAGAATTCCAAATATAAACTATCTTTGCTGGCAAAATCATAACCCTGCTAGAGGAGACAAATCATAGTTATCTGCCATGGTCAATCTGAAGCAACTCCATATCCCACACCTGGGACTGAAACAAAAGCATATTCCTAACATAACTGGGTTTTTAAAGAAATTAAAATTCTTACTACACCCAGATCTAGGTCTCCACCCATTTCCCTATCAAAAGACCCTTCCTCCTGAGAAGAAATAAACTCAGTCTAGCCGGGCAGTGGTGGCGCACGCCTTTAATCCCAGCACTTGGGAGGCAGAGGCAGGCGGATCTTTGCGAGTTCGAGGCCAGCCTGGTCTACAAAGTGAGTCCAGGACAGCCAGGGCTACACAGAGAAACCCTGTCTCGAAAAACCAAAAAAAAAAAAAAGAAAGAAACTCAGTCTACAATTGAGAAAATGCAACATTTTATGCAGTAAGGAGTGAGCGCTCAGATTAGATGAGAGAAACACAGTCACCAGTTGACAGTACAGATGACAGAACCCCAAGCTAGTCTGATCAGATATAGACATGAAGTGGACATACATGAAAACCTGCAATACTTAAGGAAGTGTCCTAAGTTGCACACATTGACAAGAGGTCTATGGAATAGATGGGCTTTGGTAAAATCCTTGCTTCCTGATTATTAAGGTTGACTGTGGTTACTGAGTATCAGTTGATTTTCAAAGTTCTTTCTCTCTTGTTCTCTCCTGCTCTCTCTCTCTCTCTCTCTCTCTCTCTCTCTCTCTCTCTGGCTCTGGATCTCTTGTTCTCCTTCTCCTTCTCCCTCGTTCTCTTTCTGGGAAAGGGTTTCTCTGTGTAGCCATGGCTGTCCTGGAATTTGATCTGTAGACCTGGCTGGCCTTGAACTCAGAGACCAGCTTGTCTCTGTCTCCCCAGTGATGGGATTAAAGTATGTGCCTCCACACCAGGCTCTCAAAGCACTCTTTGTGTTGGAATGTTGGGAGGTGTTAGCAGCGGCATATTGCTTGTCTCTTTGTCTCTAATGGTATAGGAAAAAAAACCAGTCATGTGAGGATGTAGGAGGAAAGGCAATATTAGGACAAATGTTGTAAACTGGACATAGTTGTTGGGACTTATCAGGGTCTGTGTAGCCTGTGTTACTTGTTGAGGGAAGGTCTAATAACATTGCTTCTGATAGGCTGATTTTAATGCTGAGATCTGGTTACTGCCCCTTCTGAGGCATTCTCTTGATTGGTTAATAAAAGTTGCTGATGGCCAATTAGCTGAGCAGAAAGAGTATAGGAAGGTGGGACTTCCTGAGATTAGAACAGGAACCCTGTATTTTACACAGAGGATTAACAGCAGACAGCCAATTAACGATAATCTAAATACTGCAAAATAATTTAATTAGCCATTTTCTACAAATGGCGCCCAATGTGGGGCAATTAGAATCCATGTTTACAGCCTGAGAAGGCCTGGGTAAGAGCTAGTTTCTTAGCCAAAGAGCGGAGAGCCGAACCTGAATATATTTCAAAGGAGCGGCTTCCTTAACAAAAGCTACTGCCTTGCAGCAAAGGTGGAAAGCTTAGCTCTCCTTACATACTAAAAAACTGGCAGCTTTCTAAACAGGGCTTGAGAGCGGAATTAGCCACCTAGACTAAAAATGGAGGAATTCATAATGCCTCAGCATGTTTGGATTCCAATTGAATTAGCATGCAAATGATTTTTACCCTGACAATTGTGGTTCTGGGTATCTTTTTGGAGAAAGTTTGGACTGGGATAGGCTTAAAGGAAAGAGCTTACCCATGGAATGCTAAATTGCCAACAATGATAATGATGGGAGGAGGGAGGCCCTTCCTGATAGATAAGGCAAAACTGACGACAGCTGGAGCTCATAGCTCCCTGGGTACTAGGTTTTTGTCAGGAGTTTCTGGTATCAGCCCACCAGTGAAATGCAGCCAAAACTAGATTCTAAGGAACAATGAACAAAACTTTAATTGCAGCATGGGATGGCATGGTTAGACAAAGGCTTTTGCTTTGTTATTGTTTCTTTGCTTGATTTTTGTTTAGATATGAGAGATTTTTAAATGTTTTGGACAGATTTCAAATTGTCACTACAGTTCAAAGTTGCTCTGGGTTACAGAGTTACTAATATCTGGGATTTAAGTGAAATATTTGCGCAGGGTGGTACTAGCACACACCCTTAATCCCATCACACTAGAGGAAGAAATAGGCAGATCTCTGAATTCTAGACCAGCCTGGTTTAAACAATGAAGGCACAGCAGGAACCCTGCTGATAAGATAAGGCTGCTTACTAAAGACAGTCTAGAATTCAAAAATGACACATTTTTTTCATTGATGATAAGTTTAATAATGTCCTTACTGATCTAATGGATAAATACACATATTCTTAAATTTAAATAAAGAGAAAGGGATCACAAGCCAGTCTTCTTAGGTGTGGGGCTCCCACTGGAGAACTGGTTTTAAGAGGTATTTTGCCCCTAAAAGAGATATGTTAATCGCTGGGTGTGGTAGTGCATGCCTTTAATCTCAGCTCTTGGAAGGTGATCTCTATGAGTTTAAGGCTAGCCTGGTCTACAAAGTAAGTCCAGGACAAGGATACACAGAGAAATCCTGTCTCAGAAAAAAGAGGGAGAGAGAGAAAGATATTCTGTTAATCAATGTAAGGACCCAGAGTTAGGCTGGGGAATAACATGCATACTGCATGCCTCCCACAGCCAACAGTTAAGAAAAGCTAACATAAAATAGCATGCTATTTTACACCAATCTCCTTAAGAATGGCATTTCCATGGGAGAATTGGAACTCAAACTAATACAAAATGGTCTAATTCATGTTACTGTTTAATAAGGGCAATTCAATTATTTAAATTCATACCTTGATCTCAAAACTTGGGAGACAAGGACAAAACAGGTTCCTTGTATGTTCAAGGCCAATCTGATCTACAGAACTCTACAGAGCAAATCAAGACAGACCAAGCTACAAAGAGAAACCCTGTCTCAATAAGGATAGATATATCCACATAGTCACTAAATCTCCAAAGAGAGGAGAAAAAGAAAAAAGTATATAAATGCATACGTTTGATCCCAAAACATGGGAGACAAAGATAGAGACAAATAGGCTCCTTTTGAGTTTGAGGCCAACCTAATCTACAAAAAGCAAGAACAACACAGAGTAAACCTGTTTTAATCAATTAATAAATTTATGTCAACTGTAGAGGAGAGTACTTAAACTCCATACAGTCTTATGCTGTATTTTCAATTTAAAATAGATTATATATAGCATATATATGTAATACTATTACATGTCATCCTTTTATATGGCATGAATGGAAACTTACAAATGTCTTTCTTCTGTTCAAACAAAGAACAGAAGATATTCCTTAATTGATTTGTGCATTCTGCACATCCAAGGCATTTTGGTAATTGCAGAACTATATGTTACTTGTGAGAAATTATATATTTTTAGAACAAAGTGACTAGACACCAAAGATGACAAGTAGCCCAAATGATCCAGCCTCACAGACTGCCTCAGTAGCTGTTTCCTCCAAAATCTGCATCCAGAACAACTTTTAACAGCTTGCTGAGATGGCCCAGCCTCAAAGACTGTTCAGGTCAGGACTTCAATAAAGCCCTGAACTTTCCCACCCAAAGTCCAGTTTCGGACTATAAACTGCTCGGGACATTGCAATTGCTGAGCACATAGAGACTGGACAATAAATGTTACTATTAAATTGATTAACCATTTTTTTCCATTTTATTTGGGCTTCCAAACAGGTTTTCTACACTCCAATTCAGCAGGAAGCAATTTTAAGAGAATGACATCCCATTCCCAGAAAGTGGGGTGGATGATTCTTTGGTTATTTGATGGGTTTAAGATGTTGTTTAGGGGGAATGGTTACAAATTCTTATATGGTCTTGTTAAGCAAGGTATACGAGGTTAGACTCAAGGATTTCTCTATTTTTCTCTTTCTTTATCCTTCCTTCTCTTTTATATAGGGGGAGAAGACTTGAAAAGAAAAAAGAGGGGGAATATGGATATATGATATAGAATTGATAAGATAAAAGGATACATTATTGAATCTACTCCTATAGATCCTGTTATTAATACAAAATTTAGGTTATAGACATATGAGAATGTTAGGAAAAATGATAGATTATTGAATCTTCTTCTCTAGATCTTTATATATTAATACAAAATTAAGGCTATATTTTGATTAGGTATTGTACCTATGTAATTCTTAACATGGCAATGTGAAGTTCTAGTCCTTTTAACAGCAACCATCACAAACTGTTTAGGATAATTAAGAAGTGCAAGTTGATAGTCATTCAAACTTGTGATTTTGTTAAGATAATTAGGTTAGTTAATCTCAGATGTTTTCTAAGTTAATCAGATATTAAGTTGTTAGAGACAAGCAACATTTGCTTACTCAATGGAGGATAGGATAGATGGTCTTCAAAAACCTCAAGAGATCTGTAGAATATGGCATTTAAAGATATTTTTATTATATTAAAAATTCTTTGACATGAGACTGTCAGTTCCTGACAGTTCGCATTGGATTTGGAAGGAGACAATGAGCATCAAGAAATCTCCCATCAGGAGATAATTCCTACTGGATAAAAATGCCCCTGCCCTCTCAACAGACTATATACAGTCCAAAGATGGACCAGAGCTCAATGCAGGTAAATTGATGGCCTGATTCTGCAAAGACAGAATGGGCAAATCTTATTTCCTGCTCCACAACTAAGTCTGTGAGACATGCTTGGCCAGAAGGCTGAAGATGATGCTCCAATGTTATAGAAATTGGGGACTCTCTAGGCAGTCAGTTGTCTGTCATTTCATAGTTTTGGAAGTTGCTTGCTCTGCACTTCCTATCCAGATATATTTATCCTTCTCAGTTTTCTGATGTGATTGAAGACTAAATAGTTATAGCATCACAGTAAATTTTAAATCATCTAGGAATTAGAAGGATGTTTTAAGGTTAAGATGGTTTAGTTAATAATGTAAGTTAGGATGGAAGTTGAATTAGGTATAGATCCTTAAACTCATCAAGAGAGATATGTAATAGAATATGTCCTAGTTGACTAGTCAAGCACATATGGACTGGATGTTGAGAATGCATGTCACACTTTTTAGTTTTCATAATTGTTTTTATTGTATTTATTATTGTTACTGTATTGTGTTTATTGTTGTACTTATTGTTATTAAGAAAAGGAGCCTTTTGCTAGACATAAAGGGGGAGATGTTGAGGGAAGGTCTAATATTGTTTCTGATACACTCAATTCAATGCTGAGATCTGGTTACCGCCCCCTCTGAGGCATTCTCTTGATTGGTTAATAAAAGTCACTTATGGCCAATTAGCTGGGCAGAAAGAGTATGGGAAGGAGGGACTTCCTGAGATTAGAACAGGAACCCTGCATTTTACACAGAGGATTAGTTCATTCCAGCCAGAGCAGGAAGAAGGACACACACCATGGGTTAGAAAAAAAACATCATTCCACATGGCCAGGAACATCGGCATAGTGTGGAGAATAGCAGTCCAAGGGGACGTATGTATAAATGGGGTCATATTTGGGCAATAGAATTAAGAGCTAGCTTGGGTGGGCCAAAATTGCCCAATTCAGGGCAAGCCTTGTTAAAATCCACATGGTATCTGTGGATACTCATTTATAATGGCTGGTTAAGGATTAACAACCACCGAATCAATTAACAATAATATAAATACTGTTAAACAATTTTTTTTTGTTTTTTTCGAGACAGGGTTTCTCTGAATATCTCTGGCTGTCCTGGACTCGCTTTGTAGACCAGGCTGGCCTCGAACTCACAAAGATCCGCCTGCCTCTGCCTCCCAAGTGCTGGGATTAAAGGCGTGCGCCACCACCACCCGGCTCTGTTAAACAATTTAATTAATTATTTCTACAGTTACTTTCCTATAATTTGGGAATACAAATGTGGGTAAAAATGACTGATTTGTGGAGGGGAGAAGAGTGGTCACTGGATGAGGAGAGCAGGATTGGAGAAGAGGTGTGAAGACATGGGGGTATGGGACTTGTGGCTCCACAGCCATGGGGTTCAAGGAACCTTCCACAAATCTTATGAGAGCCAAGAAGAGGGGCATTGAGTCAGTCCCAGTGCAGAAGGCCAGGCATGTTCGAGGGGATGAAGGTGCTCAGCCCCCTGATCTAATCCCTAGCATCATATTCAGTAGGGGATCTCCCCACAGGCAGTGACCATGTCAATTACAACTGAATTTTGGGGCCCGGGAGATGGCTCTATGGATAAAGTACTCACTTGAACCCCCAGAACCCATGTAAAACCTGATGCAACAGGGCGTCTGTCATGTCAGGGTTCCTGTGCCAAGATGGAAGGCTGAGAGAATCTCCAGAAGTATTTGGGCTAACTAGACCGGAGTATGCAGTGGAGAACAAGAGAATTCTTTTCAAACAAAGTGAAAGTCAAGGACACTTGGGGGTCTCCTCTGACCTCCACATACATGCCATGTGCACTCCCCCCCAGTCAAATTTAAAAAATGCAAAATTTAAAGCTTTGTATGGAGGCTCATACCTGTAAACCCAGCATTCAGGATACCAAAGCAGGAGAATTGTCAGAAGTTCCATGCTATGCTGAGGCAAAAAGAGAGGAGAGAGAGAGAGAAATAAAATAATAAATTTGCGTTCAGAAATAATCACATGTAAAGCAAGACGCCATGATTCCATGGTGCCTATAGGCAGGTAGCTGTTGAGAAAATGTCTGAAAGGAAGTGCTCCGGAAAGAAAAGGCATTGGGTAGGTCAGACACCCTCAGCACCAAGAGTGTCTGCTCTGGCTTGGTGAGGCTGCCCCCTGGTGGCCCTGGCAGGACTGTTGTTTTAGGGTTTCTATTGCTTTGATAAAGCAGCATGACCAAAAGCAACTTGGGAAGGAAAGGGTTTATTTTCCTTACAGCTTGTAGTCCATCATCCAGGGACATCAGGGCAGGAACCTGGAGGCAGGAATTGATGCAAAGACCATGGGAACACTGTTTACTGGCTTGCTCCTCATGGTTTGCTCAGCTCTTCCTCCCTCCCTCCCTCCCTCCCTCCCTTCCTTCCTTTTCTTTTTTTATTTATTCTTTTCTCGTATATTACATCCAGACTACAGTTTCCCCTCCCTCTTCTCCTCCCAGTTCCTCCCCACCACTGCCCCTCTTCCCCAGATCCACTCCTCCATTTCCCTTCAGAAAAAAAGCAGGCCTCCCAGGGATGTCAACCAAACATGGCAAAACAAGTTACAAAAAGACTAGCCACAAACCCTCATGTCAAGTCAACTTGCTTTCTTAATAGCCTCCAGGACCACCAACCCAGGGATGATAATGCCCACAGTGAGCTGGGTCTCCCCACATTAATCATCAACCAAGAAAACACACTCTAGGTTTATCCTCAGGAAAATCTGGTAGGGGTATTTTCTCATTTGAGGTTCCCTCTTCCGAGATGGTTCTCGTTTGTGTCCAGCTGACCTAAAACTAGTCAGCACAGCTGTCCATTTGACACACAGACACATTGCTATTCAACCAAAACCCTTCTCATTTGTCCTCAATATGGCATATTAATATTAGTATTATAATAAAAGCACACAGAACATTAAAAGTCCTACAATCTTTAAAAGTTCAGACTCTAAACAGCCAAACTCTCTCAAAGTTTAAGCCTCTCTAAATTATCCACAGTCTTTCTAAAACCCCAAAGTCTCTGTAAAATTCGAAAGTCTCTTTAAAAGTTCAAAGTCTCTCAACTGTGGGCTCCTGTAAAATTAAAAAAAAAAAAGTTGAATAGTGGATGTGGTGGTGCGTACCTTTAATCCCAGCACTTGAGAGGCAGAGGCAAGTGGATCTCTGAGTTCATAGGCCAGCCTGGTCTATGGAGTCAGTCTGGGACAGCCAGGGCTACACAGAGAAAACCTGTCTCGAAATGATGATAGGATGATAATTGTGATAAGGAGGAGAAAGAGGAAGAAGAAGAAACTATATACTTTTTGACTCAAAGAAAGAAAAACCAGGACTCAGTTACATTCAAATAAAAACAAAACCAAAGTCCAACAGTAAAAAGATCAGCATCGGACTTCTGGGACCCACAGTGTTCTGGGCTCCAAACTGCTTGCAACAGGACAAAAATACAGGCTCAGGCCAGCTCAGTCCACATCTGCTGCTGTCCTTGGAGGTCATTCAAGGGTACTGACATCTCCAAAATGTTGGAGTCTCTTCTGCACCCGGCCTGCATTTTCCATTTTCTTTTTTTTTTTTTTTTTAAGATTTATTTATTACGTATACAGTGTATAGTCTGCAGGTATATCTGCAGGCCAGAAGAGGGCACCAGATTTCATTATGGATGGTTGTGAGCCACCATGTGGTTTCTGGGAATTGAACTCATGACCTCTGGAAGAGCAGCCAGTGCTCTTAACCGCTGAGCCATCTCTCCAGCCCATCGGCCTGCATTTTCACTAATAGCCTTTCCAGGCCTCTCTTCGGGGACCTCAGCCCTGACACACAGTCCTGAGCCTCAGCTGTCCTTCCTGACCTCTTCATATCTTCAAAACCAGTGCCACCTTGCAGACTTATACATTACCAATTTCTGCTGCCAGCACAAGATACAGGCTTGGTCCACTTATGGGCCGCAGCTTCTGTGTGCTGACCCTAAGGAAACACTTCCCAGAAGATTTTTTTTCTCAATTTATCTTTTCTCTTCTTGATCACAGCTGATTCTTCAGCTCCAGTATCCATTGTCCCAGAGAAACAAAGGTTTGACTTTTTGTTATTCTTAACTCAAAATAACACAGAAATGACCCTGATAGTCTTTGAGAAACTTTCAATTTTCCTTCTGAAGCTTCACAAACCAGGCCGCTGCCGTCTGCATAGCTGTCAACATTCTGAACTTCTAAGATCTCATGGAATAGGCCTCTGAGTTCTGAGTACTCAGTAGCTTTTTCAGATCAATGTCAAAATGCTTCCATAATCCTCCCTGAAGCACATGGCAGGGCTATTAAGCAATATCTCACAACCTGATACCAATTTCTGTCTTGGTTGAGGTTTCTATTGCTTTGATAAAACACAATGACAAATACAAACAAACAAAAACCAACCAGCTTGGGGAGGAGAGGGTTTATTTTAATTTACATATTGTAGTCTATCATTCAGAAAAGTCAGGGCAGGAATTCAAGGAAGGAACCAGGAGGCAAAAACTAAAGCTGAGGTCATGGAGGAGTGCTGCTTACTGGCTTGTTCCTCATGGCTAGTTCAGTATGCTTTCTTATGGCACCGAGGACACCTGCCCAGGGGTGGCACTGCCCACAGTGAGTTAGACCCTCCTACATCAATAATCAATCGAGAAAATGCACCCCAGCTTGCCCATTGGCCAACCAGATGGGGACATTTTCTCAACTGAGATGCCCTCTTTCAGAATGGTTCTAGCTCATGTCAAGGTGACACAAACTGGGCAATACAACTAGAGACATGAGAAAGCTAAGCTCTGTTTCCATGGAACACCAGCCACTGGTGGAGAGGTACATTACTGGGGATGGGGGCACCTTTTCATATATGAATTCTGTATCCTCCCAGGAACCCTCATTTTGGGGTGAGGGAACTGACATAAACATCTAGCTGTATTGTTGTATCTCTACACGAGGTACAGCTTAACTGTGGGATATTCATGTCTCAACTAATGCCCCAGAAACCTGTGGACAGTAACTAACACCACTGTCAAATTATGGAAGAGGAAACTGAGGCAGAGAGAGTAGAAACAACCTTTCCAGAGTGAGCTGCCCTCCAGGAGTCTGGGAGACTCCATGGACAGTCAGGATGGTATCCCAGGAGCTGACTACCTCCCCATTGTGGACTGAGCTGCCCTGATCCTCTCCCTCATGTGTTCAGCAGTCTGCAACCAGGCCTTTGGGGCTGGCCCTCACAATCCAAGGACTGAGACAATCTTTCCCCAACTTCAGGAGGTCTCTGGGCTAGGAATAAAGTCCAGAATTCCCACCCAGGTCTATGCAGTTCTCCTTGGGTTATCCCCTAAGGATCTCCTTGGTGTGGCTGGATTTGGCCCACAGTGAGAGGTGGAGTAGTAATGTCCCACAACAGGAGAGCCTGTTCAGGCTCCTGCAACTGGACACATAGCAGCCCCTGCTCTCTGTCCTCTGATCCTGCACTTCACCTAGGCCTGGTGCCTAGGTGCATCCTTCTCATGCAGTGTAAGTGAAGCAGGCTTTGTATGCACTCACCCCCGAGGTTCACCAAAGTCCTGGATGATAACCTTGGAATATTCTGGACATGTGGAGATAGTGAAAGTATCACAGAGCCGCTGGATCCCAAGTCGATGGAATGTATGGGAGACACTGAGAGTGGGAGGCAGTGAGGGGTTAGCAGTCCGCACATGGCTGCTCCAGGACCCACGGTGAGGACCCTGAGTGGAAACTGAACAGAGGTAGTGGAAGATGCTGGGGGGATCCCCTCCCCCAGGCTCTGCTGTGATGAAGCCCTGTGAGAAGGGTCTGAAGATATGGTGCTCAAGGCACTGGAATGTCCCCAAAGAACTCTCAGGGCTTCCCCTTTGTGTTGGCTAGTTTTATGACACAAGCTAGAATCGTTCTCAAGGGGCCTCAGTTGAGAAAATGTGTTCATAAGATTGGCGATAGGGAAGTCTGCAGTGCATTTTCTTAATTAATGATTGATGTGGGAGGGCCTATCCCATTGTAGGTGTGTAGAGGTTAGATAAATTAGATTTAGAAAATATATAGGAGTTTCTGATACTGTCTCTTAATTCGGGGCCTGAAGAGCATTATCAGCATGAAGTCAGCAAAAACAGGAAAGACTTAATAGACTGAAAAACAGGAAAGACTCAATAGACTGAAAAACAGGAAAGACTTAATAGACTGAAAAACAAGGTTGAAGTCAGGAATACAGGAAAGACTTAATGGACTTGAAGAAACAAAGTATCTGGCCTGACATTGTTTTCAGCTGCTAAGTGGGCGGAGCCCAAATTAAGCTGAAACAGAGTTCCTCCTATTTAAGGACAGTGCATGGAGCCCAAAAGAAGAGGCCCCTGATGCTAGAGAGCTCCAAGAGTCCTGCTGAAAAAAAGGGCTGGCCATTGATGGCCAGCTCTCTCCCTGAAGCAGAAAGAAGCCGGTGAGCAAAGAAAGCCTGAGCAAGACACCAAAAGGCCAAGGACTACACCCTGTGGCTCAGCTTTTGCCTAGAGGGGTTTGATCTGTCCGAACAGTGGCCTAAAAGAAATTGTGCCTGGCTTTAAGGACTGAGGCAGAGCAACTGAGTTCCTGATTTAAAAGAAGTAAGTTGACCTGTAGACGGCTGGGGTCTCCCACAGAGAAGAAAGCATGAAGCCTTATTTAAGGTGAGACTGCAATAACCAACTTACCCTGACGAACCTGCATCTGAGAGATCCAGAAAAAGGACTGCTAAGTGCGTTAAAGAATCTACAACAAAGACTGTGTTCCTGATGACTGAGGACCTGCCCCAGAGACTGTATCATTCTAAAAGGTTATGAAAGTAGTTGTTGTAATTATCAATAGGTTTAGTGGATAGGTTAAAGGGGTTGTAGGAATTTATAGGATTAATAGTTAAGAAATTGTTGGTGTTTGTTATAAGTGAATTTAGTAATAAATAAATAAGTGTTAAATAATAATTTAAAAGTTCGGTAACATAGGTGTGTCACCGCTGAGCTAGTAGTCTTGGCTGCTACAAGAACGCTGGCTGACTAGCGGGGTGTGGTTGTGCACACCTTAAATCCCAGCACTTGGGAGGCAGAGGCAGGCAGGTCTACAAAGTAAGTGTCGGCTATCCAGAGAACCCTTGTCTTGAAAAACCACATACATACATAAATGAGGCTGAACAAGCCACGTAGAGCAAGTCAGTAAGCAGCACTCCTCCATGGCCTCTGATTCAGGTTCTACCTCTAGGTTTCTGCCCTGACTTCCCTTCATGATGGACTGTGATTGGGACATGCAAGCCGAAATAAACCCTTTCCTCCCCTTCTGGTCATGGCATTACAGCAACCCCAAGATGCTCCCCCTTCTCCATCCCTCCTCTATGAGCCCCAGGACATGATGAAGATGATCTTCACTGTGGTGAGCGTGCTTGTGGGTGGGTGAGGAGTGATGGGCAAGACGGTGCGAGACTAAGTGCGGTGAATTAGTGAGTGAACAGCGAGTGCCGAGGTGATGGAGGAAATGAGTGTCTGGCCCATTCACTAGGCTCTTTAACCTAGGCTAATCCAGGAAGTTCCCACAATGTTCAAAAGATGCTGTTTGAAGGGTTGTGGTTAGTAATGACAAAAGGAGCAACAGTCAGAGGGTGGGATGATGGGCCTGAGCTCTTACTCTGCACCAACTCTGCTGCAGCCGCCACCTCTTCAGCGGTCTGCTCCACACGCCAGCAGGGATAGGGTCCTGGTGGCCTCGACACTGTTCAGAAGGCAGAACTAGGCACTCCACAGTATAGCATGCAACAGGCACTTGGCTTGTAGCCTTGTACATTCCTGTATGGACCTGGCCCATGGAAGGTGGAAGGTTGCGCCAGCTACTGCCCCCTTGGGTAAGCAACACCCTTCCTGCTAAGGGCTGTGATTTGTCTCCAATCTGGGGAAGCCCAAACCAGTTGGTCTGTACAGAGCTCCAGTGTCCAGACTTCCCAGGTCCATCCGGATCTCCTCAAGCCCCCGTTTTCTAACTTCACCTGCCTGTACCATCCGTCGCTCCCAGGAACCTTCAGGTTACTCTCTTGGCCCCATGCTCCTGTCTGTCTCCAGCCTCCCTGACAGTTGGATTTTAGTTGGTTCCCTGATAGCCCATCAAAGTGGGGATTCCCGACTGGGGATTTAGCTCTGTGGTAAAGAGTAACAATGTCTGTGTTCAGTCTCTCTTTCACACACACACACATGCGCTCACTCATGCAAAAGTGGGGAATCCCAGCCTGGCTGAAAAGGCGGCCACAGATCTACTGGGAAATCCCTGTGGCAGAATATAGGGCAACTAAGTGTCAGTGGCCATGCTGTCACCAGTGGAACATTTTCTGGAATCTTTTGTCTTCCTTAGTTGCTCAAGAATTCGTGCTTTTGTTAGAAGTGAAATAAACTCCATTGGCACTTGCGTTGCTCAGCCTGTCTCCACTATGTGTATTTTTCCTGACCCCACAAGGATAGGAGCCACTCGGGAATCACCGGGACCTCCTTCCTGGTCACCAGCCATCCCCACAGAGTCTATCAGGCCAGCTCTCATGGTCCATGCAGGATTCCAATGATACTGTGTTTCTGGGGTATACTGAAAGGGGTGCTGGCTTGTGAATGATGACAGAGCCCCAAGGCTGAAGGGAGGAGAGGGGCTAAGGCAGGTATAAGCTGCTGGAGAGGGCATTTGGGGCCTGTGGAGGAAGGTTAGAGACCCCAGCCTAGAGTGTAGCAGATTAGTGCTTCAGAGAAAACAGGGTGCCCACCCGCAGGGCTGTGCTTGGTGGACAGGTATGGGAATGAGGAATGACTTGGTCTCCTTTGCCAAGGGCCCTGCAAATCCTTGAGGACCCACACCTGCTCTACCTGCCTGCCCTCAACACTGCCACATTACACTCAGTCCCTGGTCCTGGTCCCCATGTTTCAAGTGCTCACCTTCCTGTCTTAGGTCTGGGCCTTTCCCAAGAGGAAAAAGGTATACCTATAGAGGTAAAAAATGTCTTATTTTAAAAAGGAAGTAGAGAGGATGCAAAGATGGTCAGTTCATAAAGGGTTTGTGGCACAAATGAGCACCAGAGTTTGGATCCCCAGCATCCACATAAAGAGGAGGCATGGAGCTGGGCGTGTTGGTGCACGCCTTTAATCCCAGCATTTGGGAGGCAGAGGCAGGGGGGTCTGTGTGAGTTCAACGCTAGCCTGGTCTACAAAGCGAGTTCCAGGACAGCCAGGGCTACACAGAAAAACCCTGTCTTGAAAAAAAACAAAACAAAACAACAAAAAGCTGAGGCACAAGGGCAGTGATAGGGATCCCTGAAGCAAGCAGACTACCTAGTCTACCAAATTGGTGATCTCTGGGTTCAGTATGAGCCCCTGCCTCAATAATAAAGTAGAAAGCAATCAACGAAGACATCAGGTGTTAACCTTCAGTCTCCATACATGTTGTGCATGTGCGCACATACACACAAACACACACATATCCTTAAAAAAAAAAACAGTCAAACAAACAGAAACCACTAAAGAGAAAGTTAGAAGGTGGTAGTGAATGGTTGTAATAACCCCCTTGGAGGTAGACACAACAGGATCAGGAGACAACAGGCCATCCTCTGTTACACAGTGAGTTTAAGACCAGTCTGAGCTCCATGAAACCTTGACTCAAAGAAATAAAATAAAAATAAAAGCAACAATAACAAAAGGATGTTAGGATCAACTTCTATTTTTTTGTTCTTATTCTTAATACTTCTTACAACGCAGAACGCAAGTTGAGCTCAGCTGTCTCTGTACTGCTTCTGTGATGTGTATGCTTCATGGGACTCATGTCCCAGGCCTGCCAAGCTCAGGGTCTCTGCCCCTTGCACTCCAAGTGTATAGGGAGTCTCTGGGGGAGGGGGTCAGTCCCAACAGTGAGTGACCCAGAGAGGTAGCTAACAAAAGCATGGATATGACTCGGCCTAGACAAGGTTCTTATGGCAGAACTGGGATTTGACTGGGATTCAGCATTGGGGAGAACGGGCAGAATGGGGGTTGCTCTTGACTTGGCCTTTCAGGAGCCCCAGCCGACATCCCCTGTGATGCCATGGTCAGAAGTTTCATGGCAAAGAAAGGCATGCCAGATGCCAGCTATCTATCCCCTTATCTGGTAGCAGCTATGTCAACCTCTTCCTGAGGTGTCCACAAGCACTTCTTGATAGAAATAGTTGAAGGGTCCAGGGGAGGATATATGGAGGGCTACTAGAAGCTGGAGCAACTGGCCACCATGTCCCATGGCCCCCTAGAAGACAATTATGTCTACTCAGACCAGCCCTCAGGGTTGGAGTCCTATCCCCTGTGGCTCTTTGGCTGTGTCAGCACGTAGGAACAATGATGGTCACCTTGAACACAGTTCATGTATCTTCCAGAAAGGCACCTACAGCGCTGTGGATAGCCCAGATGGTAACTCAGAGGACCAGGGATACATGACTGGAGCTGGTGTTTAGGCCTAGTGTGGTCCCCTGAGGAAGAGTGGGCTTAGCAGCTCTCCTCAGGCAGTCTGTCTGGGGAGCACAGTAAGCCCAGCTCAGCTGACTGTGACCCTGGAAGGTGTACAGGCTTTGGGTAGGTGTATGTGTTTGCAAGTGCTGTGGGTGAGTGTGTCTCCTCAGAGTCCTTTAAGTATGTCACATCTGTCTTTGTGGACCACTTTTTCCACCCCGTGTGGATCCTGGACACTTCTTGCCGAGAATGGTCTGTAGCTAGCACATAGATGATGGGGTCAGCCACACTATTAACTGTGGACAGGCACAGAAACACCACACAGACTGTGTACAGCCTGCCCTCAAAGGCACACACCGCATCCCTGTCCCCCTGGTAATAGGAAAAGCTGGCAGCTTTGATGAGAAGCACCATGTGGTAGGGAGCGAAGCAGACCAGGAAGATGGTGACGACCGCGATGGCTGAGTGCTTCACCTTGGTTTTCTGGGCAGTGCTTAGGCTCGTACTCATCTTGATGCTCCTGAAAACCTGGTGATTGGTGAACGCAAGGATGCCAAGAGGAACGGCAAAGCCAAAGGTAAAACGCAGGTAGTGGTAGCTGGCTATCCTACCATTCATCCTTAGGGGTTCAAAGCAGGAGCTCTTCTCCACTTCCATGTTAAACACCGGGTAGTTAGCAAGTCCAACAAGAATAAACACACATGCAGAAACAATGATGGCGGTCCTCTGGTGGCGGTGGCCTCGGCTCTCCAGCGCATAGACCACCGCCATGTAGCGGTCGCAGGAGATGCAGCACAGTAAAAGGATGCTGATGTAGATGTTGCAGAAGAAAATGTAAGCAGTCACTTTGCAGGCCTGCAGACCCAGGTTCCAGCTGTGATGGTTCTGGATGTAGACGATCCAGAGCGGCAGCGTGCTGATGTAGAGCAGCTCACAGAGTGACAAGCAGAGCAGGTAGACAGCCAGCACATTCCTCTGCAGCACCTGCAGGAGCGTCAGCCATGCAGTTAGGCAGTTGGCCGGAAGGCCCAGCATGCACACTGCACTGTAGACCACCACAAGGGTCACTCTGCTCTCCTCATAGGGTGTGTGGCAAATCTCAGAAGAGGTAGTCTGAAGTATGGAGGTGACCCCCTGGGTGGGGTTTCCTGTGGGACAGAAAGGACAGGGTGGGTGGGAGTGTACTGAAGCCACCTCCACCCCAGTGAGATTTATAATACCAAGAAAAAGTAAATGATCAATGGCGGTGGGCATGGATAGATGACTCAGCAGGTAAAACCTACTTGCTGCAAAGACCTGACTTTGATCCCAGGATACCACAGTAGAAAGAAAGAACCAATTCCTGAAAACTATTCTCTGGTTTTCATGAGTATACTATGGCACATACATGCCTGCTACACACACACATACACACACGCATGCACATGTACATGCACACACAAACACATATATACACACATGCACACACATACACACACATGCACACACATACACCCATAAAAACATATACATACACATATATGCACTCATACATACACATACTTATATACACATAAACACACACAAGCACACATACGTACACACACGTACACACATATACATACATCCACACACATGTACACACATGCATACACACATACACACACATGTGCACGCACACACACACAATTAACAAATAAAATTTTTAAACAAAAGAGAAGCTTCACAGACTCCAGATTAGACATGTCAGGAATTCAAAAGATTCCCAGCTGGAGGGAGCCAGTTGGACCAGAGATCGGTTGGGACAGACATCAACCCCAGGCCCTGACTGCTGTAGGTGGATAAGTTCCTCCCCACACCCTTTTTCTCTGGCCACAGTGGCCATCTGGTGGAGAAACCTTCAGCCATGCTCTGGCTCAGATTTGGGGGCCCAAGGACACTGTCTCCTGGTGGATGTCTGATCCTTGACTTCCCCCAGGACTCCAGGATCAGTTGATCATCCCTTGACCTATCTACACAGACATCCAACTGTCCAGAGAAACAATGTGTCCCACATTCTGGCCAGGCTCTGGGTGTCCTGGCCAGTTGTCCTAGACTCCTTGGGACCTCAGTTGCCCATGTCGTCATCCTCAGCCTGGATGGATTCCAGAAGGACCATTTTGGCCATGTGAGTGGTCACGTGAGTGACAGGATGTCAGTTGAGAACTGCACTGTTCCTCAGGCCAGGGCTCCCTGTCAGGAAGATGGTCTGTCCCCAACCACAGATCCTGATACTTTCTTATGCAACTGATACATTTTCCAGGCTTCCTTTTTAGAATTCTGATGAAGTACACACAGCACAAAATGTCCCATCCGAGTCATTCCCCAGGATGGAGGTGGCTATCACTGAGTACATCCACTGGACTGAACCCAACCACTACCTACTGTAGAAAAAAAAAATGGCTAATTAAATTATTTACTAGTATTTATATTATTTTAATTGGTTTGGGAGCTGTTAATCCTTAACCCACCATTATAAATGAATATACACAGACACTGGATGGATTTTAACAAGACTTGGCCTGAATTGTGCAATCCTAGCCCATCTAAGCTAGCTCATAATTCTATTACCCAAATATGACCCCATATATACATACGTCCCTTTGGACTGCTATTCTCCACCCTAAGCCGATGTTCCAGGCCACATGGAATGATCTTCTTTAATCTCCCCCATGGCGTATGTCCTCCTTCTTCCTGCTCATGGCTTCTCTTCCCAAAATGTTCTCTCTCTCAGAAGCCTGTGCACCTTAGTCCTGCCTACCTCCATCTTTGCCCAATCTCCAGGTCTCAGCATTTATTTAACCAATCAGAGACAATGTAAGTAACAGACAACAAGCAGGACCAATTAATTAACATTTAGAATTCTTATCATTACCCCATCAACCTACCTCCAGTTTCTCCTCAGCTTGCAGATCAAAGCTCTTCTAGAAACATTGACACCCCAGTTTCCCTCCCCACTTCTTCCTGCCTCTGTAGAGGGACTTCACACAAATGGAGTCTTCATCAATACAGATTTTACTGAGCGTAGTATCCTCAAGGTTCATCCACATTGTAGGAAGTGTCAGAACATTTTTTTTTTTTAGACAGAAAAGTATCCCACAAGACACTGCATGCACAGACACTGCACGGTGGGCAAACACACTTTACTTTCTCTCCTGTGTGCATGGACACTATTGCACTATTATGAGCAATGCTTCCATGAACATTAGTATACTCTGACTTCTGTCCCTGCTGTCTCCTTTTTGAGCATACCCAAAAGTGAGTTTGCTGGGTCACGTGGACACTCTATGTTTACTCTTGAGGAAGCCTGAGCTACTTTCCACAGTGCCTGCTCTGCTTGCGGCTCTACCCACAGAGCTCTGGGCTAGCCAGCTTCTGCTTTTTTTTTTTTTAATTTCCTTTTTGACAGTAGGTGTGGGAGGCCATCCTCCCACAATTTGGGTGCCCTTGTTCACCACTCATAGGCATGTTGTTATCACATCTGGACATAGAAAGTGAGGTTGAGGCTCCAGAGGTAGCTTCCTTGGCGCCCAGTGCCGAATCTTAGCGTCAGAGCCTGTGTGGGGCCAGCAGGCCATGAGGGTGAGGACCTGCCATCACAGCTACACATGTGTAGACAGTGCCTTACCTGGGCAGTGGTAAGGAGCCCAAATCTCTTCCCACTGTGAAAGCACCCTCAGGCAGGCATGAGGGTCTGCTCCCACTCTCTGGTTCAGACACCCCTCTGTCCTTCCTTCTGCCCTGTCTCCATTTCTCTGCTCAATCCCAGTTCAGACACTCCGTCCCTGTACCCCACCCCGTCCCACCTGCACACCATGCAATTTTACTGAAAACTGCAAGAAACACCATTTGGGACCAACCTGTGGCCTGGTGTCTCCCAACACCATACAGTCCAGCCACAGATTTCCTGGTGTGGCTCTGTCCCCTGCCACCTCCTCAGGCCCACATAAGCCTTTTGGTCTTCACTGTGGATACTAGGTCCTGCCACATACACCCTCTGAGGATGAGTGTGGCCCTCACAACCCCACATCCCTGCAGGTTCCCTTGGAAACTCCTCCCTGGGGTATGGAGGAGCCTGTGAAGCAGAAAGAAGGGTGAGGACAGTGGCATCAAGAAAAGCCATGGGAAGCTCCTGGTCAACTGCTTACTGGGACCTCCTGATGGCTCTCTTTGGACACTAGATTGTCCATGACTCACCACTTGTCATTCTCACAGGACTTATACATTCAGAGTGCCAAATGTCCCCTCATTCCTGTGCCTGACTTTCTCTAGCACTTATCAAAACAATTGAGAAGTGAGTATGTGTCGAGTTGCAGGGACTGACTGACCGATTGATGGGTTGGGATAGTCTCTGAGCCAGTGTGGTTTCACATGCGCTATGTAGCATGCGCCACCTACTGTACATGGCTTTATGAGATGGTGGGAATGGAACCCAAGGCTTCATGCCCGACCAGAGCTCTAACCAACCGAGCCATGTCCGCAGCCCATTGCATCTTGAGCTCTTGGTGGAGCATCTCTGGGTCAGTTTTTACTATAGGAATCTGCATGTTAATTTTTTTTAATGATGAGACCAAGTGTACAACATAGGAATTCCTATGGGTCTTTCTGAATGCCTAAGTCAAATGAGACTCTCTCACCTGATGCATTGGTGGGTACCAATCTCATGGTGGTTCCAATATGAGCTCTATGGATCCCCTTGTGAAGGTGGTTCTGACACCTTAAAATGACCTGGAGAAAGAGCAAGTTGAAATGGATTTAGGTGAAAGTGCAAACAAACAAACAAAATAAACCAAGCAGCCAGCCAGACAACAAGGCGTGAGGTCGCAGGGCTGCACCCCAGCACTTCAGATCAAATCTCATGGATCGATGCAATCCCAGCACTTCAGATCGAATCTCATGGATCGACGCAATCCCAGCACTTCAGATCGAATCTCATGGATCGATGCAATCCCAGCACTTCAGATCGAATCTCATGGATCGACTCATTCAACAAAGATTCTAGAGCATCCCACAGTCAACAAAAGGTAACCCAGGAGAGACAGCTGGGCACCAGGGAAGCCAATAAGCTTCAGAGCATCACCCTGGACACCATAGTTAAAACTGTAATCTGTCAGTTATAGTTGGCAAAGCTGATGGTGCATGGGCTTCCACTGAAGAATTAAGAAAAGCCCCCAAAAGGCCAAGAAATGCAAAATAAGCCTGGGGAGAGGGCTCTCTGCATTGTTGTTTTGTTTTGTTTTTCTGCCTATCAGGGTGGCAAAAATAAGTAAATCAGTGTTCTGGAGACTGAAGACATGGTACCCCGAAGCTACATAATGGGATGGTCAGTGGGTGCAAGTATTTCAGAGCCCAATTTTGCAGTCAGTTTCCAACAACCTTAAGAAAGTTTAACTTTTGCTGGGCGTTGTGGCACATGCCTTTAATCCAAGCACTTGGGAGGCAAAGGCAGGTAGATTTCTGTGAGTTCGAGGCTAGCCTGTTCTACAAAATGAGTCCAGGACAGCCAGAGATACACAGAGAATCCCTGTAGTGAAAACCAAAAAAAAAAAAAAAAAAAAACCAAAAAAAACAAAAAAACATTTAACTTGCTAAAATTTTTCCTAAGGAATTTTTTTTCTGATTAAATAATGACCGAAAAATTAAGCTATATGTAAGCATATCAACAATGTGAACGGGACAGGGACCTCTGAGGAAGATGCTATCAGCCCATAAAGTTGTGGAGTTAGGAATCCAGTGGATCCTATCCTCCAATGACTGATGGGATGCTTCTGAAATAGGTCTTGTGTCACCTAGGTGAGAGGTTTCAAAGGGGGCTCTCACTAGTGCATCCTCAGGGTTGGGGAGGCCTCAGCCAGAGCTCCCAAAGCCCAAGGGACAACTCAGGCCTGTCAAGACCCATGTGTTCCCCAGGTCCACAGATGAAAGTCAGGAGCCGGACCTAAAGGAGGTCCTTACTGGATCCAGCCCATCTGTCCACCTGTTCCCCAAAGAGGCATGGCTGTCCCTCAGTTGGGCAGATAACTACAATATCTGCCCATAGTGCATTTGGCCTTCAGGAGTGGCCACTGGAATCCAATGGAAGCCAGTCCAGTGGAACTGAGCCCACAGAAGTTCATATCAAGCCAGGGAGCCTCCCAAGTCGGGCACCAGGTCCCAGCTTTGCTGCTCCTTCTCAAATGTTTCTGATAACTGGAAATAACAGGAAACCAAACCATTTGCCTGAGATTACAGACACTCACTGACCTCTGAAGAAGTTTAAAGAAATACTTCAACATACATTAAAGAGAGGCAAGGCCAGAAAGAGTAAGAAGAGCTACTGCTAAGAGCATCATAGGCTCTTTGGATCACCCCACCATGTCTTGACCTGCTGAGCACCAGGACAGGTGTCTGAGCACCAGGATAAACCCTGAGCAGGCTGTGGCCCTTAAAGATTTGCTGGCCACTCTCTGCTCTACACCTGACCCAGTGCGCTTCCTCTCCCTCCAAATTCAAAATACCACTAATCATGACCGTCATTCTAGCAAATGAGCACACAACCACATGGGCCAGCTCATTGTAGTGAATGGGCACATGACCGCATGGGCCAGGGCCTGGAGCTGCACAGTCAGAGCAGTGAGAGGCCTGCGTCTACCTTCATTGCAAGTAGAATTAGAGTCCTGGAAAGCCGGCAGAGCCAGCCTAGGACAGGTCTGTCCCCTGCAGGAACTGCACTGCGTTCATCCTAGGCATCCAGCAGCCCTGAGCATGAGGAAGGGTTCAGCTCAGTGTTCAGCCACTTTGCAGAAGCCAGAGGAAGCCAGGGCTCAACAGAAAACACACACACTTCCCTCCCCTGGTGAGAATGCACTGGGGGAAGCTGCCCCAGCTGCAAGTCCCTGTCACCTGTGGACAGACGTCGGCCAAGGAAATAGAGTGGTGGTTGGGATTAACTGCTCAGCCTATACAGGGCAACACAAGGCTATGACATCCACATCTGAGTCATGTCCCCAGATCCCGGGGCAACAACACCCACATCAAAGGAGGTCAGCTGTGAGGCTCAGGCAAGTGCAGCCTGCTCTGAGACACTAGGGTGGGGGGCTCTTGAATGCCCATGCTATGACATGGCCCCTCATCATGGCTGGTCTTGGGTGTCCCCAGGCCTGACATGGCTGTTGGCCTTGTACTCCAGTCATTATCTTTTGCTCTCAGAGCACATCATGCCTTAGGTTTGTCCCTTTCCCAACCTGCCAGGCTACCTGCCACCCCCCTTTCCATTGTCAGTCTTCTCTCTTCTAAAGGGTCTTGCTTAGGTCACTCAGGGACCCTTTTTCAGAATCTGTAGCTGGACTAGGGCATGTTATGAATGTCTGAGCTGAGTGCTGAAGTAAAAAGACCAGAGAGAAGAGAAGGGTCCCTGTGTGTCCTTTTCACGAAGTAGACATTGCCCTCTCTGTTTGCTGTGGGGATCTGGGTTGGCTGTGGGTAGTGATTTTTCCTCTTGGCATCCTGGGCCACCTTTAGAGCTGTGTCTCATTTGTGAGATAGTTGGAAATGGCTGTCCCCTGATGGGAGAAGATCATAGCCAACTTTCATCTGCACTCAGCCACAGTGTGCTCCCGAACCTTCTGAGACTCTGGCAGTGAATGTTCTACCATACCCCTGAGGCCCACGAGGCCCACGACATTCGCAAAGGCCACACGCACATAGTTTACCATGTTCATGATGTCTGCTTGGGCTGGGTAGACTCAGTCCCTCTCCTTGGTATATACCCAAGGGATCTGTAACAGGATGAACCCTGCTGGACAAAAGGTGTGGCGTACCTCGCATGATGACCTCGGCCTACTACTTGTATTGCTGTAGCCACCAGGCTGTGTGGTGAATGGTCCCATGTTACCTGGATGTCCCCCTCTACCTGCCCTGATTTCCAGCCACACTCCTACTTCCTTGTCTACCACCTCTCACGCTCACGCTGATGTTAACCATCCTGTCTTCAAACCACACCTTCCTCCTGGCCACTTAGCTCTCATCCTCCTTCCCACTTCCACTTTCCTGTCTCCAGCCTCCTCTATAATCACCCCCATGCCATGCAGCCCCTGAGGCTGCTTGCCCCTTCAGTAGACCCTTTCAGTGAGAGAGAGGCACTTGGAGTCCCCAAGGCAGACCCAGGGAACACAGCAGCCCTTGAGCCCTGCGCTTTGGCTGCACTAATGACTGACTGTCCCTCCAGCCTTCTGAAGCATGTTTGTCACCTTCTGACTGTGGAGCTTTCCTAACAGACAGGAAAATACAAAAGACGGACACACCTTGTCTCTGCCACTTGCTGGTTCTTCCTTGTTTGTTTCACTTGGGATGGGAGAGGTGGATTGTGGTCCAGGGTGGCTGAACTGTCCCGTCCAGTCACCAGCATGCTGTGTGGGCCCCATTTCTCTAGTACAGGCATCACTGGTTCTTTTGGCCTTTCACTTTTCCATCCTCCTACAAGACTCTGTGTGGGAGGCTGGGGAGACAGCTCAGTGGTAAAAGCGCTTGTCGCACAAGTGTGAGGACCTGTGTTTGGATTCCCAGAACCCACATAAAGGCCTGGTGGAAGCAGCAGTCCACCTACAACTCCACCCTCAGGAGGTAGAGATTCCCCAGAGCAAGCCAGCTAGCAAGCCTACCCTAGCTGCAGACTCTGGGCTTGACTGAAAAACTCTGATCAATGAAGATGGTGGAAGGGCAATTGAAGATGGTTTTGGACATTAATCTCTGGTCTCCACATTCACATGCTTGTGTATACACATGTATGTCCATACACATGAAAACATGCACACACACACACACACACACACAAAGAAAAAGGCAAAAAAAAAGACAATATCTTCAATCTCATTTTCATCCTCAAATTCAGAATGCCCTTTGGGCAGGAACTGTTAAATTAAAAGTGTTATCATACATCGTGTGAATCTGGGGGCCCATCCCCCACACCATACTTCTCAATTCGACATGTTAAAAATGCCGATTTTTAAATGCCTATTTCAGTCTAACCCGAGCACGATCAGCTGCTCTTACTCCTCAGCTTCCCCTGGGGTCTCTCCATTCTCAGGTTAATCCCCTAAAACATTGTGCCATGTGCCCTCCTCAGGAAGACCACACAACTGTTCATCTCACTCTCCAGTCCTCGCTGACTAACTGAACACTTCACGAATCTGTCCAGTTAGCCTCACAAATCCAGCAGAAGTTACACAATCTCCTCTGCTGGGCACTCTAAATGCCTGGCCTCAGAAGTCTGCCATGACCAGACAGACTACTGCCTATCCCAGCAGAGCCCCACCGTCCTGTTCATCCCTCCTCAGAACCTGCCTCTAACCCTAGGCAACTCCTAGAAACAGGAGCTCCTCACCCCACCAACCATACTGCCTAGGATGTTCCCAAGGCCTCTGTGGCCCTCAATTCTCCGTCAGAGGAAGTCCAGTTCCTTCACTCTTGTTTGTACTTACAGTTGGGGTAAGGATCCAGAGGTAACTCCAGAAGGATCCAGGTAGGTTGGGGCATGGGCAGTATGATGTATGCTATTGCCCCTGTGCCCCAAAGTAGGTGGGTATGATGTCCCTGGAGACAGACCTTTGTTAAACACTTTGAGCCAAGCCCCACTAGTGTACCATCAAATCACATTTCTCCAGGCACCACAGTGGAGGGGCTGGCCCCCCAGGCCCACTCCCCAGATCTAGGATCCCCTGACTTACCCAAGCCCGTCCTGAGGCAGTTCTGAGCCACGCCTGTCCTGAGGTAACTCTGAACACTCCTCTGAAGGCCCAGCTGAGAGCTTTCAGGAAGTAGTGAGGGTCTGAGCATGCTCACTCTGAAACTCCCCCGAACCACAACACAGGCTGCGCATAAGTGTTTTATCACTGTGATGACAATGGTTTGGGATGACAGGAAACCTGCTTGACTCTGCTCCGATGATGTTCCCTCAGCAAGGCCTCACCTTTGCTCAGAAGCTGAGAGGCGGAGGCTAAAATGGCTCTGCCGGGCAGTTCCCTATGGGCTGGTCCCCACCTGCTCCCCTGTCAGACAGGGCAGGTCACAGAGCTGCTTCTTTACATCTGGGCCTTGGAAGCTCCTCAGGAGGCACTGATCAGGCAGATGGCTCCTTCTTGGAACACCCACCTGGTACCCTGCACGTCCCCCTTCCTGGGGGCGGAGCCCTGCAGGGGAACACCTCCACCCCCCACTCTGTTTGAGAAACCATCCTTTACTTCAGAACAAAGCCCTCACCCAATAACCCTGCAAGTGGTTTTTCTCCTTAAGACCTCGTGACCACTAGAGAGTAAGCAGGTGACATTACTCAGGCAGCCTCCTGCACTGAGGGCTGCCCCGGGGTGATGGGCACAGCAGCTTCTTGTGGCCCTGAGCTAGTAGTACAACTTATGTCCAAAATCCATTTTCTCTGGAAAATGCCAGATGGCTACTGCTGTTACCCACCACTAACTTAATCACCTTCAGCCCAAAGGTTGGCTCTGGGCTTGGGGATATTGGCACCAACCCTGTCAGCCATCAATCACCCCAGTTCAATCTTGGCTCTTCCAGTAGTGAAGGCAAAGCTGGCCCTGGAAGAGTGTGTGCAGAGACACCTTCAGAAGTGCTCTCTGAAGAAGCAGAGCTTCACAGAGCAGTTTGAAAGGTCATGACCCAGACAGCACATTCCTGGACTAGTCCTAGGACAGGAGTCCTTTACTTTCCTTCCTGAGAGCTGTGCTAGACTTCAGCGCTGTGGGGCTGGAGGCCTGTTTCTCTCTCACCCCATCCCTAACAGACATTGACATGTTTGTGTGGGCAGCAGTACAGTCCCTAGAAAGCTGCGGTCTCAGGGGTGTGGGGCAGGCAGCTGACATGTGGGCCTGAAGACAGAATTCATCTTAACTTTCTGAAAGCAGCTGTTCATGAGCCATGACCTTCAAGAAATCTAGGAAACAAGCAAGATCCTCCCTGGGCCCCTGACCACGATACCACTGCCTCCACCCCATATCCTTCCTTGGAGGGCAAACGTGTTTAGTGGCTGAGGGAGAAGTGGACATGGCCTCCTGCAACCTGACCAGCCTTCTTTGAAGGTCCACCTTCCAGTCACCACAGGGACAGGCAGCCCTCTCTTCTGATTTTACAGGTGGCCGTTAGCATCCTTCTCAAGTTCATTAGTTCTTCTCGCCTGCCTGCCTGCCTGTGCGTGGCAGCCGTACAGGTCTCACGGCCGTGCAACCTTAACACAGTTAAAGTTCATCTGAAATGCCCATCTGACCACTCTTTCGAGAGCACTTCCCAGTATCCACCATTATCTCCAGAGCTTTTTACACCTTGTAAAGCTGAGAGTCTGCATTCTGTAACACCTCCCTGCCCAGTTATGGCCACCATTATTCAACCTTCCGACTCTACAAAGGTGACCAATCTAGGGACTGACCGCAATATCAGTAGCATTGCTCAGCAGTGTCTGGATTCACCCAGCTGCAGCAGCTGTCTGGAAGCTTCTTCCTTATGTGTGGATAGTGTTTCTCTGTAAGATGAACAAATATTGCTTATCTGCTGTCTGTAGACGGACACGTGTCCTCCATGGATGGACACATGGACCACTTCCCTCCTGAGGCCTCTGTCCTAGCTATGGGTTACTATTGCTGTGACAAAACACCATGAGAAACAAGCAAATTGTGAAGGAAAGGGGCTTAAACTTCTACATTGTAGTCTATCATTGAAGGAAGTCAAGACCGGAACTCAAGCAGGGCAGGAACATGGAGGTAAGAGCTGATGCAGAGGCCATGGAGGGATGCCGCTTACTGGCTTGCTCCCTATGGACTTCTCAGCCTGCTTCCTTATAGAACCTAGGACCTCCAGCCCGGGAGGTCCAACCCACCATGGTCTGGGCCCTCCCCTATCAATCACTAATTTAAAAAATGCCTTACAATTGGATCTTATGGAGACATTTTCTCAATTGAGATTTTGTGTCAAGTTGACATAAAACTAGCCAGGGCAGCCTAACAGGAGTGCAAGGTTTACAGATTTTTATTTCCTTGGTATGTTCTTGTCAAACAGTCATTCTTCTTCTTCTTTAATGTGTGTAGGCGTTTGCTTTCATATATGTCTGTCCTGGTACTCATGGGGGCTTGAAGAAGGCATTGGATCTCCTGGGTCTGAAGTTCAGAAGTCTGTGAACCATCATGTGGCTGCTGGGAACTGAACCCAGGCCCTCTGCAGGAACAGCCAGTGCTATTAACTGCTGAGCCGTCACTCCAGCCCCAACAGTCATTATTCTTGACTACACTGAAGTTGCCCCACATTTGGCAAACTGCCTCTGTGCTGTTTGTGTCATTACGTTCATCTGTTTCTAAACACCTAGCTGTCGGGTTTATCGTGGGTTAACAGGACACGTGATCCCACAGAGATGAAAGTCTTCAGGGTCAAGCCTTGGCCCCTCTGCCTTTCTCTTGGCATCATCTGTCCCTCAGAGAAAGATTCTATCCTTGCTTTTCCTGCCTTTGGGCCTTCCTGATGCCAAGGGGAGAAGGGAAATGGAGGTTTCTATGGAGTTGCCCTCTCATACCCAAGAGGGCAAGAGGCCTCCAGTCCCAGCAAAGGAAGTGTTGAAGGGACCTGCCCAAAACAGAAGAGAAAGGGGAAGGAAAGGAGCTTTTGAGACATGTCAGTGCAAGGGCTTGCCAGTTCTTAGCGCCCTGGTTCTTTTGACAGCGACGCACTCTAAGTATGAATCACAAGTCAATGCTTCCAACAACGTTCTGCTGTATCCCAGCTGGGCCCAGGCTGCTCTAACCCTAGAAACTCTGGCAGCTACACCGAACCCATGGGGGGTGTTCTTCCCAGTGCTGAGCTGGTAACTTCTAAGACCCTCAGAAACTAACCCCAGATCTTTATCTCATGATCAAAGACAGCTACTAAAGTTCTGGCCTTGAAGGCTGATTTCCAAGTGTCAGGATGGGAGGGAGGAGAGGGCAGTGAGGCTCCTCCTCACCACCTCTTCTGCTGCCTCTCCAGCATGGCGGCTGAGGGTATCAGTGGCTAAGTACCAGAGGAAGCATCTAAAGGCATAGAGTTACTACTGCAAAGCCAGAGATTACAGGAACCCTGCTGCCTGTGTCTAAGCACACATTCTCCCAGGGTGGCTCTGGGATGGGCAAGGAGCTCCAAGGCAGGATGGAGGGCCTGGGGCACTCAGAACTTAGGGCAGCAGGGGCTGGTGCAGAAACCTGGTTCAGACCATCTTAGGAGCAATGTCTTGACTAGCTACCCTCCTTAGTGTGGGAATCTGGAACATTCCATCTCTACCTCTGGAAATAACCCAGGAAGATTCCAGGTTGGCCCTGGAATCAGGGTTCAGGGTTCAGAACCTACCCCCAAGACCTGCCAAGCCAGCAGCACTGGCTCTAAGCAACCCTGGAGGCTGGGGAACAGCTGAATCCTTAGCTGGGACAGGAAGGACATGGCTCCAGCCCTGTCTGGCACTTGCTCTTCCTCCTCCTACATTACACTTGACCTCAAGCATCTACTGGTCACCTCACCTGAGGAAACCCATGTCCATTCCTCTCCTGAGCCCTACTCTTCTTTCTCCTTTTCTCTGCTTTGTGATGGAGTCAGCCCGTTCCTGAGAACTGGGAGTAACAGACAGTTATGTCCCAGGACCCATACCTCTGGATCTCAGCACCTTATCTGTTATACAAGCCCTTGGTGGGACTAGAGACAACAGGAAGGGTGTGAGAAACCTAAGTCTCCTTCAGGACTAGAGCCAAGGCTCATGTCCCCTCTTGCAGTCCCTCTCCACTTTCTCCCTTGTAACTTTTCTGTCCCTGATTCCATCTCTTGAGTATGCCTGGTCATCCTTGATGGTCTCCGTCAGAGGGAGTAGCAGCAGAGATGATCCTGAAAACAGTCCTTGTAGCACTCTATGACACTCTGTGGCACTCTGTGGTACCCCCAGATGAGACAGAGCTGTCTGGAGCTAGTGGGCACCTTGCAGGACCAGATCCCAGGGCTCAGGGATGAGTGAGACAAAATACCTTTTAATGACCAGCCCCCAAGGTGGCAGGAGAGAGTTGATCAATGACCACCTATGTGCCAGCCCAAGCAAGATACATGTTCTTTCTTCCCCAGGAAAGACCATTGCCCTGTGCAACACAGCCCATCTCTCTAGTCACTATGCTGTAGCCCCACAGCCCTTAAGTGGACGCCCCCAGCCCCCAGATCCTTTCTCAGCAGCTTCTGGGAACTATGTTTACCCTAAAGGTCCCCTGAGGCAGGAAGAACCTAGCAAGAAAGGTCACCCTCAGATGTTGGGGCTGCCTGCTCCAAGGGTCTTTCCCATGAGTCAGCGTGGAGCCTGTACTGAAATGCAGAAGTGCGCACTAGAGTGTCGGCCCACTCCTGTCCACCCAATCCCAAGCTGTCTGGAGATAACCACACAGAGAGAGAGAGCCTTCAGCATCTCTCTGTCAGTGGAGTGATCTGGCCACACTCCAGACTTGCAGATTCTGTTTCTGTGTCATCTGGATGTCAGCCACGTCAAAGGCCTGAGGGCAGACTGGAAATAAAAATCTGGAGACATGGGCAGCCAGACCTTCTTCAGCTGCTCTCTCCAGGGAAGCTGGTCTCTTCTCTTTCCCCTGCACCAAAACCAAAGCCACACAGCCCTTACCTGGGAGCACAGCTGGAGGCCCTCACCCAGCATGGGGGACCACCATCACCTCCACCACCAAGGGAACATATACCATCTCTGGGGTACAACAAGGGAGGTGCTGCTGGTGTTGGGTGGAGACCAGGGATACTACCAGGTGCCCAGCACAGAAAGCCCTAAAATGTTCACAGTGCTGGATGTGAAGCCCGATGGCTGTCGGTGGGCTTCCACAAAATTTGGAGCAAGCTGTAGTGATGACACCAGGTAAGATGATGAGGCCTGAGAGGAGGCTCTTGCATCCTGCCCTGCCTCCTTGCCACACCCAGCCAGGGGAATCCACAAAGCTCAGGGACCTAAGCCGGCTGTTGAGGCTGGAACAGCCATAGAAACACACAGAGGGGAAGGCCCAGAGAAACTGAGACCATGCTCTTTTCCCTCCCTTTGAAACCAAAAGCAGAAGTGACCCAGGAGGGGGAATAACAAGGCCTAGGGTTGCCCTGCTGTCTGTCATAATGTGGTTTGGTCTCTTCTCTCTACCACATACCCACGACACCATCCCAGACATGTAGATGTGGTAGTAAGAACCTATAAAGAAAAGTACCCCACGTGATGTCACCTCTCTGTACTCACCAGAAACAGGTTGTTGGGGCTGTAGTCACCTCAGTTCCCAAAGGCTGGGGATCCCGTCATCTGTAACTAGCAGAGGAGGTCTAGGGCTGAAGTTACCACGTGCCTCAAATGCCACAGACCCTGGAGTTGAGGTGCTAGCTTTCTGCTCTATGGGAACCCTCCTAGTCATATGGGCAGAGCTCATCCTAAGCCTCGGAATCTTGCGCCATATACTAATGAAGCAATCCCTACTACAGGGACACATGGGCTCTGGAGCAGCAAGGGATATGCCTCCTATAAAGAAGAAAATTTGATCAGGTGAGCCAGCTCTACTTCCTGCCTCTCACCTACAGATGGCCAGGCTCTGAAGCTTCCTTCTGGAGTGGTGGGTAAGTCACACACCCCAAAGTCACAGCTTCCCCTTGACTCCCATTAGAAGCCCAGCTGCTTCCTCACTTGCCCACAGTATCAATATGCTGATGGATGCACACGTGAGGCTAGCCAGACACACACCTGTTTGCTCACGCCCACAGCACACCCATCTGCAGAAGCCTCCCATGTGCCCAGGCTAACCATGAGCGTATGCAGTGCTTGGGACACCAGCCTGGGCTAACCTTGCTGCCCTGTGACTTCAGGCGAGCTGTTTTATTTCCCTGGGCTGGCTCCCTGGTGACAGAGTGAATGGGTGCTCAACTGGACAGGTTGTGGGTGCTCCTCCCAGCCACAACCCTGGGGACTATCTCTCTAGGACTGCCCCCCACTCAAACCACCACTTTACCAGAGGGTTGCAGTTGGTTCCGAAGCCAGCCAGTATGCTGTGAGCTTGTAGGTTACTGTCTGCTAAAGCCTCCTCTTGCAAAACAGGTCCTTCCAGCCCCCAAATTGAGCCCAGGAGCCTTTGAACTATTTCTTCAGTCTGTTTGATAGAGGACTTTGGGGCTTTCTGTTCTTCTGGGAACCCTATTTCTCTACTCTTTGGTCCACTTCATTGGCTTCCTACAATCTGGACATACAGTTGTATACACCAGTATCTTTCTTTGGGATTTCTGTTTGTTAAAAAAAAAAAAAAAAAAAAGATTTTTCATTCATTCATTCATTCACTCATTCATTCAGTTATTGTAGGTGTATGCCTGCCTCAGCATTTGTTGGGAGGTCAGAGGACAACTTGCGGGAGTCGGTTCTCTCCTTCCACCATGTGCTGTCTGGGGATTGAAGTCATCATCAGGTCTGGCAGCAAGTGCCTCAAGGCGCTAAGCCATCTCACCGGCCAGTCGTTTTGCATTGTTTAATTTGTATAGAGAAAGCTCACCCTCCAACGCTCATTTGCCTACAGATTTAGCAGTGATGTACCTGTGTATCCCCTACCACAGTCACGAGAGTTCCATAGACCCCAGATTCTTTCACGTTCTCAGTCCTTCCTTAGTCCCAATCATTTTTTTTTTCTTTCTTCTCTCTGGTTTTGCCTTTCCAGAGCCTGTTGGTTCTAGCTTCCTGTGTGAGAGAATTGCACTGGAAATCTGCTCATGGGTGACAATTGCTAGCATACTGTCTTCCCCACTACTAAGTGGTACTTCATTTCCTGGATGCTCTGTGGGCCTTTAGCTGATCCAGCTTGGATTAATTAACTGCTGGAAGATTTTCATTTTGGCACAATCTCTGTGTAGTCAAGGGGTGACAAGTAGCACCGTGCTCTTTCATGGGGCCAGACCCCTTCGTGGTGTCCCCAGGAATTTCTGCGCGCTCTTTTTGTTGCACGTTAAACAAGCACCTGATGTCTGTTTGCTTGTTTAGTAATAGCTTTGCCATTCTAGTGGGGGTGCAATTGTGATGCCTTGGGTTTTCGTCGGCTTTGGCCCAACGAGAAGTGATGGCAAGTGTCTCCCTGCCACTTGTCATCTGGGTACCCTCTTCTGGGCTGTGTTTGTTCAGTTCTTTAGCCTATTTTAAAATTGGATTATTTATTCCTTTATTGTTGAGTTCTGAGAGGTCTTCATGTATTCTGAATAACACTCCTTTATCTGATAAATGGTTTGTTCTGTCAGTCTGTGGCTTAGTATGTTTTAAATCTTCAATCACAGCCTTGGTCTCTATCCTGTTTCATGGAGTTGTTTTTTTTAATTCAAAATGGCATTTTAATTATTAAAGCACTTTTAAAGGGCATACACTCTGTTTTATTAAAGGTAGATATAGTCTCCAGCATAGTAACCACTGTTGCTAAGTGTGTTTTACATAGAAGTTTTTCTCATTCAACATTAGTTCTAAGTTGTTGTACTACCCTTTCAGTGAAGTACATGGTAAACACCTGTTCACTTTCATTTTAAGTATGGAAAGTCTACTTGGGCAGCTATGGGACGTCACTAGTCAACAAATCCAGTAGAGGTAACTCCTTCCTGACACTGGGCTTTTTATTTGTGTCATGGCTCTTGGTTACCCTTCATGGAGTTTTTTTAGCTGTTGATTTTTATCTTTGTTTTTCAATGTTCTTGGAACTTAACTTACTTCTTTGCCCTATATTTGATTTTTTAAATTGAAGTATAAATTTAAGCAGTGCAGTTCAGCCCTTTCAGACATCCAGCATTGAGTAAATGCACCCAGACAGGCATTCAGTTTCCACTCCTATCCTGTGTCATCCCCAATGACAGGGGCCACACACTTCCCAATCCCGAAGCCTTGTCTTTGCTACATATGGGTTTGGAGCTGTTTCCCAGTGCTCCAGTCCTGCTGCAGCCACAAGTCTGGACATGCAGTATATTCATTGCAACTCTGTTTTCCATGCTTTACATTTATTATGACCTCTGCTTTAGCTCACGAGTTGTTCAGTAGTGTGCTTTGTGTTTTCAAACATGAAGCCATGTTAAAAGGATCATACAGCGTGACCACGTGCACTTGCCTCTCAGGTTCTGTAGTTATCCATTTATAATCACTGCTCTTCAGCTCTCTTCATCTGCCCCACCCATCCCTCTATAATCCATCTATTCACCCACTTAAATCTCTATATTCATCACTCCTTCACTCCATCTACCCACCTACTCCTATCTATCCATTTTTATTACACCCCAAGGCAACCCCAGAGTCTGGAGCCAAACAAAGCCTCTAGGCTCACTCTGCCATCTAGCAAGCAGAGCTGGGTCAGGAGGAAGCTGGAGGTTTCCTAAATACACAGACCTGACCTCCCCCAAAATCTCCACAACTGCTCAGTCTTCCAGACTCTGTGCCTTGTTTTCCCACACCCTTTGCCCCAAACTACCCCCAAGAACAAAAGCAGGAAAAGGGGTAGGATCACACTGAAGTGCGTTAGGCTGTGTCCAGGGCCCTGACAGGGCTGGGTGCATTCATCGGTGGAGGACTTTGTGCTTCTGAGCAACAGTGGGTTAAGTTAGGGGTGCTGCCAGGCTGAAGAAAATGAGGCAGGTAGCTGGCAGCACCAGCTGGTGGGAGAAACCCATTTTGAACCCAGGTCACCTTGGCTAATGCCTGCTGCTAAACCTTGGAAACCAGGATGAAGGAGAAGGCAATGGGTACACTGATTTGCCTTCTCCCCGTAAATGGCAACTAGCCTAAGGCAGGTTTGGGGGCGTTCTGTTTGTTTTCTTGTTTGAGAGAGGGCCTTGCTGTGCAGCCCAGGCAAGCTTTGAACTCAAAATCTTTCTGCTTCCACTTCCCAAGCGCTGGCATTATAGGCTTATGCCACCAGGCAAGGCTAAGATAGTTTCTTGATACTATCGTAACAGTATCAAGAGACACCAGAGACTCTCTCAGGCCACAGTGACAAAAATTCTCCCAAACTCAAGCTGGGGCATTCTAAGCCCCTAGGGCTTGTCAGAGTTCCTGGTTTATGTGTCCCATGAAGTCAGGAGGGCAGCTCGATGTGACTGCATATCCCCTGTTAAAACCCTTTTCTCACTGGTACAGGGAGATATTCCATCACTGTGTCCTAGGCCTCCTGCCCCTTCCCTCTTGGTCCACTGCCGAGACAAGCCCTAGTGTCTGAACAAGGAGACATATCCCATCCATAGGAGAAGCTGGAGGATGTGGTTGTTTGACCATGCATAGTGAGATCCCTGAAGCATACTAGGTCCTGTGGGAGGATGTAGCCTCTCAGTGTTCAGCCCCCAGCGACCCTTGACTAGCTGAGATACCCACAAGTTCTGCTCAGATCAGGAAGTTCCGGTCCCATGCCACTTCTTCCTGGGGCCAACCATGGGCCAGCTGTTCTTTGGTCCAGACTAATCAGCTTCTTCAGATGCCATTTTCTTCTGGGGACAAGGAGGTGGGCAACCTGGGAACTCTCACCACTCTGCCCATACACTCAAGTGTTGTTTTAAGAGCTAGAATCATCTAACTTTAATAACTTACAAGAAATGCATATATATACATATATATGTACATATGTATATATCAATGTACAGAGGACAACCATGCTTTAAGAAAAGGCTTGTGTTTCTACAAATTGGGGAGCACTTTCACACAGGTACAACATGAACTGTAATGGTGATGGGGTTCTTAGGAGAACAGCTAAGGAGACACATCCTCCCAACTGTGAGGAAAGAGGAGATATTTCCCATTTATCCCAAGCATCTTGTGAATAACTGTTTTATTTAAACAGGGTAGCCCCGACTGTCCTGGAAATCACCGTACCAGAATGGCCTCAAACTCGCAGAGATCTACCTGCCTCTTCCTCCTAGTCCTGGAACTAAAGCCATGAGCCTCAGAGTGAGGTAGAGGAAGTGTAAGCATTCGTGTTTACATCTCCAGTCTAGTAGGTCCTGCGTCCCTAGAAGGGAAGATAAGGAGCCTTGAAGACACCTTGTCTCCTGCACACACCCCCCCCCCCCCGTGTGACATCAATATAGAAAGCTATACTCTTCAGTTCTTTTAGATGGACAGGTCCAGCATTTGTCTTGGCTGGGAGGCCACAGACCTGGCCTATCTATTTGTTTGTAGGTATGGAGGGACAACCCGGGGTCACCATCAATCACATCATACCTTTTTCTTGGGGATCATCTCACTCTAACCATCCGCAAGCTCTGCAGCTCTGCACAGTGAGTGAGCACAACAGTGGCCAGCTCTTAGACTGACAGTTTTTTTTTGTCACCACGTCCTGCCTGTTGGCCAACATCTGCACCAACTCTCCCTGGAGGCTCTGCTGATTCGGTGTAGCTTCATCTCACCCTCCTCTAGCCGCTCAGTCTTTGCCTAGTCCACCACCAACACCAGTGTGTCTGTCCAGTGGGCATAGGAGTGCTACAGGAGTCTCAGCTTCTTTTGACCCCCAAATCACACAACTGGAAGGTGATTCCAAGAGACCCCACCAAGGGCACGCTGAGCTCAGTGTTGAAACTGTTGAAGACATTCTGAATAAACGCTGAACTTGGGGCAGTGAAGGAGGAAGGTTTTTCCAGCACAGTCAAGACTGATGACAACATGCAGACCTTTCCAATAGCTGCTCTCCTAGCTAGCCACAGTGCCTTACCAACTCCGGGAAGCTATGTCCTCATTTGCGACCCCGTTAAGCTGCTACCCGGAAGGGGTGGAGCAAAAGGACTGACACACCTAAAACATAATCTGCTTAGGTTTCCAACAATGGCCTGCTGGCCTGCCACCTGGTGGCTATGACAGTCCTTGCACCTGCCCATAGCCTAGCCGAGGGCTCCCGCCAGCCTCCCACCCTACTTTCCCAAGCGGTAAGGAGCACTTTTGTACGGGCTGGAAGGAGGCTGTGCCCCGTCAAACACACACCTGCTCAGACAGCTTCCAAGGCTTGCTTCTATTCCCAGCATTGTCAGCGTTCCCCTATGGGATCATAACATCTGAAAACCCTCACAGCACGGTCCACCCACCAGACACAGGCGGACATGAATAGAGATTTTTCTTGTAGATAAAAAAGATTCCCCAGGCCGGGCAGTGGTGGCGCACGCCTTTAATCCCAGCACTTGGGAGGCAGAGGCGGGCGGATCTCTGTGAGTTCGAGGCCAGCCTGGTCTACAAAAGCGAGTCCAGGACAGCCAGACTGTTACACAGAGAAACCCTGTCTCGAAAAAAAAAAAAAAAAAAAGATTGCCCGGTCTCCGAGGTCCAGAAGACTTTCCTCACAATCCGAGATCCTGAAACTTGCTGCCCCTTCTGGCCCGGATCCAGAGTGTCTTTACACCCTCACCTCCACGCAGCTCTTTGAGCTGGGGCTTACAATCCAGTCCCTTCTCACTGGGAATGTCACAGTCCACTCCACGACCTTCCTTGCTCCACAGGCATCTAGTTCCCGGGCTTGGTACCTCCCCGCCTCCTCTACCTCCTGGGTAGGCTCTTGGCCACGGGGCAGCCTGGGGCCAGAGCCCGCTCCCACCCACACCCTGCGGGAAGTGGAGCGGGCCAGGACCTGCCCAGGCGGCAGCGGGGGAGTCCGCAATCCTGGAGCGAGCCTCAGCAGGTAGGGGCAGAGCTTCGTCTCCTCCTTCGCTGTCTGGAGCGAACCTGTGTGACTCGCTCTGGCTTTCTGCGGTTCCCGCACGCGAGCGCCTGGTATCGAGGCAGAACTGCCAGGAGCGCACAAAGCCTTCGCCTGTTGTATTTGCACCGGGTGGTGAAGTACGGATTGCTGTTGTTCTCACTTTGCAGATTCGGAAATCCAGGTGTAACACACTCTCACCCAGATGCATCCCTCACATCATAGGGTTTTGCACAGAAACGAGATATTCGTGACCTTGGAGACTTTGAGTCCAGTCACACTGGTCTGTGGCAAGGGGAGAGCAGGCCAAGACCAAGAAGGGGTGAGATACCAGGTTGCCTCTCCAAGAGGCCCACTCTCCGTCTCCGCCCTAGGAAAGGAGAGCCTCATAGGGGCTCCAATGGAATAAGGACAAGTGAGACTCCCCTACTCCCAACCACTTCCTAGGCCCCGGAAGCAGCGCTGACTCCCTCGCTCCTGGGAATCTAGCAATGCCTGTCAAGCCGTCAAGCCACTGGGCTCATAGGGACCCTCAGGTGCATCTTGAATTCTCAGGGGACCCAGTTGTGGCACCTGAAACTCCTGCCCTAGGCCTGCCTGAGATTCGGAAGAGATGGGCTCCTCTGAGGTGACTCAAGCCTCTTCCCATCTCGTGGGCCAGCCTCCTCAGAGTCCCTGCACTCACTGAGCAGGGAATCCATCTCTGCCATGGGAGCAGGTTCAGCCCAGCTCCTACCTCAGGGCCCAGGGCTTGAATCACTGCCACCTTGAATGCTTTACCAAAGGGGTTTGTGCCTCTGTCTACCTATCTGCACAAAAGGTTTTATTTCCATGTCAGGATGATTCCTGGATTTGGAATAGTGCTTGATATATGTGCCATAGTCACAGTTTCTGGGAGCAAACCTAAGGCCTACAGGAGCCACCAAAGAGTCACCTTTCCTAACCACCTCAGCACGGACTCAGTTGCTCCACCATGATGCTCTAGGTTCCTAGAGCAAGAGAGTGTCCAGCTGAGAGTGTGGACAGACTTGGGCACACACGCATTCATTCACCAAAGCCTTATCCATGTACTCATGTCCCAAACCAATGCCACAGATGTCCAATTCCAGAAGCCCTATGCCAGCCAGCTCAGGGTGTGTTTCCCAAATTTTGTAGCATGGCTAGTGAAGTCCAAAGATGGAAAGCGGACCCACACTTCCCTCAGCATGGTCACCCGAAGGTTCAAACTGATTACATTCCCCCCAGCGGGAGCAGCCATGAGGCTAACTGGTTTCCCCTGGCACGTGGACATAGCCTGGGAACGCTAGACTAAAGCCTAAGTCAACACTGGCCACAAGGGGGCACCCCGCTCCAGAGGCAAGGTTGGGGACTTCGTCCCTGGAGCTAGAGAGGGTTCCTGAGGCAGGGATTGGCTCCGCCTTTCCAGCATGATGACAATTCTGGGAGGTAGTATTGTGATCCCATTCTTCCACTGAGGACACCTGCCAGAGAAAGGGACACCACTGGCCCTGACACTTTGGAGTGGAAGATTTGGGCCGCCAAGAATCTTCCAAGTCCACTCTGAACCTGCTATTTTCTTCCGGCTTGTTGTGTGACTCCAGGAATGTCCCTTGACCTCAGGGTGGTGGTGATAGGAAGCCATAATTGGGCCCTGGGACCAGGGGGGTCTATCTTCAGTTAGCACAAGGGCTTCAAGGCTGCTGTCTACAGGCAGGTGTCTATGGGTGGGGGAGTGGGGGTGGTTGCAAGACTCAGTCAACTTCTAGAAGACCTTCTGAAGTGCTTTGGGGGACTGTAAGGAAGCTGCCTTCATGAAGTTGCCTCTGTGATAGCAACAGCTCGTTGCAGGCTGTGGGTGCTTCTGAGAGGATCCTAGTGGAACTATAGAATGTCCACCCAACAGTGCCCTGATAACCCCAGGATGTACAGCAGTGAAGATGCCCACCTCTTCAAGCTCCAGAGGACCAGGCTTTCCCTACAGTGGCCTGGAAGTGTGGACCCCTTTTAGCCCTCCTGCCTAATGCCATCCAGGGCAGCCAGAGGGAGTAATGACACCGCCTGGGCCTGGCAAAGGATGCCGCCTGCCTCCCAAGCATCTGGGGCAGTGCTCTGGTAGCACGGTTGTTCCCACGCTCTGTGATGCCAGTCTTGGCACTCCAGCTCCGCCCCACCCTTGCCTTGCTGGGCCCCGGGCACCCGGAATGTGGCTGAAGATTCTGTCCCCCGAGGCCAAGGATTCCTGTCTCAGTGGGCGAGGGCGGAGGCCCGCTTTCCGCCCTTTGATCCAGGCCAACTCCAACTAGCGGGCCACGCCCAAACCCTGCCAGCCGGGCCCAAGCGTAAGCTGGGGGCGGGGCTAGCCTTGGCTTCCCAAGCTCTCGAACTCACGCTCCCAGGCAGGGCTGCGGATTCTGGCTCTGCCCAGGAGTTCTATGATCAGCAGGATTGATCCCTTACTACCGAGTGTGCACTTGCCTATTCGCTCCATTCCCTCTCAACAGCCAACCAATCCTGGAACCTGGGGTCCAGGAGAGACACCCTCTAAGCCCAGGAAGGCAAGGGCAGCCTCTCAGGACTCAAATAGATGGAGCTACTTTGGGAGTCCACAGGGGTGATCTACAGAGGTTATGGGAGCTCCTGAGATTGCACGGCCACCTGTAGAGTTCATGTGCCTCAGTTTCCCCATTTGCTGGATAGAATAAGAGCAATGAACATCCTGTTTCCACACTTGTAGTGCTTGGAGTGGATCTAGGACTTGCTCAATCCTTCTGAGAGCCCCGACTCCACTTTCCCAGCCCAACCACGGAGTTACCTGGTTTTGCATAAAGTGTTGGAGGATGGGCCTAGGTGGGCCTTGTTTCTTCTGTGGGCTACCTGCAGTGAGTGGGTGCCCGTCACTCCTGGTCAGTCATTACTGTTAATTTCTGCCTGACCACCGAGTGCCAGAGTCTTCCGATGTCCTTTAACAATAGACCGTCTTCTGTGAAAACTCAGGATTGAGACTCTACAGGGTCCTTTGGCTTCCAGGTTGGGGGTGAAAAGGACACAAGGAGCTCACAGCTAGGGTGAAGAAGGCCTAAAGGGTCTACTGGGTGCAGGAAATTTCCCAGGGAATGGCAAGATGGTGTGGTGGGACACCTGAGCCATCCAGGTCCGGAGTGGCCGCTGACTCCCTCGGGACAGGATGGAGTGGAGGGGTGGGACAGGGCCGCAGGCAGATTCCAGCGCCGGGGATGGGGTGGGGAGGGTGGTTAGACAAGCCTGCGCCTGCGCGCCGCCTGCCAGGTAGGGCGCCGGAGTTGGGGGTGGGTGGGGAGGAGAGGACCCTGATCGCGACACACCCCCAGCGAGGGCGGGGAGGGACCCAGAGAGGCAGGCGGGACACGAACAGCGTGGAGCAGGGAGGAGGGTTGCGGCGGAATGCGCCTTTGTGCGCGCGGTCCTTGAGCTTGTTCTGGCGGGCCCAGCCGACCGCGCTCCAGCATCCGCCCCCGGCCCAGTGCATACCTGGCGAGGCTGGGGTGCTGCTGGGCGGGGTTCATGGGCTGTCTCAGGCCTATGCTGCGCCGCTGAGGGCTAGAGAGGTAGAGGATCCCTTTAGCAAGGACTGGACCCTTCCAGGAGCCCCTCCGATGGCTGTAACCCCGATTTCGTGTGCCAGTTCCTGGCCACCTATCATGATGCAATGGACTGGCAGGTTCTCAGAAAAGTGGCTAGGCTAGCCTAGGGGCAAGGCATCGGGGACCATCCCCAAAGGCGTGGGGCGTCTAGAGCCAGGTGGCGGCTGCAGACAGCTTATGGCTGTAGAAGGCGACCAACTGGCCAACTGAGGTCACTCCTGAGCAGAAAGAATTCAGCGGAGCTTCCCTGCGGTTCTGAGGGAAGAGGCGCTGTAGGCAGGCTGTATGGCCCGGGAACTCAGAGGTTCCTGCGTGAGGCACAGGCTGTGAGGAGAGAGGCCAGAGTGGCAGGTGCTGGGAGCACCTAGGAAGCTTGGTGATTGAAGAAGCATATTTTAGGATTCTCTTTCAGCCCTCATGTGATCACAAACCCCTCTAGAACCTCCATCATTCACTTAGGTTGTACTAACTCTGCTGTGACCTGTGGTAAATGTAGCCTCCCTACTTCAATGGACTTGAGGCCTCCGCTGTGGACTGAGTCCCTACCTGTCCCCTCTTTCTCACAAACTGTTGTTGAGCCTTCTGCCTGCAGACTCAAGTTTAGCACTGGACAAATCAATACTCCTCAGAGGGACCCTTTAACAGGAAGTATGGGTGGCACTCGGTCTAGTAGGGCACGGAGGAGGAGAAGCAGGAAGTGCACACAGGGTGTGGCTTCTGAGTTGAGTTAGAAGACAGAGAGTAGAGAGGAACAAGGGTGGACCAGGAAAAAAATGTATGGAATCCTCAGGTGGAAAATGGGGTGCAGGGTGGAGCCTGGGCTTCAGCATCATCAGGAGGCAGCAGGGAACTGTGGGAGATATCTGAACAACCGGGGCAAGGTCAGATCTGAGGTTTGGAATGATCACCCTGACCAACACTCAAGCTTGGTTTGTACTCTGAACCTCTTGTCTTCAAGATGGATCCTTGTCTACAGGAATGATCCTCTACTATTGCATTTTGGATGTTTCCAGATTCCTGTGGTGGTCTGCCATGAGGCCCACTGTTCATTGCACACCAACCCACTGGTGCCAGTCTCTACAATAAGGATTGTTGGTTCCAAGGCAGCCCAGACTGGCTTCAAACTCACTACGAATTCAGGAATGACTGTGAACAACTGTTCCTCCTACTTCCATCCCCTGAGTGCTGGGATTATGGGCACGCAACACCATTTCCAGCTATAGAGTCTCATGAAGAACATCCACTGATGCTGGTGGAAGGTGAACTTTCACACACACACATCACACATACACACACACAGACACACACACATACCCACTCACATCAAACACAGACACACACATCACACAGACAAACACACATACACACTCACACATCACACACACACATCACAGACATCCTCTTGGTTTGCTGACTGACTTTTACAGTGATCCCCATGCATTCCATAGCCTTAGGGTCTCCCCAGCAAGAAGAGCATCAGCTCAGAGCCCAGACCCTGAGGAGTCAGAGTCTCCTCTGTGGCCACTGAGCGTGCTGGTGACGGTTCAAGAAGGAAGAGCCCAGGGCCTTGGGCCTCTGCAATTGGAGCTGCTTTCTAGAACCCTGGCTCTGGACCTTCCATGGACCCAGTAAGCCTGCACTGAGTGTCCACCCTCAGTACCTCATAGCAGACGTGGCAGTTGCTGCAACCCTCCAACTAGCAGGGCTATACTTTATTTACCTCATCTGCCCACAGACATGTTTGTCATGTGTATTCCAACTGGCATTCAGTGTCCGACAGTCACCCTGGACACAAGTGGCTCTGCTGTCCTTCCTGTCATGGTCTCTTCTTTCGGCTCCTCTGTGGACTTGAGGAGTTGAGATCCCATGTGCTTTTCTGCCTAACTCTTGGCTAATCTTCCTCTCGTGTCCAGTCTTCCACATAGATTTAAACAGATGTGGAACCTATAATCGAAGTGGAAGGCAGGGGCAGGTGTGGCCTGGCTCGGGCCCTCACTGACTGTGCCAGGCCTGTGCTAGGATTTCGGGCAAAGGAGCTACCTTAGAAAGTTTTTGGAAAACTTGCTAGACACTAGAGCTGTCTCTCTGCCCCCTCAACCCAGCTGGCCCTCATTATCACCAGCCCTGTCTCCTGACCAGCGAGTGTCTCCAGTCCACTCCATCTCACCCCACATCTTTCTAGTCCTACCCATCTGAGGCATCCCTCCCAGACCTCAGGCAACGGGCATCTACCCCCTCTCTCTTCCTCATCTCGTTGGCCTCCCAGACCTTTGTCCACTGAGCACATGGCCCTGTCTTATCTGTCACCATCCTTTCTTGATGGGTTCTAGGTTTGCAGTCATGCCCCCTGAATCCTGCTGCTGAGTATTCACTGCCCTTCAATGCCTTCCCCACTTTGGATCCAGCCTCACCAGAGCATTGGCTCCACCCTACACCACACTGCCCTCCCAGGGTCTGCCTCGCTTTCCCCACTTTCGATCCAGCCTCACCAGAGCATTGGCTCCACCCTACACCACACTGCCCTCCCAGGGTCTGCCTCACACTGGACTTCAACCATAAGACTCTGTACCCTATATGACACTGACCTTCCTCCAAGTGCCCCTGTGTGCCCCAAACCCCATGCTCCAGCTCCACATTTCGTCACTGCCTCATGCCCGTGTGTGTAAATCAGCATAGGAGTCCTTGCCTCTCTGTCTTGTCCTACACTCCGTCTTCAAGCTTAAGAAAAAATCCTCGCCGGGCGGTGGTGGCGCACGCCTTTAATCCCAGCACTTGGGAGGTAGAGGCAGGCGGATCTTTGTGAGTTCGAGGCCAGCCTGGTCTACAAAGCGAGTCCAGGACAGCCAGAGATATTCAGAGAAACCCTGTCTCGAAAAACCAAAAAAAAAAAGAAAAAAATCCTCTATGTCCCCAAAGTATGGCAGGGGAGGCCCTTGCCTGAAAGCTTGCAGAATGACAGCTGTGGCCTGTGAGTGAGACACAGCGCCCTTCCGCAGAGAAATTGTGACTGGCATGGTATCACACAGCACATCACACATGACCAAACGACTCAATGAAAAGAAAGGACACTCTGGAAGCTGAAGATAGGCCACTCCTTTCCTGCTTGGGGAAGAGCTGGCTCTTACCAACTGTCACACGCACACGCGCACGCGCACGCGCACACGCACGGGCACGGGCTCAAAGCTGGGCACCTTGTCTGAACCAGACAGAAGGCATGCTCCAGCATGCCTTGAATTCCTGCCTGATCGGCTGGGAAGAACTCAGGTAGGCTTGATCACCATCTGATGTCTCAGGCCACAGAGGGCTGGACAGAGGCTCTAACATAGCCCATTGGCCTGTGACCCAGTGTGTGCAGCAGGGCCAGGGCATGCTGTTCGCTTAGTCGGAAGGCCACATGGCAGGGGCAGCCTGGGAACAACCTGGGAGTGGCCAGGTCTGAGCACCTCAGGTGGAAAGGGCCTGAGCCAGCCCACAGGAGCAGCAGCACCGGGGCAGATCTTTCCAATGGGGCATCTTGGGTCTAAGGCAGACCCACGAGGCCAGTGGTTTTCTTGTTCCCAGGCATGCTGCTCAGTGCTTCTTCCGGGCTCCCAAAGCCACAGGAATTTGGGCAGAGAAGCCAGCACACTTGGCTGAGGCAACCGTAGCCTGGAGTGCACCCTGGCAACCTGGCCTTTTCCATCGAGGAGCCAGGAGGGTGCTATGTGTTCCAGCCCTCTGCCGTGGGCCTGGACAGATTTTTTTGGTTGGTTGTTTTGGTTTTACATTGAGGAGGTCTGGATTTTAAGTTTAATTCCTTAATGTTTTACATTTTTGTTCATTCTGAAACTAATACGTGTTTTAGTTGCCTGTGTATTTTAGTGCATTAAGGTGACTTTTGCTTAATTGGACAACCTTGCTGAGACCTGATAAGTTGTGATCAGAATCTCTTGGTTGCTCGGGGCTGGCTGTGGAAGTTAACACATTAGCTAAAAGGTCAGTAAAAACAGAGTACAATTTTATCTTCCTTCCTCTGATTCCTAAACTCCTGATTTCTTTTTCTCATCTTTTGCATTGGGCAGGACATCCAGAATGACACCGAACAGCACCAAGTGCAAGCATCCATCTACATTCTGTGATGCTGGCCTACGTTTGTTCCATGGGAACACTCTCTCCATTTCAAAGTCCCACATATGGACTATGCATCATAAAACACTTTATTCTATGTTGATGTAATAGTTTTGTTACTTTTCTTCTTGATCTGGGGAGTTGCTATGTTATTCTTTAGGACTTTTTGTTTTTTTTAATTACGCGTATGTGTCTGTGTGTGGGCATGTCCACATGAGCCCAGGTGCCCATGGAGACCAGAATTGTCAGAGCCCCCAGAGCTGGCGCTACAGATGAGTGTGAACACCTGACATGGGTGCTGGGAACTGAACTCAGGTCCTTTGGAAGGGTGGCAAGCGCTCTCTCTAAACAGCTGAGCAGTCTTTCCAGCCCAACTTTTGAACTTTTTTTTTTACATTTTTTGTTTGTTGAAACAAGGTTTTTCTGTGTAGCCCTGGTTGTCCTGGAACTTGCTTTGTAGGCCAGGTTGGACTTCAACTCACAGAGATCTGCCTGCCCCTACCTCCAAAATACTGTGATTAAAGGCGTGCACCACCACTGCCTGACTGGGAGTTCACTTCTTAAATGATTATTAAACTCTGTGTATTTAGACTTCTTTTTTTTTAAACATTTATTTATTAATTTATTATGTATACAGTATTAGGATTTTCAGCTATGCATTTTTTTCTCAATTTATGTCTTTATTCTCTTTCTAGCATTTTTTCTCAATTTATGCCTTTATTTTTATTTTATTTTTTATAATGTGTACTGTGTATATCTCTATGTTTGTGTGTGTGCACAAGTGTGTTTCTGTGTGTGTGTGCAATCACGTGGAAACATGGAATCCAGAGGTCAACATCAAGTGTCCTCCATCTCTCTTCCCCTTATCTTTTGAGACAGGGTCTCATGGGACCTGGCATTCACCAATTGGCCACCAAACTTCAGTATCCACCTGTCTTCACAGCCCACTGTTGTGGGGTTAGAGATGTGTAACCACATCTGCCTTTTTGCTGTGGTAAACAGGGTCCTTTTTGTATTGTTGTTCTTGCTACTGAATCCTCATGTTTGTATATTAATGGTTATGTTGGTCTTGTCCTGGTGCAGAACTGAGGTCGTATTTGTAACAGAATCTTAGTTCTTTTTGCACTTTGCAGGGATTTAATTGGCTTCTGCAAAGAGTGATGGCACATTTCCTTCCTGCTTGTTTGTTTGTTTGTTTGTTTGTTTGTTACAGGGTCTCTCTATTTAGTCCTGGTTGTGCTGGAGTTCACTATGTAAACCAGGCTGGCCTCAAACTCATGGAGATCCTCCTGCTTTCTGCCTCCTAAGTTCTGGGACTAAAGGTCCCAGTGTGCCACTGTGCTCAGCCCCCTCCCTGCTTTTTTTGCTTCATTTCTTTCCCTTTTCCAGATGCATGAATATTAAGTAACAGAGACAACAGCACATGCTTTCCCCCTGTCAACGTCTGGTATCAGGATGAGAGCGGGTATGTTGTGGAGAATGCATGTGGGTGGGTGCTGGCCACCACAGAGTGCCTGGCTTCATGCTGACCATCCTGCCGTAAGAACTGTGAGCTAGAGTCAGGTGTGTCAGGAGGTCACTTACAAGGCAGACAATGGAGCCTGCGACCTGTTTCACCACAACTTTTTACCACTGTTGTCCCAATAGAAGACATTGGAAGTCAGAGAGTAATTCACAGCAGCAGAAGTGGCTGTAATGGGTAGAGAAGGGCTCTTCCTAGAATGAGCAAGAGCTTGGAGGGATGTGGGTGCAGAAGCCTATGCATGATGTCCTCCACAGAGCCGTGCAGACAGAGTGCGGAGGGGAAGGACCATCCACTGCATAATGTCACTCATCGTGGCCCTGAGTGGGGAAACTTCAGCAGCCAGGTGAGAGCTCAGAAGTATCCTGTTGGGAATAAGAGTCATGCTCAGGAAGAGCCACGTTCTACACCCACCTCACAAAACCTAGAGGCCAGCCTGGGCATCATCAGCAAGACCAGATCTGGAGCTCTGGGCTGTGCTCATGAGCACACAACACAACACCTAGTCAGGAAAGGTCCTTTGTGAGGAAACTGAAGGCTAGGTGAGGAGGCCCTATTCCTGCACAGCCCTTGCACCACACAGCCAGCCAGCAGGAGTATTTGAGGCTCTTTGGCACACTCCCAGAACCACAACATGGTGGCTATGGAGATTTCCAAACATGGGGACAGAGGGACTGTGTATTCAGCACCCTCAGAGGCTCCCCTGGACTAGGTGTTGTCTACCTTGTCTCAAGCCTGGTGAAAGACGGCATAACCTGGCAAACTGGGCCAATGAGAATTGGGACAGAATTAGCAATCCTGAGCGCCAAATGATCCATTACAAATCCTGGGCCTCAGACACAGAGAGATTCACCTTTCTCTTCCTCCAGAATGCTGAGATTAAAGGCACCATCAGCAAGACCAGATCTAAGAACAAGAATTCATTCAATAAAAACTCTTTTATCCATACTGATCACAAAGTGTAGTTGTTGGGGAATAGGCATTCCCACAGTGTAAAAAGATCTTACAAAATCCTGGGTAAGTGAGAAAACCAACAGGAGAAAGTCTATCTGAGTGGGACACATGGCAATCACGTGTCTCATAAGAGGAGATAGCCAGAACCCAGCTTCCCACCTGAAATGCCCTAATGAAGATGTCTGCTCTGCATTTGCCAAAGAGAAAGCTTTAAATCAATCCAAACTGAGAAACACTGTAGGAGACAACTGACCATTTCAAGTATCAAGGACATAAAAGTCAAGTAAATACACGAGAATTTGTCCTGGGGCTGGAGAGGTGGCTCAGCGGTTAAGAGTACTCTGGCTGTTCTTGCAGAGGACCAAAGATTGATTCCCATTACCCATACACTGGCTCATGGCTGCTTGGAACTCCTGTTTTAGAGGATCTGATACCCTCTTCTGATCTCCACAGGGACCAGACACACATGAGAGGAACAGACATACATGTGAGGCAAAATATTCATCCACTTAAAGTAGATAAAGATATAAAATTTAAAAAAGAATTTGTCCAGATAGAAGGCAGTGGCAGGGAAGGGACAGCTAGCTCAGGAGTGATCCCAGGCAGGTCTTTGCCAGTACTCGGTGGCACTGGCTGATGCTCTTGACTGGGATTTGAGGACCAGCAGAGTCACATGCACTGCTGACATCCTGACGACAGGGTTGAAGATTCTTGCGTGGGAAGTACGCCTTGAATGTTTGCAGGCGATGGGCATTGGATTGGCAGTGGGCTCTTAAATGGTTCAGGGGAACATTGGAAACCTTTCTGACACTATAGGAATGGCTAGAAATACTGCACTTTGTCTGCTTGGCCTTATGTGGAGTTTACCTCGCCAAAAGAACATGTAAGAGGTTTTCAAACATCCCTTCAGCATATTTTCTCTTCGTGGACCAGCATCTTTCCATCCATGGGCTGTTCCCTCTTGGCCACACTCTTGGGAGAAATTTTTTCACAAGTCACTTGTTCTACTTTTCTCCTATGTTCCTTCATTTCATATTCTTGCATTAAAGTTAAACAACGCAATTTTTTTTTGTTTTGTTTTTTGAGACAGGGTTTCTCTGTGTAACAGCTCTGGCTGTCCTGGACTCACTCTGTTGACCAGGCTGGCCTCACAGAGATCCACCTGCCTCTGCCTCCCGAATCCTGGGATTAAAGTTGTGAGCCACAGCCGGGCAGTGGTGGCGCACGCCTTTAATCCCAGCACTTGGGAGGCAGAGGCAGGCGGATCTTTGCGAGTTCGAGGCCAGCCTGGTCTACAAATTGAGTCCAGGACAGCCAGGGCTACACAGAGAAACCCTGTCTCGAAAAACAAAAAAAAAAAAAAAAAAGTTGTGAGCCACCACACCCGGCTAATCAATGCAAATTTTACAGTATTGTTCTACATTTAAAAAATTTTGTCAATATTTATCAATAAAAACTTCAAAATCTGAGTATGATGGCACATGCCTTTAATCAAGGCACTCTGGAGGCAGAGAAAGGTGAACTCTGAGTTCAAAGCCAGCCTGGTCTCTTTAGTGAGTTCCAGGGCACCCAGGGCAATATAGAGAGACCCTGTGTAAACAAACCAACTAACAAAAAGGCACCTTAAAATATGCAGAGCTCCTTACTATTTTTATACTAGATAGCAATATTACAATATAAAGCAATACATTATATTGTAATAAAGTTAGCCATTGTTTAAAATGCACAGCATTCCAGGAGCCTGAGGGATGCTTGTGAGCTCAGTCCTGATGGGCAAGTTTCTCATCTTATTGAGGATTCAAGTTCGTTTCCCCACCCCTGTAACCGAACTTTTAAGTTATTATTTAACACTTATTTATTAC
>CAJQZJ010001511.1:19323457-19345939 GCA_907164525.1 Lophiomys imhausi
ACTAAAACCCTGCACATGCATGTGTATAGCCACTGGGTTTATAATTATTACAACCTGAAAGCAACCGAAGTATTCTTCCAGAGTAATGGAAGTATAGGTGTGGCTTCTCCTGCGGGTGGGACAGCTCTCCTTAGTAGGAAGAAAGGGGCCATCTATTCATGGAAAGACGTGGGGAAACTGAAACATGTGACCAAGGAGAAGGCCAGTCTAAAGAAGCTAGGTCCTGTGTGACCCCAACACTATGTTATTCTGGTAAAGGCAGAAAACATTCACAAGATCAGTGACTTCTAGGGGCCTCGGCAAAGGGGGTGAATAGGGGATCCCAGGAGACACAAGCAGGGGGGATGTGGAAGTGTGGTGGGGCAACCACAGCAAAGGAGCCCCTGGCCATAGAAGGTGCCAGAGGTTGAGTGGTCAGGGGGTCTATGGAACCTCTACTTTCAGCTTAAAATTTTTTGTGAACCTAAAACTATTCTAAAAAATAAATTTTAGTAATTTAAAGAAAAATGTAGGGATACACTTAGCCTACAACCCAACGTTTACACTGTTGGGACATTTTTCCAGAGCAAAGAGAAAATACTCTCACACAGACCATCTGTACAGTAATATAGACAGGTGCTGTATTTGTAATTGTCTGGAAGAGGAAATAATTCATGTCCTTTAATGGCTAAGCGAACCTCGGTAAGTCCATATAATGGCATAATGCTCAGGTGAAAAAGGGACATGCTGTTGATGTGTGCTGTAATTTGGATAATTATTAAAGACTCAAGGAAGAGAGCCAGTCTCAAAGGTTATTTATTGTATAATTCAACGCATCTCTAAAATGACAAGATTATAGAAGCAGTCAATTGGCATTCTGCCACTATGACTTTACAGGCGGAATCTGGCCGGGGGTTCCAGAGGTTTCAACCCACTCGTGGCTCTGTTGCTTTTAAGCTGTGGCAAAGCAAGGACATGTGGCAGAAGGAAGCCACTTCTCTCATGTCAGCCAGGAAGCCGAGGGGGCGGGCTGGGACAAGATGTCCTCTACAGATGCACACCCCTGTGACTCATGTCCTCCAGCCACACCTAGCTCCTGATGGCTCCTTTTGTGAGCTCTCTAGTTCATTAGAGTACTGATGAAGTCGGTGCCCCTTGAGCCAATCAGCTCACAGCTGCACACCCAGCTAGAGACAAGCCTTCGCACAGGAGCCTTTGGGATACTGCATGCCCAACCCATAGCAGATGAAGAATGAATTAGTGGGTGTCAGAGCCTGAAGAAGGGGTGGAGAGTGTGACCGTGAGGGACTACAGTGGAGTTCTCCTGTCAGGGGCTGTGATCACATCCTGACATAGGGTTGGCTGTCTGACTGACTCTACACTCACGATGAAATATCATGGAAATAAACAGATGCAGGCCAAGAGTCACATTGCAAATATTGGTCCACATGTGAGGCCTGCAGTTGTGATGCTTTTGTGACAATTTGAGTCCTGGCTTTGATTGCCTGAGAACTGTGTGAGATACCTCCACCAAGGATGGCAGGCATATGCATTGCTGCAGCTTCTTATGAGACATAATTTTTTAAAAATTGAAAGTAAAAAAAAAAAGGGAGCTGGAGGGATGGTTCAGTGGTTAAGAGCACTTCCTGTTCTTGCAGAGGACCAGGGTTCAGTTCCCAACACCTCACAACCATCCATATCTTTAGTTCCAGGGGATCTGATGCCCTCTTTTGACCTCAGCACAGATGTAGTATGCATACATAAGTGCAGGCAAAACACTCATACATATAAAACTAAGAACTCTGATAGAAAAAAAAACTGTAAAGTAATAGTTGTTGGTTTGGGGGGGGGGAGCATAGGAATTGTCAAGGCAACCTGAAAACTCATATAGAGATGGGAAGGACCAAAACAACTGTTAAAAAAAAAAATTCCAGCCGGGCGTTGGTGGCGCACGCCTTTAATCCCAGCACTTGGGAGTCAGAGGTAGGCGGATTTCTGTGAGTTCGAGGCCAGCCTGGTCTACAAAGTGAGTCTAGGACAGCCAGAGCTGTTATACAGAGAAACCCTGTCTCGAAAAACCAAAAAAAAAAAAAAAAATTCCAAGACTTACAGCAAAACTGTGGTCTTCAAAACTATGTGGTTCTGGCACAAAGATGAAAGACTGATATGTGAAGTCAATTCAATGGAAAAAGGATTTTCAACAAAAAATACAGTAACAGCCAAGCAGCTGTTTGTCACAGACAAAATTTAAGAATGGATCATGGACTTAAGGGTTAACCAAAAACTAACAAAACAAACAAAAAAATATATAGTTATTTTAAAAAAGGGGAAGCTGGGCATGGTGGCACACGCCTTTAATTCCAGGACATGGGAGGCAGAGGCAGGAGGATCTCTGAGTTCAAGGCTAGTCTGATTTACAGAGAGAGTCCCAGGATACCCAGGTTACATAGAGAGGCCATATCTCAAAAACAAATTAATTAATTAATTGAATTAAAATGGTAGCGGTGAGGTGGCTCAGTAGGTAAAGGTGACCACCAAGCCAGACAACCTGAGTTCAATCCCCAGGACACACATGGTGGAGGAAAAGAACTGATCTACTGGAGTTATCTTTTGACTTCCCTATTCATACACTGTGGCATGTGTGCATGTGTGTGTATCCGGGGGTGGGGGGGTGTATACACATGGGCACACACACATGTAAATAAATAAGTGTAACTTTAAAATTATAATTCAGGGCTGGAGAGGAGACTCAGTGGTTAAGAGTATTGTCTGCTCTTCCACCCACATGGGAGCTCACAGCTGTCTGTAAGTTCAGTCCTAGGGGATCCAATGTCCTCTTATGGCCTCCACAGATGTCCACTTGGTGCACAAACATGCAGGCAAAGCATCCACACACATAAAATTTTGTTATTGTTGTTTTGTTTTTGTGACAGGGTTTCTCTGTGTAGCCCTGGGTGTCCTGGACTCACTTTGTAGACCAGGCTGGCCTTGAACTCACAGAGATCCACCTGCCTCTGCCTCCCGAGTGCTGGGATTAAAGGCATGCGCCACCATGCCTGGCAATTACACACACAAAATTAAAAAAAAACTTTTTTTTAAACTGTAATAGCTCTAGAAAAAATAACTTGTGATGGTATGTATACACACACACACACACACACACACACACACACACACACACACACACAAAATTCCTTAGGAGAAACCTGGCTTCTGACAGCAGGAATGTACCAGAGAAACAGTATCACCAGGGCGTTTATGTTCCCCAGACCCATGGACTCTTGGGGTGACTGCCTTCAGGTTGCACAGCTACACACAACACACATCTCTATTGACTGGGTGGTATGAGAAGGGGATCCTTCACTGCCCAGCACAGCCTAGTGTGTTACCGTCTCAGGGACCTGCAGACTATTCAGAAGAACAGCAGACAGCAAGGGGTGCAGACTGTAAGATTCCCAGGTAGTCACCCTAGAGCACCTCTAGGCTGCCATGTGGTACTTGGGGACCTCAGAGTGGCTCTGGCTCAAGACCAGGGTGCCTCTCCTGCCACTGGTACCCCTATTCTCTTTCTCCCTGAAAGCTAACACGAAAGCAAGAGGAAAGAAAGCTTCCTATGTGGTTCAAGTACCTCTGCTTTGCTAGACGGTTTAAGCCTTACTATACAAGTCAATTGCCAAGAACTAAAAGAAATTATGTGCAGGGGGTTTGTGAAAAGCAAATAATTTTAATGGTCTGAATGTGGTCTTTTTGGATTTCAGGTTTCATCTTCATATAAAACGTATGGAGATCACTGCCGTGATCAAATCACTTGTTATTGTTGTTTGGCACCAGGTTGGGAGGCGGGGGAGTGTGTTTGTTTGGGCCTGAAATCCACTGTGTTGCTCATACCGGCCTTGGGTTTGCAGCAGTCTTCCTGCCCACACATCCAGAGTGCTGAGATTACAGGTGTGAGCCAACACATCCAGCTCAGCTAGCTTCAAGGGAAGCTGTGTGTGAGCTTGACTGTTACAGCTTTGGGGACATGCATATGGCAGCCTCTTGCCTGTTCAAAGTATAAATTCAGAGGTTTGTCACACATTCACAGAATTAAGCAATAATTTCAATTTTAGAACAGTTCTATCTATCCCCCTGCCCAAGAAGGAAATCTTGTACCCAGTTCCTCGTCCCTGCCACTGCTCTGACCCTCACCACCTGCCAGCTTCCTGTCTTTACATATCCATTCCAAACAGCTCTTGAAGGATCCTCTGGTTTGTTTCTCTGTTGCTGTGATAAGACACTGACTAAAACAACCCAGGGAGGAAAGGGTTGGAGTTCCTCATCAGGGGGGCCAGGACAAGAACTCAAGTTGGTAACTTGGAGGCAGGAGCTGAAGCAGGGAGCATGGAAGAGTGCTGCTAAGTGGCCTGCTCTTCGTGGCTTGCACAGCCTGCTTTCTCATACAACATAGGACCATAGGGGCAGCACTGCCCACTCTGGGCTGGGCCCTCCCACAGCAGCCATCAATCAAGAAAATGCCCCACTTAGTTCCCCACAGGCCCATCTGATGGAGGCTGATTCTAGTTTGTGTGACTCCATTTTGTGTCAGGTTGACCAAAGCAGACCAGCCCACAAAGAATCATTGCACATGTGGCCTTTTGCCTCTGACAGCTTTCCCTAAGCACGGTTTTCATCCTCCTTCCAGGGTGTTCATGTCTCTTCATTCCTTTTTCTGGTTTATTCCATTTCTAGATGCACAATATCCTCCTTATTTGTAGGAACATCCTCCAAGACACCTGCAACCATAGATGATAGATAGTATTGATTCTGGTGTAGATGTTTTTACACCTCTGTATCTATGATATAGCTTAATTTTTCAGGCACGGTTGAGATTAACAAGAGCAAATAATAACACTGAACCTCAGTAACAATGCACTGTGATAAAAGGCATTTAAAACTTATCAGTTGTTTATTCTGGAGTTTTCCACTTAGTATTTTCAGGTCATGGTGGACCATGGGTACCAGGAACCATACGTAGATAGAGGAGAGGTTTGAGTCATTATCGGAATTATGGTGACGCCACACTGTACTTACTCATTTGGCATCAACCAGGGGTGCACAGTTAGGTATCCATTTTCCTCACAGATATACAGGCTATGCTAGGCTCTTCTAGGCTGTCCAGTGTGCCTTGCATATGCATCAGCCACAGAACTGTTTCCTTGTTTTTTTAATATCACTTTACTGCCAGATGTGGGGGCACACACCATTAATGCCAGCACTCTAGAGGCAGAGGCAAGTGGATCTCTGAATTTGAGGCTAGCCTAGTCTACATAGTAAGTTCCAGGTCAAGGCCGCACAGTAAGATACTCCCCTTATCAAACCCTTCTCCATACTTCATAGATGTGGGTCCCTGATCCCCAGCTGGGAGCATCTGCAGGGATTTCATGTGGGTCTAGGGCCTGGTCACTGGATTCTTCTTTCCTGCTTGGTGTGATACCAGCTATCTGAGGATGCTAATTGCCTTTTCCATGGTACATTTCTTTGCTAATTAGGTCGAATGGCCCTCTCTTCTGCAGCTCTGCCACCTGCAGTAGACAAGGTGCCTCCTGACCCAGTCACTCTGGCCAAGCATCTAAAGTCCATCGTCATCTCAATCTAACTTTGAGGAACCCAGAGACTTCAGGGTGATGAAATGAAACATCATCCTGAAGGTGGAAAGGAACTGGGAAGAGGCAGGAAAGGTGGCTGAGCTCCCAAGAGCCTAAAGTTATTGTGACTGCAGGTGACAGTCATACTCCGAGTGGTGATTTGGGTGCTGGGGTTAAACAGTAGTTTGGGACACATTCCTGGTGGGCCATGTGTGGGCTGCAGCCTCCACAGGACTCACCCTGAGCCCGCCCACCTAGGATGGTCCTTTCTGAATTGACTGGCTTTAGCCCAGCCCCTTATTCAGTCCATTTTTTGGCTTTATCAGGGCTCTGTATCCTTCCAAGTCTTCAGATGTGGGGACTCCAGGTCACCCGAAAACTTGTTGATAACCAGAGAATGATCTGGGTTACGCGTGGACACAGTGACATTGGATGGATGTTGCCACTCCAGGGTTTTCTTGGTAACCTCCAGGCCCATTTTTATCATTTCATTTAACCGAGGGGGGGGCAGTGTTTATTTTTGAGACAGGATCTCACTGTGTAGCCCTGGCTGGTTTGGAACTCACTATGTAGACAAGGCTGGCCTTGAACTCATGGAATCTACCTGCCTCTGCTTCTTAAGAGCTGAAATTAAAGATACGAAACATGATGCCTAGCCTCTGAGTCTTCTTTAAATTCACCTCTCCATCCAGAAGTCTCTTTCATGAAATTCTACTAGGCAGACATTTTTCTTCCAGGTTAACACCAGTTAAAAACCAAAACCCTGCACCTGAATGGATGAGCCCGCGTACCATCCATTCCAGCCCCAAGCAGCTCATCTTCACTAGTGCCCCTTTCCCACAGAAATAGCATCTGGGGTTCTTCCAGCCTAGAGCCCCTTGGAATAGTCCCTGCTTAGTACTGCTCACTCCCTGCCTGCTGCCTTCCTCTGAGGGTGCACCTCATGGAGGCATATCTTCCCAAGACTGCACCCTAGCCACCTCTATCTGTCACAAGCTTCTGAGTCCTCTGGGGCCAGAAGCCAGAAAGAACATTGCAAGGCAGACCCCTTCCTCAAGGACCTCCCTTTTCCCTTTGTAACTGGTACAATTCAAGTTGCAGACGTTTTCAACCTGAGATCTCCAGACCCCTGCTGACCGGGACTCCTTGGATGACCTAGACCATGGTCCAATGGAGGAAGGTGAGCCCAGCTGCAATTAGGAGATGAAGTCCATCCTGAAGCCACTAAAGGGCCAAGGCAGCTGCCTACAGCTCAGCCTATGGGGGTTAATGGGCCTAGCCACCCTGGGACCGGGTTCCCATGTAGACTCGCCTCACGGCTCCCTGAGGCTGGTTTCTTCGGAGATACAGCATTCAGAGCTGTCGCCAAGCAGAACCAACTGGTGCAGTCCCTTGGGCCAAGTGCCAAAGAAGCAGCCAGGAGCGGAGCCTGCCTACTGCTCATGGCAATGTGAGAGTGAGTACGAGAGACATGGGTTGATGACCTCAGAACTGCTCTGGATCCACATCAGGCTGCCAACCAGGACTTAGTTCCCTGGGTCAGGATGGCAGCTGGGATGCACCCCAGGACCCAAACTGTGCGGACTTCAGATACGTGGGAGAGTAAGGGCAGCTTGACCTCAGCTCTGAGGAGGGTTATGTTTCAGGTGTTAGGCTAGAGGCCTTGCCCCTGCTGTCTAGATTACAGTGCCAGCCACCAAGCACGGGTCACCCCACCTAGAGACAGTGGTGGGAAAGGTAAGGCTTTATGTACTGCTAGAGGAGTGGGCGTCTGCTGCCTACACCCATCAGGTCGGGCACCCCTCTGGGGTTTTATTGTCCACCTCAGCATCCAGAGCCTTAACCCTGGAGCCACATGGCCTGCTGGGATACAGGAAGCCCCTAACGTAATCCTGTTCAGTTGTCTGGCCCCACACCTAGCTCTACATTGCACCTGGCTCATATGTCCCTTCCTGATGGCCGTTATGATCATTATAGCCAGCTTCTCGTACTGCACAGAATTCAGTTCCAAAGTGAATGAGAGGTTCCTGCCCTGCCGGTGTGCATGGCCTCCAGACCCCAATTGGAAGGAGGTCTGAAAGGCAAGGTGCAGACTGAACTGTAGTTCCAGGGCATCGCCCATCTTGCCCATGAACCCAAGTTATCATTCCTAGGTTCTCAGTACTAACAAGTAGGAGGATAAGAAAGAGGATGGGCCCTTAAGTTTCCCAGTGGCACAGACCACAGCTGGTTCCTGGCAAAAGATGGCTCTACGGTAGGGAGCAGGTATATCCGCAGCTGGACCACAGTTCATTCCCAAATTTTGCTCTTCTCCACCTGGGCAGGAAGATTTGTAGGTAGAGGAATAGGAGAAAAGTATCTCCAGTCAGATGATCAGCTTGGAAGCTGTCACAGCTCCAGGGACAGGCACTGATTTCTCCTCACTCAGCCAGGGAACACCCAGGGCTAATACCAACCTCAGGGTGACAGTGCACAGGAGACAACTGGGCACGAGTGAGTTTCCCTTTGGCTGGACCTGCTGAGGAATCAGGCCCCTATGGAGCTAATTACTCAGCTCTGGGGGGGGGGATGGGAATGAGCAGGGTGTCCCTGGGTCTGACCCTTGCCCATGGGATCCCTGGTGTCAGCTGGATGGCCTACATTCCCTTAAAGTCAGTGGCCACACTGAGAGTGGGACCAGCACTTATAACCCAGGAGGGAGTCCAGACCAAGGACAATGTGGAGTGAGCCAGGGGATCTGGGCCTGGGCCACTTCACAGTAGTATAGCTATCAGCATGAGCTGGGCTGTAGCCATTCTGTCCCCAGCCCTGCTGGGGACAGGTTACCTGAGTGGGGACCAACTCTCAGCTACTGACCAAGCCAGGCCTGAGCAGGGTAGAGTGTGTCAGGGAAGAAGCCTGGAACCTGAAATGGATGGGTACACAGGACAGGAGACATGGAGGGAGAAGCGGACCTGCAAACACTTGCACACGTGGGCCTCTATGCCACCCAATTGTACTCATGCACCTGGTGCACACACAGCACATGTGTGCCACTCCCACCTTAGCCTGCAGCAGCAGCTTACCTTAGGCAGGCATGAGGTAGACATCATCCTGTGAGCCCCCTCTGTTCTATGGGACTTTCCCGGGCACTGTCAGGCAGTCATGAGCATGGCATACGCACCCTACGGGAATGACTTAGCAGCAGACACACACACACCCCTGCTCATCCTGACTGGGTTTTCAGGGCACCAGGACTTCTACGACAGGCCCTCTACCCAGAGTCCTTGGCTGCTGATGCCACTTCCACCCCTTCTCCCTGAGCTGCATCTGGACTGCATGTGTTCAGTCATATGGAGAGATGGGCGGGTGTGTGTTCACAGTCATGAGGAGAGGTGTATGTGTATGCACATGCATTCGTGAATACATATGGGAGCCAGAGATCAGCCTTGCATCTCATCTCTCAGAAGCTATCCACCTTTAGTTCGAGGCAGGGTCTCCTGGCCTAGAACTTGTAAAGAAGATGAAGCTGGCTGGCCAGGAAGCCCCATTGATCTTCCTGTCTCCCCAGTGCTGCGACTACAAGCAAGCGCCACCACACCTGCCTTTTGGTGTGGGTACCAGGGATTGAACTCATGTCCTGGTGTTTATGTAGCAAGCACTTTACCAGCTGGGCCCTCTGCAGGCCCTGGACATCTCCTGAGGGGTCTCTTCTAGTTCCACAGTATCTGCTGAACTTACCTGAAAGTTTTCTTTTGGGATCCATATATCTTCATTTCTATAGGTTCTGCTTGATTCTGACCTTCAGCACTTCGGAGGCATCCTTTTTGGGCATGGTAAGCGGTCTTGCTCTATGGTTGATGACTGAGAATTTTAATGTGCATGCAGGCACCTCTTCTGTCTGTCCTTCATGCTGCTGATCACTGGCCAGGCTTCCTGTAGGTCTGGATTTCTTGGCTGTAGTCTGCTCAGTGACTGTGAAAAGTCATTGATGAGATAGCTGGGTAGAATTCTAGAATGGGGAAGGTTGGAATTTATTTCTGCTATGCACTTGAGGGCCTCAGGTACTATCATTTAAGAAGCCTGAAGCCTAGGGGGCTTTTTGGCCAGTATAACAGTGGGAATGTAAGTCTCATATCTTACCAAGTCATGATGAAGACCACCACCCATGGCCTCCGCATCTATTCCTGCTGGCCTAGCAGTATTCTGGAGGCTGGTGTGAAGACACAGCAGGTACCATGGGGACACTCATCACATGCATTGCAGTACAGAGAAATGGCACAAGGTATCCCCAGCAAAAACCCTGGAAGTGGCCTGGCCAGTTTGTTTATCCAGTAAAAAGTAGGGTGAGACACTCCCGCCCCATGCCCCAAACTAATCTTTCTGCTCCTCACTGCTGCAAAATCTGGCTTTGCTCTTTACTTTCTGCCAGCCTCTGCCCCTCAAAGGGAGTTAACAGTCTGTGTACAGCCCCAGGGTTGGCTCCCAACACCCAGCCCTGAGGCCACCACAGCTCATTCTTTTGTTCCCACATAAGATATAAACATGAGAGGGCACTGGCCAGAAGTCTATGCTGTCCTTAGGCTTCCTTCTGTCACACTCGGAGTGTCTTAGAGTTGAGCTCATTATTTCTGAGCAGTTTCCTGCTTCATAAAGCCCTCTTACCTGTTTAGAGGTAGGAGGCCAGGCACTCACTCCCCATACCCTCAGGAGGGTACCACAAAACAGGCATCAACTACTACAGGACCCCAGTGATGCTTGAGGTCCAAGTCACCGACTGTGCTGAGGTCAGCAGAACCATCTGCCCTCAAAGACCCCACATCAACATGGCCCAACACCAGGCCATGCCCCACTTCTACCTGTGCCCCGACTGCAGGCAGAAAAAAGGAACAGCACCCAAAGAACAGGGAGGCCAAAACATTTAAGTTATTAAATCAAATATACAGAGTGAGTCATTTAATATGTACATATTTACAGAAATGCACTTTCACAAGGAGGGTGGCCGGGGCCGGCAGGTGGGCAGCGGCCTGGTGCCCACGGCAAACGCTGACAGCTGGGAGGGGATCTGTGTGAAGGCACTTGTCACAAGCTTCAATACTGCCGCCATCCCGGGAGGGAAACCGAGCAGTTGGGAAGGGCACTTCTGAAAGCACAGTTGGAGATCTCTGAGAGTTCTGGGCAGGAGGAAGCAAGGACGGCAGGCTGGAGGGGCTAGCCAAGGCATGGGCCAGCCTTAGGCCACACCAATGACCTCCAACCCTACTGACCACCACAGGCGCCACCAACAGCTATGGTAACCAGCATCACACGGGCCACCACAGGTCCCACTGACAGTTATAGGCCAGCCCCAGCAGCCAGTGCTACTGACAGCCACAGGTGTCAATGGCAGCCATAAGCCAATGGCCACAGGTCCCACTGACAGTTATAGGCCAGGCCACTTGCCATGGTGCTACTGACAGCCACAGGTCCCACTGAGAGCTACAGCTAAGACAACAGCCACAGTCCCACTGACAGCCTCAGGCCATACTGTCAGCCACAGGTCCCACTGAGAGTCACGGGCCGCCACACTGAAAGCCACAGATCTCACTGAGAGCCACAGCCCAGCCCACGAGGTCTCGTGGGCTTTTGGGCTTCAAGCCAGAGAGAAACCCAAATGAGGAATAAAAAGGAAGATTCTGTAAACAGCCTGTGGTAACAAACATTATACGATTTGGTGAGAACACAAACACGCCCTGCTCTCCTGCCAGTGCGTGCGGACACGGAAACTTTACAAAAATAGCAATGATCCGAGAATACTCCGTTGTTTTCTGCCTGACAGCCATTGAATAATTTATACAAGGTTAAAGAAACGTAAAAAATAAACATTTGTTTTTTGTTTTTGGTTTTGTTTTTTACACAAAATAAAGAAACTATGCACACAGCCTTGGCCTCCTATGGTCCGGCAGGCAGCGTGGAACTGGCAAGGGTTCTGGGCGCCAGGCTGGCAGCCTACTCCCTGCCAGCGCAGTGCACGTCCTTGCTGCTTCTGACCGCGCGGTTGTCCACTTTGGGCCCCGGAGCCCAGCAGGCTGACCTTCCCAGGGAGCAGCTGGGGTCTTTGGTGAATTTGTGTGAGAGGAATTTCTCTGCCTCTGGGGAGTCCCCATCTCCACGGCCCAGTTCCTCATCCTCCTCGTCCTCCCCACCAGCCCCATGGCCAGCTGGCCCAGGCAGTGCCTCGCCTGCCCTGCGGGGCGGCGGCGTGAAGTTCTTGCACTGATAGAGTACATCCTTGTGGCCCCCAGTGCCCAGACCACTGCCGCCGGGCCGCTCAATGGGGTTGCGGATGGGGTTGAGTGGGGCCCACTGGTTGTTGGTGCTCTCATCCCGTGGCAGGCGGCTCCTCTCACGTTCTTTCCTGCGCTTCCGTGTCCACCACACGCAGATGACCACGCAGGCAAGCCACAGCACACTGAACACACTGCACAGCACAGGCACCAACAGACCTAGGTGGAAGGGAAGGAAGTAAGCATCCTGTGTCCCTACAGGCCGGGCAAGATCTCTTCAGTTTCTGGAATGGAGCTGGGTGGCAGCGGATGCCTCCTCCCTCTGAGCAGCACCCACCTGATGATCCCCACTGCTCTTGAGTCTGTGAGCCCCAACTACCACAGCTCACCTGTGGGAGAGCCACCCATAACAACTGTTTCCACTTTGACCTCGGTGACAGCCAGCAGCAGTGAGCTGTTCCCTCGCTGAGTGATGGCGGCCACGATGGCATGGGCTGTGCTCTGGATCACGCTGCTGTCAGGCAGGTCCCTTGCAGGGCTGAAAGACTGTAGCAGAGGATGACACTGGGGGACAGTGCAAAGGGACCCTGCCTATACTCCAGGAGCTGGCCATGGCCACTGCCTGAAGCCTGTCCGGTTCCTAGCCAGATGCAGAGGGCTGCCACGCCTGGGGCTGGATCAGCGCTGTGCTACACATGGACCTGTGCAGACTGGTGACCAAGAAATGGGAAGCTCAGTGGAGTGGGACCGTGGGGCAGGGATGCACCCACCAGAAAAATTTAGGGAGGGGTTTGACTTTCCCCCGTCGAACCCGTGTCCTCTGTGGGGGACAGCTGTCTTTCTCAATCCCCTCAGCTCCTAGATCTGCACCTAAGAGCTACAAATCCAGTCCCACACCTCTCACTCTCCTTGTGTGCTGTTTATGGACACCCAACCTGCACTCAAATTACGTTCTCTTCTCCCCTCTCCTCGAATGCTGTGTCCATCCATTAGCACATCCCATGAGGCTACCTTGACCTCCTCCCTCACCCTCCCCTTTGCTAACCTATACCCCACATCTCAAGGCTGCCTCTTTCAGGGATCCTATCAAAGAACAAATGTCTATGGCTTCAGAAGCCAGGCAAAAGAAGGGACTTGTGATGTATGGCTGAGCCAGGGGTCCTCGTAGAAGTCAATGCTCATGGCACTTCTGAAACTCTATTTCCCACTAGCCTGGTGCCCATCTCGTCACTTCTGCCTCCACCTCTGCCCGGGCCTGTCCTACCCTGCCTTCCATATCATGCAGCCAGCACAGCCTCCCCGAAACAAGTTCCCTGCTTACCCCATGGGGCTCTAGACCATTCCTCATAACAGAATCCCTTCACATCCTTGTTAACTTCCCATCAAGCAGCTCACCCCGTGGACTGCCAATGACCACCAACCACCTGAACATCTCGGTGTTCTTCCTTCTTATAGCTCTGGCCCCTGCCCCCCCCTGCTGCTGTCCTAGTGGACACAGCTTCCCACACAGCCCCACTCAGCTGGTTCCTAACTCAGTTCCCACTGCTCCAGGCCGCCATTCTGCCATGTAAACGCCTCCCCTCCCTAGTTTGCCACTGTCCCACAAGATGCCAGAGTATCACAGCCACTGAGGTAAGGTTAGCGCCTGCTCAGGACAGATCCCCACTCACACTCACCACAGCCACCTCCACGGCACTGGCCCCTGAGGATGCACGGTCACAGAGCAGCAGCAGGAGCCGGTCGCGTGCCGCTGCCCTCGTGGCAGGCAGGGCTCGGATTCCAGAGCAGACAGCGCCCACGGTGGTCCCCTAGGCAGACAAGCAAACAGGTTAGCAGGGCCGAGGGCCAAGGTCTCAGGCCACTCATCTCTCTGCTGGCGGGGCTCCATCCATGAAGCAGAAGAGGCACAGTGGGAGCCTACCCTGACCCTGGCCCCAGTCTATCTGCAGAGAATGGGAGGAGCTCAGGGAAAGCAGGGTTTGCAGGATGGGCATCATTGGTTCCAAGCTCCTCTGTTCTAGGGAACAGGCAGGTTAGTTCTAAGCTTCCAGAGGATAAGGATGGGACACTATCAGAAACAGGAACTATCCTCTAAATGGCAATCCAAAGTAGAGTGACCAACAGCACCTCTCTCCCTCTTGCCCAACAGTGTTCAGTACTTTCTCATGTGAGCCCACTGGTAGCCCTCTGGACGACAATGGGCTTCTGGACCCATGGGAGCTGAGCTGTGACCAGACTATCACTCTAAGGGTAAGCTTTGAAATCCTGGGTCCCCCCGGATGCGTACCCGAGGCACTTGGTCACCGTTAAAGCGCAGTGTGAGGCGTGCACAGTTGTTGTCCAAATGGGTGGTCCGTGGCAGACAGGGGGTGCTGGGTGGCAGAGGTTCCTCAGCTGTACACTCCCCCCAGTTCTCACAGGGCGGCTGCAAACACTGACCCAGGGCCTTCTCCCGGCATTGCTGCCCTGGTGGGCACTGGGCACTCAGAGCATTGGGCTGGCCAGACAGCAGACAAGGTTTCCATCCACACCACACCTGGGGAAGACACACGGGAATATGGAACCACAGGCAGGCCTAAGCAGCACATGGAGATAAGACATGACTGAGTCCATGAATCTCAACCCGGTGTCTCCACCACCCAGGGGACTAGGGAGGCAGGCAAAACTCCACTCCAGAAAGGACCATCAAAGCAGAAAGCGCTAAGCAGAGACTGGGATGGGCCTCAACTTTCCTAACTGTACTGGGAAGAGAGGTGGGCCCAGGACCCCTCCCAGTTTATCCCCCTAGGACGACCCTCAGAAGTGGGCAGCCTTATCTACCTACGGCCCCACCCCTGCACCAGCCTCTTGATATCTGAGAGAGCCTAAAGGCTCAGATTACTCAGGGTCAGAGTGAAAGAGGGGTGGATGAGGAGCTGGCCCTACCTTGCTGCAGTCCCGGTGGCCATCCAGGCAGCGGCAGCTGTTGCAGTCTTCTAACCAGGAACTCCCATGTGGAAAGGACATGCCCCGGGACCAGCAGGGTCTCCTGAATATGACCACTGTGGTAAGAAGGAGGAGGCTCAACAGAGAATCCAAACACTGGAGGATGGATGGATCTGGTTCACGCCCTGACCAATATGGTGACAGCCAGCCTTACCTTCCTGGCATCTGGGGCCAGAACGACCTGGTGGGCAGCTGCAGCGATACCCATTGATCTCATCCACACACGTGGCTCCGTAAGCACAGGGCGAGGACTGGCACTCATCGATGTCTGCAGGGAGAGTAGCTGTATTTCTTATGGCAGGCTAGCACCCCACACAGGGATCGGGATATGGGCAAGGCAGGAGGGCTGAAGGATGTGCCTCAGGCCACCTGACCCACAGCTACCTAGGCTGAGACTATTGCTATCATTGTCACTCTTGTCAGTCTGAAGCCTTCTAGCCCACAGTCCTTACCCTCCTCCACCTGCCTCCACATTGTGAGTATGCAGAGGCCTCTGTGCTCCACTCTTTGTGAGGTGACCACACCCACAGAAACATCCTTACAGTCAGAGATGAGCATGTGTATTCACTCCACCCTGTAGCCCATCTCCCTCCTCCCAAGATGCAACATGCTCTTCAGGGAGGAACTAAGAACCCATAGGACACAGACACGAAAGAGGGGCAGGAGAGGGCTGTGGCCATGTTGTCTGTCAGGATGTACAAGTTTACACTGCCCAGTTCTTGACCCTGAGGTTGCCAGGAGGGGCCCAGGACAGATGTCCCCCTTCCCAACTCCTCCTGTCCACCTAGACTGCTTACTGATGCGGCAGTCAGGACCAGCAAAGCCAGGTGCACACTCGCAGCGGAACCAGTTGATGCCATCAACACAGATTCCTCCGTTGTAGCTGGAGGGGAGAGGGTGGTCACAGAGGGCTCCCTGTGATGGGCCCTGCCCCCCCCACCGGCCTCCTGGGCAGCCACTCACCAGGGCATAGGGTTGCAGTCATTGGTGTCTGGATTTAAGGGGAGAGATAGGGTGGTTATTTCAGCACACACTTGCCCAGCACACCTTTGCAGCAGATCTCTGGGTCTGGGGTTCATGGGAAGATGTTATCCTGTCCCTAATGGGTCTGGCACAGCCAGCAGAAGTGCCAGGCAGGCCACCAGGAGAGGGGCTACAGCTGGAGTGGGACCTATGTACCAGCAGGAGCCCCAGGCTGCACAGTGGTGGATCAGGGGAGGTAGGTGGACCCTGAAGATCTGGGAGAGGGGTTGAATTACAAAATGGCAGAGCAGGTCTCAAGAGTGTGGATGTGTGAGGTGGACAGGTGGGGGAGTGGGTCTTCCAGGCAGCTGGAAGAAGGGATAGAGAGCTGGGTGAAGATGAGCAGACCCACCGGCCTCCCCCACCTGAAGCCCCTCCAGCTCACTGTGTGTGCAGGTACGGCCCTCCCAGCCATCCCGGCAGATGCAGGAGAAAGAGTCCCCGCTGCCTACACAGGTGCCTCCATTCACACAGGGATTGGGTAGACAGCTGCTGTTCTTGGCTGCAAGGGAGAGAGGACTTCTTGGGGATGCCCGGCAGACCCAGACACGGCTGGGGCAGCCATCCTAGGGCAGGACACGCAGCAGAGCCAACCAGGCTGTGCGAGGCTGGGTAGGGCGCTCACCAATGGTGCAAGTGCTGCCCTTCCAGCCTGGGGGGCAGGCGCAGCGGAAGGTGTCACCACTGTCATAGCATGTGCCGCCGTTGCTGCAGGTATAGGCGTCACACTGGAACTCCCCTGGAAGCAGATGGTCACTCAGCCAGCGGGCAAGCCATACTGACCACAGCAGGGTCTCGGCCGGCAGACCCTCCCACTCGTTGGCAGGGACCCCAGGCACTCACGTGAGTGGCAGGTCTTGCCCTTCCAGCCATCGTCACAGACACAGTAGAAGTCACTGACCAGGTCGTAGCACCGGCCGCGGCTGTGGCAGGGGTCGGGGAGGCAGTCGTTGGGATCTGGGGGGAGGACGCCGGTCAGCAGGGGTCACCGGCGCTGGGGAGGGCTTCACGGAGAAGAGCAAGAGCTGGGCCCAAGCACGTGGGAGCCTGGGATTCCACCCCATGACTTCAGGCCCATACACACAATGCTGAGGAGGACATAGGGGTGGAGCCAGGCCTTAGCCAATGGGACAGTCCAGGTAAGGCAGGGGTGCAGGAGTGCACACTCACTGATGTCACAGAGTTCGCCCTCCCAGCCACTGGGACAGAAGCAGCGAAAGGAGTCCACTTCATCAATGCAGGTGCCCCCATTGCGGCAGGGCTGGCCCATGCAGTCGTCGATGTCTGTGGGAGAGGTCAGGGGAGCTGTCCCGGTGGCTGGCCAGCTTGCCCCACACCACCCACTCTGACCGCCACTCACTCTCATGACAGTAGGTCCCTGTGAAGCCACTGTCACAGATGCAGGAGAAGTTTCCCCCAGGCAGGCTGACACAGCGCCCATGAGGGCCACATACACCAGAGGGGGCCACACCATGTACCCTGGACCCTGCCTCAAACCCGCAGCCATCAATCACTGTGACAAAGAGATAGACAAGGATCAGGCCCATCTCCACCGGGGTTCCCACCCTGCCCCAGGGGCTGCATCCCGCACCTCTGCACGTCCCACCAGGGCATGTTTCCCTGGGCACCGAGCAGTTCTTGCCACCAAAGTCTTCTGGGCAAGCACAGTAGTAGTCGCCCTCAAGGTTGTAGCAGCGAGCACCATTGAGGCAGGGGCTTGGCTCGCAGAGATCCAAATCCACCTGCAGGTAAAGGCAGGTGTCCATCTGTGAGAGTCCAGCTCTAAACAGACAACCAGGCAGTACCAAGCTGAGCTTGAAGCTCCCGCCCACCCAAGAATGTCCAAGCACCATCAGCTGGACGGAAACACCTGTGGGCCACCAGCCCCCTCCTGCCGCCCTCGCCTCCACAGCAGCCAGGCTTCCTCTGCCTCCCAAAGGCAGTATCCGGCCTTGGCTCCTCCTGCCGGCAGGAAGGCCAGCTTCTGACCCCCATGTTGCCAGGCTGTCCTCAGAGCCAAGAGAGGTCCTTCCCACAGCCAGCACTACCATGCTCCCTGGACCTAAAGCCAGGCCTCTGCCATAGCCCTTAAGAAGCTCACTGAGCAGGAGGTTTACCCTTTTCACAAAGGCCAGAGGAAAACCACGTGTGGCTCCAGACAAAGGATATCACCCAACAGGGGTCTGGGCAGCAGTTAGGAGTCTCCCACTCCTTCCCAGGCCCACCCTTGATGGCTCCACATCATCGAATACTTGATTCTGCCTTTGGGGTGGGTCTTCTTGTAGGCTAACTCCCCGCACGTTCCCATTTGAGGGAGTAAAGAACATGAGATCATTGTGGCAAAGGACAAGCCTGACTTTGGTGAGGCTATGAGCCCCGTCTCAGCCAGGCTTCTGAGGACAGCGTGGGTAACACTCCTGGCACACCGTGAGATAGCCCCAGCCAGGCTTCTGAGGACAGTGTGGGTAACACTCCTGGCACACCGTGAGATAGCCCCCTCCAAAGCCCTCTAGATTACTACCTCACAGTGTGGCCCAGAGAGGCCCCGGGGGCAGTGGCAGCGGAAGCCATCCACCAGGTCCTCGCAGATGCCACCCCGACGGCAGGGGCTGCTGGCACACTTGTCAAACTCTAATTCGCAATGCCGGCCTCCAAAGCCCGGCGGGCATACACACTGGTACCCATTTACCAGGTCCTAGGAGTGCGGACAGGTGGGTGGGTGAGTGAGCCTCATGTAACCCCCGCCCCACTCCCTCCAGCCACATCCCACCCTCCCGTCTTGGTAGGACATATGGCAGTCTGCTTACCTTGCAGATGCCACCATGCTGACACTGCCCATGGCAATCGTTGATGTCTAGGGGCAAAAGGGCACATGGGCAGGGTCAGGGGGGCCCTCTGTGATCCCCAGCCCCACCCACTTGTGCCGCCCACCATACTGACTGATGTGGCAGTTGATGCCATTCCAGCCCGGGAGGCAATCACAGTAATAGCCGCCAATCAGGTTTTTGCAAGAAAAAGCATTAAGGCACGGCTTCCCTTCACACTCATTGGCGTCTGTGAATGAGACAAGGGGAGCTGTGGGGCTCAGGCCCCACTCACCCACTGTGCCCTGCACCCGGCACCTGCAGCCCCAGCAGTGCCAGCAGCAGCCACATGCACAGCATACAACCCATGCACAGACGGCCCCCAGAGAGCCCTTACCCAGTTGGCAAGTAGCCCCCACCCACTGCTCTGGGCAGATGCACTCAAAGCCGTCCACCTGATCCACACAGGTGCCGCCCGCTGCACATGGATTAGAGGCACACTCGTCAATGTCTGCAGGGGTAGAGAGAGAGAGAGAGAGAGAGAGAGAGAGAGAGAGAGAGAGATAAGGGGTGTGGCCAGCAAAGTGGATGGGCACAGAGCATGGTCATGGGACGTGGGACCATGTCTAGTTAGTGTAGATATATTGGCAGCGGGTGTAATGGCATGGCCAATGGGTAGGGACACAGCCCAGGGGATTCAGTCTGCAGTAGGGAGGCTTAGTCCCAAGTAAAGAAGCGGGAACCAGTTGCCCTTCAACCACAGTGTCCACTGTGCAGTGGATTCAACCACTCCATCTGCAACCCTATGTGCTGCCCACTCCCTACCCTGTGAAGCCCCCACACACTCACCAAGTGCACAGGTGGGTCCACTCCAGCCCGATGGACAGTGGCACTCGAAGCCAGACGGCACTTCGTGGCAAGAGCCCCCATTAGCACATGGGTTGGAGGCACAGGCGTGCTCAGCTGCAGAATCAGGGTGTGAGTAGAGTGGTGCCTACCAAACTCAAGCACTCTTCCCCAAGTCCACAAGACCCCAGGGTTCACTGGGGCTACAGCCCACCGTACAAGGCAGTGAAAAACGGGCTCTGCCAGGCTCCCTAAGAAACAACATTCCAACGTACCCCGTTCGCAGTTCTTGCCCAGGTAGCCGTCAGGGCAGGCGCAGAGGTATTGATCAGGTTCGGCGTTGATGCAGGTACCCCCATTGACACAGGGGTGGTGGCTGCCACAATAGTTCAGGTCTGGGCACAAGGGTAGGACTCTCAGGGATGGGCCCAGCTTCAGAGCTTAAGGCCCGACCCTGCCCACTGCCCACCATCTACCTTTGTCACAGAGCAGGCCACCCCAGTTGGTCTCACAATCACAGTGCCAGGGCTCCACGCAGCTACCATGCACGCAGCCAGGGTAGGGGACACACTTGTCACAGAACTTGCCCTGCCAGCCGTAACTGCACCTGGAGACCGAGCAGTGAGGCCATCAGCTGGGCACATGAGTAAGGGGCACAGAAGGCAGGCACACAACTGCAGGCCACCCCCACTGGGTCTTGGTCCGAGAGAACAGCTCTGAGCCAAGCAGGGGTTATGGCCTGCTGGGCAGCCTGGCTGTCACGGGCATTCCCGGCCAGTGGCTGAGATGGTCAGCCCAGCTGTCCCGTCACTCCTCCCTGAGCTATTCTAGGACTCAGCCCTGAGCCAGGCCCCACAAGCAGGCGCCGGGAAGGAAGGCCCAGCTGGGGGAGGCCCAGGGATATGGTGCCAGGTCCTGCTCACCAGGTGCTGCTGGGGCTACAGCAGCACCCAGGGATTGCGAAGGATGAGGAGACATCAGGAGAGGTCCAAGGGCCATGTGACCTTGGGTGTCACCCATAACCTCATTACTATTCAAGGTTTTCTCTGACTCCTAGGAAAGTGCAACCCACGGGCTGCCTAGCCAGCCCTATGGGAAGGCCACACTGAGTGGAACTGAACCCAAAATGTAGACCTGAAGGTCTTGGCTGAGGCCATAACCTTAAGACCTGGCCCTGACCACACTGTGGATTAGTATCTCCCCTGAGAAGTCCTTCAGGATGTAAGTAGGTGGCCAGCACAGAGCCAGCAGGTGAGAGTATAGGGCTGCCCTAGGCTGCCCTTTGGGCCCTGGACAAGACTCTGGGGGCCCCTTCCTTAAAGGCTAAGGTCCTGTGGGGCAGGAATGACGTGCAGGCCACGTCACTTCCACGTTGACACCCGCCACAGGAGTTATTTTTATAGAAGGAAAAACCACAGCCCTTCCTGAGCTGCCTGGAGCCACGCACACAGGCAGCTATCAGCCCAGCTCACCCAGGCTCACATAGGGAAACTGAGGCTGGCTCCAGGATCCAGCCCAGACTGTCCAGGGCAGGTCCACAGTAGGCCTCCCATCTCTACTTGGAGTCTCCTCTCTAGGCAACAATGGGCAGTGGAAGGGCAGAGTGGGGGTCTGACTAGCCTCAGGTCATCCACCAGGGAGCACCATGGCTAGCTCAGAGCCCAGACCCTGTGAGTCCCAGGGGCGAGTTCTCCACCCTGGGCGGGCCATCCCACACCAGACCCCACCTTGTGGCTTTCCTGCCAGGAGTTCCAGGGCCTGGGGAGGGTGGCAGGAAAGCCCAGCCATCTCCGCAGGAGCATCCGGTTGGGGAGGAGTGTCCTCTGCTGAAACCTGAGCCCTGGACAGCAGGAGGCCATTTGGCCTCACCCTCTGGCCCAGGGAGAGGTGAGTGGCACTCACCTACTGCCCCCTACCCTTGTCCTCTTCCCTAGGGTGCTACCCACAGCCTTCCTGCACTGTTGGAAAGCTGACTTACCTTCCATCTCCCTCCTGCCCAGCACTGACCACATGGGGATGCTGGTACAGCGGTCAAGGTGATGTAACACGCCTTGGGCCAAGGAGTTGAGTGTGGGTTGAGGGCAGCCTCCTGTGTTTACCACCAGTGGACCACATCTGCCCAGAACTCATGCCCAGCTCCAGCTCACTGCTCAGAGCCAGGCTGTGAAAGACTCCACCAGGCAGAGCTATCCCCATGGACAATTTCTGCTGCCCGTCCCACCCCCATCTCCCCTCTAGGGTGTGGCTCCTAGAATAAGACATTAATTAGCCCATGCTGACCCAGGCGCTCCACACACTGCCTGTCTGAAACCACAGTGTGTGCAAGTGACACTTGGGCAATTCCCGCTGCAGATATATCTCTTTTTGCCCAGGGACCAGTCCAGCTGTGCTCACATCACCACCCAAGGCCAACGCTACCGCACCCCTCCGCGGCCATCCTCTACACACTTAACAACACACGCCTGCACCCTGCACATGCCTCACTCTCACTGTCCTCATCTGAAACCGCTAGTGGAGCATCCCTGTTGCACAGAGGGGTAGTGAGGACCAGGACGACAGGAGGGCCTTGGCAGGCCTGTGGCTCCACACGCCTGAGAGCTCCTCATCTCCAATCCTTTTCCTACACCCTCCAACACCCTAGGCTGTCTCCCCCGCTCACACACAAAGGTGCCAACCTTTTCCCTACTCTGAAGGGGCTGATAGGTTAATATAAGTTAGATTTAGTGAATATCTAAGTTTCTGATACAGTCTATTAATTCGGGGCATGAAGATCAACTGCTGTGAGCAATTAGCTTATCAGCTTATGGATGAAGTCAGGTGAAATGAGGGGAGTCTCTTTGGACTGAAAAACAAGGTTGAAGCCAGGTGAAAGAAGGAAAGACTGTATGACCTGGCATTGCTTTCAACTGCTAAGTGGGCAGAGCCCAACTTAAGCTGAAGCATGTGGAACAAGGAGTGATCCTATTTAAGGACAAG
>CAJQZJ010001511.1:19346339-19370950 GCA_907164525.1 Lophiomys imhausi
GGACTGCGCGGCGAGCGTGCAGGGGAGGCGGTGGCTCCGGCTCGCTGCGGCCGCGCTCCGGCGGCCGGCCCGGCTCCCACCCGGCGGCGGCGGCGGCGGCGGCGACGGCGGGTCCTGGCCTCGGCTCTGCGCGCCCGCGCTCCGGGCACCGCAGCCAACAAGTTCAGGACGAGACTGACAGCTCGCTCGCCCATTCGTCACCCGCGCACCTGCATATGCATGAGGGGGTGGGGCCTCGCAGTGGGGTGGGGCCGTGGGGGTGCTGGGGGGGGGGGTGCCCCGGGCTTTCAAAGAGGCGAGGGTGCGGTCTGTGCGCGGGGCGGCGAGGCGCGGGGCCACAGGGCTGTGGATTCTCTTGTGTCCGGGCTCGCTGAGGTGGGGCTTCGTCTGCTCCAGAATTCTCACCCGGGTTAATAGCCTGGGAGTGGGGCGCCCCCTGAGGTCACCGCCATGGTACCCTCCCATCAGAGTGCAGCCACTCTCGAAGTGCTCTTGGTCCCAAAGGAGATGCCGCCTGCTGTACATCAGGATTTTGCCCTCACGCAGAGCGGGTGGAGCCCTGGGACCTGAGGGAGCCCAACTCCTGGTGCGCCCCCTTCCCCCGAGGAATCTTACCCGCTCAGCAGCCTCCTGTAGCTTCCCCGCTGGCTACAGGGGGCGCTGCTCCCCTCCGACGCCCAGCCCTCCCTCCCTCCAAGCGCGCAGGTTGAGTAGCCAGTCAACAAATGCCCCTTCCTGCAGGCTGTTCCCAGTTCGGAGCTGAGGTGGGGGTGGCCATCGTCAGACTCTTATCTTCAAGGAACATGCGGACCAGAGGTCCAGATTTGCGGGAAAGGAACCGGGCATAAAGGATCGTGGTCCATGTCGAGAGTGACCCAAAAGGGATTGTTCAGCTGTCTGGGAGTCTAGGTCACAGGACCTGGGTGTCCCACCCCTCCACTCCCATCTCTTGACCCTGTTCCTAGATAATCCCCCTCCTCCTCCACATGTCAATATCAAGGGTTCTTCGTTTACAAACTGCCTCTCTTTCACTCAGCAGGGCCCATTCCAGTGCCAATAGCAACCTCAGTGATTAGAAATTCCCACACTTGGGGTGGTAATATGTTATCCTACTCTTCAAAACCCCACAATAGGTGGGTTGTCCTTTCCCCCCCCTTGGCTCCTCTCCCTAGACTGCCCAACTGGACCAAGTCACTGCCAGACAGAGGACTTACTGGGAAGGGGAAGTTCTGATACTGGTGAATGAGAGACATGGTAGAAGGAAAATGGGTCAGGGGTACTACCCATTCTCTTGCGCAGTGGCAGGCAGCCTATCCAGGGAGCCAAGCCCTGGAAATGCCTTGATTCAGTTCACCTGCCCTACCACTGTCTAATGGCCCTCCAGGATCTCCTGCAGAAGCAGTAGGCTTTGAAATGGTGGGCCAGCATCCACGATACTTGGAGTGTTCCTGGCTCTGTCTACTCAGAATGCTCCCACCCCAACCTGAGCCCAGGGAACCCCCAGGCAGGTAGGGTAAGTGAGGAGCCAGACACAAGCCAGGCCTGACTACACACAGAGCTCCCTCTAAGGGAGCTGGAGTCTGTCAAGAGTCTGCCTGTTGTTTGCATCCTTCAAGAGACATTTACTTAGCAGACTCAGCCTCACCTTCCCTCTGGCCTGGAGACAGGAGGCCACAGAGGATAGACAGCCTTAAGCTTCCAGTTTGCCTATGTTCACCAGCTCCCCGAAGCACTCAGGCAAGCTGTGAGCTAGGCAGCCACAGCCCTGGCCTACTGCAGGGGCCTCTGTCTAAAGATGAATGATGGTTTAGACATATACTGTAGACCAGCAAATTTTAAGAGTCTAAAACTATGTGGGGATCCCCCAAGAGACCCAGAGAGTGGGGCCAACAAGGTAAGGAGAAGGATTAATGTGCCAAGGTTCTGGGGCTGAAAGTACCCAACAAGGGCTTGTGAGGACAAGATAGCCAAACCCAGCTGGGTGGCAATACTGCAGTCTTCCTGCTGACACCAATGAGAAGCCACAAACAGCAAGGCTGGGCTGTGTCACACAAAGACTTACATTTTCACCAAGACCCCTGGCTGTGGCATGGAGGGGTGTAGGAGGCCAGGGTGATGCCATGGTGCTGTTGAGAGGCATGGGTGTATAGGACAGTGACTAATGATGTGGGGGCTAAAGGGAAGGAGTTTAGCATGAAACAGAACCCGGGGAGGCCCTGCAGCCCCTCCCTGTCAGCCAGCTGTGGGAGGACAGGCAAACAGGCAGAACCACGGTATGCTGCCATGCGCTCAGGCTACCTGCCCCCTACCCCTACTCAGAGCTGTGGGTGCACTGGCCCAGGGAAGAATTCTTCCATCAGGCCAAGACAAAGAATTCACCTTGTAGATACACAGGCTGCAGGGGTATCTGTCCACCAGCATGTCTTGGAAAGCAGAGATATGAGTCTGCCTTTGCTGTCTATCCAGGTCTTTGTAAGTGAGACCTGGGTCCCCTTGACCAGAACAGCTGGCGAATATTAGGGCAGTATATTCAATAACTGGGTGACACCTGCCATGTCCAGGTCTTCTAGAAATGACAACCTTGCCTGGTGGTGACCAGGAAATGACCAAGATGTGAAAGTGGTTACTTGCACTGAGAGGGACCCTCCCTTGAAAGTCCCCTCCCTGCACAGATTTCTGTAGCCCTTGGGTAGAATTGCCAGGGGCAGATGGACTTGCCTGTGGAGAACTGTTGCCTCACACTCCTATCAAACCTTATGCTTGTCTTCACGCTGCTCCAGTGTACTTGGGGGCTCAGGATCCTGACCTGACCTTGTGGGGTCAGCTCCTCTGCCTTTTCAGGAAGGCTTGCATCACCGACTGGGCATGGCACCCTTTGATCTCCCACCTGGTGGCTCTCTCTGAGATCCCTAGCTCTAGGGGTCTGGACACATTCTGGATGGGTGCTTAGCTTGAGCTGGATTGGCACAGAGGGGCCGCAGGACCAGGCTGAAGAATGAGGCAGCCCAGGATTTGGACAGATCTGGCTGGGCTCTGGAGTGAGCTATGCTTCCGCCCATGTCCTGTGGTGCTAAATATAGCGGCCAGGGAGGGGAGTTTCCGGTTACAGCCCCCCCACCCCAAGCTGGGAAATCAATGCCAGCTCCATTAAGCCCAGTAATGGTGCCTGCTGACCTGCCCGTCAGGCTGCAGATCTAAGTGAGGAACTGGACTTTACCCAAGCGCAGGTGCCCTGACTCCCAATCCATCCTTCAGGCCCCCAGAACCCCCCCCTGACTCAGTGTCCACTAGAAGCCCCTCAGACAGCAAACACCCTAGGGCAACCCTGAGAGCCACAGGACTCCAATGGTGGGCATCAGGCAGCTGCATAAAGTCAGGGCAGGGCATAGATGCCAGGGGCCAGGTAGACTCCTGTCCTGAGAACATCAGGGTGAGAAGCTCAGTCACTTTGCCCCCTCCCTCCATATTCAGCTCCTGGACACATATCACACACCTATGGACCCTTCTTTAAAAGCTGTGTTGCTTGTCTGGCTGGGCCCCACCTAAATTACTGAAAATATTTGCATACAGGTGGTGCTATCTGAGCAGCCCACATGCCAAAGCCTCCTAGTGTGGTGCCTCAACGTCACACCCACCTGGGACATAGGGAGGGGTGAAGCTGGTGCCCCTCATCTTCCAGGGCAGGGCATGGGACAATAAGAGGACAGAAAGCACCCCATCCACCTCAGCATGCCTATCTCAATGTCTGCAATTAGGACTCCAGCACTTCAGCTCCCGGCCTCATCCAAGGGGGTCTCAGGAACACAGAGCCCCAGGACATGCTCACAGAGAGCTTATCATCTGAGCAAAACTGGACTAACAGGAGAAGGTTGGGGGGAATCCGTCCAGGATACCTCACTGCCTTGGGGATGGAAATCTGTGTGCCATGCATGACCCTGACTGACCCTCAGGAAGTCATATAAGATGCTGACTGGAGGGTTTGAAGTTCTAGGACAAGACACAGGTGGGCTACTATTCTTTCCTGACCTTACCTTAAGACAGACCAACTGAAAGATCTCCCAGATGCTGGCACACTGGGGCGCCAGTGTGCCTTTAACAGAAGGGCCTTAAATATGTGCCTGTGGCCATGCAGCTGGCTAGGTGAGACAGAGTGGTCTTTTGCCCATGCTAGGTACTCTGGGGACCAGCAGGATGGCTCTACGTGCAAGCCTCTCATGTAGCCCCACCCTCAGGCCAAAGAGCAAGGCCAGCAGCACTTCGAGCTGTCACACTCCCCAGACAGGCCTGTGCAAGGACCAGGCTGCCCATGCCAAGAAGACTGCTCTGGATCCTCATCATGATCCTGTCCTGCAGATATTACTTATGTCCTGCAGGCCAAGTGAGGTCCCCTCCCAGCTTCCTGTGGCCCAGAAGTCATGGAGAGGATACTGGAGACACCAGCCTTAGGGCATCACTACGTCTGAGTTCCTGGCACTGGCAAGTGCAGTTCTAGCCCTCCCCAGGCATGGCAAGGACCCTATATCTGCCCAGACCAGGAAGTACACACACTCTGGAATGGGCAGCACTGTGCCCACTTCCTCTCTACTGAGGCCAGGTTCCGTCTCTACTCCTGCGGACACAGCTCATGCTATTCATGTGATAGTGGCCCCATCCAAGGCTGAACACCTAGCCTGGTTCCCTCCTGAACTGCCTATTCCACCTTACATTACCCCAGGCTTGTTGCACCAGCCCACTGATGGCCATCTGCCTCCCAAAGCGTCCACTTGCACAGTCTGAGGAGGAACAGAGGGTTTTGTATGGAGACCTTGCTGTAGGTCACAGTGCTCAGAGCCAGCAGCCATCGGCAAAAATTACACAAGCTTTATTGAGTGTACAGGGCAGGATGAGCGGATGGCATCACAGTGCTCTTCCCAGGCTCTCACTGGAGACTCAGGTGGGGAACCACCTGGCTAAAGAACCAAGAGATAGCGAAGATAACACCGAGAGTCTTGGGAATGTCAGGGTTGTCTGCAAAGGCCTGGGCATCATCCAGGTTCAGATGTATCACCTCAATGAGTTCTCCCTCCTCAGGCAGGCCTCTCCCAGGTCCAGCTCGCTGAGGATCTGTCACCTCTGCGTAGAACATGGTCTGCCTGGAGCCAGTCAGTCCTACTCCAGACCTGTCAGGAAGGACAGGGAATGCTCAGACACCATGGTGGCCCTGCCAGCCACCCTGCTTCCATGCTTCCCTCTCTGGCTTTGAGTAGCTTTGCCCTTCCCAAATACCACTCCTGGAGGGCACATCCATGTAATCTGTCCCCTACAGTGGGGGAACCTCATGCATATTGGGCCTGCCTTCTGTCACTAGGCTGTCATATAACAGAGGTGGGGGTCTCACACCCATTAGGAAAGAGACATAAAAGGCACTAAAATGATTTTTAAGATGGACTTGGTAATTGGTCTGGAGAGATGTCTCAGCCAACAAAGGTTAGGCTCACTGTCAAACTGTCAAGGTGAGGATGAAAACTGACATTTAGGGGCAAACAAAAATGTCAGAGCATCTTACGTATATCGTGGACCCAGGACCCTGCTCGGCTACCTGACTGAATTCATCCCAAGGGAGACACCTGGATAGACCTGATCAGGTGAGCTCACAAGACAGCTTCAGGCTCATAATTTGAAGTCTGATACTCTCTGTTAGCACAGATACCAGACAAGCTGCTGTGTTGTAAGGAGACATGTGGCAGGGACATGTAGGCATTGTTGAGATCTGAAAGCAGTTCCTGGTTAACAGCTCGTCAGGAAACACCTCTATCCCATAACCACAAGGAGTTAGATTCTGCTGCCTTTGAACCTAGATGGATCATGGATGTAGCTGGTAGTGTGGAATGCAGCTTATGACACCAGGAGTAGAAGATGAAGAACATTGGACATAGACTATCCACACACAGAAGCCACAAGGTCATAAGCAAGTGGTATGAGAATCTGTGATGGACAGGCCCTTAGATCCTATTCCTTAGGCAATGCCCATGACTCCTGCTGTAGCCAACCAGGGCCTCTGACTTCTATAACTGCTAAGGCCCAAGTCACATCGACCCACATCAGGGGCTTCTGATTGGCTGGGGAGCCATGGACTGGATGTGGTGGTGGAGATTGCAGGCCTGTCCACATAAAGGACACAATTCCAACACAGTTCCAGTCAGGTGGTAGAGGGAGAGAATCTCCCAGCAGTATACTTCATGGAGGCAGTAACAAAGCTAGGAAATACTGAAGGCCTCCTAAGCCCCAAGAGGGACCCCCCACCTGAGGCTGACCATGCCTAGTTACCTCTCTATCCCCACAGACCCCCTACCTGAAGGCCCATTTTCCTAGTAGTCATGGCTGCACCTGATTAAAATCAGGCAGTCTGTGCAGTCTCTCATCTTTGTACTCCTAGCGTATGAAGGAGACAGGTCTAGCCTGAGGTCTGGTCAGGCTAGAGGTTGCCTCCAGCCTAGGCAGGTTCTAGTCTCATTCACATCACCAGGCAACAATAAGGAAGCCCCTTGGTTTCCCTGGGCCTAGTCAGCTTTGACTATGAAGGGAGTGGACTGGCTTACCTCTGGGATCTTGGGCAGGGAACCAGTAAGTGGTAGGCTCTGGTCTGCTTAGTCCCGTAAGGGCAGGTGCTCTGGCCTTCATGTAGCCTTACCCTCATCCTCACAGCCACACCCTCCTCTTCAAAGTGTAAATATGGGTAGGATGTTCACTGTCCAGAACTCTCTCTGGCTCTCTAATATCTTCTTCAGTCTGGACACAGCCCAGAGGCCCTGCTATAAAACTTCTCAAGACAAGGTTTCCTTGTCCTCAAACATCTGCCAGGACATAACCCCACCACCTCCCAAGGCTAACTTCCTTCCTGCCCTCCATCCCTGTCTGTCCCACACACTGGCCAAACTCCTATCAAGGTCAGGCTCCTTGGACTGTCCCTGCCCTAAACACTGCCATGTTAAAAGTTGAAGGATTCAGACATCACTGGCTGTCCAAATGGAGGACACAGCATAGAGCACAGGCCAGCCCTTCAGAGGCAAGATAGTCAACACTGGATCTAACATGGTCCAATCACAGCTAGGTGCTACAGGGTGAGGTTGTCAGGAATGGAGGCATGAGGGACCTGGCTTCGTGTGCCAGGAGAAAGGTGGCAGGGACTCTGCTCTTTCTTGATTGGAGGTGGTCAGAAACTGATGTGCAGCCTTGTTGGGGTTGTCAGTTACCCTAAGACTTTCTTTCTGCCGTAAGACCTCAGCAGGAGTCAAGGATCCACACAACATCCTAAGGCAAGAGGTGGCTTCCCATCTGAGGAAGGTAGCCCTGGCTGGCTGCCTGAGGGAGGCGTGAGTGGCTGCCACCTGGGCTACAGTAGGGGTTCCTCCTTCCCTCCCCAGGACTTGTCCTTCCCTCATTCCTGAGCCACCGGCTGAGAACAGAGCGGTGACTCACCCCACCCCCAGCGCCCGGTGCTTAATCCCACAGGAAGTGGGGCATCTGTCGGCAGCAGCTGCCACCCTGAGCCCAACCCCACATGGCTGGGGCTGCAGGGTAGGTGCACAGGGTTAGCATGCTCCAGAACTAGTGTAAGAGCCTCAGGTCTGGCCCAGCCTAGGAGTTGAGGCATGGTGCACCAACCCTCTCAATTCCATCCATGTCTGAATGCCCCCATGGACAGGGTTCCCACCAACTCCCTGACAGCCTGTGGTCCACACTTGGTAGCATTCCACCCTGCCAAGCCTCCTTACGGGTATGTGGCAATTCTGCGCAGATCGGTGGGGTCCAGGTGATAACCACACTCTTCCCAAGCTTCCTTGCAAGCCACTTCTTCCAGTGAAAGCCCACACTGGTCCACAATGCCGGCACAGAGTTCCACCGTCACTCCCACTGAGCCAGGCAGTTCTGGCTGAAGTTTTTGGGGCTGGTCCCGGCTCACAGCTTCCAGAGACCCTGGGAAGTGGCGCTCCACCTCACCTGCATACACAGCTGGTATGGAAGGGAGCACAGGTACATGGTGGTCACCTCCGAGTAATCTACTCTGGGCCAGGCACCTCTTGTTAGATCTCAGTTTCCCCTACAGCCACCACCCATCAGCATCCAGACCCTCAGGATTGGGGGCCTGAAAGCACACTGCAATTCCTTGTTCCCAACTCCTGCCCACCCCGCTGGTCTCACCTGGCCGGAACTGCTTCACCAACACCAGGCTTCTCTGAGAAGAGTTGAACATGAGAATGGACACACTGCATGGGGAAACAGGGCTCAGTAAAGACCCACTCCCCTCTCCTCAGAGTTCCAGTTTCCATCCCACTGTCCCTTTTCTCTTCCTGACAGGCCTTGCCCAGATGGAAAGGCCATGCGGTAAAGTCAGGGTCCTGACCTGTTGTTATGTTCCAGGTCACAGGACAGGGGTAGGGGGAGACAACATATTGGGCAGCTGGGAAAGTGGAGGCCCCTGCTGGCCAGTTTCCCAACTGTCACACCTCTATGCTCTTGATCCTGAAGAGTAAGATCAGCAGATCTCTTCAGCTCTAGGAGGACCAGCCTGCCACCAGAAACCTGGTGACTTAGCTAACCAGGTCTCAGGGACATGAGAACCAGAGACTGGGTTGAGGTAGGAGGTGTTTAAAGACACCAAGAAGGGAAGAAACTGGGGAGTTCCTCAGTGGCCAGGCCAGCCCCTCTCACCTGTCATGTGTCTTGAAGAAGTCCCAGGACTTCTGGACACCATCCTGAAAGAGACAGAGTAACAATCAAAAGGGTGACTGGCTGCCTGCAACAGATGGAGGTATAAGGGCCAGACAGACCCATTGTAGCGGCTCCCAGAAGGGAGACCTGCTACCTGCATACACCAGTCAGGAATGGGGACTTGCAGCAGGTGAAGGTGGGGTGTGGAGGTGGAGGTTGCTGCCCAGGAGGTCAGGATAGCCCTGATGTTCTGGGAACAGCAAGGCAGAAAACCTGAGCAAAGGACAAAAAAGACATTTCATGACCATGGAAGGCTACAGAGACCTATGCTGCCACCAGGTGTGGGAAGGAACTAAGAAGATACAGGAAGGGCAGGGTGGATTCCAGGTGGGCAGAGCGGAAGTCAGATGTTCGTTGCTGAAGCTCCCTTGGGCCACTGGACAGTTTACACTGCAGCTGTGGATCTGGTGATACCAGATGCACGGTGAACATTTGCCCACCCTGTTTCAGGCTCAGGCTATCTCTTCCACATCCCACAGACCTGCAGCTCCTGCATGTAGGGCAGGCTCCCTAGATCCGTGCAGCACTCATGTAATAGATAAGGTGGGCCCTGGGGTACAGGGCAGCCAGAAAGGAACTCAATGGTGCTTTGTATACAAGGTTAGAAAGGGCCCACCATTCCTATCACCGAGGTGCCACTTGGAGAGACAGGCTGTCTCTGGGGGCTGGAGCCAGCAGAGGGATCCTCCCTGAAGGGTCTCTGCTGGTAGGGCTGGACCTAGAACCTATCCACCCCTACCCCCACCTGCTTAGTCCACCTCTGGGTCATTCATGAGCCCTGGCCAGCTCACAACAGATGCTGGGACTCCATCCAAACTGTAAAACAGACAGGGGCCTGGGTCCTAGAGACAGTGCGTAGCAGGGCAACAAAGAGGGTGACTTTGAGGAACAAGGGTGGAGTCTACAGGCAGAGAGGGTATTGCAGGGCTGGAGAGGTGACTCAGAGGTTAAGAGCACTGGCTGTTTTTCACAAGGTCCTGAGTTCAATTCCCAGCAACTACATGGTGGCTCACAGCCATCTACATTGAGATCTGCCCGGGCATATATGTAGAGCAAATACTGTATACATAATAAATAAATAAATAAATAAATGTTAAAAAAAAGAGAGGGTATTGCTACTGATGGGAGAGCCTCACAGGTAGAGGTCCCAAATGAGAAAGGTTGACTTGAGCCTGCAGGCAGAGAGATCCTGGGAGGGTGGCAGCAGCCTGGTTTCCAAGGGGAGAAGAGAGCCAATGTCCTGGGCAGCCTGACCTGCCCAGGAGGCCGTTGAAGCACCACCTCAAGAGGCGAGCCCAGGCCTGCCCGATATCCAGCCACCCAGGCAGGCTCCAAAGAAGGCTACCCACCTAGGCTGCAGTGAAGCCTGTCTTGCTTGGCCCCACAACTTCCCTTCGGGTAAGTATCATCCTATGTGACTTCAAAGGACCCTCTGGACTCAAGGTCAAACATTCTGTCAGAGCTGTGGGAAGGGCCAGAGAAGCTGACAGTGGCACTAGGAGAGAGAGAGAGAGAGAGAGAGGCCTAGAATGTAGCGGTGGACACATGCTGCAGAGGGCCACTGGGTCCTTGCTTTTGATCTGTTTACCAGACTTCTTTTGGTCAGGAGCAGCAATCAGTTAAAGGCTGCAGATCCCTACCCATGGCAAACACAGTCCAGTATCCCTCAGCTCCTGAGGAAATACTGCCTGGCCCCCCAGCCATGACTATGGCTGCTGCCGATCCAGCTGAGCTCTGGTTACCAACACCATCAGCGGAAATGTGCTGGTGGGCTGCCAGCCAAGGCTGCAAAGGCATCCCACAGCACTTCCCAGGAAGAGAGGGAGAGTGCTGTTGCCACAAGCCATAGCAGAGCTAGCTTGGACCACCCTGCTCCCACCCACTGCCCACCAGAGAGCCCTGGGTCCTGTAAGAACAACCACAATGGCCAACCCATGTCACTAGCCAGTGAAAGAGAAAAGGAACATGACCCCCATGTCCCTACACTTTGTCCCTCAATTGAACCCAACTGTTTCCCCAAGCTTGTACTACCTTTGGCTGCACCCTGGGAGAGGAATTCCCTATCCTTGGGGGAGGGGTGTGGGGGAAAAGATCTCCACACAGCAAACAGGTGAGGGCCAAGGGGATTTTCAGGCTATGGGCAATCACAATGCTGGTGAGAGGGATGGATTTAACAGGGAGGATGGGAGTGCTGGGCAAACACCAAGCCCTGGGTGGTTTGATCTGGGCTGAAACCCAGTAAGGACTACAGTTGATCAGGACAGGAAAGCAGTGTGTATCTGACAGCACAGAGAATGGAAATAGGCAATGTGCCAGGACCGAGCAAGGGCCCACTAGACAGGGCCATGCAGGATAGAGGAAAGGGACCACCCTGCTGGAAGACCACCTGGCGAGGGGAGAGAGTGGTGGCAGCAACTAGGCCAAACAAATGTTTTCTGTGGCCTTACTATGTGCCCCACAGTGCCGTGTGAGATAGATATCTATGGTCCTGTTGTTCCTGGAGAGACCTGGGAGCTGGGAAAGGCTGAGCTGAGGAGCCTTCTTCAAGGCAGTAGCCTTTCTGTTAATGCTTGAAGGAGGAGCCAGAAGGAAGGCGCAAAAGAGAGTGTCTCCAAGGAGGGCTTCTTTTCCAAGATTTCTTCCTGCCCTGATAACCAGGGTAATCAGTGGGGTTCAAGTATCCATAGGCGGTCTAAAATGGAGGGCCAGTCAATCTGCCTTGGAGGAAAGACAGATTCTCCCCGCATGTCCTTCCTTGGCCATTCCGGGTAGACTGAGTCTGAAAAGCGGCTGTCAGGACTGCGGGAGGGCGGAGCTTAAGCTCAGAGAACCGGCTCAGGGCGGGGAGTGAGAGCTCGGAGGCGGGGCCGCATCGCGGGGCGGGGCCGCATCGCGGGGCGAGGGGGGGGGGTGGGGGAGGTGTGGTGGGAGGGTGGGCGCTGAGAGGCGCGCGCGGGGCGGATCACCTGGCGGTAGTGCAGCGTGAGAGGCTGCAGGTAAGGCGAGCGGGCACAGAAGCGCACGGCCACCCGGTCAATGCGCTCCATGGCGGCGCAGAGCAGAGTCTTCCACAGGCCGGAGCTGGCGGGCGCGGCTATGCACTTCTGGGCATGCCCAGCTCACGCGCGGGGCGGGGCGGAGGGCGGAGCGCTCAGGTAGCACCTGCAGAGTGCCGGGCCTAAGGGAGGCGCTGTCAGACTGGTCCTCAGGTCGGCATAAAGGGGGACGGGAACTGGGATGGACGGAGGAGGGCTTCGTGGTACGTGAAGCCTCCAACATGTAGGAATCTCACCGGTGTGGGAGAGTCGAGCGGGCGCCTGCCTCTCCCCGGTTACTAACAACCTCACCCCCTCTCCAAGTCTGAGGAGCCAGAGTGATCCCTGGAGCGTACCGAAGGGAAGAGTAGAAAAGAGACTTCTCTCAGAACAAGACAGAAGAGAAAGGGCTGCTGAGGGCAGGCCAGAGGAAGGGCCCCAGCCCAGACAGGCTGACCTGACCTGGACTGTCCCCTGTCTGTTTGAGAGAAAGTGCTACTTCCTGTCTGGCTGTTGTTCCCAGAGGCCATGTTGTTCCTTACCACACTGCACACATCTGCTCACCCCAGCCAGCTTTCAGACCTACTGTATGTATCACAATGTCACTCCAGATTCAAGGGGAGGGGACTTCACAATATTGGACACATGGTTCACAGAGCCATTCTTGAAGACTAGCCAGCACATAAATACACACACACACACACACACACACACACACACCCCTCTCCTAAAGCACTGCTTTCCAGCTTTGTCCTGGTCACCTAGTATCCTGGAGGTCAGAGTGACCACCAACCAAAAGCTCCTCTAGCCACCCAGCCAAAGATCCCACAGGTATTTCAGAGGCCCCCTATTCGAGCCTCCTTCCCTAGGGTGTGTGTATACAATAAGGACCAGTCACAGAGCTCTCACTGGCTGGGGGCTACCTGCACTCACCCTGACCGCACCACTCCACAGAGCCTTGGTCCCTCCTCGTGGGGGAAAGTCCCATTTTGCTGTTAGTATAAGCTGAGGTGGCTAGAGTTTCTGGGATCTCTGGCTTACAGCAAAGGGCCACCTGTGAGGAGGAGCAAAGCCATGTGTGTCCCAGGTGGGTATGGTCTCCATGGAGCAGCGCAGGAGGCTGGATGGAGAGGGGTTTGTCAAGAAGGGGAAACAGGAAGATACCATGCTGCCAGTGCCCAAGACAAGTGAGGCCACCTCTGTGTTTGGCAAATCATTTCCCAGAGTTCCAAAGGCCCCACTGAGCACATGTCCAGGACAATGCAGACAGCACCAAACACAGGACTAGGAGTCAGTGTTATGCCCTTACATCTGCTGGATTTCAGCACGACAAACTTCTACAAAGTCAGTTCAGAACGCCCCTGGCCAGGGTTCAGGTGTCTCCAGACTTGCCCCTTCAGATCCTAGAAAGGCCCATGCTCTAGTATATGGTCTATCCCCTACTTTCAAAACCAACATTGTTGGCTTCCTGCCCTCTGGACTCTGACCTTCCTGCCTCTTTCTTTTCAGGACAATATGATCACATCTGGGACCTCCTGATAACTAGGGCCACCCTTACCTCAGGGTCCTCAAGTGGTCACACCTACAAAATTCTCTTTGCCACTTCAGGCCCCATGTGAACACAAAGCAGCCACAGTAGGGCAGGCCCTATACCCAGGGAGCTGTAAGACACAGATTGTCTGGCCATTGCTGGTTCAAGGATGGAAGATGTTCTTGGGCAGTGTCTAGGGCCTGAGCATGTCTAGGTGGGTGCTGGATTTTGCCAAGGCTTCTGTGTTTTTCTAGTGGGTGACAGGAAACCTGTAGGTCTGGAGACTTAAAGATACTGTACAACATGAGGATCCCAAGAGAGAGAGTGGCAGGAAGGACTGAGTCAAGACTGGGAGACCAAGTAACTGGAACACAAAGACTGCTTACTTTGTAACCTGACAGAGCTGAAGCCCTGTCCCTATCCTCCTGTGTCAGTGGTGACAGAGCAAACACATCTGGGAGAAACTGCCATCCCATTCCAGGCAACAGTCATACCTAGAACTGCTTGTTGGGATGTGCACGTAGAAAGGTGACTGAGACTGAGTACAAGACCCGGCTGGGGTCAGTTTCCTCCAGCACCGGCACGTCATTCTGCTGTCTGATTGTCTCCAGGGGCTACTTCCACCCACCTGTAGGCCACTGAAGCCTTGGTGGGACCTCACTTCTGTCTGCCTCCCTTGGACAAAGGCCTGAGTGCTGTGTTGGCTGGACCTTCCAAGTGCCTGTGTGTTTGCTTAGGGTGGCTGGGTGAGAGTTGCCCAGGAGCTGGAGTTGCCAGGCCAAAGCCAAAGTGGAGAGAGGTGAAGCAGTTGCTGGCCCTGGTGGGTGGGACTAAGGCTGGCGAAGTTCTCTACATGTCTGTTTCTTTTGCATTTGAACTTTGTCCAAAACAGATTCCACCCCAGCCTTTTTCTTGATCTTTTTGAGGCTCTTGCTGTATAGCCCAGCCTTAACCTGGAGCTCCTAGCCCATCACTACCTCTGCCTCTCAGGTGCTGGGATTATCGTTCTGAGCTGCCACACTGGACTCAGAACAGAAACATGTTTGCTGTCGGATGATGCAAGCCTGACGACCTGAGTTCACTCTCTGGAACTACATAATAGGAGGAGAGAAGTGACTCTACAAAAGTTGTCCTCTGACTCCCAACCCCGCCACCACCGTCCTACACACCCCTATGTGTATGAGCATGGATGCCCTGCATAGTTGCTGGGTGTCTTCCTCTACGCTCTACTTTATGTATCCTGCCTGCCTCCTTCCCTTGTCTTTTGTGTGGGGGCTGGGGTCTGAAGTGAGGTCCTCAGCGCTAATGTAGGGAATGCTTTACCCACTGAGCCATCATCTCTTTGACCCCTATGACAGCTTTTCAGGAGGACTAGCTCCCTAACAGTGGTGGACCCTGAGCACATCCTGGACATGCATGCATACTGTCAGCCAGACTCTATGAAGAATTGCAGCAGGCTTCTCTAGAGTTAAGAGTCAAAGACAGACAATTAGAATATTTCGACCAGGCTTAGTGGCACACGCCTTTAATCCTATCACTTGGGAGGCAGAGACAGGTGGATCTCTGTGAGTTTGAGGCCAGCCTGATGTACAAAGTGAGTTCCAGGACAGCCAGGGCTACACAGAGAAACTTGGTCTCGAAAAACTTAAAAAAAAGGAAATTGCCAGGTTTTCTGGCCCGAACAGCTGGAAGGGAATCAAGTACAGCAAAAGCATGTTGTGATGCTCTGCTGTGGGGGCTTTGACCGCTTCCACCTGTAAGGCATCTCAGGTGGCATAATTGTCTCCAGCAAAAGAATAAAGTTGGCGGGGGTTACAATGGGTTATAAAATGAACAAATGAATGAATGAATGAATGAAAAAAAGAATGAAGTTGAAGTCTTGCCAGGCACCAAACAAAATTAATTCGAATGGATTAGAGGTTTGGACATAAGAGCCAAGGTTTAAAACTCCTGGGGGCAGTGTAGAGGAGAGAACAGAAATTCACGACATTCAACTTGTCAGTGAAAACCAAAGGGAAAACAGACAGATTGCACTTAATGAAAATGTAAAGTCTTTGTGCATCAGAATGTGACTGACTCACCAATGCCACATCCACTCAAGGTATCCTGTGGATGTCAAAGGCTGCAATTTTTGGCAACACTGTCTTAAAATAAAAAGAGCTGGATGTGGTGGCGCATGCCTTAGCCCAGCACTCGGGAGGCAGAGGCAGGTGGATCTCTGTGAGTTCAAGGTCAGCCTGGTCTACAGAGTGACTCCAAGACACCCAGGATACATAGAGAACCTGTTTGGGGGTGGGGGTGGGAGAATGATTATAACAGAAATGTTGGGTATGCTTTAAAAAAAAAGACTCAAGGTCAACTTTGAACTTTCAGCAATCCTCCTACCTCAAACTTCCAAATTTAAGTGCTGGGATAACAGATGTCATAGACACCATCAACAGTGAATGAGCTACTGAAAGAAAAAGTCACCAGCTGTGTCTTTTATTTCATACATAAAGCACTGCTTTGAATTTTGCTGTGGCATGTATTACTTTTTCAATTAAAAAATCAGTCTAAAGCCGGGTGGTGGTGGCGCACGCCTTTAATCCCAGCACTTGGGAGGCAGAGGCAGGCGGATCTTTGCGAGTTCGAGGCCAGCCTGGTCTACAAAGCGAGTCCAGGACAGCCAGAGCTGTTAAACAGAGAAACCCTCTCTCGAAAAACCAAAAAAAAAAAAAAAAATCAGTCTAAAATGGTTAAGATGGCCAGGCGTGGTGGCGCATACCTTTAATCCCAGCACTCAGGAGGTAGAGGCAGATGGATCTCTGTGAGTTCAAGGCCAGTCTGGTCTACAGAGTGAGTTCCAGGACAGCCAGAGCTACACAGAGAAACCCTGTCTCCAAAAAAAAAAAAGGGTTAAGATGGTAAATGTTGTACTAATGTATTTTACTACCATTGCAAGATTGTGAGGATGTGTGTGGTAGGGTGGATTTTGTGTCAGAGATGAGGCAGAAGATGTTATGGGGAAGGGCCCCAGGGAGACTTAGAGGTGGCAGGAAAGGAATATGAGCAACATGTCACAAGAGGACCCTGGACACTTTGGCCTGTATCCTTTCAGCTGTCTGCTCCACTCCCCTCAAGAGGTAAGATGAAGCTGCTGAGGCCTCCTCATTATATCCCTGGGGTGTCATGGCAGGTCTCATCCCTCCTGGTGTGTCCTAGGAGGCTCTCTTTGGGCAGGTACCCAGCTCTGAGTCACTCCTTAGGGACACCTCTCATTATGCTCCTGCTCCTGGGGTCCCTTTCAGGGCCCTCCAGTATACAAGACACAGTCCTGATTTCTGCACTAGGACTGGGCTCTCTCCACCTGTTTCTGTGAGCTGATCTCCCCACATGTCACTGTAGACTCTGGGTCTCCAGGAGACACCTGTGTGTGGACTCTGGAACCAGGAGCCCCAGGTCTCTCTGCATGTTATCTGGCTGTGGACAGTTCTCACCTGCCGTCATCAACTCTGTTGTTCTGTCCAAAGAAATTTGGTGACATCAGAGGGGTCTAGTATGCTCACATACAGGCCCACAAAAGTTAGGCCAAGCCTGTGAGTCTGTATATGGTGGTGAAATTAATATGAGCCCTAGTTGTGCTGCTGACATCTTTGACCTGCAACTGATGCAGCAGGTCCAGGCTCTCCCTGGTCAGCTTAGAGCTCCCAGGTGGCTAAGAGTGGTGGTGTGGATATTGTAACCAGGTGGTCAGGACCTAGGCTTCAGATGCAGCTTGGAGGGTAGAGCTCAGAAAGGTGAAAACAGGGTTGTCTTTTACCCTGTTGGGATGCTCAGACACTCACATGTCCAGCCAGAAGAGAGGTGCTGGGGTAAGGCCCACCTGGCTTACTAGCTACTTCTATCCTGCATTTGCTTTAAGGGTGTTGACAGGGGGCACCAGCATCCCCAACTTCCTATGAGGCCTTGAGTCTTCTGCAGTCTGTCAGTAAGTATAATCTTCAGTCATAGGTGAACATCTAAGAGCCAGGTGACACTACCCTACTCCGCCCCCTCTCCTCTCATGTACCCATTCCACAGGCATTACAGGGTTACCTCTTGCCACAGGGCTTGTGCAGACTCAGGGCCAAAGTGAACAGAGGGCTGGGGTCTGCAGGACTTCCTGGGGCAGGCAGCTGCTGGACCAACTGCATATAGTATGGGGGACAGTGGTCAGCCCCTGCTTCCCTTTCATTCCTGAGCTCCACTCCTGTGTGTAGGCAGCAAAATGGCATAGCTGATCTAGCTCCCATCCTCCAAGGGCACCCCCCCCTTGTGGACGTGCTCCTGACACCTCAGACTAGTGGCTGGGCCAAGGCCCCACATTCTTAACCTCCAGGTGCCCCTGGGTCTCAAAGGGAAGCAGTTCAGCCCAGAGCCTTCGCCTGCTGGTTTCTGCAGGAGCCCACCCGGAAAGTGCTGGCCACGAACAATGCCTGCGTGTGACAGGCTTTCCCTCTGTGAGAGAAAATAGTTCCATAGAATGGCAGTTTCCTGCATTTGTGCCTGGGCCTGAAGGGGTGACTCATGCCCCAGAGCCCCTCCCCACCCCCAGCTCCCAGGCACAGTAAAGGTCTGTCTTTCCCTGCAGCCCCTGCTCTCTTGCGCTTATTCCTTTCCCAGTACCGGGGATCCCCTAGGCTAGGAGACAACATGGGGGCTTCTTATTGTAAGCCTAGATTCACATGCCAAGAGCTGGGTGAAACCATTGTGGGGGATGCGGTTAGAATGTCCAGAGACAAAGGGAGAGAAGCCAGTGCAGACTCAGGGCCAAAGTGAACAGAGGGCTGGGGTCTGCAAGACTTCCTGGGGCAGGCAGCTGCTGATTGGGTCACTGTTCTTTGGACAGGGTCCTGTGATAAGGACTGGCTGTGGTCTGCATGGAAGAGAACAGTGTGCGAACATCCCTTGACATGAGAAGGGTGAGCAGTGGCAGTCAATTACGTCCCCATGAAGTCATTCTGAGTGGCATTGTAGCCCTGAGATGGCTTTCTGGAAGAATGAATGCAGCTTTAGGAGAGTTGACAGCCACTCCAACTCGTGTTAATGCAGGGGGGTCTTTTCAGACCAGAACTGTGAGGGCACAGCCTGTAAGGTTACCCGGCTCTTCTAGCAGGCAGTTGTCACATGGGCAACATGCTTCACCTCCTGGCATACTATGTGCTCCAGGAGACCACTAGCTGCGCTCTTTCAGGCCTCAGCCTACCAGGCTGCCTTCCCAGGTCTGTTTCTAATGTACTGTAGTCTTAAGGGAGAGTGAGGGACTCATGCTACCCACCTCTAGCCTAGTGTCCCTGCCTGGCCAGTCCCACTTGACCACCTATATCCCAGGTCCTCTGAATCTTCACCTTAGCCTCTCTTCCGATTCTTGCCCCTCTTCTAGGGGCACCACAGTACTCAGAAACAATGGCTCCAACCTCCTAGGGTTAACAGTGGTCCCATCTCATGCTGCCTCCCCTCTCATCTCCAAGGTCCCTGGCTCAGGCAGGGCTTTCCCTACCTCCTCTCTCAGACCTTGTGACCTGCAGCTACTCACACTGAAAGCTTCCATACTTCATTCATAGGCATCAGTATGGTAGGGCTTCCATTACTAGAGGGTTCAGTAATGGAAGGTACCTGCTGCTTGTAAAGGGCCACTAGGTTCTGTTCTGTGGGATGCTGTTTGCGCACGTCTTCTTCCGTCAGCACAAACTTCATATCGTGGCTACAAGACATGCCCAAAGGGCAAGGATCTGGATGGGCATGGAAAGGAGCTGCTGAGATGCTCATCAGCTCACCTTGGGCACTCTCGGCCCCTCTCTGTCTTGAGGTATGTAGGGAGGCTCTACTTATCCCATGGAAGCCTACCATCCCCAGACACTTGCCGTACTTTTGTGATATCCTGGTGTCTAAAAGAATCCAGGGCAGACACAGGTATTCTGACTTTTTGGACAGCAGGATCAGCTCTGCCCACTTGCCTAAGCTCTTTGTTGCAGACCCCTTGTATGAAATCCCTATTAGAAATATCAGCATGAGATCCTGATTTTAACTGGGGACTGAGGTCTGGAAGAGAAATGGTCAGAAGGGAGGGCAAGTACTGTCTTGCTCTATTCTAGGTGGTCATGGGCAGCTGGGTAAGGACTGTAGAGCAGAGGGCAGACTCCTCTCTTCCACCTGACTCAGGCCAGGTGTGGGCCCTCGAGAGATGGGGAGTCTGGCAGGCAGGACCACAGCCAGCCAAGGATCCCCACAATGCCCAGGAGAGGGAGCGACAAGAGGACTCACAGTCCGTGCCACAGTCCCTTTTTTAGTTGAGTCCCAATGGCTTCTTCCTGCAGGGGAGGCAGTAGGAGTGGAGTTTCCACGCCCGGATATCTGAGTTCCATCCGAAACAGCGGTTCTTAACTTCTCTGAGCCGGTGACCTTGTGCCCGGGATCAGCAGGAGACAGCCGACCTGGAAGGGGCATCCCAGTCTGGGGATCTTCCGCGGCCCCCTCCCCCAGCTCTATAGGACCTGATCTCATGAACTCAGCCCCCACCGCCACTTCGCCAGGAGGAGACATTCCGGCTCTCCCATCCACTCAACAGGCTGCGGACGGAGCCGAGCCCCCGAGACAGGACCCCAGGCCAGGCTGGCCTCCGCATTTCGGTTTCCTGCCGCCCGCCCCCTGCTCGGTTCTGCAGGAAGTGGCCGCCTCCTGAACAAAGGGGCCGGCGGACAATGGCCATTGAATTGGGCTGGGGCGCTCGTGCGGGGACAAGCCACCAGCTGCCCGCGCTGATAAGACCTTGCACGCTGGGCACAGAACGACAAGGAACCGAGCGCGCGTCCCTCCCCACCATGCACTTCCACGGTGGCCCACCGAAGGGCTGTGCGACGTGAAGCCCATGGCGCGCCTAGGCCTGCGCGTAGGGGACCAATGGGGAGTCGGCGCGCCCCACTATTGAACCAATCTCGGGAGCGCGCGGGGGAGCCACCCCGCCCAGAGCCTGGCACAACTCACAGCTTGGGTACTGCCTCTTCTGGCTCCTCCCCTAGGGCTGTTAGCTAGCGACTCCTCTGGTGCTGTCTGATACCGCTGACCAGTGCCTGGCTCCTGTGAAGCTCTTGAGAGCTGATGTGATGTTTTGATTTTTATTTCTCTCAAAGTCTCAGACGTCATCCGTCTTGATGCCGGGAAACGTCCTCGTAGAGCTGAGCTTCTCTCGCATTGTTTTGAGCGTCATGGATTCCTACGTGGCAGGCAGTATCACCTGGTTTTCTGCAAGGGTTGAAGTGTTTGAGGCTGCTGGCTAGATTCTACAGTTATGCGCACAGCAGGGGCCATGCAGGAACAGCATCTGCTCCGGACAGACACTCCCTTTCCTTGACACCCTTTACCCTTAACATGAAGGCAGGGCCATTAGAACCCAGGCCAGATTCCTGCTCCTGGCAACACTGAGGGCTATCCAACAGACAGATGCTGTGAGCCCTCTGAGGCCCTATCAGGAAAACGCAGCTCCTTGGGCCTCCTCGGCTCACACCTAGATCCAACCCCATAGGGGAGGGGAGTTGAAACGTCTTTTTTCCAAGTCCCCAAGTCCCTACCCTAATCTGGGGCGGCTCTGAATGAGCCCACAGAGCTGTGATTGGCAGGCACCTGTTGTCAGAAGCCATGGGGGAGGGATGGCAAGTGTAGAGGCAAAAGCTTTAAGTCTAGGGTAACTGAGACAGCCTCTATTCCTAGGCAGGGTGAGATGGCCCTGCTCATTTCCAGTCTTGCCAGACTCCAGGCAGATGGGACAGAGAAGGGGCTCCTTCCCTTGGCACTGCCCAGCCCACAGCATTTCCTGCTTCATCTGCACCAGCAAGCACTCCCTCCCCCAACAAGTTCGGGCCTGCTGGCTGCTCCCCTCCCTCCTGGGGAAAACAAAACAAAACGGAAGAGCAGGATGCAGTGAGTGGGGACAGAGGGACCCTCAGAGACTGCTGAGGCCCACCCAAGAGGGCTCTAACTCAGCTCTGGAGGAAGGGAGGGAGCAAGGAAGGCTTCTTGAAGAAGGGAACAGAGAAAAGATGTAACAGCAGCACCAAAGTAGATACTAGGGTCAGTGTTGGGGAAAAGGCAGCACATAGGAGTGGCACATGGTGCTGGAGGACTAGGGGCCTCATGAGACACCCTTAGTCCATCTACTCCACTTGTGCTGTTTGGAGCTATTATGTTGGCAGCCCTGGGGGAGGCCAGCCCAGGCAGGGAACATGCCCATGTGGTAACCACTTGCCAGGGGCTCCACAAGCTGGGTGGGAGTGACTTAAGACTATGATACCTGAAAGACAGTGCTGGATGTGCGGCCTTAGTGGTGCAAGGGTCAGACTAAGCAGTCCCTCCGTGGCTCTGTTGGTGAGCAGGCTGGGTGGTTGTAGTCATAGTATGGCAGAGTGCTGAGGTATGGGAGGACTGAACTCATTGGGCAGCACTGAGAGGCCACCACAGATTGGGCTTTTGGTGTTCTCAGTAGAGTCACACCAAAGACTGGGTTACTGTGACCTTCCTGGGGGTACCCCATCTCATGGGTACCTGTGCACTCCCTATGTAGCCTGGTTAGGTTGATATGCTTGCTCCATTCTTTGCCTCCTTGGGCTAGCATTGGTCACTTTCTCCACACTGCCCCGATTCGAAGACCCTTCTCCTGGCAGCTGAGATGCCTTGAACCCTTTAGGGTTTTTGGTTTTTTGTCATACTATTCAAAGGTACAGCCAGATAAGTCATGGAACGAATGTGTCCTGTTTTGTGAGACATCCAGGTCAGGCTGTGGACACCTGGGCCTGCAAAAGTAGATGCTCATAGGTCTCCTGGCCCTACCACTTAGTCTGCAGGAAGTGGGAAGCCCTTGGCTTTCAACCCTGTCTTTTATCAGCCTTCATGGCTTCCTGCCATAAAAGTGGCCTGCTCCCCCACCTTGGCGCCAGGACGTCGGGTCAGTGGTGACTCACCCAGCGCCCAGAATGAGGACGCCTTGGCCCCATGTCCTCCTGCCTACCTTCACAGCACTTGTGCCTGGCCATTAAGTCTCACAACAGGCTGGCTTCTTCTCTAAGGTCCTCATAAGCAGGGCACACCTCTGCTTCTGGGCCATGAGCCTGCCTCTGCTGATCTGCTCCACTCTGCAAAAAGGAGGACATCCTAATCTCTGGGCACTTCCTACCCACAGAGACCCAGGCTATCCCTTGTCATGGAGTCCTGGCCACAACTCCCTAAAGAGCCTACAGCTCCAACAGTCTTCCCTTACCTACCCTCTGTTGCTACCTGGGTCCCAGGGATGTGGAGACCTGCCTCATCTGGACACTTAAAGACTTTTGTGCCCTGTTTTGGTCTGGCTCTGGGAAGATGTTCCAGTGTAACCCCTACATATTTCCCACCCTAGGGCCTCAGGAAGGCTTTCCAAGCCCCTTTCCACCCTGGGGCCTGCATTCCATGGGCTTGTCTCTGAGTATTAGTGAAGTGTTAGCAGAACCCCGTGGCATGCTGCCCCCTGGCAAAACTGATCCTCTACCTTCACCTCAGTGCACCCTTTGCTCAGCAAACTCCAGGATTGCAAAGCCTGTGTGTAAAGACAGGAACTGGGCTTGGGGAGAACAGAGAGGCCCTTGACTTCTACATCCAGGAGGCTGGTGGAGAAGTGGGGAGGCCAAGATGTCTGGGTGGGCTCTTGCCTACAGGGGAGACATCTCTCTCCTTTCTGCAGGGCTTGTGTTCGCCATGAAGTCCCTTGTAAGACCAGCAATCCAGCCCTCAGGGCTTCCTGCCTGTCTGCTGAGCCTGAATGTAGGTGTGATGGTTGTTAACTTGACACAAACCAATCACCCAGGAAGAAGCGATGTTAATTTCGACAGTTCGGTCTGTGGGCATGTCTGCAGGGCATTTTGTTGATGTTTCATGTGGGAGGGCCCAACCCACTTTGGGCCATGCCATTCCTGGGAAAGTGGTACTGGGTTGTCTAAGCAAGCTCAGCAAGCCCTTGATGAGCAGGATTGTAAGCAATCATCCTCTATGGTTCCTCCTCTGACTTCCTTCAATGATGGACTGTGATCAGAATATGTAAGCCAAAAGAGCCCTTTTCTCCCAAGGTGGGTTTGCTCAGTATTTTAAAATCACAGCAGCAGGCTGCAGAGACAGTTCAAAGTTGGAAGTACTATTGCTCCTGCAGAGGATACAGGTTCTTTCCCCCACATGGTGATTTACAGCAATCTGTAACTCCAGTTCCAGGAATCTGACCTCTGCAGGCTCCAAGCACTAATGTGGTACATAAACATGTATGCAGGCAAAACACACATAAAACTAATCAAGTGAAATTTTTAAAAAAGTCACAAGAGAAAGAAAACTGACAGTAGGAGTGGAACACCGATGTTACACCTAGCCTGCACATGGCTGTGTGCTGCCTGTGCCCATGGCAGTGACCCCACTCCAAGTTCTCATTCTGAGTCAGTCAGTGGGCTGGGAAATCTTGTTCTTGTACAGCAACTTGTCCAAGGCCAGGTTGGAACAAACCTACTGTAAGCCTCCACATGCTGGTAAGCCTCATCATCCTAGAAACTTTTTTTTTGGGAGGGGGGTGTTCAAAACAAGGTTTCTCTGTGTAGCCCTGGCTGTCCTGGAACTTGCTCTCTAGACCAGGCTGGCTGCCTGCCTCCGCCTCTTGAATGCAGGGATTAAAGGCATGGGCTACCATCACCCTGTCATCCTAGATTCTTCTGCCCAGAGACCCCTGTCCACCTTGCAGGACCCTGAATATAATGTAACAGAACCTATTTCTGCACACATGCCCATGAGCCTCTGTCCAGACCCTTACTTGAGAGTAGTCTTTGCCTTCTTCACCCCACATACTGTGCTTGTTCAGGGCACCTTCCAGCTCTCCATCCCATTCTATTCTTCCCAGGCACTGCTTTGGGTTTTGTTTTTGTGTTTTGTATGGGCTTTTTTTTTTTTTTTTTTGGAACAGAGGAAGGCCAGTATGCAACTCTACTCAGGTACTGCCTGGCTATCTAGCATAGCTCCATTTTTGGGGGCTGACAGAGGGGACACTAGTTTAAACCCGCTGGGGCACTTGCTTTCTATCACACCTTCCCCACTTTGAGACAGAGTCTCTGTGTAGCCCTAGCCTTCCTGGAACTCTCTCTGTAGACTGGGCTGACCTTGAACACAAAGACCCACCTGCCTCTGCCTTTCTAAGTGCTGAGATTAAAGGCGTGTGAACCCACTGCTTGGTCCATTACCCATTTTTTTTTTTTTTTAACCTCCAGTTGGAGTACAGTTTG
>CAJQZJ010001511.1:19370960-19381329 GCA_907164525.1 Lophiomys imhausi
CTTTCCAGGAATTAGGAGGTAGCTCAGACCAGTGGAACCAGCAGCAAGTGCTCCTCAGGTGACTGCTTTAACGGTGATGAAAGCCACTTCGGCAAGCCTAAGCCATTTCTGAACACATCCTGAAGAGAGCGTGCTGACCCTGCTTAACCTCTACCTCATATCCTGCACCTCCAACCACTGTAGTCTGACCTTGCTCCTACCCACGCTGTGTCATTTCAGCAGCGGTCAGTCCAGCTCCTCTGGGCAGGGGAGGCTGAACATTCCTCAAGGTATGCTGTGTGGTCAGGCCATGATGATTTCCCCAGGTTCTGCCAAGGCAGGTGTTGTTCACAACCTTCACACTGTGGACAGGAGTTACACCTGCCTTCAACTCACCAGGATTAACTAGACCTTCTCTCCAGAATCCTCCAAACTTGGCCCAAGTTGGGGCCTCCTGGGCCTGCCAGGCCTCCATCTAAGCAGCACGACTGGCCTGAGAATTCAGCTTTGCTCAGGAGCCAGAGACTCCACTCTGCTGCCCTCAAGCTGGGCTGGTACATAAGGTGCACCACCCACTACAGACCTTTGGAAGTACCTCCATGCTCCTCCCGGCCAGGGTCAGCCGGGAGCACGGCAGAATGGTGCTCAGACAGGCTAGACCCAAGGTCAGGTTGAGGATTGGAAGTGGGTGATAGTTGGAATGAATTGGGTCTCACCAGCTTGGGGCCACTGCCCTCATGGGTCTTAGCCAGGCCCATTGTTTGGGGACAATACCTCCCCTGAGCTAGGTTCCCCTCCCAACAGGAAAACCATAAAGTCTCCCCATTACCACTGCCCACGGCCCCTTTGAAGGCCTGGGCAGGCCTCAGGCGCCAAGTGCAGCTTGGAACCTGGCCCCACCCTTTGCCAGCCTGCACCAGCCCTGGTGCCCTAGGGACTAGATAGCCCTTCAGGCTACAGACACAGGCTCTGACCAAACAAACAGTGGCCCACCTCACTAGAGCTCAGTAGTATGTCGAGATCCGAGTCCCTTTCCCAAAGGTCCTCCCTGAAAACCACGATGGGCTGGAGACCCTTATCCTCATAGCTTATTCCCCATAGAATGGAGACCCCCAAGCACTGTACCTAAAACTGACTTGATACCAAAGTGCCCTTAAGGGCACTTCTGCAGTGACTGAATCCTGTGAATGGGACAGATGAGGGGGTTCAAGGAGTGGTTTCTCAATTTTCCTCATGCCGTTACCCTTTAATACAGTTCCTCGAAGTTGTGGTAGCCCCCCAGCCATAAATTTTCATTGCTACTGTAATGAATCGTAAATATCTGTATTATCTGATGGTCTTAGACTACCCTGGGGGAAAAAAGTTGTTTGACCCCCAAAGTTGCTACCCGCTGGGTTAGAGGGCTCTGACTGCAGGGTAAACACCTTAGGACTAGAGAAGCCTTGGATGTGTGTTGTTCCGGGAGCTGTGTGCCAGCCCACATCCTCTCACTAAACTTGGCTGGCTCAGGGGCTCCCCCTATTTGTTGGACTGCAGTGTATGGAGGGGCTGGGTCCAGTGGTAGAGCCAGTCCACTGGACCCCCCAAGCAGTGAAAGTAGAGGTCAGCTCTGACTGCTACAGTATGTCCAGAGAGGTCCTTCAGAAAGCAGTGCTGCACACAGCCACTAGAGGGTGCAGCCAAGCCAACAACTCAGGCTTGTGGCCAAGTACGCCCATTTGCTGCAAGCTGCTCATCATGTACCTGGAGGTATTGAACCTGCAGTTCAGTCCCAATGTTTTCTCTTCATTGTGCCCTACTCACTTCTGCCCAACTGGCCTGACATGTGCGTCTAGCTCACCTGCCCTGTTGTTTCCCCACCTTCACTGGGGTTTACAGGCCCAGGGCAGCATAAGCTAAGGGTTCTGGTCTGTGGTCCCACAAAGCAATGGTACTGAATATTAAACTCCACCTAGGTCAACACCACCAGGGGTGGCTCAGGTAGCTACTGTCTTAAGTGTACACTCTCATTAGTGACTAAACTCATGCTTGCTGGCTTCCAGGGCAAGGCACACAACCTTATAGGTCATGTAGAGACCCCAGTCCTGACAGGGATAAGCAGATTTCCAGGACCTTGGGGAACAGGTGTTCCTCCAAGGTGCTCCCAGGCAGGGTTACCCAGGGCTTGCTTGGAATAAGCCTGTTGGAGTAAGTAAGGGTCCTCAGCTGGGCCCCTGGACTCTTGGAGGTTGCTAAGGTAGGCACAGAGGAGTCGGACAGGAGAGCCAAAGTAGGCAAGAGTGAGGACACCCTCAGCAGGGACCACCATTGCCATGTGCAACAGTAACCTGTACTGCATGTCACCACACCTGGGAACAGCCAGAGGACCTCACTCATAGGGTATGGAAACTACCTGGTGCCTTCCACCCCAGCAGTCACAGAGAGGGGCTGAACTGGGGGAAGTCAAGCAGGTTTCTTGTCTCAGAGCTTAGAATGTCCCCTGTACCCAGGAGAGGCTCAAGATTTGGGTTACTACAGGCTTGCCCGACAAGGATTGCACCCCAAGGCTTCAGAGACTGTGTCTCAAGGAGGGGCAAATGAAGTCAGATACTCCCCTCTACACTGACTTAGGCAGGATATTCAGTTCCAGTTGGGGTATGCCCAGAGCTTGCAACGGCTGTGGAGGGGCTTTGGGGTATAGGTCCAGCAATCTAGAGGGGCTTGGCTACCTAGACCCAGTTCCAGCTACTGCCTATAACCCCATTATCCAGGACCCCTAACTCAGCCTGAACTGGTGAGCAGAGAGCAATTAGAACCCAAGTTATCCAACATGCAGGAAGCAATCCATAGAGGGGTACAGAATGGTCCTTCAGTCCCCCCCTTTTTTTTTTTTTTTTTTTTTTGGTTTTTCGAGACAGGGTTTCTTTGTGTAACAGCTCTGGCTGTCCTGGACTCACTTTGTGGACCAGACTGGCCTCGAACTCACAGAGATCCGCCTGCCTCTACCTCCCAAGTGCTGGGATTAAAGGCATGCGCCACCACCGCCCAGCCAGTCCCCCTTTCTTTACTTAACTCCTGCTCTATGCCTCTTAGAAAGGAGGCCAGGGAGAAATACTGGGTCTGACAGGTATCCTAAGTTCCAGGCACCCCATTCCCTCCAGTAGGAACATCCATTGAGGCCCTGCTTCTCTGGCCTCTGGAGTTTATTGCAAGGTCCCTGGCATCTAACCAAGCATCTGGTGACAGCTACTTCAACCCCAGAGGCCTCTTCAACCAAAGATCAGAGGGTGGCAAATATCCGTCCATCTGGCATGCCCCATTCCACTCATCTCTCTCCCACTGGTTAAGGTGTGTATGTCCTCTGGGTCCTGCACATGTATCTGAGCAAAGGACATGGCCAAAAGAGGTACATGGTCAGAGCTCATTCTCCACCTTCTAACCAGGTATAGGAGTGTCCTACCCGCCCCCCCAGGGCTTATTTTACTCCTTCTCCAGTAGGTGTACAGCTGGGCAGCAGGGTGAACCAACTGGATTAGAAAATCAGGGTCCAGGGTAGGCTGGACAAGCCTCTTACTGGGCCCAACAGGTTGGGAAGGAACATCTCCAAGTGGGAACAGTGCCTCACAGCCTTGCATGGCTATAACCTCTCGTTCTGTGGCCCAGCTCCTGTAAGCAGTCCCAGATACCTCTAAAGACAGGCACACACTTGGCTTGGTCAGGGTTATCAGGAACCTTACTGACTCTGTTACTGTCTTGCCCCTTTCTTTTCTAAGGTCCAGTGTGGTGAGGCCTGGTTCTGTCCAGGAGGCTGCCTGAGGCACTGTTCTGCACTCTGGGAAGATCCCAGGCAGGGGGATCCTGCTGTGATAACCCCAGTCAGAAAAGAGCACAAAGAAACAACTAATTGCATGGAGAATGGGGTCATCCAGACCCCATGGCTCCTTGAACCTCACATTAGTGCTGGCGGTGACTCAGACACAGCCTGCGACCTCAGCTCAGAGGCCTTCAACACTTCACGGCTGCCCCCTACTGGGACCTTACTCCTCAAGCACCCAGGTCTCTCTCAATCATGTGACACAGGTCCCATCCATTTCAAGACCCTCTAGGGACAGTCCTCACTCACCACTGTCCCCCTCCCTCTGCCCCAACTTCCTTCAACTCTATCCATGGTAGTGCGGAACTCAATTACTTCACAAGGCCATTCCAGCCTTACTGGCCCTTGCTCATATCCCAGCATTGACAATCCCTCCTCCTGCTGTCTCCTGGGCAGACAAGGCACAGCCAGGGAGCAGGCCTCAGTTCTCATTCCAGGGTAGTTGTTTCCATCTCCTCAGCTTTTACCTCCCACCCCTTACCCCTGTACTCTCTCCATACCATAGTCAAGTCCTGCCATACATTAAGCATACAAACATCCTAAAAATAATCACCCCTACCACGGTTCTGATCTCACTTCTGTGAAGGGCCCTTGACTATGGTTGCACACTTCCACATAGAATCCAAAAAACATTTTCCAAACATTTCATCAAAATCACTTCATATCTGTCCTGCCCATCTACTTCCGTGTGCAGCTGCCAACTCATCATCTCAGGCCTGGCCTCCACCTCTTGGTCCGAAACAATCAAGAACTCTGCCTCAGCCCAGGTAGTGAAGACTCACATCCAGGAAAGGGAGGCCTGAGTTAACTGCACTGAAGGTAGTCCCTGGGCGTTCTCATGAAGAGACCCAGGAGACAGCTTGCAGGCTTCTTGGCAGAGGGTTCTGTTCAGGCACACTAAAGGCCCGTTCCAAGTGATGGGGCAGGACCAGAACCCAGAACTCCATACAGGCTGTGCTGGACATCAGCAGGAAACTGTGCGCAGGTGTAGGTGGTCTGCTGGCCTCCACTCTCTGGGCTCTGCTGATGAACTTGACCCATCTGCTATTGGGTAACCTCAAGGGATCCTGGGTGCACAACTCATGAGTCCTAAGCAGGAAGCTGAGGCCTGTAATGCTCCTGGTAGTTCAAGACACTGAATGGGCGTCGCAGATGGTAGGGAGCTCCTGCCCACCTCAGCAGGAAGCTGGTGCTGCAGTTAAAGGCAGGGGCTCCAGACTATGGTAGCCTAGTAGAGAGCAGTAACTGCTGCATGCCTCCTGTCCAATACCTCTTTCTCCTGGATGAAAGGCAGGGCAGCGAACGCTGACGGCAGGCTAAGAGCAGGGTTCTGCTTCTTGGCTGAAACCCTTGTGCTTCGCTCTTCTGACAGGAGCACACAGTGCCTGCCTGAGGGTTTCTGGTGAGCAAGGACTAGTTGGCTAGGCCATGAAGTGGGATGCAGACCCAGCTACTCCCGGACCATGTTTCATTACACATGAACACACAGCTAGTTTCCCTTGATGGGCAAAAATATCCCTTACATTGCTCAAAACATGATTCCCAACAGGAAGTATGATGGGGGCACAACATGGCCATGGGAAGAGAGCTTCAATTCAAGTGGGGCAGTGCTTGACTGGTCGAGTCTCAGAAATCATGCCTGTGAGCTGTGGCCCCAGGGCCCATATGAGCCCATAAGACAGACAGATACACTGGAGTCCAGCACTCGGTCGCTGCTGCCTGGCCTTGAGTTCCTCTTAGTAGCCATCATCCTCATCACCATCACAGCCATAATCTGCAAAGCACAGAGAACAGTGGTGGAAGTCCAGGCAGCCCTCTGCTCCCACTGGGAGCCACTCTCATGCCCTCGGCTCCAAGCACCCCATTGCTCATTTCAAGGCCCCCCCAACTGAACAACCCTCGTTCCAATCTATTCTCAGATGTCTTTGGGGCTGGTGGACTGGTGTGTACCCTGTGGGGAGGCCTTGGCTCCTTGCTGGACACTGTGAACAGTGTGGTCAACCCGTGACATTTCCCTACTGGCTAACCAGCCCTGCTGCTGACTCCCAACAAGCCCAAAAACCATGACCTTCATAGCATATGTGTCACCTTCCCCCATGGAGCTGGCCTCCTAGCCTTTGCCTAGTTCCTTTTAACATATTCAAGGTCCTCAGAATCAAGATGGCCAATTTCCAATGTCCTTATTCAAATCTTTTTTTTTTTGCAGAGAGAAGCTTAGTTTGTAGCCAGTAGGCTCACCCTTGGGAGTTACTCGGGTGAATGGCTGTCTTTAGTTTTGGGCGCCCGTCACGGCTCTACCTACCATTGCCACCCATCATCTGTAGAGCACTGACGCAGGGTTCTCCGTCCTCTTCCTCGGCGTCCTCTTCATCTGCATCCTCGTCAGGATGGTATGACACAGGGCCACTCTCCACCAAGACTGCCGATGGCTTGATGGGCTCAGCTCCCAAGGCAGGGGAGCTTAAGGGCAAGGCCTGCAAAAGGAGGCCCAACTCTGGTATGATAGCAGTGTGCTGCCTCCTGACTGTAAGGGACCCACAGGTTCTCTTAGCCTGGGCATGGGCATGCCTCAGAGCTCCTGCCCCACACCTGAGCTATTCAGAGGGCCAGCCTGCCTCCTAGTATCCACTAGCTCCTTCTGGTCTCTGGAGCTATGAACTCCCAGCCCTCCTTTTCCCAAACACCGTTATCAGCTGAGGGAGGGCTCTGTGGAATGCCACCTAGCCTCTGCCTATACTAGTCCACAGTGGGCGTCAGCTCACCCTCAGCTCCAGAGCAGTGGCATGTAATTGGGCCTTACTACATATGCCTGCTCTACTTGTGACCCAGAAGCCTTCACACCCTAAGCTTCAGGATTCTCTGCTGGAGCCAGACCAGCACTGGAGCAGCAACCAGCTCGGCCTCTCCCTGCCAAGCCTGATGGCAACTTGTGATCCTGAGGCTCTGCCCCAGCTGTGTAGAACAACATATACCTCTCCCACAGCTGCCTTCTTAGCGGGCGGTGCAGATACCAGAGGCTTTAACCTGAAAGAAAGTACAGAAGCAACTTCAGTTCAGGCTGATGTGAGAGAGAGAGAAAATGTGTGTATGAACCACATAGGGACAGGCTCACAGTCTACAGCCTCAGTTCCTAGCTGCCTGCTGACCATCACTGACTGGCCGGACTGAGGACCTTGACCAGGCAGACATATGGTGTCATGGCAGGTCCACCTACACAATGGGGACCACCCTTGCCGCTCCACTGGTCTACCCTTCCTAGAGACAGGGAACTTTTACTATTCTGCTAGTTTCTCATCATGGTGGGCTTGGCATCCACTCAGGGCACACAAGGAAGACCTCAGTGGTTCTGTCCATCTACCTGTAGATTGCAGCTTCATGCAATGTGCCTCTAGCAACATGGCTGCTCTCTACCTGACTGGGTTCCTGTCCATTCCAACACATCTACCATGGCATCTTACCCCAGTCTCTCTTCCTACCCTTAGACCTCCTGCTGACCTTGGGTCTCGCCTGCTCCTTAGTTTACTACCTGGAACATCATTGCTGCTGTGTCCATCCGTCGTCATCTAACCTGCTATCTTGCATTAATCAATCCCTCCCCATCATTCTGTCATGGGTAGGAGAGATATAAACACAATATAAAAATACGAGATCCATCAGGTACCTTCCTTCTTGGCCATTTGGTGGGCACCACAAAGCCAAGCCTCTGAACTATGTCTCCTTCCCTTTCAGACAGACATGTGAGATCATGGGCAGTGGCCATACACAAGATTCCTTCTGGTCCTTCTTCCAGTCTCCTGGGGCTATGAAGTCCCAGCCCTCCTTTTCCCAAACACGGTTATTTATTATCGGCTGAGGGAGGGCCTCACTCAGGGCACACAAGGAGGAACTCAGTGGTCTCATCCACGTACCTGTGACACAGCTGTCAATCTGTAGCCCTTGAGAGCAATGAGGATGAGCAGTAGACAGTTATGAAGGAGAGGAAAAGTGGACAAATGCACATCTACCCAGCCCGCCTCACAGAGCCACCTCATTACTTCCACTTTGGGCCTGCCTTCAACATCACTAGGCACTATAAACACAAAGCCACCTTTGATACCCATGTCCGCAAGAAACAGAAAGGTGGGTCACCCATACCAGAGGTCACAGGGACAGTCCTATCCAGGCCAGTGTAAGTAGGCTCTGGGCACGGGGAGGGTCAAGACTCCTTCCCTCTAAGGTACAACTATGTAGGCAGCCAAAGGCCTTGAGTCATGCTCTGCTGCTGGGGACCCTCTGAGGTCCAGTCCTGCTCAGCTATGACATACTAGGTAACCTCTGATGATACTGGAGAGGGAATCTCATAGCAGGCAGATGGCACAGAACACCTTAGCCAGGGAACTGAAGCCTTCTTATGGGTGCTCATGGCCTTTCGAGGAGCCATGTAGACCCGAGACCGATTGGCCAGGATCACAGAAGGTCTACAAGAGCCTACAGAACAAGCTTAGCCTGGTGTTGCTCAGTCCACAGCTTCAGCAACAATCTCCACCAGCCACAGGCCCAGGGAACCTCATTGCTGTCAATCTCTCAGCCTTGACCATAAATGCTCCATTTTTATAAATAGCTCATGGCTGCTGATCTCTAACCAGGGCAGGTGGAGGCTGCATGTGGGGTCTGGGCACTGTCTCTACTGAACTGAAGCCTGCCTGAGCGTGACCTGGGAAACCCAAGCGCCTGTGAGTAAGCCTGGAGGCACTGGGTCCACTAAGGGAGGGTTGCCTTAGACAGTGGGTAACAGCCACTAGAAACAACTGAGGCATGGAGCCCTGTGATCTTTCTCCTTTCCCTGCTGCAACTGCCTGAGCTGGCCATTCTGAGTAAAGGTGGAGACATGAGTGCAGGGTCTGGGGTACTCCAGCCTTGAGGCCTTCATAACCCCTCTCAGGATATTAGATATCCACAAACTTTGACTCTAGCAAGCTGGCCACATGACCACACAGAACCCTGAATCACTACCCTGGAACAAGACGCTCCCAGAACTAACAGTTGAGGCCTCGCTGAGCTTCAGCTTGGACCTGTGAGTGCTCAGAGCCATCACAGACTCTCTGTCCCTTTCTAGCCGCACTTATTCAGATAAGGATGGAGATACAGTAAACAGAATAATAATAAGCAGAACTAAGAATGCCTTCTGGGTGACCAAGGCAGGGGCCTAGGAGGTTAGGGAGGGCCAAGCCCTGGCTCCTGACCCATGTGACCTATCACTCTATCCCAGGAAGAGCTACAGTGGGGTTCACCCTGCAGTTCTCTACTTAGTAATCGCAGAGACAGATCATGTGGTCTTTATATTATGAAGAAAACAAGACCATGCTAACAGCAAAAGGAAACAACACAACAGAGACACAGATGTTTTGCTCCACTAAGATAAATGAAAGCATTTCTGGCTTTCCTCCTTGGACAAGCAATAGAGAATTCAAACATGGAGACTGAGCAGGTAGCACCTCACAGGAGGCTCAGAGCAGGTAGATGTCAGCCACACTGGGTGTCTAGCCTATCTCCAGAGTCGGAAAATGAACTATCTTGGGCCCTTATCAGGAAAGCTGGCAGCTACCACTCAAGAGTAAGTCATAGCACAGGAGCAGCACACACAGCTGAGAAACTCCCAAATGGTCCCCTAGTCAAGCTGCAGAGCAACACTGACCCAGCATGCTGAGGCTGGCCTACCTACTCTAGCCATGACTGATATCCTGTCCCTACAGACACATGTAACTGTGGCTGCTTCCTCCCTCCCAGCAGAGCCAATGCTGCAGCCTCAAGAGTCCAGGAAGGGTGTAGGTGTGGCAGAGCTGGAAAAGCCCATTTCCACTGAGTGTCCAACTAACTGCTTTCTGGGAATGGAGTAGGTCCTGCTGCTGCCAGGAGCCTTTCAACTCTGGGACCCAGAAATGAGTGAGGGATCAAGACACACCGACATCTGGACATGTCTCTTTAGCAGTCAGCATACAGTGTGGTTCCTGAAGCAAACAACAGCCCAGATGGGGGCCTAGTCCTCTGCTGGCTTCTGCCCTGGCAGACTCCCACTCCAAGGGGCAGGACAGTACCTCTTCCCCATGCTTGTCCCAGGGTCAGCATTACTCCGGCTAGCTGCTCTTTTCCTGCGTGACAGCTTCTTGGTGCTGGTACACTCTGGGGGCTGAGAGGCCTCTCTGGGTGGGCTTCCCCCACCCTTGCTGTTAAGGTCCCGCAGCACACTGTAGTTGATCTTGCTGGAGATTTTCTTCTGCTCCAGCATCTTCTCAATAGCCTCTCCAGCTGTGCTGGCCAGGATTGGCTCCCGGCGTTTGGAAGACTTCTTGGGCTGAATCAAACACAAAAGTAACTCCTTCTGTCATGTGCTAGCTTCACAACTGCCACCTACCCCTACCCACAGCTGTGGCCCATCCAGAGGGGCACAGGCAGCTGGCTTGGATCACCTTGACAGCTCCCAGCCCTGGCACCTGCTACCTCACTTTCTGCATATCTATCTATCTATCTATCTATCTATCTATCTATCTATCTATCTAT
>CAJQZJ010001511.1:19381339-19418735 GCA_907164525.1 Lophiomys imhausi
TATCTATCTATCTATCTATCTATCTATCTATCTATCTATCTATCTATCCAGTTAAGCCTTTCTTGTGGAGAAAAAAGGAAAGTGCCTCACACAGCATGGAACATGATGCCTAATGGCATGGGGTTTTGGGACCCACTTCCCTGCCCAAGTCTCTAGTCCTCCTTTGAGGCAGGTACCACTTATTCTCTCAGCCTCCACCCTGGACCCTGAGAAGGTTTGCCAGGATCACATCTTTTTCTCACTTGGCTCCTACAAAGTTCAGCCCCTTCCTAAGAGAACACTTGGTGGCTAAAGTCACAGAGGGAGCACCTGAGCCAAGTTACCAAGACTGTTTGCCTGTTACAAAGAATATGGTCACAGAGATAGGGGATTTTTTTAACTGATTAAGTGATTTATTTACTTTACATACCCATTATAACTTCCTCTCCCTCCTCTCCCCCTCACCTTCTCCTCAGAAAAGAGGAGGCCCCCCCCCCATGGATATCAACCAGCCTTGGCATATCAAGTTGCAGTAAGATTAGGCACATCTTCTATTGAGGCTAGACAAGGTAGCCCAGTTAGGGGAAGGGGATCTAAAGGCTTCTATATCCTCAACAAGGACCTCAAGCCCAAGGACCTCTGAGTCCAGCCCTGTATCTCAATTCCATCTGTCTTAACAGCTGTGTTGGATACTTCACTCCAAAGCTGGGTGGCACAACCATCTGTGATGGAGCACGCAACCAACACAACAACCTGGTAGTCAGGCATGCGGGTCCCATGGCTTCCACTGCCTATCCTAGGCAGGCTCCTATGGACACAGGGGAAAGGTGTTCCCAAAGGTCTCTCCTCCTATCAGCCAACACTAAGGCTGAGTTAGGCTGCCAAGAGGCACCCACCTTGTGCTCCTTATAGATGCCAAGCTCCTTTTCCTTCGCTATTCTTGCTTCTTTCTCTGTAAGGTGAACAAGATAGCTGGCTTCAGCAATGGACATGTTCCAGGACCTGGGCAGATGGATGGACGGTACTTACCCTTCTGCTCCTGCAGGTACTCAGCATTCTCCCGCATCCACAACTCCGCTTTTACTCGGGCTTCTGACTCGTTCAGGATGTACTGTGAGAAGCACAGTGAACTGGCTTCAGTTCTCTGAGGTTGAGCTCTCCAGTATTCCAAGATCTCTCAGCAACTAGTTTCCTATTTATATGCTTAAACTGTTAAAGGATGTGGGAAGGTCTCTCTTCAGCACAGAGACCTGTCACTCCTTTGTCTTTCTCTGCCAACTTCACACCACAATGTGAGCCAGTATTAATAGTTCCTAGGCCTCGTTAAGCAGATCTCTGAGATACATAGCCAAGTGTTAGTGTGCAGTCTGGGGCCCGTGATATTTGGGGATTAGACATGTACAACAACCTAGTAATGCAATGGGAGCCTTTCCAATATGGTCGTGGTGGGGTTGCTTGGGGTTTCAGAAGGAAGGACACATGACAGCTGAGGCTGCTTTGGAATGGAGTATGGAAGACGGAGCCCAGCGGCATGTCTGGACCATAGGCACTACACCGTGAGACCACTTACCTGTCAAGGAAATGTCTGAGAAAGCCACAAGACCCAGAGAGACTAAAGGTGAGTGATGGGCCCTGAAGCTAGGAACCCAACCCCACGTCAGCCTCTTACTTCCCGACCACCACTGGGGACACTAGGGACCAGGGAACCAGGGCTCACTTACTTTGTCAATCTCAAGGTCATCGATGCCACTGAGGTCCAACTCTCCGTCCCCTGAAGTGTCTTCTAGAGAGAAGAATCCCAATCAGTGTCACAGAGGCTGCCCTGGTAGACATTGTTCTCCGTGGGGATGCTTGGCATAGGCAGGACATATGAGGCGTCTTCTTCAGCTCTTAGGGCGACTTACTAGTGGTGAGACCATCCCTCAAGGCTCTCTCAGGTCTACTCCACTTCTCTTGCTTACTGCTCTGGGCTTCCTATGCTCAGATTACCTGCTCCCTCCCTCAAAAGCAGATACCCAACTGTCCTCTGCATACTTGGCTCACAGGTGAAACATTCTACCTCCCCAACTGAGAGATCTACCCCTCATGTGAGCCCCACCTCTGAATGGCTCCACCCACTTAAGAGGCCTCATCCTTTTGCAAAATGCAAATCTTTACCTGATCAGGGGGCAGAGCCAGGTTACAAGGATGAGACCAGTTACCCTTCCAGAGCCATTGGCGTCCCAGTCCTTCTTCATAATGAATTTTTGTTTTTTGTTTATTCGAGACAGGGTTTCTCTGTGTAACAGTCTGGCTGTCCTGGACTCACTTTGTAGACCAGGCTGGCCTCAAACTCACAGAGATCCGCCTGCCCCTGCATCCCAAGTGCTGGGATTAAAGGTGTGCGCCACCACGCCCAGCATTATTATTGTATTTTGTGTGTGCTGGTGTTTTGCCTACATGTATGCCTGTGCATCACGTGTGCAGTGCCTCCAGAAGCCAGAAGAGGGGGTCAGATATATCCTGGGACTAGAGTCACCCTGTGGGTGCTGGGAATCAAATCCTGGTCCTCTGAAAGAGGGCAATCCAATAACCATCACACCATGGGGCACTGACTGCTCTTCCAGAGGTCCTGAGTTCAATTCCCAGCACCCACATGGCAGCTCACAACTGTCAATAATTCCTGTTCCAGGAGATCTGATGTCCTCACACAGACATACATGGAGTCAAAATACCAATGTACATAAAATAAAAATAAATTATTAAAAAAAAAAAAAAGAAGAGGGCAATCCGTGCGTGCTCTTAACCTCAGAATCATTAATTACTTCAGCCCCCTCCCAAAGTTTTGAAGGTGAAGGCCAAGAAGGTGTAGGGATCTGGCACTGCTAGGTGGCAGAGGCAACTGCTGCTCTTTACTTTTCCCCACCACTCATGTTCAAGCTCAGCAGGTGATACTGACAGCCCAGGCTTTCCCACCCTAGCCAACAGGGAGGATCAGAAACAGCCTGATCGGGAATGGTCCTCCTCTACCTGCATGATTCCAGATTATGCCAGACCCTCTCTTAGTCATTTTGGTAGCCACTGAAGTTCAGGAGCCATGCCATGAGCCTGGCGGCCAAAGCAGCTGGACTAGAGGGAACTTATGATGGTAACAAGGCCAGCTGCCATCTCAGCATATTGGTACACACCCAGCTCTTTACCCTGTGATGGTTAGTTTTAGATGTCAACTTGTCACAATTTACAATCACCTAGGAAGAGGGTCTCAATTGAATAAACATCTTTATCAGGTTTATCTGAAGGCAAGTCTTGAGTGTTAATTGATCTAGAAAGATCCAGATCATTGTGGTGCACCACTCCCTAGTCAGGGAGTCAGTCCTAAATTAGGTCAGACAGGAGAAAGCTACACAGGAGCAAGGAAGCAATGACATGTCTCCTTTCTTTTTGCTATTGGCTATGGATGTGATATGATTAGTTGTTTGAGTTCCTGCCTTGGCGTCGCTGAAATTTTATACACACACACACACACACACACACACACACACACACACACACACACTATAGCCTGGGACTGTGACCCAGAGCTGTTCCCCAAAAGTTGCTTTTGACAGGACACTTATCATAAATGAATCTAGGGCACCCAGGGACCAGTGACTATTTTGAAGGGGGTTCACCCTAGCCCATGGTATTTCTGATTCAATCCATAGCAGGGACCATTCAGACTGTAAACGTCCCATCCCAAGGCACTCACTGGGGTCCCCACGTGGGGAAGAGATGCATTCTCGGATGGAGTCGGAGATGCCCAGGCTGGCTGCTGTGGGGAGGGGGCCAAGTAGGGACTCCAGGGCGAGAGGCCTGCTGCCCCCATCAGAGCCTTCTGCTGCTTCCAAGCCACCATCATCCCCCAGGAGCTCTCGGTAAAAGTCCTTGTTCATGTGGCTAGCGGCAGCCTCCAGCTCCTCATCCTCGGTGTCTTCCTCACAGAAAGGGCTGGATGTGGCATCCTCACTGGAGCCTAGGGACACACGATTCGCACACCACCTGTCAACCAGGCAGAAAGCCAGAGAGAACCCACTTTTGTAACAGAAACATTTTTGCAAAGCTGCAAAATAACCAAGAACACAAAAACTGCCAAAAAGCATGCCTTTTTCTGCAGTGAAGAAAGCATGGTCCTGCCAGCAAGAATGGCCTGGCTTATTTCTCATGCTCTGTGCAAAATGTGGTATCTGAGAGTGCAAGAATATTCATGAAAGACAAATAAAATGTTTGTGATCTAGGGTTAGGCAAAAACACTCCAGCAACACTACAGCAGAACCCATAAACACAGATAAATAGATTTTGAAAGAATTATGATATTTTTAAAAGAATTATAATGCCTGCCCTGTGACAGACCCTGTCAAGACAAAGATGAGCTACAGCTTCTTTACAGATAATGTCTGAAAGGACAGTCTAGAACATGTGAGGAGTGCCTATGCTCAGCAAACACAGACCCCAAATAAAAAGAAAGACCAACAAGGAGAACACTTGAAGGGCAGAGGAGCAAAAGAGGGCACAGCCATGAGCCGAGAGACACTTCAACTAAAGCAAGTCAGAGTACGAGATACATCTTCTATCTGTCTAAGGCTGCTGGGAACTCAACCATACACTCTGGTGACCTCATCAGGGGTAGTGGCCTCATCATGCTGACAGCATGGTGGTTGCTATGCAAACTGTTTGCCAATGCCACCTCCACCAGACGTAACAAGTTCCACTCTGCCCAATACAAAGGAAATAAACATCAACAAGAGACTGCATCCAGGTTTATATGGAACTAAGCAAATTCACTCAACAGGAGTGGCAAGCACCCCACTGCACTTCCAGCAACTACCTAATACAAAAGACCATGCTGCCAATCTGCCAATGGGCAACAGAAAATTGATGCTGAGAAAAGACAAGGGAACACACTATGTCTATAAAGTCTTCTGCACAAAAGTCTAGAAAAGAACACTAATGCAATGACAGAAAGCAGCCAGTGGCAGCCTGAAATAGGGAGGAGGGATGAGGTGCCACTACAAAGGAGACAAAGACAGTGGCAGTGACAGGTCTGGAATCACAGTCACTGTGGTGCTGGCCTTACCCGACACCAGGCACGTCCACAGTCAAAACTCAAAAGTCAAAGGTGCTTTAGAGCCATACACAGTCTGCAGCATTTGCATTACACCTTCTGATGTTTGATCTGAAAGACACATCTCTGTGTCCTGTATAATCTGACCCAGAACATCACCTGTCTAGTTGCTTTCTGCTGTGCTCTGAAGACAGGATGTGTAGAAGGGGAACACAGATACAGTTCAAGAAAAAGAGGAACAAAAAACTGCACCAAGGACATTAGAACAGATAGTCAAGACCAAACAACTCTACCAAAAAGGCTTACTGAGTAGATCAGCTTACTTCAAACCACTAAAGGAAAAAGGCTGCTCATAATTGATTCAAGGCACCAAACAGTCTCTGCTGTGTTGGAGAGTCCCCCAGGTGGACATAAAGTGAAAGAGGAGGACAAGCAGAGACTTAGTGACACCTGGGCCTATGTGTGCCCAAAGGGACAGGCCTCTAGGCTTGAGGGTGGTCAAGTACCTCCAGTAGATGATAGGCCTTGGAAACCATAACAAGGTAGCAGCTATCTCTCTGCATGTGAAGGGACACTGTGGAAAAGTGAGGGAGGACCAGAGCTCTGAAGGAGAGCCACTAAGTGGCAGGTTCTCAGTATCTGTTAGTAGAGACCGCAGGACAGCCTCACCTCTGTGCACATAACACAAGGTGCCTCTCTGTGGTATCTATGGATACTGATACCCAAGAAATAACAAGGAGGAACACCTCAGCAATATTTCCTGATTTCTGCACAACACAAGCCGCAGGTAGTAACCACATGAGAATACACCTTACCCCCAAAGTTTCCATAGCTCCCTCACATGTGGAAGAGAGGGAACATCTTGAGACTAAGAAACAGGACAGTTAGTTCTCACAGGAAGTTCACCACCCCAAATGCACGCAGCCAGCAGGCTCAGAACAGAGAAGTCAGACAGCTGACCTGGAAGGTGGAGTAAGATTACCAGGAAGGACGAAGCCTGGCAAAGGTAACTGACCTAGTGAACAGAGGGTGGCAGACTACGGACATGCAAAGAATGACTTACTTGACAATCAGTAACCTAGGTAGAAAACAACTGTGTAAGTTAAGAAAAGATCACAGAGAAAACCACTACACAGAGAAATCAAAAGTAGCAAACTCAGCTCTGCAAAGAGACAAAATCAATGCCCTAGAAGGGTATGAGTACAGCACTCACTGAGGCCCAAAGATGGGAGAACCCAATGTGTGGCTGTCAAGATGCTGGATCATATTCACCCATTCCAGGAACTCCTGTGGTCTTCAGAGACACTGTGATCCCCTGAAACCCCTGTTTGCACCAAAATGAGAAAACTCCTGACAGCAATGCACGGGTGGCCATTTACTCACCACGACAGATGAGGGAACAACTTGCCCAGTGCAAGCACCCTAGTCCACAGGAGCTCGAGTGAAGATATACTGCTGCCCTCAAGATCAGCAAGATGCTGCAGGGTCAGGCAGACTCCAGAAAGAAATTAAGAACTGGTAGAGATAAGCAGTAGAACTCTATGTGTAGATGACAGAATGGTGAAATGACTGAAAACGAGTGACGAGTTCACACTGCACAGGAGCAGTCAACATACAGAAGTCAATGTATTGTCAAGCTGCAAGTTGCCATAGTAACCAAAGGAGGAAAGATATTACTTACAAACAGCTACAGGGAAGGCAGAAGCAGGGTCTAACACAGGAGCAAAGCCCAGAGAGAAAGGAAGTTAGAGCAGGGCAGAAAGACAAGCTCCAAAGCTTTTCCTAAGCTGACAAGTGAGGCAGATTATAGGATGGAGAGGGGTGGGCAAGGTGATCCTAGTGTGGACGCAGAACAAAGCAAGTGTCTGCAAACACTGAGGGGAAGCACAAAGGACATTCATACTTGCCTGGCATGGCTCAGGATGTTAGTGCAGTGCCAATCTCATGAGCAGAGAGCATAGGAGAGCAATCACAGGGATGCCCAGAGTAGCCTCTCCAGACTACGTGCCAAGGAAGGAAGCAGGCACTTATTATGCCTTCATTCTGCACAGCCCAGAAAAGAGCTAACAACACAAATGCGTAAAGCAGCTCTGAGAAGCCCACATGGGTGCATGGTCCAACAGGGGCACACAGCACAAAGGCATGAGTAAGAACTCCCCTGTAGTCATGCCCTTGCAAAGAGCTTGAATGGACAGCAGGGCTCCCCAGTGCAGACATGCAAGACTGAGGCTCTTCTACAGCCAGTGAATGGATAGGCACAGAAGAGTGAGTGTTCCAGCAGTAACTTGATGTATAATTTAGTGCTTCAGTGCAGGGAGTGACAAGCAGCCAGGGATGGGGTCATGGATCAGTGAGTAGAGAAGGTCGGGGTTGTTGGCCTAGGGCCCTCATGACCCATAATGGCAGGGAGGACTCACCATCCTTTGACAAGTTGGCAAGAGCCCCTTTTGCTTTTGGTCGGCTGCTTTCTAGCTCAATTTCAATGGCATCCTGGTAATTGGATATCTCACCTAAAAGTAATACGTTAAAGGCAAAAAGTAAGCATGTCGATTTTCTACCAAAGAGGTAGCACTTCCGTGAGAACTAGTTAGTTACCTTCAACTTCTTCTAGCTTTTTTGACAGGACCTGTTCCAGCTGAAAGACAAAGGAGGTCTTTGTTAAGGCGTCAAATGCTTAAGCCTCACTGTTGACAAGGCTGTGGGACACCAGAGGTCTGGGTGGTGGTCAGAATGCAGGTGCAGGTCTGAGGTCTGTTCCTGTCCTTCCAGACAACATGCATGTGGACCTGGACAGAGCAGCCTTCCCTTTTTTTTTTTTTTTTTGGTTTTTTGAGACAGGGTTTCTCTGTGTAACAGCTGTGTAAAGCTGTCATGGACTCGCTTTATACACTAACTAGCTTCGAACTCACACAGATCTGCCTCTGCTTCCTGAGTGGTGGGATTAAAGGTGTGCGCCACCACGCCCAGCTAGAAGCACCCTTTCTAAATGTCCAAGAATTTAGACTCTAACATCCCATGCAAGGCAACTTGACTGGGTAGGGTCAGGTCTGTCCCACCTGCAGAATGCACTCCTGTAGCCCCCAAAACTCAGCTGCAACCCATCTCTGCCCTCTGCCCCCCAAGTATGAACATAGTCCCAAGATCAGTGATGACGAAACAAAGTTTGGCTGCAGTGGCAGCTGCCTCAGATGATGAAGAACAAACCAGAAACAAAGCTTGGCCATGGGGATGGGCTCGATAGGCCAGGGACAGAAAGCTCACCAAGAGCCTCAGTGTGGACAGTGCTCGGAGCAGTTTACCTGCTAAGACTCTCATTTTGAAGGCCCAAAGAAGACCAAGTTAGCAGCCCAGATTGCTCAGTAGACATGAGGATGTTAGATAGCAAATGCTCCTAGAAAACAGAGTGCTAATGGGAGGTATGGATCTACCTGCTTCATGCGCAGCTTCCTCTGTCCAGCTGTGTACGAGGGAGGGTCACATTCTTCCTCCAAGTCAATCTTCATAAACTCGTCAATGGTGAGCTGACTGGTTGGAGTATCTTCAAATTCTGTGAGCCTAAGACAAAAAAGCAGGAGAAAAGCCCATGGTACCCTCATGGGTACTCACTGCTTCCATATGCGTACCCCAAGTCCTGGTGGAAGGCTCATCTCTCCCTGCCCAACAACTTGAGCAGGCACTTGTGACAGCCAACACAATGTAAATCTTAGAAAATTTTCTTAAACTAAAAAACTTACTTCATCTCTATGTGTGTGTGTGGGGGGGGTGGGTGGGTGGGTGTTCATGTACAAAAGTATGCAAGCATGCCAGAACACGTAATTGGAGGTCAGCTGACAACTTGTAGGCTCAGTTCTCTCCTGGGGACTGAACTCAGGCTGTCAGGCTTGGCAGTAAAGGCGCATGCCTTGACCTGCTGAGCCATCTTGACGGGCTGGCTTCTTCACCTCAGGCCTCCACCTCCATAGCACTGTGAGGACAAGCACATACTGTTGCATGACATTTGTTTGCTTTGGGGTTTTTTCTTTAAGAGTGAATCTCATGTAGCCCAGGCTGGCTTTGAAGTTACTATGTAGCTGACGATGATTTGAACTCTTGATCCTCCTGCCTCAAGGTCCCTAGAGCTGGAATCACAAAAGTGCTTGGCTAAAATTTTTAATAAAATAATAAAACAAAAATTCAAACTTAAGCTGGGTGTGTTGGCACACACCTTCAATTTCAGCACTTGGGACACAGAGGCAGGCGGATCTCTGTGAGTTCAAGGCCAGCCTAGTCTACAAACTGAGTCCAGGACAGTCAGGACTCTGTTACAAAGAGAAACCCTGTCTCAAAAAAAACAACACCAAAAAAAATTCAAGCTTAACAAGATGAACCAGCAGTAAGAATGTTATCTGACAAATCTGAGACCTGAGTTTGAATCCTGGCACCTACATAGTGGAAGAAGAGACAATTATGGCAGGTTATCTTTTGACCTCCACAGGTATACTGGCACACACCATTCTTTTTAAATGTGTTAATTAAAAAAAAAAAAATAGGCTGTGTGTGTAGCACAAGCCTTTAATCCCAGCACTTGGAAGGCAAAGGCATGACAAGACAATCTCTGTGAGTTCAAGGTCAGCCTCATCTACATAACAAGCTCTAGGTTGGCCAGGACAACAAAGAGAGACCCTATCTAAAAAAAAATGTTTTTTGAAGAGGGATTTGTGAGACTAGCTCAGCATGTAAAGGTACCTGCTGCCAAGCCCAAAGACCTGAGTTCAATCCCTAGGAACCACATAGTAGAATGAGAAAACTGATCTCCACATGTATGCACAGTGCCATGTGTGTACACGCATGTGCACACATATACATAAATAAATATAACAACAACTTTTGTTTTGTTTTGTTTTTTCGAGACAGGGTTTCTCTGTGTAGCCCTGGTTGTCCTGGACTCACCTTGTAGACCAGGCTGGCTTTGAACTCACGGAGATCCACCTGCCTCTACCTCCTGAGTGCTGGAATTAAAGGTGTGCGTCACCACGCCTGGTACAAAAACTTTTTAAAAAATTAATTTTAAAGACATCAGAGGCAAAATACTTAAAACAATTTTTCCAATTGCTTCTAGAAGGTACTAAAGCAGATGCCCTCAGCAGAAATGGTTATCAAATGTTGAAACCTGTGATTCATACGTCAACAGTAACAGGTTGCCCAGCAATTCCTTGACATGTTCATCTTGCACAGTTTGTCCAGATGAGCTTCGAACAACCTGTTAAAAGCCGGACACAGGGGGGCTGGAGAGATGGCTCAGTGGTTAAGAGTACTGGCTGCTCTTCCAGAGGACCCAGGTTCAATTCCCAGCACCCACATGGCGGCTCACAACTGTCTGTAATTCCTGTTCCAGGGGATCCGTCATGCTCACACAGACATACATGCAGTCAAACACCAATGTACATAAAATAAAAACAAATAATTTTTTTTTTTAAAAAGCTGGACACATGCCGGGCGGTGGTGGCGCACGCCTTTAATCCCAGCACTTGGGAGGCAGAGGCAGGCGGATCTTTGTGAGTTCGAGGCCAGCCTGGTCTACAAAGTGAGTCCAGGACAGCCAAGGATACACAGAGAAACCCTGTCTCGAAAAACCAAAAAAAAAAAAAAAAAAAAAAAAAAAGCTGGACACAGACACTGGGGTCCACGACAGACATGAGGAGGTTTAACTCTGCAAGAAGTCACTCAGGCTCTCAAGCCTGGAATGGACCACAGCAAATGGGATGAGGTGGCCTCTAGTGCTGTTCTGCCTGGTTCCAGTCTGTGAGGTGGGAAGCCTCTATACATTACAATCCACTACACTCAGGGGACTAGGGTGAGAAGCCGGGCACTGTCAAAGGGCAGGGTAACCCAGGGTAGGAGCAGCTGCAACACAGACTGGCCAGTGGCCATCACTGTGACTAGAGCGCTCACCTCTTCCGGAGTGTGGACTCACACACTTTGACCACGCTGATGACTTCTTTGACGGTTCTCCGGAAGTCATGCATTCTGGCTGCAACCAGGAGTGCTAAGAAAGATTGTCAGAGGAGTCACACAGAAATGAAAGCAACAGAATTATGCCTTCCCTCTGGCTAGTAACAGCTGAACAAGCATGGGTAGATGTGTCTGCCCTAGCTTCTACAGGGGACAGGGTGTTTGCCTTCTCTAAACAGATCTATGGTGCAAACAGCCCTGGGCAATGACAGTCCCCTTCTTATTTGGGGTTGAGACTATACTACATTCTACTTTTAAACACAAGGAAAATGAAATGGAAATTTAAGAGTTTCCTATCCCCCCACAGTACATAAATTAACTGAGGTGATGTAGTGAAGCCCCTGGTTCTGATGAGCGGAGGACTCTGCAAATGTAGTAAAGCTGGCAAAGGCTGGGTCACAAGGTCAGATACTGTCTGACAATGTGAATTAAGGTGATAGTGAGTGAAGGGTCCTAGAATCTACAGCCTAGGTGTGGAAATCAGGCTTCAGATGCAAGAAGAGTCTCAGGCAGAATCACCCTACCACTGGCTGGGTGCAGAAGTGGTACCTGGTTTTGCAGAGAGATAGGAAGATGGATACTACAGAAGGAATAGGCTCCTACTGGTCTGGGGCCCTTCCTGAGCAGCTAGGCCACAGTAATCACCTGAAGGTCCTTACAGATACAATCAGAACAGCACATTGCTGGGCTAGCAAAGGTTCAGTGTCTCAATGAGAGACCGTATCACTAACCAGCTGAGAGTGGCAACAATATGCAATGAGTGGACAACCTGGGGTGTCAACTAGGGCTACCACTGTCATCTCACCCTCTGAGGCCCTGTCTCTCATATCAGAACCTGCAGAGGTCAACAAGGGAACAAGTACCAGTGTCCTTAAGGAGCGAACACCATGGAGATCAGGTCAGTCCTGGGTTCAGGACTCAGCTCTTATATAGACTCTGGAACCACAACCATGAGCTTGAGTGCTTAAGGCTCAAGACAGATGACTAGGGTTCAACTTGCCTGCTATGCAGTGGCCTTAAGTTTGACTGCTAGTGCCCTCCTGCACACATGCATGCGTCCATGCATACATGCACTCATCAAGTGTTAAGACAGAAAATGCTACCCAAGTGCCAGACTGAGCTGTCATCTTAGGGTCATATAGCCGACACTGTACCTGCTCCACAGAGGCCAGAGGGGCGTCGGCCTGTGTGCATCCAATCCCTCTTCATTCTCTGAAGAAGCCTCAGGGCTGTCATGGATACCTCATGGTTTTTCTCCCCAAATTCCAGTAGATGAGCAAAGCGTGGAATGTATAAGCACGGGTCTGAACAGTAGAGACAACACCTTAGTGTTTATGCACATGTGTACACATAGCACTAAGCAATACCCTGCAATTGGGTGACTCTACCCACTTCTCCGTGTACACAGGCTCCCTGAGGTCCCTTTCCCTGAAGCACAGGCTCTCTGACCCTTAGCTCTGTAGCTGTGTTTACTGTACCCCAAGAACTCCTGTGGCACAGTTCTGGGCATATATGGCAATGGGGAGGGAAAACTTGTACTTCTCTCAGAGAGTGATGAGAAGTGGAAGAGCAGGACATGTGTGGCTCTTCCACACACCACCCTCTGAATTTCTTCAGTGGCTGTTATCAGCCCAGCGTCTTACAAAATGAGCACAGTGAGCACACGGGTGTGCACGTGTTCACAGTTGCTTCTCTTCCTTATGCCTGGCACTCTGCTGGGTACGGAAATGTTAGTCAAAGATTTATGGAGCTCATGAATGGAGTCAGAAAGAACCACTAAGTCACTTGATGAATTCAGTCATTATTATCATGTCATTAGTGCACTGACGGAAGCCAGTGACTAGGGACAGAGGTAGTCTTGGGACTTGTCCAGGAAGAACCACCTATACTCAGGCCTGAGAAGGAGGCAGCTTGGAGAACACTAGCAGATAATAATAGAGGTGGGCCAAGGTGGCTCACAGAGTCTTGGAGAAATTGGGAAGGAAGGAAATGAAAGGGAGATCAGCTACTGACCGATACCTAGGCCTCCTCCCAGGCCAACTATCCTTTACCAAGTGATTCCACGAGACGGTATGTACAAGGATTCACCCAGCTCACACAAAGACTTAGAGAAGAAAGCGGAGTACATTGGCTTACACCTGTACCGGAGCTACTCAGAAGACGGGCAATTCCCTTAGGTTCAGGAATTTGAGGTCAGGCTAGACAGAGAGACCCCATCTCTTAAAAGGGAAAGAAAATTACAAAAGGACTTAATGAGGGTTTAAGATAGCAGAGAAGATGGAGGTCCTGAAGCAGCCTACTTTATCTTCTTCCATTGAAGATAAAGTAGTGGAGTCTCTGTGCACTTGGGTACAGACTTAGAGTCACACAAAACATGAAGTACTAGAAATAGAAATTTCCAAACCACAGGACAGTAGGGAAGAAGATGAGATCAGGAAAAGAACTGAGGTGGGAGATACATCACCAGATTGCATTTACTACACAGACTTTACATTCTCTGCCTCACAGGGTCTGGGAACAGTTATGAAAGTGGCACATGTATTAAAAAACAAAGAAACCAAGCCAGGCCTGATGACTCATGCTTGTAATTCCAGCACTTGGGAGGCAGAGGCACATAGATCTCTGGGAATTCAAGACTAGCCTGGTCTATACAGTCAGTTCCAGGATAGCTGCATAGTGAGACCCTGTCTCAAAAAAAACCAAGCAAACAAATGAATAACTAAAGAGACACAGTTGTTAAGGGCAGTCTCTTCAGCAAACAGGCTGGAAAAATAAGATTTACTGTCACATGTAGAACTATGACCACAGACCAAAGATGTACAAATTTCTTAAACAACAACAAACGAACAAACAAATGAACAAACAAAAACCATGGGGGACATAGCAATGACTCAGCACAAGAGAAAATAGGCAAACACAGTAACTTCAGACTGCAAAATTTCTATATAGCAAAGGATCCTGTCCACAGAAAAAGCAACCACAAAAACGGGAGAAAATATCTGTAAAACATTAGGCTCAGGGTTAATATCCATACTACCTAAAAAGCTCAATGCAGTGAAAAGGCAAACTGATTAGAAAATGGGCAAATGACAAGTAGTTACATCTTCTAAGAAGATATACAAATGATCAAGAAACACATGGAAAGGTGCTTGGGATCATCAACTATCAAGATACCACCTCACATCCATTAGCATTGCCTCTATTAAACCCAGAAAATTATAAGAAGCCTTGGCCAGGATGAGGAGAAAAGAGCCTCTGCACACTATGGAAGAACGGAAAATAATGCAGACACTAAAAAAGGCCATTGCAAAGTTTCCTCAAAAAAAGTCAATATAGCCAGGCAGTGGTGGCACACACCTTTAATCCCAGCACTTGGGAGGCAGAGGTGGGCAGATTTCTGAATTTGAGGCCAGCTTGGTCTAGAGAGTGAGTTCCAGGATATCCAGGGATACACAGGAAGCTTGTTTAGAAAAACAAAACAAAACAACAACAAGAACAAAGTAAATGAAGGGCTGGATATGACTCAGTGGTTGACAGTGTTTATTGCTCTTGTAGAAGACCCAGGTTCAGTCCCCAGTTCCCAGTTCCCACACCTCACAGTTCACAACTGTCTGTATCTCCAGTCCCAGGAGATCCAACACCCTCTTCTGGCCTTTCAAACACCAAGTACACACGTGGTGCACAGAGACACATGCAAGCAAAAGATTCATACACATAAAATAAAAATACACATAAAAATAAAAAAGATAAATGAAAAAGGACCATTTTCTCCAACCATCTCACTTCTATGTAAAGTCCCAAAGAACTAGAAAGCTTACTTGCCCTCCTATGGTCACAACAGCTGGGGAGGAGATATGGAACCCACACTGGAGTCCACCCATCAGTTGGATAAACTGGCAAACAAAATGCAGCACAATGGAATAGTCAACTTAAAAAGGAGGGTGTACATAGGGAATTCAAGGCCACCCTGGAACACATGAGGTCCTGTGTGGTAAGAGCTGTTTGTTAAAAAAAAAAAAAGTTATGAGAATTTTTTGGTTTAATCCCAGGTGTGAGGCTGCTTCAGTTAAGACCACAGGTGTAAACTATTAACTGTTTTGCGAGTTAGCAGGGGCGTGGCTTTGCCAGTTGAATTTAACTCTCAGGACTGAGGGATTAAAAAAAAAAAAGCCAGACCCCTGAGTAGAATGAGGGCCCTACAAAGAAGAAAGAGGTTGCTGCTGGTTCTTTCTGCTATTGTTTCCTGGTTTGCTAGACTTCTGGATATTGTGACTACTGAGAATGGTATTGCCCCCAAAGAACCCAACGACCCTAATCAACAAGAAGTAGCTCAAAGAGAACTCCTCCATCCTTTTTCCCTTTAACCTTCTTTCTCTCCCACCAAGTGTTAGGGGTTGGAAGGGAGGTAGGGGTAGGAAGTACAGTAAAAATAAATTAGAGTGGATAATAAAACATAATAAAAGCCTCCGTGCTACAGTCTTGATTCATAAAAGAAAAAGAAACTCCTTAACACTGCAAAGTGTACTGCCCTTGACTTTAGGTCCCGTTAACGACGCTAAACACAAAAGGGGAGATCTAGCCTTGGGTCTAAGGCTCATTTTTTTCCATGAAGAAACGCTAGCTGTGTCAGATTCTTTTATAAAACCCGAGGTGTTGACAAGGTCTCAATTCTGAGTAATATAACATGTAATTATAGCATCCTGGACAAACCTACACAACGAGCAGGCTTCAGCAACCCCCCAGAGGGCGGGGCCTCGGCGGGAGGAGCCACGTCTTGACGCACGGTGACGACAGACGCTGACACCGCAGTGGGTACGGGCGGGACGGCGCCCCCCGCGGGCCGCGGGGCTCTGGGTGCGGGTGGGCGGCGGGCAGAGCCGGCGTGGCCCCATGCTGCTGCCGCTGACCTGCCTGCATGGGCGGGTGGCGCAGTGCCTAACCTCCCTGCTGGTGCTCGCAGAGCCGCTGCCCAGGCCCCGGCGCAGCGCGAAGGCGCACAGCGCGGCGCCAACTAGCGCGGAGGCCGCCTCGGCAGGAGCGAAGATGGCCGCGGAACTGTACCCGCCCGGCGGTACCTCCGCAGCCACTGCCACCGACATCGCCAACAGCAACGCGGCGGACGCGGCCGTGAGCACGAAGGTCGGCCTTTGCTGCTCGCCCTGCCTGGCGCCCGCCCCGCTGCCACCCTTGCCCGCGCCGCCCTTGCCAGACAACAACAATCCCGAGAGCCCCAACTGGCAGTCTTTCCACCCGACGCTGCGCGAGAGGTGAGCCGCCGCCCGCCCCCGGGCTCTGGAGCCCGGGCGCGCGCCGTTCCAGCTCGTGTGCCTCTGCCCTTTGCAGGAATGCGCTCATGTTCAACAACGAGCTGATGGCGGACGTCCACTTCATCGTGGGGGCCCTGGGGGCAGCCAGGCGCGTGCCTGCCCACAAGGTGGGTAGGGGCGCAGCCCTGTCCCCTGGTGGGCCTGGCTAGACGCAGTCTCCCTGGGCCTTCTTTACTGCCCTGTAGCTCAGGTGGCTTTCTTTCATCCACAGTATGTCTTGGCTGTCGGCAGCTCCGTCTTCTATGCCATGTTCTACGGGGATCTTGCAGAAGTCAAGTCAGAAATCCACATTCCAGACGTGGAGCCTGCTGCCTTCCTGGTCTTGTTAAAGTAAGTGCTCTGCTCAGGGGTTGGAAGGATGGGGTGGTTACCTTCCAAAGGTCCCATACATGTTTCCTACAACACAAGAGATTGTGCAAGGGAGCCCATGAGCTCTTCTCCAAGGCCAGCCCTTGCAGCTCCCCAGGAGAGTTCCTGCCTTACCCAGGTACATGTACAGTGATGAGATTGATCTGGAGGCGGACACAGTGCTAGCCACTCTGTATGCTGCCAAGAAGTACATTGTCCCCGCGCTAGCCAAGGCCTGTGTCAACTTTCTGGAGACAAGTCTGGAAGCCAAAAATGCCTGTGTCCTGCTATCCCAGAGCCGGCTGTTCGAGGAGCCTGAACTGACCCAGCGATGCTGGCAAGTCATCGATGCACAAGCTGAAATGGCCCTGAGGTCTGAAGGCTTCTGTGAGATTGACCGGCAGACACTGGAGATTATTGTGACCAGGGAGGCCCTCAATACCAAGGAGGCTGTGGTCTTCGAGGCAGTCCTGAACTGGGCTGAGGCAGAATGCAAGAGACAGGGCCTCCCAGTCACCCCTCACCATAAGAGGCATGTTTTGGGAAGAGCCCTCTATCTGGTCCGAATTCCAACTATGACCCTAGAGGAATTTGCCAATGGTGCTGCCCAGTCAGATATCCTGACCTTAGAGGAGACCCATAACATCTTCCTTTGGTACACAGCTGCCAAAAAGCCCCTCCTTGACTTTCCCCTGACGAAGAGGAAGGGCCTTGCTCCACAGAGGTGCCACCGCTTCCAGTCTTCTGCCTACCGAAGTAACCAGTGGAGGTACCGTGGGCGCTGTGACAGCATCCAGTTTGCAGTGGACAGAAGGGTGTTCATTGCTGGGTTGGGCTTATATGGGTCCAGTTCTGGGAAGGCTGAGTACAGTGTGAAGATTGAACTCAAGCGGCTAGGGATGGTCCTGGCTCAGAATCTCACCAAGTTTGTTTCAGATGGCTCCAGCAACACATTCCCAGTCTGGTTTGAGCACCCAGTCCAGGTGGAGCAGGACACCTTCTACACTGCCAGTGCTGTCCTGGATGGCAGTGAGCTCAGCTACTTTGGGCAAGAAGGAATGACAGAAGTGCAGTGTGGAAAGGTGGCCTTCCAGTTCCAGTGCTCCTCAGACAGCACCAATGGGACTGGAGTCCAAGGTGGACAGATTCCAGAGCTCATCTTCTATGCCTGAGGTGTGAGGCTTGGGGTGGACTTGCCACCAGGCTCTTCCTCCAAGGAGTCCACCCAGTAAGTGCAGTGGAGGTGCAGGACACTGCCAACTGCTTTACTGATACCATCAAAGGCTTGGGTCACTGTATCAGCCAGAGTCTGGGACAGATGACTTCTCTCACAGCCAGAGACTACAAACTGAACTGCAGATGCCCCTGACTCGGATGGTACTCTGCAGATGAAAGACAGACTTGGGTCCAAGATCCCTGCCTGATGGCACCCAAGCTTTGGGACCCTTATTTGTCAACCCATCTTCTGGACTCTAAGTGGTTCCAGTCTACCTTGGGGCCTTCCATTCAAGCCACAAATTGCTGAAAAGTCACTTAAAATAGTTCCATCCTATTTAAGTGAATTTTCATAATAAAGGTTTCCCACAAGAACCACATGTAGATAAGTGACTGTAGGAGTTACTTACTGGGGTGCTCTCTTCTCAGTTCTACTGAAAAAGAACATCTTATCTGTATGAAGTCTACAGTGCAGAGCTGTTAAAACCAAACCCTATCTCAGGGAACTCATCTACCCCCAAGATGCTTGTGTGTTATCTGGGGTGTCTTTCTCTCAAGGGCTGTAGAACTCTGCAGAAAGCCACATGCCTGGGTGTTTGCATTTGTTTTTTTTGTTTTTTTCGAGACAGGGTTTCTCTGTGTAGTGCATTTGTTAAAGTACCTCAAGGTTCTATTGCAGGGGTTAGATGTAAGGAGTGGGCTACTGTGTGCTCTGCTGCCTGCTGTGGGGTGTTCTGTGGGTAACGCAGGATTCCTAGGCCTCTATCCTCCCTTGCATTTGTTGGTCCTGGAAAAGCACCTGACCTTCAAAGGCGCACTAGCAGGGCAGTGGTCTCTGGGGAGAGAGTGCGCCTTAGCCCACTGTGCCTAACAGCAGAAGCTTGGCCCTGCTGGGATTCAAATCTATACTCCCAGGCCCTCTTCTCTAGCCCCAAGTGGTACCTTTTTACCATGAGTTAATGCTTCAGAAACCATGCAAACTCCATCTTTGCATATGGGGAGTACCATGACTAGAGGGCCCCTGTTCCTGGGGCTTCCCTCAGTTGTGAGGAGGCCCTGACTTTCTCAAGGTATCTGCTTCAAACAGGACAGGTTCCAATCATGAAGCACTGTACTCTTTTCCCTTTGTGTCCTGGGCCACATTTGATAGGCAGTGGTAGGCTTTCTGAGTTTGTACCAAAAATAAAGCCCAATTGGCTGTATGTCCCACAAAGTTTAGGAGATATTTCTTACCTTACAGACATTGGTGGTGTGCTTTGACCTGACATCCCGCTACTCTGAGCACCTTAGCATGCTAGTTTTCAGAGGCGTTCCTATCTGAGCCCAGCCTACCTATAGCTGGTGCGTTGATACACAGCTCCCTCGCCAAGAGCAAGAATGTCTTCCCCAGCACGTACACGTTCACCTGTGGCAAAAAGAACACAGCGATGCATTGGTATTCAAGGAAATATTCACTTTTTTCCCTTTTCTTTATTGTTTTTTAAGAATACTTTTTGTTGTTTTTTGAGACAGGGTTTCTCTGTGTAGCCCTGACTGCCCTGGAGCCAGGCTGGCCTCTAATCAAAGATCTGCCTACCTCTACCTACTGAATGCTGGGTAAAGGCAAGCGCCACCACACCCAGCTCAGCTGCTCTTTTCTTAAAGTGCCGGTTTCACTGTTCAGTCTTCAAAGAACCCATTGCCAGAGACCCCTGCTGGACTATGAAAAATCTACTCCATGCCTCCCTACTGGCCTCTACCTAGAAAAGTTCTTTGAGGATCCCAACTAGAGTATGGTAGGCAATGCACTAGAGAGTTATGCTTAACTCTGAACCAACACAAGACTAATGCACAGCACAGTGGCCACACTTCCTGTACCTTACGGTCCCAGGGAGTTCTGTTTCCTGCTGGAATCCCAATTGTGTCCTCCACTACCCTCACCTCAAGTCCTGCTGCCCAGATTGGGCCATGTCCCATAGCTGTTCTTTGCCACAGGAGGTAAGCAGTGGGAATAAGTCCACCCTAGAAGGGCTATACCAAGGGCTGGAGTAGTAAGAGCACTATCTGTTGCCAGGAAAGCAAAGGCAGTATATAGATCCGTAACATGCAGGTCAGTACCTCAGAGTGACACTGTAATAGATTAACCTGGGATACTCAGGCTTGCCTCAACCCTAAAAGGCTCCTCCCATCCTCAGCTCCCTGGAAACCCCACCGCACTCCTGGGACTCCTAGTTACAGATGTGACCTACGGGTCTAGTGTTCTGCCTCTGGCCTCCTAAAAGAACTTCCTCACCTGATCAAGCCCAGCTTGTGGGCCTTTGCTAAGCCCCCTTTTCCTGGCATAAAGGTGACATCCCCTAGTGTCTGCAAGAGATAGCCTAAGGGATGATACACAATGAGGTGACATCCCCTGATGTGACAGCCTAAGGGATGATACACAATAAAGGTGACATCCCCTAATGTGACAGCCTAAGGGATGATACACAATGAGGTCTTCATTACATGCAGGAGTGTGTGATATAAACTCACACATGTGATATAAGCATGTGGTATGTAGTCTGTGTTCAAGTATGCAAGTAAATGTGTTCCCATAGGAACACTATGCTCTTGAAGCATTCTCTCAGGCTCCTACAGATATCCAGTTCCCCACTCCAGTGGGGTAGCCAAGGCTGGCCCTGATCTCCACCTACGCACCTCATATCTTAACCTTGGGTCCCAGTGGACATGGTTGACAATGAGACCTGAATGGTACAGAAAGTTCTCTGGATAAGTGTGAATTCAAAGTTTTGAGAACACTTTCCAGGGGTTATAGACATGGCTCAATGGTAAAGAGCACTTGCTTCTTTTGCAGGGGCCTTGGGATTGGTTCCCAGCACCCATATGACTCACAACAATCTGTATCTCCAATTCCAGAGGATCCAACACCTTCTTCTGGTCTCTCTGGGCATCAGGCACACAGGTGGTCCACACACATACATGTAGGCAAATGCTCATACAAATAAATATAAAAAACCCAATACTTTCTAGAGATAGTTTTTGTGTACCAGTGCACCTGGCTTCCAGGCATATACACTAATATTGCTAGGTACTATTAGATATCGCCACATTGACAATTTGTGGCTGATGGCTACCTGCCTTTGCCATTTATGTCCTGAAAATCACACCGCATTTTGCCAGTACAGCCCTATTGAGAAGAGTAGTCTGTAGCCACTCAGACTACACAGCTGGCTAGACTTCAGCCCTTCCTGGTGGCATGCCACCTTCTAACCTGACAGGCTGGGTTGTTTTCCCATTTTCAAAGCTGTGGAGCCAAAGCTGACTGGTGCATCTCTGTTTTCCTCCAAGAGGTGTCCAAGCTACTTCTGGAGCTGCTTGGCCTTCGCCCCCATCTTTCCCGAGAGGCTAAAAATAGTCATGTGGCCATGCTCTGAGCAGAATACAATGCAGTCAAAGGTGGAGTCAATGGATTATCACAATTCCAACAGGTTATTTTTGGCTTGGCCAAAAAATATTTCAGCAAAAGTTGCTGAGAGATGCCATTTATAAAGACAGCTGGAAGGACAAAAATACAAGGCATCCTCTGACTGGAATCTAAATGTCACTCTTTGGGGGCACTGATGCATGCACTACCAGGAGCATAGCCTGGCCTATTGGTTCGCAGGACCCCTGGCAGGCACCCAGATCAGGATCTTCCTTCAGACAAAACTTGTGAGCATTCTACTTCCTAGCCCATAGTGTCACTGTGACCTCAGGGCCTCACCACAGCTCAGGCTGTGCTCTGGAGACCCCTAGCACAGCACTCACATGGGGGTGACAGTGCAGTCTTGATGTCCCTGTCTCCTTCACTGTCTTGGGAAGTCCCTAGCTGCCTGCATCTTCCCATGATGCTCAGCTGCAGAGAAGTGGGTAGTGCACCGGTGGTCACTGTGCCATGTGCCTTTAAGCACTTCAGAGGCAGACATAGCTCTGCCTTCCAGATCAGAGCTACATGAGAGCCGCTGTCACAAAACAAACAAACACAAGCGATGCAGCAAAAACAAGTTTATCTGAATCCAGAAAGGCAACGACCCCAAATAGACTGTACTCTTGAGTGTTTTCCATAGTTTGAAATGTGTGCGAAAGGCAACGACCCCAAATAGACTGTACTCTCGAGTGTTTTCCATAGTTTGAAATGTGTGCATGGGTCCAATATTCCCTTTTAAAAAGAATCTTCTTTACCTTGGACTAAGTTTCACAGGACTAAGTCTCTCAAGTAGTTCTAATGTTGGGTCAGCAGGCCCTGGATAATGCTGTGGCTGTAAGCTGCCTTCTGCAGAAACCCCAAGTTTCACCACCTGAACACCAAGGCCGCCTACAATGGCAGGCAGCATAGGCTGACCTCCAGGACACAGAAGCACAATTGTGCCCTTAGGCCCAGAAAGACTTAAGAAGCAAAGTGATCTACCTGGAGCAGGTCGCTGAGGTCCAGGAGCATGTCTGCAGCCGCAGTTAAGGAGTGTTTGCATGCAGCCTACTAGGGCTGCACTCTCTGGGAGCCAGATCTCATCATCACCAGCTCCTGTGTCTCTTCAGGCATTGAGGGAGACCTCTCAGAATCTACTTCAAGGACAGAAAGCTACAGGAGGGAGTGGGGAACAGGGTCAGGGAAACCAGAAATGGGACTTCAGATGTCTCCTGTCCAGAACAGCATGGAAATGGACCACAGTTCAGCTCTACTCCTTGGGCACCTACGGGGGACCTGCCGTCACCATTCTGAGAGTCAGGCTAGGAGACAGATATAGGCATTGTAGCAAGGTAGTGAGTACTAAGCAAATACTGCCAGAGGAGTTCTGATATGAGACCTACCCTTGCTATGTACGTCAGTAAACAGCACCGACAACAGGCCTCAGATGAGTCCAAACGCAGATGGAACACAGACAAAACAAAAACAAGTCACTTGTCAGTGAAGTGAAGGTGCAGCCTAGTGGTTAGCTTTTTCTCAACACGCACAAGGCCCTGCGTCCACCCCCAGTTCTACATGTCAAAAGGCTACACACAAGGCCCTGCACATACACACATAGTCTACATGTTAAAAGCCTACACGGGCTGCAGAGGTGGCTCGTGGCCAAGCACTTGCTGCCCAGTCGTAATCGCACATAGCAAACCAAGCAGCCATGCATGTTCTATAACCCCAGCTCTAATGGGAGCTGAGACAGGAGGATTGCTGGGACTTGCTGGCTTCTAGCAGAGCTAAGAAAATGAAGCCCCTGCTTTAAAGGATGGGTGGAGAGTGGTGATGGCTGAGTCAGGAAGATGAGAGTTCCAGGGCACTCCAGCTAACCAGTGAGTCTTGTCTGGAAAATAACACTCCTCATAGCACGCTGACCTAGAGGTTGCCAATTGAGAAACAAAATGAGGGACTCGGTACTTTGTATAGAATTTTTTGTGAAGTTTAAAACTTCCCCTAAAAAATAAAGTTTATTTAAAAATAAGCTGGGCTGGAGCAATGACTCAGCAGTTAAGAGCACCTACTGCTCTTCCAGAGGGCCTGGGTTCAATTCCCAGTACCTCATGGCAACTCACAACCACCCATAACTCAGGCTCCAGGGGATCCAAGTCCTCTTCTGACTTCCATGTGATGCATTGTGGACATACATGTAGGCAGAGTATCCACACACATAAAATAAAAATAAATCTCAAACAGGCCAGCCATGGTAGTGCATGCCCTTAATCCTAGCAACTCGGGAGATAGAGGCAGGTGGATCTCTCTGAGTTCAATCTGTGTAACAGCACTGACTGTCCTGGAACTCACAGAGATCCACCTGCCTCTGCCTCCTGAGTGCTGGGATTAAAGGTGTGTGTCACCAATGCCCCACGCTAACTGTTTTTTAAATTTATACAAAATTTTGTAAGGATAATAAAACCAAAAGCTTGTGAGCAAAAGCTTTATATATATAGAGAAACAGCTCCTGCACACATGAAAAGAACTCTACTGCATGAGGAGTCATAGGAGCCCATGCAGGACACTCATACCGCCAAATGCTGGCAAGGGTACAGACAACCACAGCTCTCACACTGTCCACAGACTGACATGGCACAACTGTTACAGACAGTCTGCAGGGTGTTTAGTTTTGGTTTTTTGAGATAGGGTTTCTCTGTGTAGCCTTGGCTGTCCTGGACTCACTTAGGGAACTATCAACAGAAGGCTAAAAACACTGTCTTGTAAATACAGTGACTCTAGTGTGCGAGCAACATAAGAAATGCAAAGCTTGCCAAGTAACAAAAAGCTTGGAGCAAAGAGCTGAGTCCGTGTGAAAGCACATCCCAGAATAAGACAGCAAGTCTACAGCTGGAAGACAGAAGAATAAAGACAGCTTTGGGAGCTGGTGGGGCAGGATCTGACTGAAGGGGAATTTCTCAGAACTCACCAAGTAGTAAAGGAAGGCCTATGTACTTTATGTCAACTTTACCTCCAGAGCCAATCTTGTTCTTCCACACGGCTGGGACAGTTATGTGTCAAAAATAAGATGTTAAGGGGCAGAGAGCTGATAGGAAGAGACGGTGACTGGGGTGGAGCAAGGACCACAAACTGTTTATGGCAGCGTATCATTAGTTTAATTCTGTGATGTTTGGAGACCGTTCACAATAAAGCTATGGGAGAATTTTTATATAATTTTAAGAGACTAGAATTCAACTTTCAACCAAAGTGACAACTTTTCTTGGTGTGAAAATCACCTGGCTGAAAGGAAGTGTCTATGGGTTTACAGAAAATTGAACTAGAGCCTGGTAGTGCCCTGAAGCACAGCCTACAGGTCCTCCAAATAATGACCAGAGGTACTGTATCCTCCTAGCCCCCTTTAACATGGGTGCTAGAGTTTCATAAAAGTCAAAGTCTGATCAAAGCTATGAACATGCAAGAACCCCAATTTCCAAGGAGTAGGACCACTTTGTGTGACTGCATCTGGAACCTACCATATTCTGACAGGGGGCACTTGTGCTCAGCAAGGCTCCTGCAGGCCAGAAGAGGTCATCAGATCACATTAAAGATGGTTGTGAGCCATCATGTGGTTGCAAGAAATTGAACTCAGGCCCTCTTCACCAGCCAGTGCTCTTAACCACTGAGCCATCTCTCCAGCCCCACCATCTCTTCCTATCCAGACGATTCTTGAACTCACTCTAAAGGACAGGTTGACCTTGAATTTGAGATCCTCTTGTTTCAACCTCTCATGAAACTGGGATTAAATGCCTGTATCACCAGGCCCAGCTATGAAATTTCTTTATACAGCCTCACATATGAAATATTTCTACTGATATCCAAAGACAGAAACAAGAAAAATAGCCCTTCTATATACAATCCGACAAAAAGATCTGTGTCTGTAACATTAGATGAAAGGGTCAGTAGGGAACCACCCAACTAACTGCCATTACAGGACCCCAAGAAATGAAGAAGAAAAAGTAGCTTACTACTCGTGATAGTCTACTTCTCACCATCTCCTGGACCCTCTTGCTCTAACTGTTACCTGGACAGTTCCTCTAAGCCCAGTACATAGCACCCTCTAGAGCAGGAGTTCCCAGGATGTTCACAGGCAAAAGCACTGAGAATGAAGCAACCCAGCCTGAACTCCCTGTCTGCAGCCATGATGAGCAATGCCCAGAGAGCTCTGAACATCTGCTGCCTACCAAAAACACTGAGATCTGCTGACTGCATGGTATTGACCCCACTGTCTATACAACACGACACCTGCTGTCTACAAAAAAAAAAAAATTGATGGCTACTGACTGTATGACATTTGCTTTTTGTTCTCTACACAACCCTGAAATCTACTGTCTGCACACTAATACATGCTGTCTATAAAAGGCTGGAGCTTGTTCCCTATATACTACTGTCCACACATGTGGAAACTTGCTGCACAGCACTGACACTTGTGTACAAAGAAGTGATACCTGCTGTCCACAGACTCCTGAGGTCTGCTCTCAGGCAACGTGGTGGCATGGAGGCATAAGGCTTTCCCTTCTCCTTCTCCTTGAAAAGGCAACAGACTAAGAACCAAGGTTGCCAAACTCTGGGGTAGAGGCAGAATTAAAACTCAGACAGTTTGGGCACAGCAGTGTGAACCCCTCACCAGACTTGATAGAAGCTCCTAGTAATACTGTCTGAGCCCCTGCACTGGACCATCAAAGAGAAGTAGGCTCACAGCTTAGAACTTTCATATCTGAATTCCTGAATTAGGAGCTAGAGGGGCTGAGGGTATCCTTCACAGCTTCCTAGGTCAAATTTATGGGCTGAACAGGGCTTGGACTGGTTTGACTCACCCCAGGACTCCGGCAGCCCCAGCAGCCAAGGGTTGGTCCTGTGAAAACCCATTTCTCAGGATACTATCTGCATTCACAGATGGGCTTCAAAGCCAAACAGAACAGATGCTGTGGATGGTTTCTGATCACTTAGGGACCTGCAGAGGCGATTCATTACTCCATCTCCACAGGGCTGGCCTCTCATGCTCCAGCAAGTGAATTCTGTGCCTGCAAGTGAGTTCTGTACATTGGCGCACCTCAGACAACTGACACGTCAGCACTATCCAAGAGAATATCTGTAGAGCGTGGCACTGCCAACATGCCTCTTCTAAGCCTCTACCTTGAAGATTGAGCCTCCTTCCCCCAGATCCAGAGGTGCCAAGTACCTGCTTCTTCCTGCTCCATCCTTTGGTCTGTACCTCACCAGGAGCGGTGCAGCAAGTACTGAGTCAGTCCGCACTGAGATCCCACTTCTGACACTTGTCTCTCTCCCCACCCACTGAAGAGAGGCACAGAACTTAGGTGGAAGCTGCAGGAGTCCATTCTGTGCTCACAGGACAACAGCCAAGCAGAGCTCAGTCATCTGCACACAGTCTGACAGAGGTTCTCCCTGCTGCCAAGGACAGCTGCACCAGCTGAGCTAAGAAAGCCAGGTGCCACCGCTCTTCCACTCCTGAGGTCATCAGGTGCTCTGCAGCGCAAAGATATCATCCTGCAGTGGCATAACAGGAGTCTATGACAGTTCTCTATCAAGTACTCTCCCACTAAGCTGTATCCCTTTTTATTTTGTAACAAGACTTTGGTAGGTTGTTTGCCCAGGGTACCTTAAAACTGTGAGCCTCTTTCCTTAGTCTCCTGAGTAGCTGGCAATACAGGCCTCTACCACCAGGTCCAGATGAGTCAAAGACTTAAACTGGGCTCAAAAAACAGCTTGGCGTAGTAACATACACCTTTAATCCTAGCATTCAGGAGGCACAGGCAGGCAGATCTCTGAATTCAAGGATAGTCTAGTCTACACAGCAAGTTCTTAGACAGCCAAGGTGGAAACCCTATCTCAAAAAAAAAAAAAAAAATTAACCATAAAGAAAAAGATGACAGCAGGGTGTGGTGGCACATGCCTTTTATCCCAGCACTCAGGTGACAGAGGCAGGCCTGATGTACAAAGTAAGTCCTGGACAGCCAGGGCTGTTACACAGAAAAACCCTGCCTCAAAACAACAACAAGAGAGAAAGAGAGAAAGGGAAAGGATTACAGTGGATATCTTTTGGTAAGCTATTGACCATGCTGGTTTACAACCACTGTCCTTGAGGAATGATGGGTAGTGGTTGATGCCCAGGAAGAGGTGAACCATGAAATCTACGAGAGCTTGCCCATCATTTTCAGCAAACCATATAACTGAGTACCCAGAACTTATTTAAAAAAAGCAACTCCTGAAAGTTAATGCGGGCCTACAGGACTTGCTCTGATCTAACTACACAAGGCCTCATAGGCACAGCTAAGAAGCCTCTCCAGTGTAGTGATGATACATGTGGAAGCCAGTAAGCTCAGGAATACACCCTGGGCAAATCATTATTGTCTACCACACAGAACCAAGTAGGCTCCTTGGCCTCCCACCCTGGGATGTCAGCTGTAGTGTGGGTTCGGGCTTAGACCTATGGGACACCCCTCTGTGGCCACTGGTCACATGTAGATATATTGTAACAGCTGCAAGCAGAATCACCATCTTCCATGAATGTGTTTTACACAAATCCTGTAGGAACAAATCTGGACACACAACTCAAGAGCAGTATACTGGTCATACTTTATCCTCTTGAAAAAAAAAAAAAATGTCTCCTTGTACCCAACAGTTCGAAACAGCTCAGGTCCTTCCCAGCCCTGCTATCTCCACAATCTTCCTCTACCCAATGAACAGAATTGAAAACCTAGGGTGAATCCACAAGGCCTGGCTCCTACACACTGGACTCAGTAGGTCTCAGTTCCCCCAGGGGTCTAGAATGTGGGCTGGCAGGCTGAAGAGGATGGACACTGTTTGTGGGTGAAAGGCCCCAGCATAACCTGGTACTTTTTGGGTCACAGCAAACACAATTTTGAGAATGCACAAGAAACAAAGTTGGCACAATGGCAAAAATGACTTTGAGCATTGCAATAAACCGTGCTCCTTCTGCATGAGGATAGCTCATAATTCCTCCCATACCCGGGACTCCACTCCTGCTGGTGGGCAAGCAGAATGACAAGAGAATCCCAAAGGGGCCTCAGCACCTTCCAGCACAGGATTCTCCCAAGTGCCACTTAAGGCAATCAAGTAGGGCTGGGATGTGGGAATGGGCCCTAGAGGACCAGGCATCCCACAGGCAGCATGGATGAGACAGGAGGAGATGTACAGCACATGCCTACCAGCACAGCACATGTGGTGTGTGGTGCCCATCATAACTGCATTGCTGCCCAGGGAAAGGATGTCAGGACCACTAGACCACAACAGACCAACTGAAGGGACTGATCCAAGACCTCAAGCAGCACTAACACCATTTCTTAGGAAGTCAGAAGATGCCACAGCTGCACAGAATGGGCACAAGAGCAGAAATATTGGAGTGCACAAAGTGGTCTAAGAGGAAACATGAGACGGAAATTAAAGAATTTGGGACTGGGGCGATATCTCAGTATAGAAAGTGACTGCTACACAAGTATGAGGACCTGAGTTCAGATTCCCAGTACTTACATAAAAGCTGGGCGTGGCAGTGAACATCTGTAGCCCTGGCACTTGAGGGGTGGATGAAGAGAGTACACCCTGGAGGCTTGCTGGACAGCTCATCTGGACAAATGACAAGCTTCAGGGGAATACCCTGTCTCAAGAATTAAGTGGAGAGAGGCCGTGGAGATAACTCAGTGGGTAAAGGTGCTTGCCACCAAACCTGACAACCTGAATTTGATCCCTGGGACTTACACGGACTTACACGGTAGAAGAAAGCTGACTCTTGCAAGCTGTCCTCTTAACATGTACACTGTAGCATGTGCCCCCCACTCAAAAATAAAAGGACTACGTTGAAAGATAAAGGTCTAGGAACTATCTCAAACCAAAAGGGTAAGTAGATGGATGGAAATGAAATAAAGATTACCTAACACTCAGATGGGGCAGGGAGAGTAAACAAAATAGAAACAGGTAGAAACCAAGTGACCTAAGACAAACTCAAGGTGGGAGATGGCCAGAGGAAGGGACCTAACTGGAGAGAAGATGGCTCATGCAGCAGTACACCAAGGTCCCTGGAATGATGGGGAAAATAAAATATATGTAGTATGTATATGATAGGAACATACAGCTTGATGGTACCAGAGGAAGCTAGGAGATACTGTAGGACAAAGAATGGAATCCCTGTGCATACATGTACGTGCCTGCAGAGCTTAGTGCTGAGTGTCTGGGAAGTGCACAGGAGAACCAGACCTGACACCCCAAGAAACAAAACTGCAAATGGAGGAAACAAAACCAGAAGTCATGAGCTGTCCTCTTCCTCCTCTGCCATCCAAAAACAGCAGGGACTTAAGAGTTTAGCCTGACTATCCACTTTGGCAGCTGTGATGGTCTGAATGAAAATGGCCTCATAGACTCATAGGGAGGGGCATTATTGGAGCTGTGGCATCCAGATGTAGAACTCTCAGCTACCTCTCCAGCACCATGTTGAGTGTACACTGTCATGCTCCCCACCATGATGATAATGGATCAAACCTCTGAACCTATAAACCAGCCTCAATTAAGTGTTTTCCGTTATAAGAGTTGCCATGGTCATGGTGTCTCTTCACAGCAATAGAAACCCTAACTAAGGCAGCAGCTTTGAGAGAGCCCTGCATCAGTTGGGATGAAACATCCAATATGGGAACTAACTAACTGTTAGCAACATCAACATCAAAGTCCTGTAACTCCTAAGTCAACATCTGAGTAATGACCCAAGATGGGGCTCCCTCAGGAAAGGATACGAGGTGTCCCTTCAGTTCGGCAAACCAAGTAGAGGCAGGCGGCAATCACATGGGCCATTTTCCTTCCTCGAGTGAGATGTTTGCTTACAGCCATCTTGAAGAAGTTGAAGGCTGTGTCCAGGCAGTGCTGGTTGAGCTGCAGTTGGCTCCCCAGGTGGTGGATATGGCGCCGCCCTAGGACAGAATACCAAATGATCCTCAGTCACAAGTTTCAATTTAAAATTAAGTATCACAGGACCAACTTACAAGCAAAGCCTGTTAGTGTAGGCATGCAATTTCACCCACTTTGGAAACTGAGGCAGCAGGACCACAATTTCAAGACCAGCCTGGGCCAGGCGTAATGGCACATGCCTTTAATTCCAGCAGAGGCGGGCAGATCTCTAAGTTGGAGGCCAGTCTGGTCTGCATAGTGAGTTCCAGGATGACCAGCACTACTTAGAGACCCTGTCTCAAACAAACAAACAGGACTAGCCTGGGCTACAGAATGAGTTCAAAACCAACCTAGGAAACTTGGTGAGACCCTCTCTTAAAACCTCAGCTGGGGGGTGGGAGGGCTGGAGAGATGACTTGGAGGTTAAGAGCACTGACTACTCTTCCAGAGGATGCTCTTAGAGATGACCTGAGTTCAATTCCCAGCACCCATGTGGCCTCTCAAAACTGTAATGCCACTTCAAGGGTATCTGACAAAACACCAATGCACATAAAACAAAAATAAATAAAATTTAAAAAAAAAAGTCAACCTAGGGGCTGGAGAGATGGCTCAGAGGTTAAGGTACTGGCTGTTCTTCCACACAACCTAGAATTGATTTCCAGCACCAACACGGGACACAGACATATATGTAAAGCAAAATATCCATACACATAAAATAAGATTTTTTAAAAGTAAAATGAGGTTTGGAGGGCTGGAGAGATGGCTCAGTGGTTAAGAGCACTGACTGCTCTTCCAAATGACCCAGGTTCAAATCCCAGAACCCACATGGCAGTTCACAGCTGTCTATAATGGCCAGGCGTGATGGCGCACACACCTTTAATCCCAGCACTCGGGAGGCAGAGGCAGGCGGATCTTTGTGAGTTCAAGGCCAGCCTGGTCTACAGAGTGAGTCCAGGATAGTCAAGGATACACAGAGAAACCCTGTCTTGAAAAACCTAAAAAAAAAAAAAAAAAAGGTTTGGAGATGTAGTTCAGTGATAGAGGACTTACTTAGAGCACACGAGGATTAGAGCATTCTCAGTAATCCAAAAAAAGACAGATAGACAGATGACAGATGATAGTGACAGATTTATCTTTGTCCTAAGTTTTTAATTCAGTTTGTACATTCCCATCAATTTTCATTATGAACACCAAAACATTAGCTTCATTGTTTTTCACATGCTATAAAACCCTGTTCCAGCCTGTCTCGAAAAAACCAAAAAACAAAAAACCAAACACAACAAAAAACCCCGTTCCTGACGGTGCTGCATCTCGGCTTGGAGCAGTACCCAGCAGCTGTGCCTCTTGTAGAGATCCCCGAGGCCTGGAGTGTCTGGTAGAAATGGGTCTCCACAGCTATGTGCCACTCACCACCACCTTTGTTTTAACAGCACAAGACTCAAGCTATCTACCTGATACTTCCCAGAATGGCCTCTCTGCCTAGTCCATCCCCAGATAACCCTTGGCCAGCCTTCCCTCTAAGAGTCAACTGCTTGGCCAGACAAATGGACAGCATAGTGAGCTGTTCCCCTGCACACCTGCAGAAGGAACAACGGCAGAGTCAGACACACTACCAATTCTGAGGGCAGCAGGCCCTTGTAGGGACTTCACAAGTCCCTGTAGCTAGAAGGCTGTGTGTGTGCACATTTGCTGCACTGCAGACAGAAAGTCAGGGTTTCCACCCACGTGTGCAAACACAGAGCAGAGCCACCTCAAGTCCAGCGGTGTAGATCTGTGGGAGAGCTGCTGACACCAGCTCTCAGTGCAGACCTAGGGTGGGCATCAGGATTATGGAGAGAGCCCTCTGGACACAAGATACACCCTAGGATATGCAGAGGACATTGTGGATGGCAAAAGCACCACCACAGATGTCTAGTCACACTAGCATCTTCAGGACCTCGATTCCACTCTTGCTCTGACACTGTAGGCAACCTCCACCTCATCCGCCAAGTGTTAAATGCTGGCTTCTCTGATTCTTTCATAAGGACTGAAGGCTAGCACACTACTACCCAACAGTAACAATAACCCATTTCAGGGCATGGCCAACACCTGACCAATTGTACAAAACCCAGCTCCTCTGATCAGCACGCACTAGTAACACAGCAGAGGCAGCAAAGGCTATTCTGGGCCCAGAATCCCACACCAACAATCCGTAGATAACAGACTACACTGAGCTGGAGCCTGAGTCCCACTAGCTATCTAGTGTTTTGAAAATTCCACAATGCAAGTGAGATAGTTCTTCTCTAGGGTCTCTTGTTCCCCCATGCTAGGGCTTGCCAGCATCCCAAAAACAGACTCCCTATGATCACTGTAATAGATACAAAGCAGCAAATGACACGCCTAATGACATCTTAATAACATCATTTGCTGTAAAAGGGTTAGCAAAACACTGACCCTTTTACACTGAGGTCAGAAATTGAGTCAAGCCTACCCAGCCTCAGCAATTATAGGGAGTCTAGCAACATACGACAGAAACATACAGCACGGCTTTGAGAATGAGTTGAGAACAAAGGTGGGAAGCAAGGACCAATGTCTGCTCACAGCCTGTGTAATAACTAAAATAGGAAACTCTGTGCAAGTTCAGTTTTAGGTCAACAAAGTAAGTTCCTATAGTTTGATCTACAGATTCAATGTAACCCAAACCAGGGTCTGGGCAGGTTGCCCTTTGAAAAGTTAATACAGTAACTCCAAAACTGAAACTCTAAAGATTCAAATCAATGAAAACACAACCCCAGAAGACTCAATGTACCAATCAGGTCACCATACTCCCAACAATTTACAGATTAAAATAATCCCCTCAAAACCTCAGCAATTGGACACAAACAGACACTAACCTTCATACTGAAATTCAAGGGATATGGTGGTGCAGGCCTTATAAGGCCAGCACTGGGTAAGGCAATGGGATCATGAGCTTTAAGGCCAGTCTAGGCTACATAGCAAGACTCTATCTCAAAAATAAGTAAATAAATAAGAAGAAAGGAAGGAAGGAAGGAAGAAAGCAAGCAAGCAACATAGATCGATTCAAGAGATTTAGAATAATCAATACAGCACTCCTAAGAATTCTAAGAAAGTTGTCCATAAATGTGCCATGGTAAGCAATACACATATACAAATCATGTAAATATATATATATATACTTTTAAAGACTTATAGCTAAAACCAGGTGTATTGGTGCACACCCTCAATCCCAGAACTTGGGAGGCAGAAACAGGCAGAGCTCTGTTGAGATCAGGGCCCACCTGGTCTACATAAAGAGTCTAGGACAGCCAAGGCTACATAGAGGCCCTGTCTCAAAAAACAAAACAAAACAAAAAGCAAAAACCTTGTAACTAAAATATATAAAGAAACTTTTTGCTGGGTGTGGTGGTGCACACCTTTAATTCCAGAACTTGGGAGGTAGAGGGAGGCAGATCTCTGTGAGTTCAAGGCTACCCTGGTCTACAGAGTGAGTTCCAGGATAGTCAGGGTTATATAGAGAAACCCTGTCTCAAAAAAACAAAAAAGAAAAGAAAAAACCTTTTCAAAAAAAGCAAATAAGCTAATTAAAAACAAGCAAAGGATTAGAACACTTATTTCTCTACTGATGCTTTTTTTTTTGTGGGGGGGGTTAAACAGGGTTTCTCTGTGTAACAGATCCCTGGCTATCCTGGACTTGCTTTGTAGACCAGGCTGGCCTCGAACTCACAGAGATCCGACTGCCTCTGCCTCCCAAGTGCTGTGATTAAAGGCGTGTGCCACCACGCCCAGCAATTTCTTTACTCTGATGCTCTTATAAAGCAATCAAATGTTGTAGGGCTGGAAAGATGTTTTAGTGGTTAAGAGCACTGGCTGCTCTTCCAAAAGATTTGGGTTCAAATCCCAGCACCCACATGGCAGTTCACAGCTGTCTGTAATTTCTGGGCATGGTGGCACACACCTTTAATACCAGCACTCAGGAGGCAGAGGCAGAGGATCTCTGTGAATTCAAGCTAGCCTAGTCTACAAAGTGAGTCCAATATACAGAGAGAAACCCTGTCTCAACACCCCCCCACAAAAAAAAAACCCAAAACAATAAAATATCACTTCTGCCAGGTCAAACTGGTACAAACTTGCTGGTTCTTTGCCTATCTCCAGGAGACTAGGAACAAACAGCTATTTGCTGGAACCAACTGAGGGCCCTTCACTGAAGGGGGTCTAACAAGATCTGCAGAATGCCTGGAAGAGGGGCACATTCAGGAACCATTGCTCCCAGAGTGCTACAAGCCCTGGGTTATAAGGGTGGCAAAAAGTAGCAGGCCACAGGGTAAGGTATGGGGCAAGACAGAGTGGGCACTGCAAAGCAGAACCCACAACTGAGGACTGGTCTCCTCTTATCCTCATCCCAGTATTCTGTCTCACCCCCTTCTCCTGTCTCACCCCATGGGCAGCAACATTGAAGCGAGCAATACCATTTTGTAGGGTTTGTGCTCTTGATTCCTTTCCCAGGTTCACATGAAAGCCACCGCCAAGGGTTGGGGTTTTGCCAGCACCTGAAAATATAAAAAAGAGAGGTTATCCTGAGCCTGGTAGAGAAACCCCACAGCCCCTTTCACTGGCTGTAAAAAAAAAGCAGGATCCAGCATTCCGACAAGAAAGAGCAACAGGCTAAGTGACTCTGCTCTGCCTAGCCAACAGATGTGGCCTTGACTAGAGGCGCCCCAAATCCTTAAAAAAGAAAAACTTGGGGGCTGATGAAATGACTGAGTAGCTAAGAGCTCTTGTCTCCAAGACTGATGACAGGGATCCATATAGAAGGGAGAGAAGATTCTACAAGTTGTGTTCTTCATACATGTACCAAGACACCCCCCCCCCGCCAGTAAATGTAATTTTAAAAATAGAACAAGAAAAAATATTCTGTTGGGGCTAGAGAGATGGCTCAGCAGTTAAGAGCACTGGCTACCCTTCTAAAGGACTCAGATTCAAATCCCAGCACCCGCATGGCAGTTCACAGCTGTCTGTAATTGCCAGGCATGGTGGCACATGCCTTTAATGCCAGCACTCAGGAGGCAGAAGCTGGTGAATATTTGTGAGTTCGAGGCCAGACTGGTATACAAATGAGTCGAGGACAGTAAGGGCTAACCAAAGAAACTGTATCTCGAAAAAACAAAACAAATATTCTGTTGCTCTAATTGAAGTGGATATGTGCTTTTAATAAAGGTCAATCATGGGATCTGGAGAGATGGGTCAACAGTTAGGATCGAGTACTACTTTTTTTTTTAAGATTTATTTTTTTTACTATTCATACAGTATTCTGCCTGCTTCTATGCATGCAGGCCAGAAGAGGGCACCCTATCTCATTATTGATGGTTGTGAGCCACCATGTGGTTGCTGGGAACTGAACTCAGGACCTTTGGAAGAACAGACAGTGCTCTTAACCTATGAGCCATTTCTCCAGCCTTCTAATACTGCTTTTAAAGAGGATCCAAGATTGGTTCCCAGCTGCCTGTGACTCCAGTTCTAGGGAGAGCTGACACCCCTGGCCACTGTGGGCGCCTGCACTAATGTGTACATACCCATACACAGATGTGCACATAATTTAGAATAATAAAACATAAGACTTTTTTTGGAGACAGGGTTTCTCTGTGACTCACTTTGTAGACCAGGCTGGCCTTGAACTCAAAGAGATCTGCCTGCCTCTGCCTCCTGAGTGCTGGGATTAAAGATGTGTGCCACCACATCTGGCAAAAATAAGATCTTAAAAGACACAAAAATTACATGTAAAAAGAATGGTGGCATTAGCCAGACTGAGCATGGTGGTGCAGTTCTGCAGTCAGGCGGCTGAGGCACAGGGCTCAAGAGCTGCAGGTCAACATGAGGCCTTCCCCTGTTGTTCCCACCCCACTCCCCAAAAAGAGAAGACTTCCACTTGAGCTGAATGGTTACTGAAGTCTTTGTGCTCCTCCACTCCAGGTCCACAGCACATCCCACCTCCCTACTGGGATCCCCACATGTCTACTGGGGCAGTTCTACCTCCACTGGCCCTAGGAGCTACCTTCTGACTCTTGCTCCTGCATTCCACATGTGTACAGCAAGAGGAAACCATGTGAAAGTGCTTACTCAGCAAATGTCAGACCAAGTGCCAGCTGACTCACGCTCCCCTCAAGTGTGAAAGAAGGCCAAATATGGCCTCTAGGTGGAACTGCCAACTGCAAACTCACCTAGATCTTCACATTTCAGAAGTGCTCTGCTTCTGAAGACACCAAGTGTTGTGCTTTTCTTTCCTTCCTCCAGGCAAGGGTTCACTATGTAGCACAAGCTAACTCAGAACTCTGCCTCCCAAGTGCTGGGATTATAGTTGTACACCATTACACCCAACAGACATTTGGTATTTTCTACACATTTTTTTAAACAAAAATACAGACTGGAAGTATAGCATAGATGGGCTTGGAAGAGTTTGACCCCTTATAGACAATAGGGAAGGAATATACAATCACAGGCCACTTGGGGTAAAGCCTCTGATTTAGCAAAGGGCATAGAGGGGTGACCCCAAGACAGCATCGGCATAAACAGACTGGGTATGCTTTGGAACCAACAATACCACTTTCACATGCTGGACCAGACCTAGGAAGACAGCCAAGAGACCTCAGTGTCCAGAGGCCTCTGCATAGCACTGTCCTTCATTCTTCTCAGAGTCTCCAAAATAGAAACTCTTTACAACTCTGTTGGTTTGACACAGAAGGCTAGAGACTCTGAAGCCAGCCTGGTATGCATAACAAGAGCTCTCCTTAAAAAAAAAAAAAGTTCTATACAGCGGGGCATGGTGCCACACACCTTTAATCCCAGCACCCGGGAGGCAGAGGCAGGTGGATCTCTGTGAGTTCGAGGCCAGCCTGGTCTACAAGAGCGAGTCCAGGACAGCCAGGGATACACAGAGAAACCCTGTCTTGAAAAACCAAAACCAAAACAAAACAACAACAACAAAAAGTTCTATGGCAGATGAGATGGCTCGGCAGCTAAAGAAGCCTGCTATCAAGCCTGACCACCTGAGTGTGATCCCCAAGAACCTATCTGCTGGAAGGAGTGTGATCCCCA
>CAJQZJ010001511.1:19418745-19429217 GCA_907164525.1 Lophiomys imhausi
TGTGCATTATGGGGAAACCCTGCTTTGCCCCTGCCAACCTTGCTTATAAAGTAAGCCCAGACTCTCATGATTTGGCTCAAATCCAAGCTTCTCCAGCTACCCATTGCCTTGCATTTTGCATCCAAGCCTGCAGTCCTGATGCTCACTACTTCCTTTGGCACAGGCTACTTGAAAACGCCTCTAAAACCTGATTACAAGTACAGGGTGATAAGTTTCCACAGCCAGGAACCTCTGCTGCAGGACTCACATCATTCACTTTGATATATTAGGCACATATTCTAGAATAGACTGTTCAGTGTCCTGCTTAGGCTGCTATAAGCAAGGACACCTAGGAAAGAGATAGCTGTTTTAGAACCTACAAGATAGCCACCAATGAGAAAACAGAGCTTTAAAATGAAGCTGAAGGAAGGGCAAGATGAGCAAAGAGCACCAGGGACCTATGAGGGCTGGAAATGGAACAAGTCATCTGTTTCCCACCCATGTGGTCATGCTGATGTTGGGGGAGGAGAGGCAGGTGACCACATGAAAGATGGTTGTTTAAAGCAGCTGATAGATACCTCCCTCCTATATAACCTATACCTTCTACCAAAGCTAAGAATTCATGGTCCCATGCTGCATTCCCCAGGGCACCCACGGCTGGTTGCTGGAGTGCTTCTCCCTTGAGAGATATCTTGTTGCCACCTAAGAGCACATCTAAGCTTCTGTTCAATGCCTCTGAGCATGATTTCCTAGGATGCATGGTGAGACCTCACTCTACCCTGGGTCCACACTATTTTCCCTGAGGGCAGGCACAGTAAGTATAACACATTGTCACCAAGCCATGGATGCACCTATGAAAATGCTTCCCATGAAATGCCCTAGACATCTGTTCCCACAATGACCTATTATTACTGTTGTTATCACGCCAACAGGCATCATCTTGACTACTGTTTAGGAGGCTGCAGACAATGTGTAGTAAGAACCACTGTCACAGCAGTCCTGAAGACACCCTTGGGAAGTCACCTACAAAAAATAAGAAGTTGAAGCCGGGCAGTGGTGGCGCACGCCTTTAATCCCAGCACTTGGGAGGCAGAGGCAGGCGGATCTTTGCAAGTTCGAGGCCAGCCTGGCCTACAAATTGAGCCAGGGCTACACAGAGAAACCCTGTCTCGAAAAACAAACAAACAAAAAAAAAAAAAATAAGAAGTTGTGTGCATGTGAAACATACCACAGGGACAGAAAGGCAGAAGGGAAAAGTCAACCTCAAGTCAAATTTTTGGTAATATCAACAAAACTGGTAAACCAGCAAGGGAGGCAAAGGGAAAACACAAGACCCCAACATCCAAAAGGAAAAAGCAGATCCTTGCAGACATACAATACAGAACATGGGCTAGGTAGGGATAAAGCTCAGTTGCAGACCACTTGCTTAGCATGCACACACATGAATTCTACAACCAGATGAACCATTCCTTAAACCTCAATTCCGAGACAAGTCAGAAACTATTTAAAACCTAACTACAACTACCATGACCAAAGCTGAAAAGGAAACCCTATATCCAGCTGGCTACATTGGAGAAGTCTACCTAATATTAAGTAAGAAAGGATGCAAGAACTGATTCACACACACCTATAATCTTGACTACGTAAAAGACCTGAAATAGGAGCATCATGAGTTCAAGACCAGCTTAAGTTACATAGTGAAACTAGGAAAGGGAAAAAGAGCAGAGTGCGTTGTTTGTACACAGTCCCTTCCAGAAAGTTAAGCGCAACATTGCTCACTTGTCTCAGGAGTGTATTATCTTGACATCTAAGGCTGACAGATGTTAAACTATAGACCAATATCCCAAGTAGACAGAGATGAAAACCCACAAGCATGTCCAAAGGATAATCCCCAAGAGAGCTTTCTTCTGGAACTCTCACAGCAGATTCAAGAATCTGCCATAGGGGTTGGGGAGATGGACCAGTGGATTAAATGGTTCAGATTCTCAGAACCTACATAAAAGTTGGTCAGGTGTTTGCCACCTATAACCCCAGCAGCTGGGAGGCTGAGAGTGGGGATTCCTTGGGCAAACTTGATAGCTAGGGTAGCCACAGTCAGTGAGCCCCAAGTTCAGCAAGAGCCTCTGGCTCAGTAAATAAAGTGCAGAGCTATCAGGGAAGGCACCCGATGCCAACTTTGGGCCTCCTCACTCATGTGCCCACACATACATGTATTCCTTCAAATGCCCATGGACCCATACACATGCAAACACAACAACACACACATCCCAACCACACAGGGCACAATGATGCATGCTTGTAATCTCAGCACTTAGGAGGCTGATGCAGGGAGAATGATAAAAGTTTGAGGGCAGCCAGTCTACATAGGGACATCTTGTCCCAAAAAACAACAAAAAGAAGTTGGGCCTGGTAGTACAGGCTCATAATTACAACTACTTAGGAGACTGAGGCAGGAGGACTGCAAGTTCTGCCTACCTGGGCTACTTATTAAATTCAAAGCCAGCCTGGAGAACTTGGCAAAACCCTGACTCAAAGTAAAATGTAAAAAGAGGGCTAGGATGGGGAGGGCTAGGAGATGGCTCAGTAGTTAGGAGCACTGGCTGCTCTTACAGAGAACCTGGGTTCAATCCCTAGCACCCATATGGCAGCTCACAACTAACTGTCTGTATCTCCAGTTCCAGGGGATCCAACACCCTCACACAGATGTACATACAGGCAAAATACCAATGCACGTAAAATTAAAAATAAATTAATTAATTAAAAAAGAGGGCTAGGATTATAGTGTTCAGTGGCAGGGCACCTGCTTAGCATGAGCAAGATCTGGGTACCAGCCTAAGAACCACATACAATAAATATAAATATGGAAATACATAGGTTACTCTACCACGGAAGGGAAAGAGATGACAAATCTATACTTCTAAAAAGGAAGACAAAAGCTGGACGCTCACAATGTCTGGTCTCAAGACATTAAAATACAAACAAAATGTTTAAGGATGGATGAAAGACAGAAAGAACCCAGAAGCAGACCCACACAGGTGGCATACAATGATCTCTGCTGAAGAAACAATGGTAATTCCATGACCTCCACACGCAAAAAAAGAACCTCAGCCTACACATCACACTTTCCACGAGGCTTAACTTAAAATATGGCATAGGCATTAAACTGGAGCTGCTTAGTATGCCAGAGGCCCTGGACTAGATACCCAACATACAAAAACTAAAAACAAACATACATAAAATATAAACAATACCTTTTAGAAGACAAATGTGGTGACTCAAACAAAGCCATTTTAAATTCATGACAAAAGAAAAACCAAGAAAGAAAAGGCGACAAATTGGGTTATTTCAAAATGTAAATCCTTTGGTCAAATAAGAAACTTTTGCTTTGTGAATCATATATGCAAAGGACTTAGAAGTACAATTCACCAAAGGCTCTTGACACTCAACGGTTAGGAAACAAACCCTTAATAAAAGGAGGACTTGGGCGACTGTGCAGAGAATTGAGGCTGTTCATATCTGCTTCATAGCCCTTAGGGCAATGCACACCTGTCCGAGTGGCCAACCGGGAAAAACGGAAGGTGCATCAGATGGGAGCCTAAAAACCGTGCCTGCCGGATTCCGTGGCCCTGCCCGACCGCCTCCGTTAGACCAGACCCGGACGTCTGGACTGTGGGTAGGTCGCGGAGCTCTCGTCGGGGTACGGCACACGGCCGGAGGCTGGCTGCAAGTTCCCTGCCGGGCCCTGTCTCAGTTTCCTTGAATACCTCGACTTCCCACTCAGCTCGCACACTCAGTCTTGCCCGCCCGTTTCTCCGAGCTGCAGGACCCACCGTCCAGCGATACGAACTGGCCCACCGCCGACGAGCCGCCGCCGCTGTTCTCCACGAACTGCACCTCGGACACGATGATGTTGTCCTCGAGCACCGAGCCGCAGCCCGTGCACACCGCGTCGCCGCGCGCCGCATCCAACTCGATGTCGGTGCCGCCGCAGCCGCGACACACGCGGCCGGTCATGTTGGAGCCGCGGGGCCCGGCCGGCCCCACGCCGCTCCGCCGTCCGCTCTCCACCCGCGGCCCTTAGCCAGCAAGGCCCGTCGTACCGCCACCGTCTGCCCCGCACTCTCGCGAGGCCCCCGGCGCCACGCCTGCCGATTCGTCGCGGCAGATTCGCCTCGCGCGTCCGGGCCGCGCCGCCTCCAACGGCCGCCCCCGCGGGACCAAGAAAGGAACTCAAGAAGCGTCAGGACGCTGGGACCGAACCGCCGACTTTCCGGCAGGCCGGAGGCGAAGCTCGAAACCCGGAACCCGTAGGCCTCGCGGACTACAAACCAGCAGCGGGGCGGGACTTGCGGGCGGGCGCCAAGGGCGGGGCCGGGGCCAGGACCCGACTAAGCCGGTGGGAGGAGCCAGGGAAGAAGAGTCCGGAGAGGTGTGGGAGGAGCTTGGAGGCGGGGCCTAGGCCAAGAAAGGGTGTGGGCGGAACCTAAGAGAGCGGACTGTCTGCGGGAGAGGACTCTGGAAACAAAGTAGTGGGCAGGGCTTGCGGGCGGTAACTTGAGCGCGGCCAAGTTCTTGCTTAGGGTTGTGGTGCAGCCTGCATTGATTGGCTCAATGGGCTGTGGGCGAGGTCTGGTGGGCGGACTTAATGGGAGGAGCCTGGGGAGTAAGTATGTCCAAAGGCAGGATCAAGAACTGACGCCCCCTAGTTGTGAGAGGGACCGGGAGATGCTCTCTCAGACTCAGCTGCATTTCCCCCTTCCCCTAAGGTGAACACTTGGTCCCCTCAGCGCTAAGCTCTCCCCAGGGCTCGCTATTTCTTGGCAGCGACTGGCTTGGGTAGGGCAGCTTACTGGATCTGCAAGTGCGGCTCACAATCTCGGCCTTAACCGCAGTCCTTGGGAAGGTTAGCAAATCTTTTGCACGACCACAGGTACGAAACTCCAAAGTTAGACAGCAGGACGTCACAGGAGCTCACACTAAATTAGAAAGCGCCCTTTCCTGGGTAAGAGGAAGAACTGTAAGTATGCAAACTTCTCATCAGTTTGCAAAGCCAGTGTACTCCCAATTGAAATATCAACAGGAATTTTTTTTAAAGATTTATTTTATTTATTTTATGCATATGTGTGCTCTGTCATTCCAGAAGAGGGCACCAGATCACATTGTGGATGGTTGTGAGCCACCATGTGGTTGCTGGGAATTGAACTCAGGACCTTTGGAAGAGCACTAGGCAGTGCTCTTAACCGCTGAGCCATCTCTCCAGCCCCGGAATTTTTTTTTTTAATTTTAAGAATTTGGAAGAAGCGGAGCGTGGTGGTGCACACCTTCAATCCTAGCACTCGGGAGGCAGAGGCAGGCTGATCCCTTGAGTTTAAGGTCAGCTTAGTCTACAAAGGGAGTCCAGGACAGTCGGGGCTCTGTTACGCAAAGAAACACCACCTCAAAAAACAAAACAAAGAACTTGGAAGAGATCTCCTCAAACCATAGTAAAGAAAGGGTTGGCGAGATGTCTGGGCAAGTAAAGGAAATCTGAGTGCCTTGAGTTCGATCCCAGGAACTCAGGTAATGTGGATGGAGAGAATGGACTTCACAAAGTTGTCCTCTGTCCTCCACACCTGTGCCCTCTCCAACATCATACACACAATAATAAATTTTAAAGTCAAAATGGCAAATGAAAGATTTGAAGGATGTGAAGGGCCACATAGTTTTCATGCTCTGGAGCCACTCAAGGAATTCAACCAGCTGAGGGATCCCAATCAGCTTGTCATTGAATGCTTCAGAACATCCTAGACAGCCAACCCTATGCAGAGAATGTAGTCCCAATGCAGCAGCCCCAATGCAGCGGCAATCAAAGTGGCCCTTTGCCCCCCAAGTGTCAGTGCAGTCCCTGAGCAGCACATGGCAAAAGCTTTAAGCAGCTTGCCGCCAGAGCTGTCAGTGTGCCTTTCCCACCCCAGCCTGTGTCTCTGGAGCAATCAAAATGATGGTTCCTGGCATTCCTATCAGAATGGGATGCAGACTTGGGAGCTGCTTGCTTCAGCCTGCTGAGGACTAGGGAGCTGTCCATGGTGACGACATCTTTCCTGCCTCAGCCAACGGCTGTCAAAGGAGGGAGCTGTCCACAAAGGCAGCACTCCTCTCCAGTCTGTCAGCTATTCATGCTGCAGGAAAAGGCTTCCCTGCCGTGGACTCCCTTTGTAATCTTGGCAACTCCATAAACGTTGTAAACCCTTGAGGGGGGAAAGTGCCAGACCCCTGTCTGAGGAACTCCAGCAGCCCAGCCCCTCCCCCAGACCTCTCTCTCATAACATTTCCAGCCTCTGTAACTGTCACAAAGGTCCTCTCCAGGCCCTCAGTACAACTCATCCCAGATTGCTATTTTAAGGCGAAAAGTCTGAATAAAAGAACCACCAATCCCTGAGTAGGAAAACCTACCAATCCCTGACCAGGAAACGAACCAATCCCAGCACAGGAAAGCCCAACAATTCCTGAGCTCTCCAAGCTCAGGACTTGAAGTTCCACCAATCCTCACTCTGGAAATCCTTGCCCTAGAAAGCTCCACCTCTCAGAAACCCTATATAAGTCCTATACTTTGTTCAATTCTCTGCTGTCCTCTTCCAGGAACAGGGGCAGCCACACCCTGGATTTGTCCTTCCTCACCCAGACCCTCCAATAAATCTCTCTTATGAGATTTGCTGCCTACTGAGACTCATCAGAGGAAGCAAAGAAGCCAAGAAGCAATAAAGAGAAGAATAGAAGCAAAGAAGGGATAGGGCTCAAGCTCAGACTCCTCAGCTTAGCTGGGGTTGAGGAAACTCTGCCCTGTGAGCTGCAACATCTCTGCTGAGGAAGCCTCCACTCAGAGCTGTGTGGTTCCTGAGCTTCTGAGCCTCAAGATACCTTCCCATATGAGGAACTACAGGCCTAATGCTAACAGAGAGGCCCTATCTTGGAGGATGGGTTGCAATACTCCAGAAGACCCTAGTGAGGAACCCACAAGAGCACCTAGTTCCTATACAGTTGGTGTCCTCAGGCAATAACCGTGGGCAAGAATCCCAAAGCTTAGAAACCAGGGTCCTCCAGACCTCCTCGCAGCTGTGTGGCACAGATGTCTCCAAGCCTTGGCTCTTCTCATTGACCCCAATGTATATTGCAATATGTCAGGGGCTAGGAAAGAAATAGAGCAGCAGTTCTTCAGCCCCTACACAGGAACCAGGTTGAGTCCTGCCTTATTTGGAGGTGCTGGGGATGCTTTCCAGCCCTTTTATCTTGTAACTTACAAGCTCACCCTATTTAGGACTTGAGAACAGGAACTATCTTACTGCACAGGGAAATAAACATGAAAAGGTGAGGGCATGGTTTGTTCCTGCCGCTAAGTCTTCTGATTCCCTGTTCCCTTCCCTGGCACACACGTCCTCCAGAATGCCATCCTGTAGAGAGAAAACATACAACAAAGGTGAAAGAGTGTCTCTGTTAAGTCCCTTTGCCCTGCACAGATTCTGTAATGTCTACCTTACCCACTGCTTTACCCACCCCCACCTCCACACCCCATCCTCCTACCCACACATTAGCCTGCAGCCTCTTATTCCCAAGTATGTATGACACAGCCAACCCCTCCCCACAGTCCAGTCCAGCACACATTTCCTGAAGCTCAATTCTTTTTTTTTCTTCAATACAATAACAAATACAGTGTGTATTTGTTAGCTAGGGTTACCACAACAAACTGCCACTTTTCTACACATAGCTGGGCGTGATGGTGCACACCTTCAATCCCAGCGCATCGGAGGCAGAGGCAGGCGGATCTCTGTGAGTTCAAGGCCAGCCTGGTCTACAAAGTGAGTCCAGGACAGCCAGGGCTACACAGAGAAACCTGTCCTGAAAAGCAACAACAACAAAAGTGTCTATTCTTGGAACTAGAGAGATGGCTCAGCTGTTAAGGGCACTGGCTGCTCCTCCAGAGGTTCAAAATTCAATTCCTAAAAACCACATGGCAGCTCTCAACCACCTATAATGAGATCTGATTCCCTCTTCTGGGATGCAGGCATACATACAGACAGAACATTGTATACATTTGGGGGTGGGGAGGTTCGAGACAGGGTTTCTCTGTGTAGTCCTGGCTATGTTGTAAATCCTTCTGTTGGCCCGGTTGGCCTTGAACTCAGAGAGATTCGCCTGCCTTTGCCTCCAGAGTGCTGGAATTAAAGGGTTGTGCTAACACGCCCAGTCATTACAGGAGGTTCTGAACTGCCATATGGATGCTGGGATTTGAACCCACGTCCTTTGGAAGAGCAGCCAGTGCTCTTAACTGCTGAGCCATCTCTCCAGCACCACATAATCTTTAGGAAAATAAATTCTGCTCTTGTGATCTAGAGGCTGGAAGTCAAGGTGTGAGCAAATTTGTTGCTCCTGAGGCCTCTTGCCTTCTGCTTCAAAGGGTACTTACTCTGTGTGTGTGTGTGTGTCTGTCCTCACCTCCAGTTCTTTTAAAGACACAGACATAGTGGACTAGAGCCTTTCCTAATGACTTCATGCTACCATAATTATCTCTTTAAAGGGCACCTCTTCAAACATGAGTGCGATGGGGCCAATTCAAAGTGGAATTCAGACCTTCCAGGATTGCCCAGTGATGTTTGACAAATCAGCACAAGGTGATGGCTTGGGGCTTCATGTGTCAATATTCTATGGGCATCAGTGCAACAGGCGAACCTGTTTTTCAAACATCCAGCTTATTGCAGGATTTAGATTGGACATAAACACTAGGTTCCTGTGGATGGAGTGAGCGTCCCTGCGGCTTTCAGTGAGGGATGGAGGCTGCCCCTCTGGTATCTCCAGTACATGTCCTGCCACTGCAGTAACCTGTCAGAGTGAGCTTGGAAAGATCACATATGGTGTGACTCAGGGCTCCTGGAAACAACATAATTAATATGAGTTTTCATACATCCCAAATTCACGGGTGAATTTCTCTGGTTGTTTCCTATTTGCTCCATCTTTTTCACTTCATAGTTCTCAGTTTCCAAACATGAACTGATTTTTGTTTGTTTGTTTTTTTCAAGACAGTGTTTCTCTGTGTAACAGCTCTGGCTCTCCTGCACTCTCTTTGTAGACCAGGCTAGCCTTGAACTCACAGAGATTTGCCTATGTCTCCTCCCAAGTGCTGAAATTAAAGATGTGTGCCACCATGCCCAAGAATTTTTTTTATTATTGCTCTCTCTTCCCCCTCCCCAATTTACCATATCCCTGCCAAATCTCTGTTCCCAGTGGCTCTTGCCCACCCGGCACAGTCCGGGGCAATAGGGGTTGACCTCTGCTGTAGCCTCTTTGTCTGGGTTGGCTGGCTCTCCTACAACCCTGATTCCATTTTGAAAAGGCTTGGGTGCTCTTCTACTCCAGAGTCTCTCTCTCTTGAATTTCTGCTTGCTCCAGGGTACAACCTGGCATTGAATGTCCACTCATCTGGCCTGTTTTCATTTCAAAATCCCAAATTCCTATTAAATCCCAGTGCTCAATGTGACAGTATCAAGTAGAAATACTGACTGAGACTGTAATCCCAGCAATTGAGAGGATCATAGGCTTAAACCAGCCTCAGCTCCATAAAGAGTTTGAGACCTAGGGTACATATGACCCTGTCTCAAAAAAACAACAAATTATTTTCAGATTGGCAGGATCATTTTTCGCTAACTATAAAACTTTAGAAAAATAAAATAACCCTACAGAAAATAAATCATCCTTTCACATGTTCTGGTGAAGTGGGCTTGAACACCTCTGTGCTGTCAATGGTGTTCTGTCTTTAGTGACTGCCACTGGCTCTTCTCTGTATGGTATTAGGACCTTAGTATTTTCCCAGTATGCTTGATCATAGTGCCATTTTTTCTTTTCTTTTTTAAATTTATTTTTCTACACAGGGTTTCTCTGTGCAGCCCTGGCTGTGCTGGAACTCGCTCTGTAGACCAGGCTGGCCTTGAACTCACAGAGATCCGCCTGCATCTGCCTCCTGAGTGCTGGGATTAAAGGTGTGCACCACCAGCAGCACCATTGTTTCTACTGTGAGAAACACAGAGGAGTATTAAAATTTAAACTCGAGGGTCCCTCTGATTTTTTTTAAACCAGGTTAGCCTCGAACTCACAGCCATTACAGACAGTTCCGAACTATCATGTGGGTACTGGGATTTGAACCCAGCTTCTTTGGAAGAGCAGCCAGTGCTCTTAACCTCTGAGCCATCTCTCCAGCCCATCCCCCCTGATTCTTAAGCATACATCAACTGTGGTCAGTAGGTTAACAGGCATGGTGTCTCACACCTTTAATCCCCGCACTTGGGAGGTAGAGCCAAGCAGATCTCTGTGAGTTCGACGCCATCCTGGTCTACACACAGTGACTTCCAGAACAGCCAGGAGTACATAGAGAAACACACACACACACACACACACACACACACACACACACACACACACAGAGAGAGAGAGAGAGAGAGAGAGAGAGAGAGAGAGAGAGAGAGAGA
>CAJQZJ010001511.1:19429227-19465662 GCA_907164525.1 Lophiomys imhausi
AGAGAGAGAGAGAGAGAGAGAGAGAGAGAGAGAGAGAGAGAGAGAGATAACAGGATGGCTGCCTGATGGGCCACCTGTAGGTCAGCTTTAATTCCTGATTTTTTACACATACTATGAACGTCCCTGTAGAGGAGCACAGAGAGCTCCCCTTTGCTGAACACCTCATGCCCAAGGTGGGTAAATAAGTCATGGCTGGTCTGTCATTCCCTGTTATCAGACGTTCCCTCCCATAAGCTCTCCCTTTGAAATATCACACACACCTGCAATGCCACAGAACACGTGCCCAGGCAAACTCCCAAGACTGCTGCCAACAAGAAGAGGGCAGCTGTGCCACCCTCAGGTGCAGGGTGAGGAAGTCCGCACCCTTGAGCAGAGTAGATCATGAAGGGCGCTCGCCTCTCAGTGAATTCAGACCAGGGCAACAGCTGGCCTTGGGTCTGCACTGGCCTGTATAATACAGGCCATTGAAATGTGCATCTCACTTTGCAAAGACAACAAAAGCCTGTTTTATTCTTTGTGAATATTTTGACACTTATATTTTCCACTGGCCTACAGACTTGTATAGTTTCCCAGGGCTGTAAGAATATTACTAAAAAAGCATATATTTCTATGAAGATGGTCCATAGCTTCTAAGGGGGAAGTGCTGGGGCTGCCCTTTGCTTATTTTTCCAGGACTCAGGAAGCTCCAGCCTGAAGGGCACCTGTCTGCTCTGCTTCAGTAGGTCAACCATGGTCTATCTTGATTTATATGACACAAAACATATTTTTACTTTTCTGAGACAAGGTCTCATAATGTAACTCTGGCTGGTTGGGAACTTTCTGTCCCAATCAGGCTGGCCTCAAACTCACAGAGATCCACCTGCCTCTACCTCCCAAGTGCTGGGATTAAAGTTGTGTACCAGCACAAACCCACAGCCCCAGCTTGACACAGAATATTCTTATTTCCCTTCTCAATATACTTCACTGTAACAAGAAACGTGAAAGACAGATAGCAGAAAGGAAAACAAAGGAACTGGCTGAATTCCCAGCATACAGAGGTAATCTCTTAGCACTTAGCATAGTTTATGATGTTTTCTTATGGCAGCTTGAATTTTTTTTAATGGTTTTTCGAGACAGTTTCTCTGTGTAATAGCCCTGGTGGTCCTGGACTCACTCTATAGATCAGGCCACCCTCAAACTCACAGAGATCCACCTGCCTCTGCCTCCCAAGTGCTGGGATTAAAGGCGTGTGCAACCACCACTTGGCAGCTTGAGTTCTTGTGCATCAGTACTTTTGAACAAATGGTGTTGGGCACACATAATCATGTATCAATAGATAATTTGTTGTTTTTGAGACAGTGTCTCAATATGCAGCAACCACTGCTCAGTCAGCAGGTTCTTTCAATATCTACTCTCAGGGCTTGAGGTTTAGTTAGTGGCACCCTACCAGACACATTGGAAGATGCGTCTTTTTCTTCCCAGTGCACTGTAGAGATGGCACTAGTACTGCTAACCTCTTGGTGAGCAACTATGGCTGGGTTTCCCACCTCTCATCTTGGCTCATGACAAGGGGCAGTGGATATATTAAAAATTTAAGAATTTAAAAAAATTTTTTATGTCAACTTGCCACAAACCTCACCTAAAGAACTGTCTTGTGTTGATTGACATTGTTAGACCCACTGGATCATGTGTGGCACCTTCTGGTAGCAGCCCAGATACAAAAGATGTGTCAGAAGGAAGATCATCTTGCTTTTTTCCCTTTGGTCTTCCCTGTTGCTGCTGAGTTAATCTGCCCTGTTGTGGCTGCTGCAGATTCCCTCTCCGATGTCAGAATAAGCTTTCATCTTGGACTAGGAACTGGAGTTGATGAGACACCTTACCTTGTGGACTGAGTGACTACAAGTTGTCTGGCTGTCCCCCACTGAGACAGCCATTGTGGAATTACTCCTACTGTTGAAGCACCCAGTCTGATGGAACAAGTAACCACCTGGTTCTCAGCTCTCAGGTATGAGTCTGCTATTGTTACAGTTTTAAAGTCAACTTAAATTCTCCTGCCTGAGTGCATGCATGTGTGTATGTCATCCCATTGGTTATGTTCCTCTAGAGAACACTGTCTAATGCAGGGTTTAAGAGTCTGGGCAGTTTCAACAGGTACAGTGGTACAATCATTATTCTTGTAGGTAAACTTCAGCCAAGTCCTCCAACTTTTCTGTTGACCTTTGTAGAGAGATTAATATAAATTAGATTTAGTAAATATCTAGGGGTTTCTGATACAGTCTCTTAATTTGGGGGCATGAAGATCAACTTGGCTGTGGGCAATTAGCTCATCAGCTTATGGACTGAAAACAAGGATGAAGTCAGGTGAAATGAGGGGAGTCTCTATGGACTAAACAAAGAGGAAGCCAGGTGAAACAAAGAAAGACTTTATGGACTAAAAACAAGGTTTTTGGCCTGGCATTGTTTTCAGCTGCTAAGTGGGCAGAGCCCAGATTAAGCTGAAGCAGGTGGAACAAGGAGAGATCCTATTTAAGGACGAGTGGATGGAGCCAAGAGGGCCCCATGCTAGAAGGTCCCAAGCTAGAGAGCTCCAATGCTAGCAAGTCCCAATGCTAGCGAGTCTTCACACTAGAAAGGACAAGTAGTTTGTATCGTCTGATGGAGAAAGTGCTGGTGGACTGATGGCCAGATCTCCCTGAGGCAGAAAGAAGCTGGTGAGCAGAGAAAGCCTCAGCAAGACAACAAAAAGCTAAGGACTAAATCCTGTGGCTCAGCTTTTGCCTAGAGAGGTTTGACCTGTCTGAACAGTGGCCTGAACGAACGGTGGCCAGCTTTAAAGACCGAGGCAGAAAAATTTTGTTATTTAGGGGAAAAGACTACAAGCTGTTAAGTGGTCTTGTTAAATGGGTTTTGGAGGTTAGACCCAGGGACTTCTCTCTTTTGCTTTTCTGTATCCTCCTTTCTCTCTATATAGGAGTGAACAGACTTGAGAAAAATGGGACATAGACATAGTATAGGAAAGAACAAGAAAAAAGGACAGATTATTGAATATAGTTTTATACCTTTGTATACTGATACAAAATTAATATTATATTTGGCTAAATTGGTATTGATCATTGTATATTAATGCAAATTTAAGATTGTATAGGGCTACATCGGTATTGATCTTTGTATATTGATACAAAATTCAGATTATATTTGGCCACAATGGTATTGACCCTAGTATATTAATGTAAAATTAAGATTGTATTGGGCTACATTGGTATTGATCTTTGTATATTGATACAAAATTAAGATTATATTTGGCCACATTGGTATTGATCTTTGTATATTGATACAAAATTAAGGGTAACGCTTCTTAAAGGTATTGTTTGTAGTAATACTTAAAAATGAAATGTCAAGTTTTGACCTCTTGCTACCAACCGACAAAAACTGTTTAGGATAATTAAGAAACGGAAACTAATAGTCATGAAAACGTGTCATTTTGTTAGTTACTATGACAGTCTATCACAGTTATTTTCTAAGCTACTCAGAAATCAAGTTGCTAAGAGACAAGCAATATTTGCTTATCTAAATATAAGAGATAGATAGGGCATCTTCAAAAACCTCAAGAGGCCGGGCGGTGGTGGCGCACGCCTTTAATCCCAGCACTTGGGAGGCAGAGGCAGGCGGATCTTTGTGAGTTCGAGGCCAGCCTGGTCTACAAAGTGAGTCCAGGACAGCCAAGGATACACAGAGAAACCCTGTCTCGAAAAACCAAAAAAAAAAAAAAACCTCAAGAGATCTGCAGAATATGGCATTCAAAGATGTTTTCTTAACTTAAGATTTTTTGATATCGAGACATGTCAGCTCCTGACAGCACCCCCTATATTACTCCAAGTAGAAGATGAGCATCGAAGAATCTCCAGTGGGAGATGATTAAATTGGTGGTAAGCCATTCTCTTGGCAAGAAAAACCACTTGCTTCAACTGTAGACAGACTTCTGTCCAAAAAGGACAAAACTTGGAAGCAGGTAAGTCGACAGCCTAGCTCTGCCAAGACAGGGTAGGCAAGTCCTTCATAATTCCTGCTCTACAATCAATGTCTGTCAGAGAAACAGGGCCAAATGGCTGAAGATTGATGCTGTAATGTATGGAGAGAAAATGGGAACTGTCCAGGCAGCCACTGGTATGTCATTTTTTAGTTTTGGAAGCTGCAGGCCCTGCACTTCCTATATAATCAGATATATTTATCCCTCTCAGGTCTCTGAGGTGGTTGAAGAACAGATAGCTAGAGTCTCATAGTTAAATTTTGAGTTGTTTAGGAATCAAGAGGGTGTTCTGGATCTAAGAAGATATTTTTAAAATTATGAGACAAGTTAGTATGAAAGCTGAGTTAGATATAGAACTTTAAACTCATGGAGATGGTTAGATAGTAGAATGTTAAAGTCAGGTGCCAAATACATATGGACTGGACATTGGGAATGTATGCTAAGCCATATAACTCTTATAATCGTGGCCTATTTATTTCTGATGTTTTGTATTGTATTTATAGTTATAAGAAAAAGAACCATTATTTGGACTGAAAGGGAGAGCTGTTGGGGGGAAAATAAATACCTTAAAATAAAAAAAAAAAAAGAAGAAGGGAAGAGGATGGTGGGGCTGAGGGGGAGGAGGGTGGAAGGGTGGGACTGGAGGGGGGAGTAGGGAGGGGATTGTGATTGAGATGTAACTTGAAGAAATAAAAAATAAATTATTAAAAAAAAAGACCGAGGCAGAGCAGCAGAGTTGCTGATGCAAAGGAGATAAGTTGGCTTACAGACAGCTGAGGTCTCCCAGAGAGAAGAAAGCCTCAAGCCTTATTTAAGGTGAAACCGCCATAGCCAATTTACCCTGACGGATCTACATCTGAGATATTCCAGAAAAAAAGACTGCTAAGTGCATTAAAGAGTCTACCACAGAGACTGTGTTCCTGAGGACTGAGGACCTGCCCCAGAGACTATCCTTCTAAAAGGTAATGAAAATAGTTGTAATAGTTATCATAGGTTTAGTGGTTAGGTCATAGGGGTTGTAGGCATTTGGAGGGTTAGTAGTTAAGTGTTTATATTTGTTATAAGTAAATATAGTTACTAATAAATAAGAGTTGAATAATTTTAAAAAGTTGGGTTTCAGCCCTTTGTAGATCTACAGGTATCCTTGGAAGTGCTGAGTGCTTTCTTGGTCTCCCCACTTTCCTATATCCTTTGGAACCCAACCAAAGGCTTTCTGCAGATGCTAGTGAAAAAGCTCATTTCCCTTCCAGAGGGCCTAGTACTCAAGCCAACTTGAAAGTTCTGTTCCTGTTTCTATTGAAGACAGACCTTGGGGCTCACTAACTGTTTGATGTGTGGATGCTGATGTCCCCCAAATTCATATTGACCTCTAAACCCCAGAGGATGGTACTGGGAGGTGAGGCCACTGGGGGTCCTCATGGTTGGAATCAGTGAATGCTCATATGAAAGGGCTCAGAAAGCTAGTTTTTCTCATCAACATGAGAAAACACAGCAGGAAATTGTGTTCTATGAACCAAGAAACTCTCTTTGATCTTGGAAACCTCAGCTTCCAGCACTGTGGGCAGCACATTTCTGTTATCAACCAGCCAGTTTATAGTATTTTATTAATTGTTTTGGGAAAACTTGCTTGGCAGTGGTGCTGTGCACCTTTAATCCCAGCACTCAGGAGGTAAAGAAGGTGGGTCTCTGAGTTCAAGGCCAGCCTGGTCAACAGAGTAAATTCCAGAACAGACAGGGAGAAAAGAGAAACCCTGTCTTGAAAAACCAAACCAATCCAAACCAAAACAAAACCCAACCAAACAAAAAACCGAAAGATGAGAGAGAGAGAGAACGAGAACTTCATGTGTATGGGTGTTTTGCGTGCATGTATGTCTATACACCATGTTTGTGCCTGGAAACCAGAGTCCAGAAGAGGCTTTCTGATTCCCTAAGCTGGAGTTACAAATGGTTGTAAGATGCCTTGTGGGTTCTGGGAATTCAACCCAAGTCCTCTGCAAGAGCAGCCAGTTCTCTTAATCATCGAGCCACCTCTTCAGCCCTTATGGCATTTTCTTACAGCAGCTTGACTTATGACACACACCATGCTAGGTATCTGTTTCATTGTTTGTGGTTCAGGGGCAAGGACTCTTTCCAGTCTAACTTATGACTCTGTATGTTCTTAACTTTGACTGGTCTCATCATTTTTCCAGGCATTCCCCTTGTGTTTCATTGGTTTATTAAATTCTGCCCACAATGACAATATTGTTTTCTTTTCTGTTTTAAATATTTTAATGGTATATATTAATGTAGCACAAACATGATGATAATTTAAATGCCCATAGATAGAAGGTATAGTAAGTTGGTTATGGTTCATCCAGATTACAGGGTACAAGAAAGCCTTTGGACCTACTCTCCAGAAAACATTAAGGATTTGAGAGCTTGTAGCATGCTGACAAGGGGCAAATATGAGGCAAGTATGTGGACCTCAATCCAGATTTCAAAAGGTAAGCTAAAGTATGTACACTTGTAGACAGAGATGGTGGAAGCAGGCAAGGCAGTACATGCCTGCAGTCCCAGTAGTGTGTGGCAGGGGTAAGTGGCAACAGAGATTTTCAAGTTCCAGGCCAGACTGGGGTACAGAGTGGGGCCTTAGAGAGAATTGGGGAAAGAAAGGAGGGGAAAGATAAGGATGGGAAGAAGAGAAGAATGAGGGGAGGAGGACTGAAGATGGTACCTGCATGGTAGGCTGGGGCTGGGGGATGAGTCTCTCATTTCCTCTTTGTTCCTTTCATTTCGCTCTGGGCTTCAAATATGTAGGGAAGACTGTATTTGTCTCCCTCTGTCTTCATGCATGATGTTTAGAAACTATTATGTATTGTTCACCAACAAACTACCTTCAGAGAAACCAACACATCATAAAGATCACATGGTCTAAATGCAGAAATTCCCAAAGGGCTCTCATAGAAGCATTCAGAACATCCTTATGATATCCTTAGGTTTGACAGAAAGCTCAGATAAATGTAGATTATAAAGACACAACTGGTAAGCAGAATGCAGAATCAGGCTTTTGTTTTTTTCCTTGTTTGTTTGTTTGTTTGTTTGTTTGTTTATTTGCTGCTGTTGTTTTTCTGAGACGGAGTTTCTCTGTGTGGCCCTGGCTGGCCTGGAATTCACTCTATAGATCAGGCTGGCCTTGAACTCAGAGAGCCATCTACCTCTGCTTCCCTACTGCTGGGCTTAAAGGCGTGCACCACTATGACCCAGCTTCTGCTGGGTTTTCATTCTAAGCTGTCTTACCTGGGCCTTTAGCAATTCAACAGTGACCAGGCCGGGAACATCTATGCTCCTGGACTGTAGCTACTTTGGGCTAATGTTATGGCTTAAGAGCTGCTGGGGCTAAAGGAGGACAGACCTAAATATTTAGTGATACCAGACCTTCCAGAGCCTTGCTAGTACTGCCCTTTCCTGTGGAAATTCCATGTAGTCCTCAGGCCTCATTAAGAACTCACCTATGACCTACCATCTTCCTGCACAGTATCTGAGAGTACACCCTTTTTAATACCAGGACTATGTCCTAGCTCTTGAAGAATGTCTACTCCTCTAGAGCAAGCAGTTCATTCTTACATATCCACTAGCTTAATAATAACTTACTGAATGAGTCAATGAGCACATTACTGAATCTTCCAACTCCAAGCTTCTATGAGGTCTTAGAGACACATTTAATGGCAGTTCCTGGTAGTAGTTCTGGGTACAGTCAGCATTAGTGGTTTAGGCCCTGCTCCATGCAGGACATCCAATCCACATGGAAGACTCTATAAACTGTACTGATGCATGTAGCTCAGGTTCTTATCTAACTAGGTCAGACATAAATAAGGGAAAGGTTGGGGGTAGCAGGTGCCTGTGAACTTCTAATCTTTTGGTGGTTTCCCACAGACAGTCCTCCAACTACAAGCAGTTCATGTTCCAAATGATATTCAGTAGAATAGGGACTAAAAAACTACATCAAGATTAACAGATGGGGGCTGGAGAGATGGCGCAGAGGTTAAGAGCACTGACTGCTCTTCCAAAGGTCCTGAGTTCAATTCCCAGCAACCACATGGTGGCTTACAACCATCTATAATGAGATATGGTGCCCTCTTCTGGCCTTCAGGTATACCTGCAGGCAGAACACTGTATACATAATAAATAAATAAATCTTTAAAAAAAAAAAAATTAACAGATGGGCTGGGCAAGGAGGCACAGACCTTTAATTCTGGCACTCAGGAGGCAGAGGCAGACTGGTCTCTGTAAGTTCCAAGCCAACCTGCTCTACATAGAGAGTTCAGGACAGCCAGAGGTACATAGAGAAACTCTGTCTCAAAAACAAACAAACATCCTTGAGGCATTGCTGATGTGGCTGCTTTGTCACTTGTGCATAGGTGGCAGAGAGGAGAGAGGCTATATCTAATTCAGTGTTCTGACCTATGACCATCAGAATGAATAGTAGCCTAACATTCCTGGAAAAAAAGCAAGCTGGATACCAACACAATGTTGGCGTCATGGGGTAGCTTATGAGACAGAAGGCAGGGCTGGCTCTCCCATACTCCCTCCCTCAGGGCTGGCTCACCCACAACCCCCATATCCAGGACCAGCTGTAGTGTGCTACCTAGGCAAGGTGCAGGGCCTGCTTTCCCAAGTGCTGTAGCATATGAGGGGCAGGGACAGCTCTCCTGCTCTTGTGACCCCATCTGGGCCAGACCAGTACTAGGCAAGCACCAGATGGGCTCCCAGGACAGGAAAAAAAGCCAGAAACTAGAAGACTAAAAGTCCACAAAAAACTCTGCCTGGCCCTGGATATGGGGGTTGTGGAGACCCAGCCCTGGGGTGAGATATGGCCCAGATGGGGTCACAAGAGCAGGAGAGTTGTCCCTGACCCTCACATGCTGCAGCATTCAGGAGAGCAGGCCCTGCACCTTTCCATAGTAGAACTGGTCCTGCAAGTGGGGGTTGTAGGTCCAGAACCAGGGCTTTGAGTTGGACCACCCCAGCATCTACCCCATGGATGAACTGCTGGAGTGCAAGAGAGGTCAGTTCCACAGCCCAGGACTGCAGGATCTCCATGACATAGGACAGTTACAGCATATCTGAGAGGAGTTCCAGTGAGGTTCCAGTATTGACAAAGCAGAAACTAGAGGCCTCATACCAGACCAAGGAGTCATTTTAATGAACATTTGCAAGCAAAATGTGTGGACAAAAGGGAATATTGTGGGACACACTGAGACATACTGCAGCTTCCACAATGAGATTTTTTTTTTATGCTGAGACAGATTGCAAGGGTGGAGGGTAGGTCTGAGGGGAGATGGGAGATGAGAGGGAACAGGTGCATGATGTGAAATTCACATAATAAAATTTTTTTCAATAAAAAACAAAAAAAAACATGAAAGACACCACAGAGGAAGACTGTAATTTCCTTACCTGGCATCATCTAAGGAATAGAGTATGTGGAAAATAAAGCCGTGAAATACAACCAGGGGCAGAGGTGGGTGCTATAAATGGCCATACAGTGAGTGGCCAGATAAGTTTTGCTCACTAATTCATTTTCCATTATTGGGAATTCTTTTCTTTTTAAATTTGAGTTTACTTTGTGTGTGTGTCCAGAGGCAAGAAGACAGTGTTGGATCCCCATGGAGCTGGACATGGATATTGGGAACTGAACTCCTTGTTCTCTGCAAGAGCACAAGTACTCTTACAGATGATCCATTCCTCCAGCCTCCATCTTTCCTTTTTTAGTAAGCTATTTCTATTCCATGTCTAACTTAATGGGCATGTCTTTTTCTCATCTCTTCCTGGTGTTGCCAGGAGTTTTACCTAACCTGTACTATGCTTTCTCTGAAATAATAAAATTGTTTTGAGTTTCCTTTTGAATTCTTTTATTTTTTATTTACTTTTTTTTTTTTTTTTTTTGGTTTTTCGAGACAGGGTTTCTCTGTGTAGCCCTGGCTGTCCTGGACTTGCTTTGTAGACCAGGCTGGCCTCGAACTCACAAAGATCCGCCTGCCTCTGCCTGCCAAGTGCTGGGATTAAAGGCGTGCGCCACCACCGCCCGGCTTTGAATTCTTTTATTAATGAGACTAAGAACATTAAAGAGAACCGCTGTTTCCTTGATAACATCTACAGTCTTGTTCCACTTCTGTGGACCATGTCTGCAACACTGTGTGCTCAGCTCAGAATGACCCAGGGTCTGGCACTCTGCCATAAGCCTTCCTGCTCACAGCCTCTTCCTACACACCCACTTGGCTTCTGAAGGCTACCTAGGTTCCTTTCCCAGAAGGAGGCCTGCATGACCCACAATTCTTGTGACCAGTGTATCTTCTGTGTGTGAAGTTTCTGTCCCTGCCTCCTTGATAGTGGCTGAGCTGATATAGGCCAGAGCTGAGTCTTAACCCCCATATGAACCATGTTATCACAGAACCACAGGCTCCCAAGGGTCTTGGCAATTCACCTGATGGACTGGAGCCTAAAGTTAACAGTGCAAAGGAGGACAGGTGCCCAGTGTCCACCAGTGCTCATTCACTAAATACATGCACATGAATATGGCACACCCCTGGCATGGTCAGAGGCCTGAAGTCCTTGTGGTTCCTGCGCTTTGGACACACTGAAAGGTCCCTGGACTCTGAGGGAGCTCCTTCAGGCATGGGCCATGTCATGCCTGCACAATTTCCTCATGGTGTATCACATCCTCATGCCAGGTTCATATAATTTTAAACCAAACAGATAAGTAGTTTCCAAGGAATCTATGGTCCAGAGTAATAGCTAGGAAATGTGCAGGCTGAGGGAAACCCAGTGACAATCTGTGGGCCTGTAGGAAGCTGGCTAAAACCTCTACTTCCTTCCACTGTCTGAGGTCCTTTCTGGAGCCCAAGAATTTAATTATTATCAACAAACAAATGACTGCTGGTGAGCAGGCAGCATGCTGTCAGGCCTTAATAGTGGTTTATGTATGCTGACTTAGAACTATAGATAGGGCTCTGAAGGACCCTCTCCTTGGGCCTTCTCCCCAGTTATGACCAGCTACTCCAGTTACCACAGAGGCTTATCCTGAGCTAAGTTCCCATTTTAAAGAAAAAGTTATAAGAAAATGAAACAAAGTGGAAGAGTCACATCATACCCAGTTCACAGGAAGAGGCATTTCCAGCTCTCACGGAACTTGTTTTGGGACCTACAGTTTATAGAAGGGTGGACACAACATTACTTTCAAATATGGAGGCCAAAGATGCAAATAACAGGTTTGCTGAAATGGATTCAAACTGCTATCTACTCACTAAGCAAACATACACTGATCACCACTAACATGTCCCCATGATCTACTTCAACAGACAGCCATTGCGCGCACACACACACACACACACACACACACACACACACACACACTCACACTCACGTACTTTCCCTTAGAAAGTGCAGAGCTGCCTGTATCTCACTTTCCTCCTCTTTAAAATGAGAATAGGCAGATATGTCATATTCACTGAGAACCTACAATGGTGTCTAGTCCGAGATGGCACAGCTCAACCAAGGCCACTGGTGCCAAGTCCCAGTGTGCACAGCTTGGTCACTCTCATTTCCTCCCTTGGCCCTGGCTGCAATGCCTGCCTGGCGCACACAGACACAACTCATCAGGCAGCCCATTCTTCTTCCTGCAAATGCACCCTTGGTCTGTCCCCAGCACTGTATGCCAATTGCTGAGGTCAGTGGATGCTTGTCCTCTGCTTCCAGTCAAAGGCAGCCTGTCCACCAAGGCTGCTGAAGCTCAGTGAACATAGCCTTTGGTTTCCTAGGTACAAGCCTCACTATTGGCCCCAATAGGGCTGCAATGTCAGACAATATTCGTCTCAGCTGGCCACAAACTGACAGACCCTCCGGACTTTGTTTGACCACCCCAATGAGTGAGGAACATGAGGAAAACACATGTCCCCTTGTTCTCTTCAAAGTGGGACTCTGGCTTTATGCAGCTGCAGCTGTTTGTAGCTCCCATCCTGGAGTTACAGCAGGAGGCTGCCTCAGGCAGAAGAGTTACAAATGTTCCTGGCAGGGGGTGGGGTGACCACTCCCACAGGGCCTTCCTGGAAAGAAAGGCAGAAAGCAGGACTGCTAGGGTAAACCTAAAGGGCAAGGAGGGGCAGCCAGGTCAGATTGGCTTGGGTTAGAATTGCAGTCATTGGTATGTCCTTTCTTAGTTTTGGAAGCTGCAGGCCCTGCACTTCCTATATAAGCAGATATATTTATCCCTCTCAGGTCTCTGAGGTGGTTGAAGAATAGACAGCTAGAGTCTCATAGTTAAATTTTGAGTTGTTTAGGAATCAAGAGGGTGTTATAGATCTAAGAAGATACTCTTAAAAGTGTGTTGCAAGTTAATATGAATGTTGAGTCAGATATAGACCTTTAAACTCATGGAGATGGTTAGATAGTAGAATGTTAAAGTCAGGGGCCAAATATGTATAAACTGGACATTGGGGAGGTATACTGGGCCATTTAACTCTCATAAATGTGGCATATTTATATCTGTTGTTTTGTATAATACTGTTATAAGAGAAGGAACCATCTGTTGGACTGAAAGGGGAAACTTCTGGGAGGAAGAGGGTGGAAGGGCAGGATAGGAAGGGGGAATAGGGAGGGGTTTGTGACTGAGATGTAACTTGAAGAAAAAAAAATAAAGTTTATAAAAAAAAAAAGAATTGTTTCAATAAAATTACTTGTAGATAATAAGACGGGGGACTCAGAGAGAAAGGCAATTGTGTAAAGCTGCGGATACAAAGAAACAAGACATGCCAGAAAAGCTTTCCGAAATTTGTTGACTTTGACCAAAGTCAACCAGAAAGAAAGGGGAGAGACATCTGCTTCTTTGAGCTTCTCCCTGAGCCCCAGAGCCTGGCCGGCTTTCCCAAGGCCATGCCTGGAGCCCCCTGCCTGTTGGACAAGGCGAGCAGTCTGATAGTCGTCCCCCATCCCTATTGGCCCAAGAGTTACCAGTTCACTGTGAACAAGGCAGAATGCACCCTATACCAAATATTTATTTTGATAGTCTTGAGAAAAACATAAAAATAAATTTAAAAAAAACGTAGAACGAGGATGGATGGGAGGAGGTTGCTGCAGGGGGCAGCTAAGGAGGACAGATGGTGGCTGAAACTCAAGGGATAAGGGTGGGTGGGGCCTACAGAGTAGGAGACGGAGCCCGGAGGCCTCAGGGGCCCGTGCAGGGGCACACAGAATGGCAAGGGACAGGAGGCTTCGGGGTACATGGCCACGTGCCTAGGCCCCCGGTTAGCGGCAGAGAGCTTGAGGGCTCGCGGACCTCGCCACTCCCGCAACCACCGAGTCGCTTGCCTGGGTCCCCGGGAGGGCAGAGCCTGTGCGCAGTCGCGCGCGCGCGCTCCCGCGGCCGGTTGCCGGAGACGCCCTGGGGCGCGCGCCTCACTTCCGGTAGGCGGTGATTGGGTGCGCCGCAAGAGCCCTGCCCTGCCGGCCAATAGGCGGCGCGGTGCGGTAGGGGGCGGGGCGCGGGCGCAGCCTGGACACCGCCCGCGGGCCTGCCTGACTCCCGCCGGCCGCCGGCGCCATGTGACCGCGCCGCCGCCCTCCGCGCGCCCTGCCCGCCCGCCAGCCGCGCTCCCGCGGCCCGGCGCAGCCCCAGGCCGCCGAGGTACGGCGGGGCCGGCGCCATGGCCGAGCGGGGCCGCCTCGGCCTGCCTGGCGCGCCCGGAGCGCTCAACACCCCGGTGCCCATGAACCTGTTCGCCACCTGGGAAGTGGACGGCTCCAGTCCCAGCTGCGTGCCCAGGTACGCCCCCGCGCTGCGCTTTGTCCGCGCGCACCTGCCCGCGGGCCAGGACCCGGCGCACCCGAGCGCGCGCGGGCAAGAGCAAGGCGAGGGCCAGGGCGGGGCAGTGGGCCTGTCTCTTGCCCGGCCAGTGCTCTGCCCGCACCTTGACACCTGCGTCCCGGGCGGGGCTGTGCAGCGGACCTCAGGCGGTCGAGCTCTGGGTCGGTGCCACAGCTCTCTTCCCGCGTGCATCCGCACTGTCACACCCCAGAGGCCTGGGCCTGAGGCTCACAGCACACGCCACTTTTGCCTGTCCCTCTGCCCCACGGGTTGTGTCTGCGCTCTCTTCACCTGTCGGCCTTGTGTCGGGCGCCGTAGAGAAAGCTCTGCAGTCCGTTGTACTCTTTGCTTGGAGGTATTCATTTTTACCGTTCCACAAACCTGGCCTCCCTCCCCAGGGTAGGCGACCTCGTCGCCCCATAGAAAGGGTTAGACAAGATTTACCCACCGGGCGGACGCTGTGATCACCCATCTCTGTCTGAACCTACAGTTTCCCCATTCCACTGCCTAACTTGAAACTTTTGTGATTTCTTCTTGACTAGGACCCTACTCAGCCTGAGCTAGTGATGGAAAAGAGGAACTCTAGACATCAGGTTGAGCACGCTGCAGGCTTCCCTCTAGGGAGACAGGGAAAGGACTTGTCACCAAAGAGCCTTCCCGGTATAGAATCTGGACAGTGTGCCCCGAGGGGATCTGAGTAGAGAGACACCCAGGAGCAGAGGGACTTCCCTGCAGGTGAACTTCGAGTTGGCCAGTGCCTCCCATTCTGCAACGCTCTTTGAGCAGACCTCTGAGTGTGGTATTGGGGCACAGAGGCCACCAGATAGTGGCTTTGCCTTTTCAGAATGTTTGAGTCTGGCTGTGCCTTTGAGAAAGGAAGGATGGTTGCTGAGCCAGTTCCTAGGCATCTGTGGGACTTAGACCTAAGGGTCAGTATTTGCCTCACTGGGAACATTTCCCAGTACCCCCAAAGTGTGTGTGTGGGGGGGGGATGCTGGACCCTCCCCCTCTAATTCTGTCTCTACATTATTGCCCTGAGCACCGTACTTTACAAGGGCCCTTGTATTGCTTTAGAAGCCCCCGAGTTCCCTAAATGAGAGCCAAGGGTCTCTTTCTCTCTCTTGTTCCCTCCTCCTCTCTTACCCTTTTCTTTCTTCCTTTTTTTGACACTGAATATCATTTGTTGCTAAGGATGTTCTTGAACTCCTATGCTCTTGAGATCCACCCCCCTCCTTTTATAGTTAGAACTACAGATACAAGTACATGCCCCACACTCACCTAAGAGTGAACCCTAAACCAGGTAGGGAAGGGGACAGAGATCATTTTACTTTTCCTTTAAACAGGGGTTTGTTTTGTAGTCACGGATGGCCTTGAATTTGTTTTGTAGTCCAGGGTAGCCTTGAACTCTTCATCCTCCTGCCTCAGCCTCCTGTGTTTGTAGACATTCTCCCTCATGCCTGCTGTGGTCTCTGTTCTTGAAGAACCTAGAAGACCCTCTTTTTACAAGGGAAGGTTGGTTGGGGACAGGCTTGCATATAGGGAAGCATGGTGCTTCTGGGGTGAGCACAGCAGATGCTGGGGTGCTCGAGGCTTTGGCCTGGGCAGAGGTGAGAGGCTTTGTCAGGTGGAGCATGTTCTGTGTGTGAAAGCATTTAGTCTCAGTACTCAGAACAGCGCTGCCTGTTCCCGTCCGAGCACTGTGTCCTTCCCTGCTCTGCTGCTGTGTGCACGCACCCTCAGCACATACCCTCTGACCGCCTGCTGTGCTGCCCTCCTGGGCACTGTCACAATCATGTCCCCGAGTTCTCGTCACTCTTTACTGATGGCTTTGGTTACTGAGCTGCATCTGTGCTAGTGGCTGCTGCGTAGTGCTCCTCAGAATGATGACACCTAGGCTGCTGTTGAGGGCTGTTGTCATTTTTTGCCCGATCGCAAGCCTGCTGTTGCCATTGCAGAGGACGTTGTCTTACCTATCTGCTCTGCATGCCTGTCCCTGTGGCAAGTACGAGTGCCTTGAGCATGCTTTGTTAAGTAGGAGGATTCAGGGGTGTGGGTGTGTGTTCCCTTAGTGTTACTATTCGGTTGCTTCCCAAAAGAGTTGTGCCAGCTCCAGCCCCCAGCACTAGGGTGAGAATCCTCACCGCCTTGTGTTCTTGCCAAGCTGGTGGGTGTGAAATGCTGTTGTGGTTTTAGTTGGATTTTCTCTGATTATGAATCTAGACCATTGGTACTTCCTTGTTAGTGAAATGCCTATTTATGTCTTTTGCCAACTTTTCTTCCTTCTTTTTCCCTACTTGAGCCTCAGCAGTTTATATAAGGAATAGTAATCTTTCCCCACCTAAAACTGTTGAAGTGCCCCTTTTCAATTGCATGAGTCCCTCATGATAGGCTGCAGTGTGTGAGTAGTGCCCATCACCCTCACTTTGACTTTGGTTGAGTTTCAGAGCTGGGTGCTAGGCACCCTGGGGCTGGTGGGAGGGAGGACCCAACTCCTGAGACTCGATGGTGGCCAAGTCATGTTGTGCAGCTTACCTTCCTCAACAGCTTGATGCCTCATGCTCCTGGGGACAGTCAGCTTCTTGCCCCTGACACACTGCTGGGATTCCAGAGTCCTCACCTGTTTCCAGGCGTGTCCTCCAGCCACTGTTCAGCAGGGTCGTCACCACCACTTTGGACCTTTGTGCTTCCCACTTGAATTCTTCTCTTGCTGACGTTTATTGACACATTTCTAAGCTCTGTGTACCCGCTCGTTGTTCACAAGCCTCTGTTCTGGCCTCTACTGACTTCTTGTCCACGTGTTTGGCTCTCTTGAGGGAAGGTGGTGTACTTGCTGTCTGGACAGCAGTGTCTGAGATCACACCATTGTAGATGTTTGCTTGTGGAAGGCACAGAAATCTCTATATCCCCCAGACCATGCTCCTGTACATGATGCTGCCAGCTCTGGATTTCCAGAGCTGTTTTTTTGAGTGAGCGAGAGTTTTGATTTTGGTAAAGCCCGGTGTTTTATTTGCCTCTGTGTCTTGTCTGAGAAACCTGAAGGTTCTGAATGTGCTTTATGTCTGGTTTTGCCATTGCGTGGTTTAGCTGTGACTGTGGCATCAGATAGGCTTTGCAATGCTGTGTGATCTCCTGAGCATCATCCATGCGGTTGTCAGAGAACAGCCCCAAGCTGCTTCTCAGGCACGAGTCTTGCCCCAGCTGAAGTCTGCGATGCATCTTCTGGGTTCTGCTGACAAGTCAGATGTGTCCGTGTCAAACTCATTCCTCAATGTTCATTCATTGTGGACGTCACAGTGAAAGTCATCCTTTGTTGCTCCAGTATAAGGTGAGGACACAATCTTTCACTCTCCCTGTGGTCCTTGGCACTGTGATGAATTTTCCTTAGACTCTCCTTGGGGATGTGTAGTGTCAAGGGCTTTTCTATGTGCTGATCAGATATATAGAAACTGAATGTTCTACCACTGAGCTGTATATATGGCATCCAGCTTACATGGGTTGGTCTGGGTCCAGCCTGAACAGCATTTAACTTTTTCTTTCTCTCTTTCTCTCTCTCTCTCTCTCTCTCCCCTTTTTTTTCCAGACAGGGTCTCTGTGTATCCCTGGCTGTCCTGGAACTTGCTCTGTAGACCAGGCTGGCCTCAAATTCGGACACTAAAGTGCCACCAGTGCCTGGCTGCTGTCTGTATCCCTGGCTGTCCTGGAACTTGCTCTGTAGACCAGGCTGGCCTCAAATTCGGACACTAAAGTGCCACCAGTGCCTGGCTGCTGTCTGTGTACCTTGTTTCCAGCTCGTCCCCTGCCCCAGCCTCCTAAGTGCTGGGATTACAGAAACAAGCCACCACGAGTTGTTGTGACCATCGAGAGATCTGTTGCAGTTTTGGAAAAGTAAAAGAGTCTCCTCCTATTATGAGTGACTGTGACTTTTCCCACCATTATCATTAGTTGGGATGGCGAGATGGCTCAGTAGGTAAAGGCGCCAAGCCTGGTGACCTGCTTTCCATCCCAGGACACACATGTGTTTAGGAGAAAACTGACTTCACAAGTTGTCCTCTTCCCTCCATGTGCACACTGGGGTGCATTCCCCTCTGCTGTAAATAAACTTATAAACATTTATCTTTGGTAAATATACTCACTGGAATACTTCCTCCCTTTTTGCCTTCTTCTCTTCTTTGTTTTGAGTTTTGTTTGCTTGTTTGTTTTTGCGATGGGCTTTGAGTGCTGGGCCTCACTTGCACGAGGCAGGTACTCTCCGACTGAGCTGTTCCCACAGCCTTACTGATTCTTTCCCTTTGCCTTCTAGTGTGGTAAATTATGTAGACTGTTTTATTTTTTTTAATTTAAAAATGATTTATTTAGTTAGTTTTAGGATTAAATTCATCACTATTTTTTGGGGGAAAAATCCCAGCATAGTCATACTGTGATGCCTTTTGTGTGTTGGTCTTTAGAACAAGGCCATGCTCAAGGGTAAATTTATTTACCTTTATTTCATGTGCATTGGTGTTTTGCCTGCATATGTCTATGTGAGGGTGTTAGAATTACGGACAGTTGTGATCTGCCATGTGTGTGTGCTGGGATTTGAATCCAGGTCCTCTGGAAGAGCAGTCAGGGCCCCCAACTGCTGAGCCAAGAGTAGAGTACTTTGAGGTAACTCACAGTAAAGTAAGTAGATTTGCAGTCTCCTGGTAGAGATACATTGCTTTTGTTTTTGAGACAAAGTCTAATGATGTAGCCCTAACTGGCCTGGAACTTGGGATCCTCCTGCAGCATCCTCTGTGGGGATTGATTACAGGTGTGCAACACTATGCCTGGTCTTTTCTGTAGAAAGTTTAACTTCTGACTTATAGGGCCCCTTTTTTGCTTTCAGTTTTGGAAAGTTGTATTTTCCTGAGAATTTTTGTACTTCATCTAGGTTTTTCAGATGTATTAGTGTTAAGTTGTTTATAATATTCTGTTGTTTTCTGCTTGTATGTGGGATCAAGAGTGATGTTTTCTTTCAATCTTTCAATTCTTTTTTTGAGACAGGATTTCACTCTGGAGGATTTCCTGGCTGGCCTGGAACTTGCTATGTAGACTAAGTTGACCTTGAACTCACAGAGATCTGCCTGTCTCTCCCTCCCAAATGCTGGGATATAAAGGTGTGCACCACCATGCTTGACTCATTTTCATTCTTAATATTATTGTGCATGTGGTGCGCACTGCTGATCCCTTCACCCAGTGGACTGCTGGCTTTTTTTTTTTTTTTTTTTGGTTTTTCGAGACAGGGTTTCTCTGTGTAACAGCCCTGGCTGTCCTGGACTCGCTTTGTAGACCAGGCTGGCCTCGAACTCACAGAGATCCGCCTGCCTCTGCCTCCCGAGTGCTGGGACTAAAGGCTTGCGCCACCACCGCCCGGCTGACTGCTGGCTTTTAAAAGAGATTATGGGTTTTGTGTTTTCTACCTTTTGGGTTTACTTCATTGTTTCTGATCCTGTCTTCTCTTTCATCTTCCTTCTCCTCTTGGGGACAGAACCCAGGGGCTGTGCATGCTAGGCAAGCACTCTACAACTGAGCTACCCTCTAGCCCCTTGTTTCTAATTTCTCTCTCTCTCTCTCTCTCTCTCTTTTTTTTTTAAAGATTTTTATTTATTATGTATACTGTGTTCTGTCTGCAGGTATACTTGCAGACCAGAAGAGGACACCAGATTTCATTATGGATGGTTGTGAGCCACCATGTGGTTGCTGGGAATTGAACTCAGGACCTCTGGAAGAGCAGTCAGTGCTCTTAACCTCTGAGCCATCTCTCCAGCCCGTTTCTAATTTCTTAAAACATAGCTAATTGCTTTTCCTCTTTCTTTTCATATAACTGTTTGTAAGTATAAGTTTTCTTTGAAATAATGCTTTACTTGCATTCACAAGCTTATGTACAACATCTCTTAGATTAAAGTATTTATAGTGGGGGCTGGAGAGATGGCTCAGCAGTTAAGAGGATTGGCTGTTCTTCTAAAGGACCCAGGTTGAAATCCCAGCACCCACATGGCAGTTCACAACTGTCTGTAATGGCCAGGCATGGCGGCACAAACCTTTAATCCCAGCACTTGGGAGGTAGAGGCAGGCAGATCTCTGTGAGTTCAAGGCCAGCCTGGTCTACAGAGTGAGTTCCAGGACAGCCAGGGCTACACAGAGAAACCCTGTCTAAAACAAAACAAAACAAAAACCAAAAAACCTAAAAAAAAGTATTTATAGTTTTTTTGTTATTCCTGATTTATGCTTATACAAAAGTGTCTTAATATCTAAACATCTATTTTTATAGTTTGTCTAGCTGTCTTTTCTTTTTCTGTTATTCATTTCTAGTTTGTTTAAGCCATATTCATGAAAATGGTCAATTTGACATCAGGTCCTTAAAATGCTTTTGGAATTTGCCTTATAGCTCAGGATGTGGTCAATTTTCATGCATGGTTTGTCTCTGCTGGAGGTAAATGTAGATGTGGCAGCCGATAGGTCATGCTTGCTGTGTGTCCATTGGAGCAAGCTTGGTTTGTTACAATCCTCAAATCTGTTCACTTTTGGGTTACTTCAGAATTTAATTAGAATTTAACCTGAAAATGTTTTCTATTTCTCTTATTCTGTCAGTTTTTGTTCTATACACTTTTGGAGTGTTATATAAATGCATGTTTTAAGAATTAGAATGCCTTCTAGGTGTTGTAAACTTTTTAAGTTATGTTTTGTTTGTATGTTGATTTGGATGATGGAATGATTATAGAAGCTTTGTTTTTTTTTTTTTTTTTATTTATTGTGTATACATTGTTCTGCCTGCATGTACGCATTCACTCCAGAAGAGGGCACCAGATCTCACTGTAGATGGCTGTGAGCCACCATGTGGTTGCTGGGAACTGAACTCAGGACCTTTGGAAGAACAGCCAGTGTTCTTAACCTCTGAGCCATCTCTCCAGCCCAGAAGCTTTGTTTTTGATAGTAGAATTTGACTGTTAAATCTTTCTCTTTTTTATGACATCTTTTTATTCATTGTGTGTGTGTCTGTGTTGTATATGTGTGTCTGTGTGTGTGAATGTGTCTGTGTGAGTGTGTGTGTATGTGTGTGTGAGTATGTCTGTGTGAGTGTGTGTGTGTGTCTCTGTGTGTGTGTGTGTGCACCTTGGTGCATGTGTGGAGATCAGAAGACAGCTCTTAGGAGTCAGCTTTCTCCTTCCACCCTGTGGGACAAGGGAGTGAACTTGGGTCACCAGGCTTTGTGGTAAGCGTCTTTACCCACTGATGTATCTCAATTGCTCAACTTTTAAAACAAAACAAAGCAAAGACCAATTTATTTTATTTTATTTTATTTATTTTTTTTTTTGAGAGACAGGACTTCATGTATCTCAGACTGGCCTAAAAGTCACTATATAGTAGTGGATGAGCTTTAACTTCTGAGCCTCTAAAAGTCACTATATAGTAATGGATGACCTTTAACTCTGAGCCTCCTACCTTTACATCCCAGGAACAGGCATATGCTACCATACTTGGTTTCTGTGTTGCTAAGTGACTAAACTCAAACTTTTATGTATGCTAGGCACACACTCCACCAACTGAGCTACATCCCCAGCCTATAACCAACTCTTTTCTTTTCCTTCCTTTTTTTCTTTTTCTAAGACAGAGTTTCTTTAGCGATTCTAGAACTCCCTCTGTAGAACAGGCTGGCCTCAAACTCAGAGATCCATCTGCCTCTGCCTCCCAGTGCTAGGATTAAAGGTGTGCTTTGTAGCTGTAGACTTATCAGTTCCCTCTTTGTTCTTGTACCTCTGGGGAGGATCTGATAACCATAAGGTGCTCTTATATCCAATGGTATCTTGTCTCTTTCTCATCCCTGGGGCATGGTGCTTGCTCCAGGGGCAGCATCTCCCTCAGGGCCAAGGCCTCTGTGTGCAGACTGTGGCTTCTGGTGATGCTGTGTAGAAGTCAGCTGTCTCAAGCCATGACTCACTGGAGGGTGCTATGTTGAGGTGGCTTTGTGGGTATCTCCTTATTGTGACAGCTTGTCTGATGATGTATCCTGGTATATATGTCTTTGGTGCTGGCTATTGGGGTTGTTGGACTTTGTGGGTTGTGGTTTTCTTTAGTTTTGGTAGATTCTCAGCCTTTTTCTTCTTGATCATTGCCTCTTCCCTGCACTCTCCCCTTGCCTGTGCAGTCGTGGATGGACATGTGGACAGGCCAGCCTCCACTGGACATTTCATGTTAGCTGATGAGTAAGGAGGTATGATGGACAGCAAGCCATGTACCTCTTTGGCAGTTGCCTGTTATGTCCAAATGCTGACATGGTCCTCCCAGACCTATTTCTCTTCTCCCTCCATCAGTACCAGTCTGTCTTCCTCAGTTCAGTCCACATCTGGTCTAAGGAGGTAACTATTGGTGAATGTTGTAATTAACCAAGATGCCATGCTAAAGAATGTGGATTTTACTTTGAGTAAGGGGAATAATCTAGATCATTTTGAAGGTTTGTTTGGGGAAAGTCGTGCTGCTTGGTTGGGATTGATGTAAATTGATGTAAGTTTAGCTGGAGACAGGTTCAAAGGGGGTGTGAAGTGGGCAGAGGAGGAGCATGTGGGGTTTGAGAGGGGGTTCTGTGGAGGAGGGCTTCTGAGGAAAGCATTGTAGAAACTGACTCGGGCTGACTACGTTGTGGACTTGGCATCTCTCGACCTAGCTCAGTGGGAAGATGGGGATAGCTGCACCTTGGAGAGGCCTGGTGGATTCAGAATGAGGCTGGCACATTGCTGGGCTCGATCCGCATGGCTCTGATCTGACTACCCTGCCCAGGCACTGTTCTTCACACATGGGTAGGGAAAGTTGCCTGTGGCCACTTCTCTGTCCTGATGTGGGGTATTGTGTGGGACACTCTGTTGCCAAGCAGGCTGACTCTCCCTGTGGGACTTGGTGCTATGACATCTTTGTTTCTCTCAAGTGCTTTATTGAAAAGCTGTGGCTTGCACTGCCTTGGATACTGGGCATAACTGAATACATTATGACCTGAGAACTAGGCAGGCCCAAGTTGCCTTGCAAACTGAGGTCCTTGCTGTTGTCCCATATCCACCCGTTCTGTTCTTGGGTCCCAGGGAGGTTTGGTGAAGCAGGGTGTCAGTGAGGCAGGGGGACATTCTAGAGTGAGGTCTGCTGCCTCATACTCAACAACTGGGGTCTCATTTGATGCTATGGTGGGCTTATGGAGGAGGCAGAGCTCCATCATATGGAGAGAATCTCTAGGGCCCTGACTTTAGGTGCCATAGACAGAACAATAGAAGTGGCTGTGTGGCTGTGTGTATATGTATATGCTCTCAGGTGCAGATGAGAAGGAACATGGCTAGGAAGGTCAGGGCCTGTGTCAGGGCTCGCCTTGCTTATTTACACCCAAGCTCCAGGGCTGTCAGTCTTTTTAGGAACTGACTGGCTCCAGAGACAACTCTACCAACAATATGGCTCCTCTCCACAAATACCTGGTCTCCTGCAGTGGTACTAAGAGATGGTTGGCCTTAAACATAGTATGTGAATGTAAGATTGAGTCCTCTCTGGTTGGGAGGTAGGTGTTTTAGAGCAAAGGTGGGGTTTTTATAGGCCTCTAGAGGTGGCAAGTGCCAAACATGGCCTCTGGCAGTGGAACCCCAAGCAGCAGTCCTGGATTCAGGCAATGCTCCAAATGCCTCCAAGAGCCTGCGCAGGGCGATAGGTGGCTCAGGAACCCTTGGAGCTGCTGAAGTCTGAGGCTGTGGCCCTGGGTCTCCTAAGTGGTCTGCTCTGGTGTACTTGCCTGCTGAACAGAGGTGTTTAAAGCTGTAAGAAGGAGAGATGGGCAGAGGAAGAGCAGCCACCAAGTTGGCTTTCTTTCTCCTGGTGCTCACAGATTTGGTGGTCCATGCTTACTGTCGCACTAGCTTTTCCTTACCACCCTGTCATGACTGAGGGTACCCCCTATTACACTGCTTGTCAAGTGCTGGGGTCTTGAAGTAGAGGTGATTCACCCTGTAGCCAAGCCCGAAGGACACCATTGCCCCAAGGGAACCATTGTCAGGATGGAGAATCTGTCCCCAAGGTGCGAGGTTCTGTTCTTCCTGCAGTCATGTCCAGCATCGACGCACACAGGCTAAAGTGAACATCTAGCCATTAGGATGGAGTGCCTAAGTAGGGCAGGTTTGGATCCCCACGCAGCCCTCTCTCTGCAACACCTTTCTACTTTGGACCTCTGACGTGTTACCTTAGCAGGAAGAAATTACATTGTCTTTTTTCCTTTTTTGGTTTTTCCGAGGCTGGGTTTCTCTCTGTATATGGCTGTCCTGGATTCACTCTGTAGACCAGGCTGTCCTGAACTCACAGAGATCACCTGCCTCTGCCTCCCAAGTGCTGGGATTAAAGGCGTATGCCACCATGCCCTGTTAAGAAACTGCATTGTCATAGCAGGAGAATCTGAGTTCTGGTTGGCACCACCTAGCTGTCAGATTCCTTGTCCATTTCTCTGAAAGGTCCAAATTTCTGTCTCATCCAGCCTGTGCTTCCTGCAATAGATTTTGTCAGGGCTGTGCACACACATGCTGAGTTGGCCACCAAAGTGAGCAGTGTAGTAGGCAACTTCAGTGCCTGCTGGATCCCTGTGCGCCTTGGAGGGGAAGCCTGTGGGGCCATGTCTTTCTACATCTCAGGGCTCCTCTCATGAGGCAGGTATACTTGTTCTGAATGTCCTTGTGTCTTCAGGACTGTCCCTAGCCCCACTCACCTTAAGTCTGAGGTGTAGCAGGGGAGCTTTGCCTGTGAAAACCTGCCATGGCTCAGGCTGCCATGACTCAGTGTCCTGGTGGACTGACATGGATTTTGCTCACCCAGCAGCTAGAATGTTGCTGTCTGGCCCTGGTCAGGATCTACTAGGGCCCCACTTATCTGCCATTCCCTCAGCTTTGCAAGTTTCAGGCCTTGCTCTGAGCTCCTTTTGTCTGGTTTTGTTGTTGTTGCTGTTTGTTTGTTTGTTTATTTTACACTTTTGGGGTGTCATAGTACACTCCTTTAATTCCAGCTCTGAGGCAGGCAGTTTTCTGTAGGTTCAAGGCCATCCTGGACTACATAGGGAATCCCCGGACAACCAGAGCTACAAAGGAGACCTTGCTGAAAAAAAAAACTTTTTTTAAAAAATTTATTTATTGTGCATATTTGTGCGTGTGTGTATGTGTGTGGGCAAGCACATGCTATGTGCTTATGTGCAGGTCAGAAGACCAGTTTTAGAAGTCAGCTCTCTCTCTTTCTACTTTGGAGGTCCTGGGCATCAAACTCAGGTCCTGGGGCTTGGCTACAGGTGCCTTTACCCACTGACCCATCTTGCTGACCTGCCCTTTTTTGTGTTTTGTTTTTTGTTTTGTAACTATTTTGTGTGTATGGGTGTTTTGCCTGAATGTCTGTGTGCCATGTGTGTGCACTATTCTTGTGGGCCAGAAGAGGGCATCAGATCCCCTAGAACTGGAGTTACAGACAGTTGCGAGTCATCTGGTAGATGCTGGGGATGGAAGCCGGGTCCTCTGGAAGAAACAGCCAGTGCTCTTCTGAGACATTGCTCCAGCCCCTGAACTTCCTGTTTTAACCACCACATCCCTCCCTTCACTGTGACTGGTGGATCCTCACCCTTTGAAGAACTAAAGAGAGACTAACACAGCTCGCCATACCCTAACTGTGTACTCTGCTGTCTTCCAGCCTTGGCAGGAACTTGAGCCAAAAGTAGCTTGGCTTGAATTCATAAATGTAAGAATGATCAAGTCCTGGAATGATGGACAACTTGTTTGTGGATGTGGGTGGTGCTTGCTCTGGCTGGAGAAGCGTGAAGGTAGCAGATTCAGTCGACAGCAAAGGACTGGGAGGTGCTGGACCTGGGTCATGTGTAGCCCATAGGCTGCATAATATCCTGAGTGTTGTTATTAGAAGCAGGGACCATGGTGCCTGCACTGGGCAAGGCAGGACAGGACAGCATTTGCCAAGGACCATCCTTTGAAGCCTAATGGGGAACTAAGAAGCCTTGCTCACTGAAACACTGGGATGGTGGGAGGGTGGGTCAGCTCCCCTGCATAGCTCCTCCAATAGCCCTGGTTTTGCAGGTTCTCCCTGGTGACAGTGGAAACATCAGAGCTGGCATCTGCCCATTTGTAGTGCCCTGCATAGTTATGCCTGAGTGGAGGTCTGGGGTGGGGACAGAATCTCTGACTAATGTTTGGGTGGGATCTGAGACTATCTGTTGGGGTAGGGAGGAGTTGATAGAGCCTCTGGTCTAATTGCTCCCATGCATAGCCAGAGAGCATGGAGGACTGGCTAGCCAGGGAAGCTGCTGGATACACTGGCTCATGTCTGGTCTGTCATGGGAACATTTCCATGTTTAATTGGCAGTAGGATGTCCAGAGGTGGAAAGCTAGGTCCTCACAGGCTCAGGCCTCTGACTTGTAAAAGGTCTCTTTCCAGGTCCCTGATCTGGGAGGTGTTGTGTAGCCTGCTTTGGGGGAACTCCCTGCACTGAGGATTAGTAGCTCTGGACAATGGAGAGTGTGCCCACAAAGTCGTATACAAAGAGCATGAAGGCAGCCTCTTCGCCCATAGAATAGTCCTCGAGGCCAAGGTCCTGGGGGATGGTAGGGTGCCCACCTCTTCTCTGAGCATCTGGCCTTCCTGTGACCTGAGAGGCCGCTTGTGCAGTCACCCTCACTTTTCTTCCCCTACTTCACACATTACTTCCTGGAAAATACCTTTCCCTGAGGAAAGGGTAGTAGTAACCCCAGAAGAACACTCACTACCTTCCCAGGCCTGTGCATGTCTGAGGACAATCCCACTGGATGTAGACACTCCAACTGCCCTTATGGGACATGGTGCCTTGGCCCTGTTACCAGTCCACATGGCCATCACAATGCAGAGGCCTGAGGCAGGGGACCGGCCAACAGGAGCAGCTGGGGAATGCTGTGCTCTGACACTGCTCAAGGATACAGGGAGGGGTTCTGCTCTGGGGTCATCAGAACCACACTGCTCTGCACTTAAAATAGAAGCCCAGGCTGCCTTGCTAAGTGGGTTGTGCTCTGTTTGGGGGGTGCCTGTTAGGGCAGTAGTTCCGACTCCTCCTCCAGCCTGGTGGGGTGAGGCGCTCTTCTGTGGAAGGTGAGTTGCCCTCAGTGCAGCGAAGACTATATATCCCAATAAAGTCAATTTTCAGAATTTTTAAAAATGTCTATCTGACTGGGTATAGGAATTCCTTATGAATTTCCTTTTCAGCATCTTGTAGTTACTTTATGGATGACCAGTGGAGATGCACATCATTGCTTTCTCTGATGTGCAGCTGGCAACCTTGGATCACAGTCGTGCAGTTAGGAGCTTCAGGCTCCACTCAGTTCCCTGCACTTGGGTGCTCATGGGCAGAGCGGAGAGAGTGATGCGCCTGGTCTGTCTGTGCTGCTGGTGCCAGTGGGCCGGCAGTAGCCCTGATTGGCTGTAATTGGTACTCAACAAGTTGTGTCAATCAAAGCATCAGCTACTTAATTTTTATTCTTTTTGGGCTCTGTTTGCTGCATCTGAACATAACTTTTCTTGTTCTGGTTTAAGCATTTTTCCATCCCCTCTTGGGTGGAAGCTGCTTGGTCACTCATCTTGAGGCCTGCACCCAGCAGAGAGCCCAGTCCAGGCCATCTGCCTGTTAGGCTGCGTATCCTGCGCTCTGAGCCCTGCAGTCCAGCTGTTTAGGTGCAGTTGTTTCCTCCATCCCCACAGGCTGTGCTTTACAAGTGTGGCCATTGTTCTCCAAATCCTCAGCCCCGAGCACAGGTGGCTTTGCCAGCTGACTCCGTGAACATGAGACTCTTAGCTCTGTAGGTATCATCACAGTGAGTGGGAGGCCCCAATGTGCTTTCAGCCTACCACAGACAGGGTTTGCTTATGAGCAGTGGTTATGAGGAGGCAGCTGTGCAGTGGAGCCTTCCTGAAGGGAATCACAGACATTTGCTGTGAAGCCCTTACGATATGGATCCTGCTCTAAGCTTGTAACAGCTGAGGCGAGAGGTGAAGGGCCTAGGGAGAGAGGGCCTAGGGCCTAGTTGAGCCCTGATGGATTGTGGGGTCTCTGGTATTTCCTAAATATGGATACCCCTCTACTTGAGGTCTCATGGCTCAGCCTAAGAGAGGTGCAGGGGAAGTCATGGTCCTGCATTTTCTCCCTGGGAGGTCTGAGCATGTTGGGTGGGTGGATTCTCTCTCTCTCTCTCTCTCTCTCTCTCTCTCTCTCTCTCTCTCTCTCTCAACAAGGTTTTTCTGTGTAACAGAGCCCTGGCTGTCCTGGACTCACTCTGTAGACCAGGCTGACCTTGAACTCAAAAATCTGCCTGCCTCTGCCTCCCAAGTGCTGGCTTTAAAGGTGTGTGCCACCACACCCAGCTGCAGTTCTGATTCTTAACAATGTCCATCCTAGATATCTTCCTGCTGTGGGGTCAGGAAGAAATCCAAGACAATCTCATGGTCCAGTTCCACCATTCTTCTTTATTTTCAGGGGATCTCTGGAGTGTGTGCACTGTTCTGTTGCCTTCTGATCCATTCCTGTGGGCAGGGCAACATTGCAGTTCTTTACCTCTGTTGACCTATGGCCCTTAGCAAACAAGTGGAAAACACACACCTGCCTTCCTCACTCTTAAGGCTTAGTTTGCTTCTGAACCCCCTACGGGTACTCACCTCTTACACCAGGCACCTTAGTGTTCACTCTTGTGATCAGACAGCTGGAGTCACCTCCACTGTGTCCTCTACAGGCGCCTTGTATCCAGTGGGTCTGCCTCGTTGGAGGCGTTCCTATGTGGGACAATGCTCTGTGGTCAACTGAGAGGGCTGGCCAGGCCCTGTGGAAACTGTCATTATGGACTCTCCTGCCCCAACTGGTGTCACCCAAAGCTGCCTGTCCCAGGGTGACTCCATTGAGAGTTGAGCATTTGAGTTAGTCAATCCCTTTGGTGAGACAAGAGCCTGAGAACACTTTAAGGTTTTGAAGGGGAGAAGGATTTATTTTGCTCAGTTTCAGAGGTTCCAGTCCTTGGTAGCCGAGAGGGCAGTTTAGAGCACAGCTGTTTACCTCATGGCAGACAGGAAGCAAAGAACATGCCAGTGCTGCCAGCTTTCTCCTTTTCCTACCCTATTCCGCCTGCTTCTAGCTGTCTGTGGTGCTCCCACACTCTGCATGTGTCTTTCTGCCCCCAATACCCTCATAGCACACCTACAGTTACACTAGTCTCTCAGGTGTTTTCCAAAGCCAGTCAGATGGTGATGGAGGTTACCTGCCACAAGGTTGAAGGCACAGGAAACAGTATCCAAACACTACCCAGAGGTGTCCCTTTCTTTTTGTTTGATTGTTTTTGAGACAGACTGTCATTTAGTACAGTCTGACCTGGAACTGAATATGTAGTGAAGGTTGGCCTTGAACTCCTGACGGTCCTAAGTACCAGGATTACAGGTGTGTACTACCACACCTAGCTTATATTCCCATTGTTGCCCACCCTTCACCCTCTGTCCTGTGAGCCATTGTGGGAGGGACAGGAGGTCAGAGGTATTGGCACTTAAGTCCTAAAAGTCTAGATGTTCCCAGGGCTGATGGGTCCCAGACTCTCACCTTCCCGGTTGGAAGCATATTTTGTGGCTGCAGATTTCATACCTTAGTGCACCTGCCACAGGTGGTTGCTCATGCTAGAGGCCTGCTGTGTGAGGTCCAGCAGACCTTGTGGGAAGGCTCATGAGACTGTCCCAGTGGCTGCCCAACAGCTTAGGTCCCTGCTTCAGATGAGCACTGCCCCTGAGGACATGGCAGACACTTGCACTCATAGCATTTGTCCCTGAAGGATATCTCCCACCAGGCCCTTGCCAGCTTGGGCATATATAGCGTGCTGGCTTGTGGATGTTGTGGGCGGCTTTGAGGTGACTGTGGCTTTGGGGCTGGCCCACACCGAGTCTTGCTCAGTGTCTTCCTCTGATACAGCCACTTGCAGGCTCCCTACAGTGTCCTACAACAGGGCTCTGCACTTCCTGGTCCTTCCTGGGGCTTGTCTACTGTCCTTCTGTAGTACCTCCCAAAAGATGGACCCCTGACCATAGGTCAGCTGAGTGCTGAGCTCCTGGAGCCTTACTTCCCCATAAAACACAAAGCTTGGTGAGGATGACTGGAAGGAAGAAAGCTCTCCCCACCACAGGGCCAACTGCAGGCTAGGCTGGCCTGTGTCCTTTTGGACCCTCTGGTCTGGTCTCTGTGTTAATTGTCACTGTGACAGTTACTTGACAGAAACATTTTTAAGGGGGAAACTTGTTTTCAAGCTTCAGATGTTTCAGTTCATGGTCCCTGGCTCTTAAAGCTGTGGGGAAGCAGAACATAAAGGCAGAAGGGCATGGTAGAAGAAAACTGCTCACCTCACAGAAGACAGGAAGCAGAGAGAAGCAGGAAAGGGCCAGAATCAAGATCGACTCTCCAGGGTGACCTCTTTCCTCCCCATGTCCCACCTTCCAGAGTCTCATCATCTTCCACTTCTGAATGTGTCAGTGGTACATTGACTACATGAGAGATCAGCCCTCATGACTTCGTAGTCCTTGGAAACACCCTCACAGACACACCAGAGCTGCACTCTAATAATCTCTTAGGCATCTCAGTCCAGTCAAGTTAACAGTCAAGACTAACTGTTACAACCTCACAGTGACATTCTCGGGTGTGACACAGGAGATAGGAGTAGAGCAGAGACTCCGCTTCTGTCATCTGCCAGGGGCACAGCACACCTACAAACCTGGGGCTTCCGGGGTGTGATAGAAGAATGGGGACGTCCCTGAGCTGAAAGATCCAGGCCCTGTGGATCTGAGGGCAGAGCCTCCTGATGGCAGGATCCAGAATAGGTGATGACAGTGGCTCCCGGATGGGATGATGGAGCACATGGTGAGCGCAACTCTAAGTTCTGTATGTGTTTTGCAGCTCACCCGCAGAGCCCCTTTGGAGGCTTCTCTGCAGTCCTAGCAGACATTGCACAAATGACTCCTCCTTGTTGACCGTGCTATCTTCTGACACCTGCTGTCTTCTTTGCCCTAGGCCCAGGACCGAGTGGCACTATTCCTGCCTCCCTCTCTACTATTCCCTTTGATGAGGCTAGCTGATGGGGTGAGGTAGGCATGTAGTGGCTGGGTGGTGGCCTAGTCCAGCCCATTGATCCTTGAGTGCTGGGCAGTGGGGACATTGAGAAGACACTTCTGAACTTTTCTCCTTATTAAATTGGGGTACCCATGTCCAGATAAGGTCCAGGCACTGTGGAGAAAACTGAACTGTGAGCCAGTGAGGACTGGCAGCTGCCTGAGGCCACGCAGGTACATTTCTGGCTCAAGGAGGTTAGCAGGTGCTCAGGGTGCAGTGAATAAGCCCGTAGCCTCTTGTAGAGCCTCACCATGCCTTTTAATGAGAAGCCTCTCCTCAGATGCTCAGTGAGGACTGGCAGGGTTCAATATATGGGCTTGATACTTAGACCCACACTGGAGTAGGCACCACCCTGCTTGGCCTCCAGGGTGCTGGCATGTAGCATTTCTCTGCCTGCAGGGCATGAGAGACAAATGGCCAGCTGCCACCACGGGCCTAGCTCCTACGTGGACAGGCATGCATGAGGGGGCTGTGCTGGGAACAAAAAGGTCCTTCAGATTTTTCTCCAACAACCCATATGGTCAGCAGGTTTAGGGTACCCAGACTTAGTCCTTTGTGAGACAGAAGGCATAACCTCTGTGTGCCATCACACGCCTGAAGGAAAAGGGTGGAAATGGTGTTCTTAGAGGGCTGCCGAGGTGCTTTCTGCAGCACTATCAGGGTGGTGCACAGTGGCCAGTTGTCACTTGCTCTGGGCCAGGCTAATCCCTGGTAATGACATGGACTGGGTATACTTTGATGGAGGGGTCCTAGCCATGACTGTATAGAGAACATATTCTGTAAAGTATCCCCTGGGTAAAGAGGCCAGGCAGTAGGGATGAGAACTCAGTAAGACTGGCCTGTCGCAAGACACAGAAGGGTGACAGAGGGGCTGCTGAGCACTGACACTCCGGCTCACTGACGGGGACGTGGAGAACCACAGCACTCTTTGTATGATGCCCTCTCTAGAGTTGTCCCGTGCCTGGTGTCTTCTTCCTGGTCACTGGAAGTGCATGTGCTTTGTATTCACAGACCTGAGCTACTCGTCTCAGGAGCTGGCGCTGTGGATAGAACATTTAGAGTCACAGTGAACAGCCCCTGAGGTGATGGTCTACTTGCCTTGTCCCTCATTTCTCTACTTGGTCTTCTATGGGTCTTCCTTTTTCACGCTGACCTTTCACCTCAGTCACCTGACAGTGTTCCTTGAATTAGTCTGGGGTGACCACATGTCTGAGAGATCTGGTACGTCACCATTAGAACCTGTTGTCTGAGGATCAGCCCAGGCATTTGCTCCCTGAGCCTTGTAGACTGAGAGTAGCTCTGCAGCCTGCCCGTGCCATTCTGCCCGCTGCTTGCCTCATGCTCAAGGGTCAATGGCTAGGCCCTCCCTTAACCTATGTTTAGCCCTCACAGAGGACTGAGAAGTGAAGTTCTGCTTACCAGGCCTCGTGTACTCTGATATTAGGTTCTCAACACCCCTTCCATATCTGTTTTCCTCTTCCAGCATATCCCTGGGCATGTCTGTGACAAATGCTAGGTCTCTCCTCAAGGCCTCTCTCTCTGTCTTCTGCCACTGATACTGGACACTGGAGCCCCAAGGAGAGCAGGGGATCTGACTACAGTGATGTGGAACCCCAGGGACAGTCCTCTCTGGGACAGACTGGACAGAGGGGAGGCAAAGGGAGGGCCAGGGGTCATCCAGAAGATGGAGAGGCAGAGGTAATAGGAACCTGAGGTAGTCCCTGGTAGCCAAGACACTGTTCAGGCCTGTGGAACCTTTGTTTTAGAGTGTAAAGGTCAAGATAAAGTGACTTGAGCAAGAGATGAGAAGGGCCTATAGGACCAAGATGGAGTTTCTAGTTGGCCTTCCTTGGTCAGCAACTGAGAAGACCCCAGTGTTCAGATCCAAGAGGAGCTATGCTGGGTGCCTGGCCATAGAGGATGTCTGCTTAGTTTCTTGGTTCCCATGTGGGTGCCAGCAGACCTTGAGTCCTCATCCAGTGAGAGGGATAGATGAGAGAAGGTTAGTGGCTCAGAGATACAGACACACCAGGGACTTGGCCATGAGTCTGCTGTTGGCCATTGTCACTAGCCCAGGCACATATAAGCTCCCAAGCCCCTATGGACTACTGAATTTACCTTGGCCTTTCCTGCCAGCCCTACACCCTGTACGCAGGTGGGATCTCCTGACTCTTGCTGGGTGCATGACTCACTGAGAGGTCTTGCCTCTCATTATGGGTGTGTCTTCTTTCTCAACAATTATACTTTTATGTCCCCAGCTGTCAGTGATGTGTGTGTCCTCTATTCCTTTTCTGCCCAGAGTCATGAGTGAGTGAGAGTGTGGTGAGTGGAGCTATGTGTTCCTGCACTCAGGTAAGCAAGAGTCTGCAGTTGGGTAAGAGCCTCATTTCTTATGTGGCAGTAGAGCCCTGTAAATGGAAGACAACTATAGACTAATCATCTTCACAAGAGGCTTTTTTTTTTTTTCCAAGACAGGGTTTCTCTATGTAATAAATAGCCTTGGCTGTCCTGGACTTGCTTTGTAGACCAGGCCAGCCTCGAACTCACAGAGATTTGTCTGCCTCTGCCTCCCGAGTGCTGGGATTAAAGGCATGTGTCACCACTGCCCGACACAAGAGGCTTTTGTTGCTGTTCTTTTAAAAAAATTTTTTTAACATTTATTTATTCAAGTTACATCTCAATCACAGCCCCTTCCCTCCACCCCTCCTGGTTTTACCTTCCCACTCTCTTCCCCCTCTTCCTCCTCTCCTTCTCAAGAGGTTTTTTTTTTTTCCTTGAAGATTTTGAAGATTCACATTTGTATGCAGTTGTGTGTATCTGTGTAAGTGTAGGACATGTGTACATGCAGGTGCTCGTGGAGACAGAAGAGGGCATCATATCCACTGGAGATGGGTGGAGTTCCAGGCAGTTGTGAACCTCTTGAAGTGGTAAAATCTAGAAGAGCAGCTCATGTTCTTAACCATTGAGCTATCTCTCCAGCCTCACCGAAGATATTCATTGATGTTAAAGCCAAACCCTTGTGCATTGTCAGTGGGGTTGTAAACTAGCAGGGCAGCCACTCTGGAAGATAGTGTACAGATGCCTCAGAAGTTAAGCTTAGAATTACCCTTTGATCTAGCAATTCCATTTATTTAAAACAAATTAAAAAACATAATCAATCAATCAACCCAGGTTCGGAGATAGCTGCGCACCTGTGGTCATAGCCAAGACATTAGCAGCAGCCAAGAAGCAAAATGGCTCACATGCCACAGACAGATGACAGATACACAGATGTGCTCCATCTACACCACACATAGAACATTCGGTCACGTACTGGAACTGGGATGAGCCTGAGGACAGTCTAACCAGTTGGTGAACTCCAGATGCAGTGAGAACTGTGTCTCAAAGTATGAGGTAGAAAGTAATCAAAAACAGCTGCTGTTGCGCTAAGTTCTCAGAGAACTAATAAAATTTATTTTGAAATACAAAAAAAAAAAAAGTTGCTGTGACCTCTGGCTTCCCTATACCTATGTGCACATTCATTAACATGTATACACATACAGCACACAATACACAAAACAAAAAAACAATGCTAGCTGGATATGGTGTTGCATGCCTTTAATCCCAATATTCAGGAGGCAGAACCAGGCTGATCTCTGTGTGTTCAATTCAGCCTGGTCTACAAAGAGTTCTCAGCCAGCCAGGGTGGCATAATGAGACCCTGTCTAAAAGCAAAAACCAAAATGCCAAACACAACATTGTCAATAAGTATGAAAACTTTCATAATTTTTTCAGAAAAATTGCGAATTATCAGTTAAGCATCCATAAACCAAAATCCAAAATGTTGAGGCTAAAACATTTTGAGCCTCATGATGCCTCAGGTAGAAAATTCCATTCCTGACCTCATGTGGTGGGTCCAAATAAAAATGTAGGTATGCCTTATCTTCAAGGTATGTTGTAAGGATCCAAGCTCTATCCCCAAGATAGCATTGTGTGTGTGTGCATGTGTGGGTGTGCACGTATGTGCATGCATGTGTATAAATATTCTGGAACACCTGGCCATAGGCATTTCAGGCAAGGGAAACCTGAACTGTTGTCAGTAATGAACCCCTAAAGTAGAAACCTGAAGAAATCAAGCTGAGGTTGGAGAAGGTGAAAATATGCTAATCTGTTCATTTCCTAAGCTGTGGTGTCAGAAGGTACACAGCCTCAAATGGAAGAGCAGGTAGATGCCACCCATTCACGTGGTGGGGTTCCAGGGTTGACAGGCTCAACCCTGAAAGGTTCAGCACAGTTGAGTTGGCATGAAGGGAAGCCGTGTTGACCACATGCACACATGGATGACTTAATACATTAGGGTGTCCCTTAATGTACAGTATTCATGGGAAGAAGGACTGTTGATTGAAGGAAAGTATTTGTTGAGGTTTGAATGTGTCTTTAAGACCACAGAAATAGGGCAGTGAGAGGGGCTGAGTGGGCACAGGGACTTGCTGACCCAAGTTCAATCCCTGGGACCTGTGTGGTGGAAGGAGGGAACTGGTTCTGGGAAGTTTCCTTCTGACCCAACCACATGTCGCCTGTGGCATGTGTGTGTGTCCCCCATACATAAATAAAAATTTCAAATTTTATTTTAAATTATGTGTATTTGTCTTACTCTGTGGATATGTGTGACTGAGGGCAAGTTCCTGCAGAGGTCAGAAATTGTCAGGTCTCCTGGAGCTTGAGGTATAGACACTTGTAAGCCACACTGTGTTGGTGCTAGGAACCAAGTTCAGGTCCTCTGCAAGAGCAGCATGTGCTCCTAAACACTGAACCATCTTGCCAGTCCCTATTTAAAAAACAAACAAACATAGAAATAAGTAAGAGACTCAGATAATTTGTTATCAAATTCCTACCAAAGTTCGTAGGCCCCGACCATCCAATATGTCTATCTAATTGTTAGTTGAAATTTGTAACTCATTTCTGTGAAGATGTTGATGGGAAATTTCTGTCTCTGCAGAAAGTTCTAGACAGTGTGGGATCAGCACACAGGCCTCAGTGCAGACATCAGAAGTAGCATGCTTGAAGCCGAGAGAGAGGGAGAGAGAGAGAGCTATTTTAAACCATTATTTTATTTATTTGTGTGTGTTTGTGTCAGTGTATGCATACATTTGTATGGGTTCACATACTGTGGATTGGGGAGGCCAGCAGAGAGCATCAGCTTTTTCAAGGCTAGAGTTACAGGCTGTTTATACACATGCTATTTATACCCATGTGTATGTCCAGCTTGTTTATACACATGCTGGGATCTGAACCCTGCCTGGTCCTTATAATTATGTAGCACATGCTGTTAACCCCCAAACTATCTCTCCAGTTTGTCGCGTCCCTCTCGACCAGCAAGAAATGACGCAACTCACAAAAGCTCTTCTCCTGCAGTTTATTCAGGTCCCTTGAAAACAGTCT
>CAJQZJ010001511.1:19465672-19487242 GCA_907164525.1 Lophiomys imhausi
TTGTAACTCTTGTAATAAGGCACATACAGTACTACTATTCTTAATAGGACCTGCTAATTCTAATACTTTTACTGCGTTGACCACATAAACTGAATCTGAAATCAAATTGAATGCAAATTGACATCTTTTAAACACCTCAATTACTATTTTCAATTCTACTATTTGGGGAGAGCCCGGTTGAAATTGACATAACACGGGCTCTTGTCTTTCTATCAAATAGGCTCCACAGCCTGTCTTTGAGCCATCAGTAAACACATTTGGTGACCCTCGAAGTGGTACTGCTGAAGTAACCTTAGGGAATATTACTGGGTGCTCTTTAAAAAATGTTAGCAATGGATGTTTAGGGTAATGGTTATCAATCACTCCTTCAAAGCTACATTGCAATATTGCCCAGTCATCTACAGTGCCACACAAAATCTTAATTTGATAACTGGAATAGGGCACTATTATACTGGCAGGAGCAACTCCAAAAGCTCTTCTCCTGCAGTTTATTCAGGTCCCTTGAAAACAGTCTTCCGAAAAGGGCCGGGCAGACCCAACCCACAGGCTAAATACTAAATGAACAGCCAATCAAGTAAAGCCACGTAGTGCTATCTTAGAGGCCCACGTATGCGGAAGCAAGCCAGATCAGCGGTCTTAGCCAAATATGGACTTGTTTACCACCGAGAGCGCTCACCGTCGGGCTGGTGGAAGGCGGAGACCAGCGCCATCTTTAAGGCGCGGCACGTCGCAGCTCTCTACACCAGTTCTTTTTTTTTTTTTTTTTTGGTTTTTAGAGACAGGGTTTCTCTGTGTAGCCCTGGCTGTCCTGGACTCAATTTGTAGACCAGGCTGGCCTCGAACTCGCAAAGATCCGCCTGCCTCTGCCTCCCAAGTGCTGGGATTAAAGGCATGCGCCACCACTGCCCGGCTTCTCTCCAGTTCTTATTGAATCTACTCTGGAAGTACTGAACAGTGCAGTGAGATACTAAGTTAGATGGCTGGCATCGAACTCAGACAACCAACAGGATGAGGCATGTCTGTAAACCCAGGTACTCAGGAGGCTGAGGCAGGAGGATTGAAAGTTCAAGGCCTGCCCAGGCAACTTAGTGAGGTTTTGCCTCAATATAAAGTAAAGAAGGCTGAAGGCATAGTTCAGTGGTGGACCAATTAACCAACATGCCCTAGGCTAGAATGCACACAGAAGAAAAAAGACTTATGGGAGAAATTTCTGGTATGAAACAGAAGCAAAGAGGGTCATTAAAGTGTTACTTGTCCCTAAATGAGGTTTGGTCTCATAAAAGTCCACACATTTTTTTTTCAGTCCTAGCAAGCTAGTTCTACAATGCTTATGAAATAGACATGCAGCCATCTTTGAAAACAGGTTGGTCTGTGTGAACTGAGGGAGTTTCAGTGTTTTAATATGTTAGGCGACTATTATGGACAGAAGCTTAAAACCAGTCCTCATCTTCATGAGTTTCAAGATCTGGGCGCCGGCAGATTCACTGTCTGGTGGGGTTACTTCCTGGGTCATGGGTCATCTTTTTGTGTCCTCTCCGGGCAGAAGAGCAGTGGCTGCAGGTTCCTTACAGTCCCCCTTACAAGATTCTACCTCCTTGACCTCCTAGGTCTATCATCTTGGGAGTTAGGATTTCAACATGAATTTGGGGAGAAAACAAACATTCCTTTACTTAAGTAGTTTTACCATGGCCTTCCTAGGAGTCAAATGCCTTGCTGAGATGGTCAGGTTGGATCAAGATCCAGCCCAGCCAGCAATGGATTATGTCTCCTGCCATAAGTAGTGTGCCTACCCAGGCCGTCCCTGGGGGTCTAGGGCCACAGTGTTTCTGTAACTGAAAGCAAAAAAATGAAGCTCTGAGTTAACTGTGCTTCCTTCTTTGACATGTGAGGTTCGGGTGTCTCTGATCGTGTGGTTCACTTGTAGTGCCAGCTTCTGCTTCTGGGTTTAGTTCTTGCAGACAGAAAGAAGGGACTGAGCAAGGGGCCTGCCACCAAAAAGTGACATAGGTCTCCCCAGAGCTGCCCTGCCTGTTCATACTGTTAACTAGCTTCCCACAAGAGGGGAAGCCATCATCCAGCTAGCGTGGGAGACAGCCACTGAGTAGGGTAGAGCAGAGTTTGGGCACAGACACCACCTCCTCAGGACAATGGGAAAAGGGATGCAGGGAGCACAGAGGCTCAGGTGAGCTCTGTTTCCAAGAAAGCCTGTCTGTCCTTCATGCACCCGCTCTGCCTCTGCTGCCTCACACTATTCCTGGAACCAGAGAAGGCTCTGCAGGATTGGGCGCCAAGCTGATTCTTTTTGTTGTGGTTTGATTCTTTTGAGACAGGAGACAAGGATCTCACACTAGTCCAGTGTGACCTTGAACTCTGGTCTGAGCTGGTTCTTTTTTTTTTTTTTTTTTACATGCACACATGTGGGATTTTTTTTTGCATTCATATTTATGCAAATGCATGTAGAGACCAGAACTTATGTTGGGTGTCTTCCATGATCACTCTTCATCTTACATATTCAGGCAGGGTGTCTCATTTGAACCCAGAGCCCACCAGTTTGGCTATCCTAGCACACATCATTTGCTCCAGCAATGCCGTCTCTGCCTCCAGAATACTAGGTGGTTGTCACTCCTGAAGGCATTGGATAGGCTCTGGGCATCCGAGGGACACCCCTGCAGCTCCTGAGCTGCTTCTTTAGCCACAGGCTTGGAGTGGCTGTGATAAAAAGGAGGTGGTGATACCTGACACTTGGCAGATTCCCTTCAGAGGTGAGTGTGTGCTGCCTGTCAGCGGACTCGTGTCTTGTAATGGCTTACCTTAAAGTGCACGTCTCCTCACTGACCTGTCTTCTCTCAGGAATGTCCTTAAACCAAGAGCCATGTGTTTGCAACATCTAGTTGAATCCTGACGCCTTTTTAGAATATCATGGGTCACCTGTGCTATCAGTCTCTGTCTTCTCAGATCTGTATTTTTCAGAACTGACGGACAACAGTACAGCCCTCCTGACACTGGGCTCTGTTGTCCAGCATGATTACCAGAGGTGCCCTGCCCCTATAGTTAACCATAACCAGCTTGTAAGTCTTTTTTAAAGACATACTTTAGATTATTTTTATTTTCCTTATGTGTACTGTGTTTAGCTCTCATGTATGCCTGTGCACCAACCCCATGCATTCCAGGAGGCCAGAGGAGGGAGTCAGATCCCCTAGAGTTACTAGGATGCCACAGATGATGGTCATAAGCCACTCTTGGGAATCGGATTTGGGTCCTCTGGAAGAGCAACAAGTACTCGGAACTGTTGGCGCATCTCTCAAGCCCCGTTGACGGTGATTTCTTAGTGTTTCTGGAGAGGATATCTGCATTGTTGAACAAAGCTGTTGTGAGTGTTCATGTGTGGGTCTTTGTGTGAACTCGGACTCATTTTTCCTGGCTGAATTCTAAGGGTAGCTGTGCTGAGAACTGTATGTGACTTTGTGGAAACCTTCAAACTGATTTCTAGAGTTCCAGTTGCTGCCTCCTAGCCCATGGTCGGTGTTGGTGTTTTTCACTCTTTGTGAGTAGTTCTGGTGTAGTCTCTGCTTGAGGCTGTGACTGTACATCACCAGCGACTGGGGATGTTAGCACCTTTCTGTGCCAAGTCACACACAGCCTGTGAGCTTTTCCAGGTGAAGGAGCTGTTCACTTTGCTCACTTCTTTTTTGTGTATTTGTTTTTAATTTGTATATATGTGTTACAAAATACATATTTTGCCTGTATGTATTCTTGTGCACCACATGTGTGTCTTGTGCCCAAGGATGCCCAGAGAGGGCATCAGAGCCCCTGAAGTCAGAGTTATAGACAGTTGTAAGCTGTCACGTGGGTGCTGGGACCTGAGCACGATCCTTTGAAGAGAAGCAAGTGCTCCTGACCACTGAGTCGTCTCTTCAGTCTCTGTCCACCTTTTCTTTTTTTGAGATCAGTTTCTCATTGATCCTGGAGTATACCAGTTGTTCTAGACTGCTAGAGAACCCAAGACTCTCCTCTGTCTCCACAGTGGTGAGATTACAGGTATGTGACATTTTACATGGAGCCTGGGGAGGGAACTCAGGTGCATGGCAAACACTTTGCCAACTGAGCCAGCTCGCCATCCCCAAAGCCTGAATTGAATTATAACTGGTTTTGCAGAGGAAAGGTTTTTTTGTTTGTTTTGTTTTGTTTTAGACAGGTTCTCACCATGTAGGTTTGGCTGGCCTGAAACTCACTATGTAGACCAGGCTGGACTCAGATTCACAGAGATCTGCTTGCCTTTGCCTCCCAAGTACTGAGATTAAAGGTATGTTCTACCATTCCAGCCAAAGTCTTAATTTTTTCCACTTAATTTATTTATTCATTCAAGTTACGTCTCAATCACAGCCCCCTCCCTCCCCTCCTCTCTTCCTAGTCTTACCCTCCCAGCAAAGTCTTAAATTTTGATAGAGTCCAGTTTATCAGTCTTTAATTGTTCATTTCTGCTTCCCCATCTGTGGCCTTCACATTGTGTGCAGCTCTTGACATCAGGGTGGGAAAACTAGACTCTATTTTCTTTTCTTCACATTTGTTCTGGATTTTCTAGCTCAGTTAGCTGATTTTTTATTTATTTATTTTTAGGTTTTTCGAGACAGGGTTTCTCTGTGTAACAGCCCTGGCTGTCCTGGAACTCACTCTGTAGACCAGGCTGGCCTTAAACTCACAGAGATGCGCCTGCCTCTACCTCCCGAGTGCTGGGATTAAAGGCGCGTGCCACCACGCCCAGTTTAGCTTGCTGATTTTGACAGAACCACACAACTCTTCTTACGATGTTACTGGAGTAGTACTAAATCAATAGATTAGATTGGGGAGAACTGATACGCAATTCAGAGTCTGGCAGCAGCATTCAGAGCTTCATTTAAAATGTTATTTGTTTATTATTATTAATGTGTGTTGTGTAGACGTTGGGACCAGATGCTTGCGTGGAGGACAAAGGACAATTTTGTGAAGTCAGTTTTCTCCTGCCACTTTTGTGTGGGTCTCGGTTCAAACTTGGGCTGCCAGGCCCTTCACCACAGAGACATCTTGCCAGCCCAGCGTTTGGCATTTCTAGCATGAGCATCTGCATTTACTTTCCATGTTTTTTTAATTTGGAGGTAGAATGAGTGAATGTTTTTGAACACTTGACTTCCAGGTGTCTATTGAGGGCAGTGTGCTGTTCATGGTTGCTTTTTATAGGCAACCTGGCCTATTGGAGCTTGTTTGACCCTTCCCGCATTCCTTAGATTTTTCTATGCACAATCCTGGAGTCTGTAGACAATGGTGGTGTTCCCTTTCCTGCTTTTCCCTTTTGTCTTTGGTTGCCTTGCCTTGCCTGTTGACCTGGGCAGGACCAGGACGTGTGAGGCACAGGGGTGAGAGCAGTGAGGCCACCCTCTGTCCTCTGTCCTCTCTTAAGGGATCCAAGTCTCTGCTATTCCTGTGACAGGTGCAGACTGACTTCTCTTCCCGGCTTGCTGAGAGTGGTTAGCATGAATGTCAGAACTGCTTGGTGCGCAGGAGTTTTTTTTTTTTTTCAGCTTGCTCCTGCAGACTGCCACATTCCTCTTGCAAGGGGCTCCTCACATCCCAAGTTGTTGCCACAGCAACCCCATGTGGTGCCAGCATTCTGTGTCAGTTGACTTCTGGCATGAAAACAAACATCCAAGGAATCAACTCAGAGTCACGGAGATTGCTTTTAGGCTGTGGAGCATTGGCATATCATGATGGGAACAGGGGTGTAATGAAAGGTGCACAGCTGACAGCGAGCAGAAAGTAAAACCTGGGTCCCACAGTCCCCCTCTAGGGTGTGTCCCCACTGAGTCCTCCTCCTAAATGTTCTACCACCCAATAGGCTCTAAGCTGTAAAATGCAAGGTTTTTTTCTATGCCAGCCCTAGCTCTGAATAATGACATGAGACCTTTATATTCGTTAAAAGCTTCAGGCACTATATCTGGGTAGATATGGGTATATCTCGGTAGCTATGCTAACCCAACAATGGTGGCCTGGCCTGCATCCTGCCACATGGCCTGTACTTGCCGTCTTAGTCTCTCCCTGGCCTGCACCCTGCCACATGGCCATTACTTGCCGTCTTAGTCTCACCCTGGCACCTCCTTGTTCATCCGTGTCCCAATGGCGACCCTGCCTCTCTCTGGACCCACCTGAGACTTTCTCCCTGGACTCAGAAGTCTTGCCCAGCTATTGTGTGTTCAGCTCTTTATTTAGCTAATCAGAAAGTAATGGAGAACAGTGTTTACAACATACCAAGACAAGAGATGCTTCATAAACATGACAATGCCAAAGTCCAGCCTGCAATCAGATCCGCACTGGCATAGAAATCAGCATTTGAATAATACAAGGATGATCTTTACACAGTGCACAAAAACATCACTCCAGCACTAAGCCATTAATACATGACTCCCTGAGAAAACTGAAGCACGCCACACATTTTGATTAAGGGTACATACGGGTTCTGACCCTTAAAGAGCTTATTGATAGAGTAAATTAAAATGGTTTGCAAATGCTGAACCAGCATTTTGCTCCTAGAACATCCATTCTTGGCCATGTGTATTAATGAATATTTTTATGTCTTGCTAGATTTAGCTTGCAAATACCTATGGAAGAACTTTACATCTGTGTTCATGACAGATACCAGTCTGTAGTATGCTTTCCTTGTTCTCTTCCTCTCCTCTGTCCTGCTCCTCACCTATATCTTTTTTTCAACAAGGTCTGGCTGTATAGCCCAGGCTGGCCCAGGTCATCTTATCTCAGCCTCCTGAATGCTGGTACTGTGGCTGAGTGCCAGCCACTACACTCTGCTTTTGTAAGTTTCTTTTTGGTATTGTTTTTGTCTGTGTTGATAAAAAGGCAATGCTGATCTCATGAGCTGAGGTCATTCCTTCCCCTTCTGCTTTCTGGAAGATTCTGTAGATTTGTTTCCTCCCTCTGCCCTTTATTCATACCTCCTGTGCTGGATCTCATGCATGCTCAGCAAGTGCTGCTTCGTGTCTCTGAATTTGCTGGATTTTCTTTTTCAGAACATTTGTGCTTCATTAAGTTTACTTAGTATACAGTACAGTTCTGTTACCAGTTTCAGCTTGCTAAGCTTTGGAGGTTGGGGGCATGTAACAAGTGGCTTTTATTATTTTTATATTATTCACTGTATTTATTTTACCAAATACCTTTACCTCCCTTCCACCCCTTGCTCCTTTCAACCCTCCAACCCTAGGTGGGAGAGAAAGAAGGTTAAAGGTGAAAGGGGACGGAGTTCTCTTTAAGCTACTTCCTGCTGATTAGGGTTGTTGGGTTCTTTGGGGGTAATACCAGTCTCAGTAGAAGTCCAGCAAACCAGCAGACAGCAGCAAGAAGAACAAGCAGCAGTTTGGGGGAGCACCAGCACCCGGGAGAGCAGCAACTGCTTTCTTCTTTGTAGCCCCCTTTCTCCTGCTTCTTTGTAGAGCCCCCTTCTTCTCCGTCGGGGCTCTGGATTTTTATTCCTCTCTCCCAAGTCCTCAGAGTTAAACTTGCTCAGCTGGCTAAGCCACGCCCCTGCTAGCTCATGAGACAGTTAACACTTTACCCCTGTGTCTTAAGCAGCCTCACACCTGAGATTAAACAAAAACATTCTCATAATTGGTTATTTTAGTAAACTCATACTACAGGGGCAGTAAGAATATAGCAATATTTTATCTGCTTATAGAATAGGTATCTAAGATCTCTTATACTTTCTTTTATTCCTAATAAAGAGAATTTTCTGTCTTTTTATCTTTGTTTGGCTGGAGGTTTTATGAATTTTCTCAGTCTTTGAGAAGGACTAACATCTGGTTTTTATTGTCTCTGTTTTCAGTTGTTTATGCTTTTTTTTTTTCTTGTGTCCTCCCTTATGCTTCTTTGGTTCCGCTTTCTCTCTCTCTCTCTTTTGGTTTTTACGGTCTCACCTTGTTCAGTGGAAATCTCTCTGGTGTGTGCAGCACTTGGTTCCGCTTGCTCTCTCTCTCTCCTGGTTTTACTGTCTCACCTTGTTCAGTGGAGATCTCTCTGGTGTGTGCAGCACTGAAACTTGCACAAATTGTCTTCATTTTTAATGTAATTAATTTATTAATTATTATTATTATTTTTTGGTTTTTTGAGACAAGGTTTCTCTACATAACAGCCCTGGCTGTCCTGGACTCACTATGTAGGCCAGGCTGGCCTCAAACTCATAGAGATCTGGCTGCCTCTGCCTTCTGAGTGCTGGGATTAAAGGCGTGCGCCCGGCTGTCTTCATTTTTATTTCATCCCTAACACTTTCTAGTTTCCTTTGTGATACTTCGTTTCTGTAGGTCCATTTCCCAGATAGCTGCACGGTTCCAGTTGCCTTGCTGCCACAGTAGCCACCTCTCAACTGAAATGTCATTTCTTGTAGTTGTCCGAGCTCAGCTGTGGTATGAAAATATTACATAGAAAATTCCAGAAAGAGACAGCTTATAAGTTTTCAGTTGTGTGGCATCCCAAATAGTGGGAGGAAGTCCTGTGGGTTTCCAGAGTTGCACACACAGCCCAACTGATGGTCTTGGTGGCTCATCAGAATCTGCTGTGTGTTGTGTGTAGCTCTGACTGGTGACTATAGCGGTTGAAATATAGCCCCACCCACCTATGGCTGAGAATTCTGTCCTGCTCAGCTCGTGGTTTACAGGCTTCAGACCGACTGGGATCCTTGCATTTGCCTCCAGTCTGCAGCTCCTGATGTTGAGTCAGGGCACATCCCGCAAGAGAGCCCTTGTCTATCCCTTCTCTTCTCTGAATAGTACAGTGCAGACAGACTCATCTTTGTCCCCCTGTCAGTGAGGACCAATGGGATCCCCATCTTAAACTCAGAAGAGCATGGGGTCCTTATCTTAAACCTAGAGTAGAATAGGTTCCTTGTCATAAACCTAAGATGGAGTGGGTTCCTTCTTAAGTAGGGTCACTGTTTTCCATGAAAGGGATAAGCACTTCCTGGGGCACACAGATAGCTTCTTGACATCCCCCGTGGCCAGGGTGGGAAGGGCAGTTGGGGACCACTTTCCCTATATGTAGTTCTCAGGCACAAGGGCTGTGCCTCCTGTCTTGCTACTTCAGTGTCATGTTGAGGACTCGTGGTATCTCAGTGTGGGAGCAGAGTTCCAGACCTCCCATCTGAGACCCAACCTAGACTTCTGGACACTTTTTGGTCTTGGCATGTAAAGTGCTTCTGGGCAGCCAGGGTTGTGTTCCCCTGTTCGTTTGGTACGGGGTTTCCCCCTGGCTGCTCCGGAGCTCACTGTGTGGGCTGGGCTGGACTCACAGAGATCCGCCTGCCTCTGCCTCCCAAGTGCTGGAATTAAAGGTGTGCGCCCCCCACACCGAGTGCCAGTGCTGTTTTAATTTGGACAGCTACATGTTGACCTTATGCTGCCCCGCTAGCAAGTGTCACAGAGCAGGGTTTAGGGAGAAAAGTGGTCAGTATTTATACATTGCTGTGCATGTTTCTGGAAAGCTTGCCAAAACAGGTGCCCAGTTCTCGCACCTTTGGTGGGCCTATTGTCTTCAAGATGTTGTTGCAGAGGCTCATGTACACACGTGCAGTGTAAGTGTGTGCACAGATGCGGATGGCATAGGTGCCTCCAGAAAGGTGTGCACTTACTTGGGAAGCAGTCAGACATGCACAGTTCCGCAGGAGCAGACCCAGGGCCATATGCTCACTCTTTGGGGAGCTCGTACAGCTGTTATAGGTCCTGAGCATGTCCCCCGACTGCCCCTAAATAGGCAATACTTGTCTCCATGTGCCTTAAAGACCTTAGAGCAGAATACTGAGGTGAATTCATGCCTGCTTCATGGAGGTGACACCATAGGATAGGGACAGCCAGGCCTGGGGTGAGAGACTGTTTTCCCATAGCTAAGAGTTGTACTCTGTTGGTGCCAGCACCCTGGGCTTTGAGAGCCTCCCTGTTCTTCAGTCTCACATGCTTGACTTTCAGATGTCTTTTCTCTAGTCTTTCCATCCAGCCCCTCAAGGTCAGTGCCCCTAACAGGGATGCCCAAGGGTAGCTGAAGCAGACCCAGAACCTGCAGTTTTCTGGGCACCTGGGCAGTGTGACTAAGAAGTATGTACAAGGCTGAGCCCTGTGTCTTGCAGGTTGTGTAGCCTGACCCTGAAGAAACTGGCAGTGCTCCGGGAGCTGGAGAAGGAACTCCTGTCTGTGGTGATCGCTGTCAAGATGCAGGTAACCCCTTACCACACAACCACAAGTGTGGCCAGCTTCACTTTTCACATTGTCCCTGGACTATTCTCGAAGACCCTCATGCACTGAGCCACCCACCCAGAGCTTTTTTACATGCCTTCCCCAAAGTAAGAGGCTTGAGCAGGAACAGGAGGAGGAGATGGGCATGGGGCTGTCTCATGCCTCTGTTGTGTTGTGGACTGCTAGGATCCATGTCCACTCTCCTGGCTGCTCAGATGGAGCTCCTGGTGGCCTGCTACTGATGACCCTTCAAGGTGTGTGGTGTATGCAGGGCAAGTGGCAGGTAGCCTCACACCAGGCCAGTATGTCCTGAGTAAAGGAGACAACTGTTTATTGAACCCTGACCCTCTGCCAGGGAGGTCCTGGGTCCTGCTGAGGCAGCCCATGTTTGAGCCCACCTATACTACCTGTGGCACTAGAGACATCCCAGACCTGTTGTAACAGTGTGCTAAGCCTTAGCTCTTGGCAAGACTGTCATCTCTCATTCAGAGTCTCCTCTGTCACTCAGAACCCTCGCATCCATGCAGGACAGGACCCTCCTCCCACTTTGCCCTGAGGTGTGAGCTTGGAGTTCTAGGAGGCCTGGCTTCTGTTTATACTAAAGGTCTGGGAGACCAGATTCTTGGCTTCTCAGCAGGCAGGCAAGTCTCCACCTGTGTGGCTTTGTGCCAGACTGTGCCAGTATCACCTGCACAGTGTGAATCTGTCTTAAACATCTCCTGCTCTTCCTGTCCCTGTGGCAGAGTCTCTTTTAAGTAGCATACCTTGTTGACCCCACACACTCACACCTGTGCATTGACTTTACAGAGGCCATCGGTAGCCTGTGCTGGGCTTTGGTGACTGTTTCTTTGGCAGGAGCTGTTTTTGGTCTTGCCTTTCCATTTCCTGGGCAGAACCTATCGGTGGAATCACGTTTTAAGGGTCCTGACAAGTATCCCTGCTTTTGCTTCCCCACCCAGTGAGGCCTTTGTCATGGTAGTAGAGTGCTGGTGTGAGAATCCTCTTAACAGCTTCACTTTAACATGCCCTTGATTAGAAGGCTGTTTCTTTCCAGGGTTCCAAACGTGTACTGAGATCACATGAGATTGTGCTGCCTCCCAGTGGACAAGTGGAAACTGACCTGGCTCTCACCTTCTCTCTCCAGGTAAGTCCAGCACCTGGGAGATGAGGACCCTCCCTAGTCAGTGCTTTGGATAATGAACTCTCCCTCCTTGGTGCCCAGGGTGATGGGCAAACTTTGTTGAATGCCCTGGAGGCAGTGGACTCATTTCCTCCGCAGTGCCCTGAGTGGTAGGTGTTGTGCCCTGGTTACATTCCTTGGGTGTGAGGGACGTATTTCCTCATCAGTTCCCTAAGTGATGAGTGTACCTTCGTCAGAGTCCTGGATGTTGCTGATGCCCTTGTCAGAGCCACCTCTGTTCTTTCTTACTTTGATCTTCTCTTGATCAAGGTTTATTCTTTTTTTTTTTGGTCTTCTGAGACAGGGTTTCTCTAACAGCCCTGGCTGACCAAGCTGGCCCTGAACTCACAGAGATCTGCCTGCTTCTGCCTCCCAAGTGCTGGGATTAAAAGCATGTGCCACCATGCCCGGCGATCAAGGTTTATTCTTAAACAATTAGAAAATCTTACTGATTTACTTTCCCCCTTTCTCATAATAAAAAAAAAAAAAAATGGAGGGCTGGAGAGGTGGCTCAGAGGTTAAGAGCACTGGCTGTTCTTCCCAAGATCCTGAGTTCAATTCCCAGCAACCACATGGTGGCTCACAGCCATCTACATTGAGATCTGCCCGGGCATATATGTAGAGCAAATACTATGTACATAATAAACAAACAAACAAACAAACAAACAAATAAATGTTTGAAAAAAAATGGAATGACGAGGTCTGTGTTAGTTGCTTCATTGCCGTAACAAAATACCTGGTAAGAAGTAAGCTTGAAGAAGAGGATTTATCTTGCTCCACAGTTTGGTGGGAAGGCTCAGGCTGCAGGACTTGGGGTAGGTGCTCTCTCACATCCACAGTAAGGAAGCTCAGCTAGCTTCCTCCAGACCAGGACCCGTGGAGCCTTCCACATTGAGGGGGGTCTTCCCACCTAGGTTAATCCAATCAAGATAATCCCTCACAAGCATGCTCAAAGGACAACCTATTCTAGATAATCTTCACTGGAGCACCTCAGGGCTGTCTCCTAGTTGATCCTAGATCCTTCAAGGTGACAATCAAATTAAACATGATGGGGACTAAATATGGTATCAAGCTAGGGTTGTTTTATTTTCTTGTTTAGCAAAGATTGGCAAGACTACTGTGTGTTAACTTAGTGTATTAAGTTCAGAGTCCTTTGAGCGCCTCGTGGAGAAGGTAGACTGTCAGCCCAGACCATCTGCTTCTGGGTTTTGTGTACTTCTTTGGAGAATCCAGTTTATTGAAGTGTAATTTATCAGTTTACACAACTGTGTCAAGTACATGGCCCCATGGCTTCTGATTGTGTATGGATGGACACCCTAGTTGGACACTAGAGTTTAACCCTGCTTCCAGAAGTTACACCAGGCACTGGCTGTGAGCTCTGAGAACCATGTAGGAGGTGCTTTCACTGAGTGAAGCTCCTGCACAAGTGTAGGTCCTAAGTGTGTGCAGCCTACCGCAGATGGGACTGTTGCTGGTAGCCTAACCAAGGAGTGCACAGGGTCACCCGCAGAAGGTCCCCAGCTACGCCCACATATAGGAGACTACCAGAGACAGGGTCATGTTGTATATTGAGAAGCTGCCAGGCTCTCTTCAAATGTCCCAAAACATATGAACCCATCCCAAATAGTTTAGCAGATGTTACACAAATGTAGAAGTGGAACCCCTGACCTAAACAGAGGGTAGCCTCATGGATGTTACAGATTCTTGAGGGTGGGTTGGCAAAGGCCCTGAATGCCAAGGCCCTGGAAGGCCTCAGCAGTGTTGCCAGGTGCTCCTCAGGGACCTTGGGATTATGTGGTCTAGCATGCCTTGTGGCCCCAGGCCTCATGCAAGCTTGCTTGTGTTCATAGTACCCCCACTTCCTGAAGAGAGAAGGCAACAAGCTACAGATCATGCTGCAGCGCAGAAAACGGTACAAGAACAGGACAATCCTGGGCTATAAAACACTGGCTGCAGGCTCTATCAACATGGCTGAGGTAGGTTTCTGGGCTGGTGTCCAGGGTTCCAGAACACTATGGAAAGGTTTCTTTTATGTGTCTTTTAGACCATTCTTCACATCATCAGAGAATCCACAAGTTTGGGCTCCACTGAGACACCACTGTGGACTCTTCTCAGGTCCCCAACCCTATACTGCACAGCACAGTGTAACCAGGTGGTCTACACCTGTGCTGTGTTAGCCAGGTGTACCCACTTCCCAGAAGAATGCTGGGAGCTGCCTGTCCTGGACTCCTTCCTTAGACAGGTTCTTCCTGAATGGCCCGCCCCAGTACCTCAGATGAGCAGATGGGTTGTGCCAGCACAAAGTACCTCAGGAGAACAACAGCCAGCAACTCCCACGTCTCCTGGAGGCCCTGGTGTTCTGAGAAGACTGTGAGGAGACAGGATGGGCTCCTAGGCAGATGATACCTCTAAGCTGAGAGCTGGACCCTCAGCCACAGGAGTGACCCTGAGAGAGGAGACAGCTAAGCACTGGCCCCTCTGTCCCTCAACCATAGAGCTTTCCTCTTTGGGAGTTCCATTCAGTGTCTGAGGCAGTCGCAGCTGTGTCCGTAACCATCTGAGGCTGGAAGGTTGGCTGCAAGACAGGTTGTGACACTGTCCTCAACCTGAGTTGCCCAAGGGTCCTATTCAGCCACTCAGTGTGAATTCAGTCCATCCTCTTCTTTCTCTGCTCCAGCTTAAGCGTCCAAGACTGCTACATCCTCTTTCTTAGAACATCCCTTACCCTCTTGGCCTAAGGCTTTCCCTCCAGTTTCCTAGGCAGTTTCTGGAGAGACCATCCCAAAGGTACACCTGCTGCAGCGCCTGAGGTTTTAACAGTTGTGTGCTTCCTGTGTCCCCGCACTCCGAAGGCTTCCCTCACTCACTATCTGTGGTTCCCCAAATCCCACTTTTCATACCCTCCTGGGACCCTCTACTTTTTAGCCTCTCCAGCTACCTTCACGCCTGTGAGGAGTTGAGAGGAGAAGCTGCCCACAGTGACATGGCTTCAGCCCTTTGCAGTGGTAGCTCAGTGTCACCAGCTCCTGGTGGGCCAGAGGTTTCTGAGCGCTGAACTGCAGAGCTGCTGAAGTGGGAAGTGCTGCTCTCAAGGATTGTCCCTAGCCAGCTAGTACCAAACCAAGGCAGTTCCAGAAGCCCGGCTGAGGCAGGGGAACCAAAGGGAACATGAAGAAAAGGGCTGGCAGCAAAGCAGGGTTGAGGTAGACACAAGCCCCTTGGTAGGGCCTTGTATGTGGCCATCCATCTGGGGCCTTAACTGGGCCAAAAGGCACTTTTTAGGTGAAGCAACTGGTATAGAATATGCTTCTGACTTCCTAGGCTCCTTATCCTGGCTCATGTGTATATACACACATGCACTCGCATGCACACTCACACGCATGCACTCACACTCACACGCACTCACACACACACACTGACACCACTCATAGCCCACATCCCCATTTTACACAGGTTTGGGTGTCCCTCAACCTCTGTGATCGCGTGCTAACTAGATGTTAGTTTCTGAGCTTCTGTCCCACTTGTATCTGAGGTCATCTCAGGGAAATGACAATCACTTAGTGCATCTGTAGAGTCAGGAGTGAGGTTTCCCTCCGTGTACCCCCTATATGTAGAGTCAGGAGTGAGGTTTCCCTCCGTGTACCCCCTATATGTAGAGTCGGGTGAGGTTTCCCTCCGTGTACCCCCTATATGTAGAGTCAGGAGTGAGGTTTACCTCCGTGTACCCCTATATGTAGAGTCAGGAGTGAGGTTTCCCTCCGTGCACCCCTATATGTAGAGTCAGGAGTGAGGTTTCCCTCCGTGTACCCCTATATGTAGAGTCAGGGGTGAGGTTTCCCTCCATGTACCCCTATATGTAGAGTCAGGAGTGAGGTTTCCCTCCGTGTATCCCTATATGTAGAGTCAGGGGTGAGGTTTCCCTCCATGTACCCCATATGTAGAGTCAGGGGTGAGGTTTCCCTCATGTATCCCTATATGTAGAGTCAGGGATGAGGTTTCCTCCATGTACCCCTATATGTAGAGTCAGGAGTGAGGTTTTCCTCCATGTATCCCTGTAACCGAACTTTTAAATTATTATTTAACACTTATTTATTTATTACTAAATTCACTTATAACAAACACCAACAATTTCTCAACTATTAATCCTATAAAATCCTACAACCCCTTTAACCTGTCCACTAAACCTATTGATAATCATAACAACTACTTTCATAACCTTTTAGAATGATACAGTCTCTGGGGCAGGTCCTCAGTCGTCAGGAACACAGTCTTTGTTGTAGATTCTTTAACACACTTAGCAGTCCTTCTTCTGGATCTCTCAGATGCAGGTTCGTCAGGGTCGTTGGTTATTGCAGTCTCACCTTAAATAAGGCTTCATGCTTTCTGTGGGAGACCCCAGCCGTCTGCAGGCCAACTTACTTCTTTTGAATCAGGAACTCAGCTGCTCTGCCTCAGTCCTTAAAGCCAGGCACCGTTTCCTTTAGGCCACTGTTTGGACAGATCAAACCCCTCTAGGCAAAAAGCTGAGCCACAGGGTCCAGTCCTTGGCCTTTTGGTGTCTTGCTCAGGCTTTCTTTGCTCACCGGCTTCTTTCTGCTTCAGGGAGAGAGCTGGCCATCAATGGCCAGCCGTTTTTTCAGCAGGACTCTTGGAGCTCTCTAGCATCAGGGGCCTCTTCTCTTCTGGGCTCCATGCACTCTTCCTCAAATAGGAGGAACTGTTTTGGGCTCCGCCCACTTAGCAGCTGAAAACAATGTCAGGCCAGATACTTTGTTTCTTCAATTCTATTGAGTCTTTCCTGTTTTCCTGACTTCAAACTTGTTTTTCAGTCTATTGAGTCTTTCCTGTTTTTGCTGACTTCATGCTGATAATGCTGTTCATGCCCCGAATTAAGAGACAGTATCAGAAACTCCTATATATTTTCTAAATCTAATTTATCTAACCCCTACATATCCCCCTATATGTAGAGTCAGGAGTGAGGTTTCCCTCCGTGTATCCCCTATATGTAGAGTCAGGAGTGAGGTTTCCCTCCATGTATCCCCCATATGTACTTGGCATAGGAAAGCCCCAGTATTTGACATGAGCTTCTAGCCCACCTTCCTGATTGGATTTCTGAAATGTTGGTTAAAAACAAATGTGAGTGCCTTTAACATTTGTTTTCTTTACTCTTTAGAGTTGTCATCCTAAATCAGTTCCAATTTAAAAAATGTATTATATGTGTTTATTTATTTGTGCGTGTGTGTGTAGGTCAGAGGACAATTTATGGCAGTAGATTTTCTCCCACCATGTGGCTTTTAGAGATTGAACTCGTGTCATTGCATGGCAGCAATGCCTTTACCTGCTAAAACATCTTGTTGGCTTCAGGTTTGAATTTTTGTTTTTGGTTTTTGAGGCAGAGTTTCTCTATGTAGCCCTGACTGTCCTGGACTCCCTTTGTAGACCATACCGACCTCAAACTCACAGAGATCCACTTGCTTCTGCCTCTTGAGTGCTGGGATCAAAGGTGTGTGCCACCTGCCTGGCCTCTAATTTTTTTTTTTAATCTGTAAAATTTTAACATTTGAGTCTGATCAAATGACTCCAAAGCAGCTTTGTGTATGCAAAGGCCCTGTCAGGGAGAGGCTGCCGTCTGTCCCTAGTTTTGAGGCAGCGTTAGGGCCAGGACAATAAATAACTTGGTCAGTATAGGTTTCTGCTAGCTTGCTGAGTCTGTCAGGACAGTCAGCCAGGGCCTTGGCACTCCGGTGAGCCAGGCCTGGTGGTCTCCTTATGCCCTTGCAGACATGAAACATGGCCCATGTCGGTGGCTGTTTCTCCTTGACTTCTACACACATGAATCTTTAGACATCTGGTCTGCTAAGGTCGGGTGGCTGCTACTTAGGTTCCCAGGCTAGACAGTAGACAGAGGTGACTGGGGGCCAGGAAGTATTTGAGTGATTTCCAAGGGGCAGCAGCGGTGCCAGAATTGGTTGGTCTGTAGATAAACTCTGTCTGCTTATAGTCAGAAATACCAAGCCTGGCACTGACCTCCCTACTCAGCCAGCCAATCTACTTGGTCCCTGCGCTTCCTCTGGTTTCCTACCCAGCTTTCTACTAGGGGTACCCTGCTCCTGAATATTGGAGCTCTGTGGGGTGGTAGCCCTCCTGATATCTAGAACCATGCCCCATAGGTGATGCAGCACCCTTCTGAGGGCGGCCAGGTGCTGAGCCTCTGCAGCAGCATCAAAGAGGCCTCTGTCAAGGTGGCTGAGATCTGGATCGTCTCCCTGTCCAGCCAGCCCATCGACCATGAAGATAGTGCAATGCAGGCTGGCCCCAAGGCCAAGTCCACAGGTGAGTCATCGTGCCTTCGTTCCTCAGCCCTGCTCTGCTCACTTCCAGCCGTCACTTCTAGCCCACATGTGTTGGAGGGCTTGTCCCAGTGTGGTTGGAGAAGGCAGGGTGGGATGTGAAGTGTCTGTGGGTTTTTTTTTTTTTTTTTCTGGCTAGAAGCTATTGTGGAGAGTCATGTGTGCTGTTGAAACTCAGTCACAAGCTCTGGGCGCCATCAGTATGGTGTCATGGGTCTATCTGGAGCCTTTGATGCTGTGGACACTCGTTTTCTGGTGTGGGGCAGGTGCTCTGTAGCCACCATCTGCATTGCTATCACGACTAGGCTCACTGTATTTCCAGTGCTCCCTTACTCTACCATCCCCATAGCCATCTGGCCTACCATCCTAAGGCTCTTGGTGCTCAGGGCCACAGCTCTGGTGTCCCAGGTTACCCTGGTCTACCTGGGGCTGTCTCTTTACACCTTTCTCTGCTCCCAGGGGATGCCTGTAGTTCTGTTGCCAGCTCATTGCCATGGCATCAGGTGGAATCTAAAGGTCCTCTCCCTTCCGTGTGCTCACTCCACAGATAACTACTCTGAGGAGGAGTATGAGAGCTTCTCCTCTGAGCAAGAAGCCAGTGATGATGCCGTGCAAGGGCAGGTAACAGTTGGAGCCTGAGATGGGGAGCGCCTCTTTCACCTCTGTAGATGAGAGGCTGGGTACTGAAGGGGACTGCCCCATGCCAGCCCCTGTGAGGTCTGTGGCTCTCAAGTGCCACGTGGGGTGCGAAGGGCAGAGGGGCTGTCGTGTAGTGCCTGATTGCTTCCTCCCTGAGGCTGATATGTCAGTAGGCGGCCCTGCAGGGCTGGGGAGTGTTAGTAGATGATATCCTCCCTCACACTGCATGGGGTGGCCCTGGGAAGCGGGCACCGTGGCCTCAGGCACTGTGCATGTCTACACAGGATCTTGATGAGGATGACTTTGATGTGGGAAAACCCAAGAAGCAACGGCGCTCGATAGTAAGAACGACGTCCATGACCAGGGTCGGTGGAAACTAGTTTTACTAACACTGGGGAAGGGCGAAGAGGGTGGGCAATGGTTGGGAGGCTCACTGGAAGGCTGTGGGCAAGAGGGCAGGTGGCATCTCCTGAGGACTTTAGCTTCACATGTGGCCTGAAAGATTCTCAGAACTCCCTCTTGCCAGCAGGCCAGAATCCTGCCTAACTAGCACCTGACTGTTATTAGTCAAAATGGACATAAGCCAGACAGGGGTGTGTCCTGGCTGCCATTCTTTGCTGCTGCCACATGTCCCCACTCCAACTTTATATGGTCATGGAACCCTGGGGGTCTGGAATAAGCCCACAAGCCTACATGTACAGACCGTTGAGTGTGCTATTTTCCTGTCACTGCAGTACTCAGACTCACCATGTGTGGGGCCGTTCCATTTTTTCTTGGGGCCTGGTCTGCCAGTACAGAGACTCAGCTGTTAGACCTTTCCCACTGGAAGAAACATGAGATAAGCTTCAGCCAATTCTCAGCCTGCCCAATGACCATCAGTGGGCACCTGGAGCCCCCTAGAGCCTAGCACTGGGCTACAGGACGGACTGGCATAGGTAGTCCCTTGCCGATACTGACCAGGGACAGCACTGTCAGGCCTTGGCAGGTGTGAGAAGGAGGTTATGGGCAGGCAGTGGCCACAGTACAGAAAGCACTCTGAATACAAACTGGGTCTCTCCTGACTACAGGCAGCACTCTCTGGAGCTCATGGGGCAGCCTGAGGGGCCATGCAGGAAGAGCCCTCCCTGTTAGGGTCAGCTCTGTAAGGGTGGCTGCGAGTACCCTGGGGGACAATGTCTGGAGCAGAGGCACTGCAGCCAGCAGTGTGAGCAGCATAGCGTACAGGCTCCATTGTCTCATCCACCCTGTGCTCTCCTGAGTGCCTCCCACAGTGTGGGAGTCTCCTTCCGAAGATGAGGCCAGGGCCTTTCCTGGGAGGTGGAGCTGTGGAAAGGTACTGGAGAGCCCGGATTGGACTGCCGAAACTTCTGGAACTGTAGTGCCATCCTGTGCCCTTCCCTGGTTACCCCTCAGTAGATGTGGACTATCAGCATCCCAGGTGTTTCTGAGTCTGGCCTCAGTTTGTGCTTTTAAACACTAAGAATGTGCACATGGCTGTTTATAAAAGATGCGTCCAATTCATACTTGCATAGTGTGTGAGCTGTGTCTCCTCCTGTCCCTCATTACTGAGAGACTAGAGTGCAATTCCTTGCTATGTCTCAGGAATGTCGCCCCTCCCCGAATCATTCCTGATGTGAGATTCTTGTGCCTCTTGTCTTACAGCAACAGAACTTCAAGCAGAAGGTGGTGGCCCTACTGCGCAGGTTTAAAGTGTCAGAGGAGGTGCGTGGGCCAGGGCCCTTCGCTGAAGTTCCCCTGGTATCTGGGCAAGAAGTGCTCCAGTGAAGTTCCAGAACAGATCTGGTTCTGCACTGACCATCTGTGGGTGTTGCCCTCTGCCTGCCAGCATGGGTGGCAGCTCTGAGAGGCCAGCAATTTTGATCTCCCGAGTGGCAGTGCACCTGTGGAAAACCAGCAGAGGGCTGATCATTCGCTTTTATAAATAGACTGTTTTGGGGAGCAATTTCAGGTTCATAGAAAAAGTAAATAGAAGGTACAAGAGTTTTCATGCCCTAGGTCCTGCCATGCACAGCCTGTTCTGTTGCCAATATGCTGTGAATCTTTGGTTCCATTTCTTTGGTTCCCAGTCTTAGGTATTGAGTTTGTTCATTATCTAAAGAAAATCACAAAACAGAGTCAAGATTCTTGGCCCACAGTAGAGAGGGGACATTTGGATGTTTGACCCTCAAAGTGTACACCCACCCTCTGCATCCATGTATGCAAGGGCCACACCCAGAGCAGCAGGGTCCCAGGTTAGCCCTAGCACCAACACATAACAGTTGTTCTTCACATGTGTAAGTATTGAGGGTGGCATGTCTCAGCCATGAGGCTTTCTGTGGGGCCAGTATCCATCCTGGAACATCATCACCAGCCTGTTTCGGTGGAATAGCCTCTAGGCCCTAACTCTTGAAGCTTGTGTCTGTGAGACAGACCCAGACTAGCTGAAAGTGGGCACATAGCGTGGAAACTGCCTGGCCTACGACCATGCAGGCTTACAGATGGAGGCAGTTAGATCTTGATTGTGGAGTTTCATGTTCACCAAACAACATGGCTGATTCCCAAAGTAAATATGACATGCACAGCTTTTGTTCTGGCTTCTGAGACTCAGGCAACATCCTAGACATTGGTCAGGGAAAGAACTTTTTTGTTTTCATAGATCTCCTGTATAGTAGCATCCTTGCAAGTTACCAAGCCATGTGATCTATTCCATGTCTGTCCTGTGCCATTCCCTTTTATGCAAGAAGACTGTCTAGTCACGGCTCCACCTCTGTGGCTGAACTCTCCTAGTTACTGTTCCTAGGTGCTGTGCACAAGTACTGACTCCAACTCACCACTCACAGCTTTCATGGACTGAACAGTCACCTGTTCAGGGCTGTAGATTATCTTAAACAACCAGTTGTACTATAACTAAACTTGTTGGTCTTTGTAACCAAAATATAGACAGGGGCTGGAGAGACAGCTCAGCAGTTAGGAGCACTGGTTGGCTGTTCTAGAAGATCTAAGTTCAAATCCCAGCACATACATGGCAACTTAAAAATCATCTGTAACTTCAGTTCCTGGGGATCCAATGCCCCCTTCTGGCCTCTGATACATACAGGCACACACACACACACACACACACACACACACACACACACACACACAC
>CAJQZJ010001511.1:19487252-19517349 GCA_907164525.1 Lophiomys imhausi
CACACACACACACACACACACACACACACACACACACACACACACACCATTTTAAAGTACATCCAAAGGATGCTTTTCATAGTTTTGGAGTTTCCACAGGCCTGCCTTTGGGTCACCTTGAAGGTTAGGTTTCAACATAAGAATTTTAGGGGACACAAACATTAGATGAAAACATTGTGCTTCTAGACCCCAAAATTTATTTCTTTCTCTTATACAAAATGTATTCATTCTATCTCAACAGCTCTTAAAATATTAATTCACTCCAGCATCAACTTAGATTCTTAAATACTGGAGTGTGTACAACTGTCTACATCAGATGTGGCTGAGCAGTACTTGCCCAGGCGTGAGCATGAAATCAGATTATGGGCTTTCCAAGTAAGTTATAACATCGACAAAGAGCAGATATTCTATTTGAAAAGCAGAAAAGGAAAGTAGGGTAACTGCTCCCAGTAAATCCAAAACCTAACAGGGCAAGATTTTTTTTTCTTTCTTTTTTTTGGTTTTTTGAAAGAGGGTTTCTCTGTGTATCAGCCCTGGCTGTCATAGACTCACTTTGTAGACCAAACTGGCCTCGAACTTACAGAGATCCACCTGCATCTGTCTCCCAAGTGCTGAGATTAAAGGTGTGTGCCACCACGCCCAGCAGGGCAAGATTTTTTTTAGAAATTATTTTGTGTATATGTATGTGTGTGTTTCTGTGTGTATGTGTGTGTATACGTGTGTGTGTATGCATGTGTGTGAATGCATGTTTGTGTGTGTCTCTGTGTGTGTGTGTGTGTGTGTGTGTGTGTGTGTAAGTCAGAAGATAACCTTGCTGGATCTGTTTTCTCCCCCATGTAAGACCCAGGGATTAAACTCGGGTCCTTAAACTTGACAGAAATTCCCTTTGTTCTCACTGGCCTCCAACACTGAATCTTAAGAAAAGGATTGACTGATTTTATAGGTATGAGCACTTTGTATGTATAGGTGTACATTGTATGTGTGCCCACAGAGGTGAGAAGAAGGCAGCAGATCCATCTGGAGTTACAGATGCTTGGGAGCTGCCATGTGGGTGCTGGGAATCAAACTCCATTCCTCTGCAAGAGCAATCAGTGCTCTGAACAGCTGAGCTATCTTTCCATTCCCCAAACATTGAATCTTAAGGCTAGAAAACCCTTCGTTGGTTTCAACACCCTGCTCTCAGGACACATTGGCTTGGAGCTGGAGTTCTAAGACCTGGCAGTGCACCCCACTGTGTCACTGAGGGCAACCTGCAGTGTCTCAGATGACAACTATGAGCTCATGACCCTCCTGGTCAGGCACTGTGGCCAGAGAATGTAGTTGTACCCTTTCTAAGTACTCCACTTCCATGGCTTCTCTGTACTCTACTTTAATGGATCCTTTTAGACATGGCTCTGCTTCCATCTCAGGCCTCTGCCTGTGACAACATATCCTGTGACAACTTAAAATAACCGCATTTCTGCAAACTCTGAGAGTTGGCACCTGTAGGTGCTGCAAAGATTGGCCTGTACCATCTGAGGGGTTGTTACTGCTGCTTGGGCCCTGTGAAGACACGGCTTTGTGGAAGAGCCTTGGCTGGATGCTGTATTGCTCAGGCCATCAGCGTGGAAGCATCTTTGGGTCATCCCATTGAACAGCTCCTCGTTCTATCCACGCTGATCCCCTCAAGCATTTTGTGGCCAAACATACTTTATTTTTAAATGTGTGCATATGTGCGCGTCTGTGTGGGGGTGTGTGCACGTGACTGCAGTGCCCGTAGAGGTCAGAAAAGGACATTGAATTCCTGGAGCTGGAGTGATAAAGAGTTGTGAAGTGCCTGATTTGTATGCTGGAAACTGAACTCTGGTCCTCTGTAAGAGCAGCACACACTGTAAACTTCTGAGCCTTCTCTCCACCTCCTACTTTCATTCTTTACAACCTGGTCTAGCTAGGACTTTTCCAATTCTTTAAGATCTATTTCTCTTCTGGTTTTATCTCATTTTCCCCCATGCATTTTATTGTAAACTAGCAAGAGAGGTCACATGGGTCCCTCCAAATTGGAGGTTTATTTTGCCAGATACCCTGTTTTATCACTTAGAAGTTTTATGTTTCATAAAACACCTGGACCCAGACCCTGCAGATTTACCAAGCTTTCTCTACTGTCATAGGTGACCTTTCCTCCAGTTCCCAGAACCATGCGTTTTTCCTTTGGGCTCTACTGCTTTTACCAGCATCCTGTTCTACCAATGCATGCAGTAGCCCCCTGCTTCTCTGCTAGTTTCTGCCTTCTGTTAGGGCTGCCGTAGCTGGCCATCTTAGGCTGGGTAATGGAACAGTATGTCTTGCTCATGGCTCTGTAGGCTGGAAGTCCAAGATCAGGGTCAGCAGAATGAGAGTCTGGGAGAGACCTGTTCTTCAAGGATGGTGTTTGTATGTCCTCACATGATGGACGGAAGGAGCCCACTTCCCCCAACTCTTTTTCAATAACTACTAATCTTTTTGAGAGCTCCACCGTCATTCCTGATCACTTCCTGGAGGCACTTCAGCATGATACTTAGAAGTTTCTCTTGATAGATACTCTGACACCTTCTCTGTGGGAAACACCTTCAGACTGAGCATAGTCTAGATCAGGGTTTGCCCAGGGGAACACAGATGTGGCTCTGCCAGACCAAGAGGACTTTCTGGGAGAGAAGAGCCTTATATCTTGGTTGAGGGGATAGTGACAGGGCCTCATGTGCTGTCCAAGTTCATCTGTGTGTGTGTTTCACAAAGGGTGAGGACTGTGTTGTAAACACACCCTTGACAAGCCTATTCACATAGAAGGGTAATCAGAGCATGAGGTGGCTTGAGGTCTTTGTAAGGTGGACCCAGTTCCTAAATTAGAAGAGTAAAGGAAAGATATTGGGAGAATGGCTCAGTGAGTAATGTGCTTGCTGCACTGGCATAAGGACTTGAGCCTGGATCCCCAACATTACCTAAAAGCTGATGTGACTGTGCACATTTGTAAGTGCAGAGCTCAGGTAGGTAGAGGCAGGGGATCACTAGGGCTGGTTGTGCAACTAGTCTGTCCAACAGAGAGCTATGCATCCAGTGAGAGACCCTGCCTCCAAAAATAGAGAGAGGTAGAGGAGGCTATTTAACATCAGTTTCTGTCCTGTGAACACACACACATGCGCGCACGCGCGCAAGAGAGAGAGAGAGAACAAACAAAATAGGATATCTTGGTATTAAGTGTTTTGTGACACTGCTCACCCTCTTGGTCATATTCCTGCACATCCCCCTTTGTTAGCCTTCAGCTGTCAGCCAAGTAGTGGCATAGGTCCCTGTGGGGCTCTCACACATGTCAGTGTTGCTTTAGGTCTTAGATTCGGAGCAGGACCCTGCAGAACATGTTCCTGAGGTAGAGGAGGACCTGGATCTTCTGTATGATACACTGGATGTAGAGAACCCCAGTGACAGTGGCCCTGACATGGACGATGATGACAGTGTCCTCAGCACCCCGAAGCCCAAGCTCAGGTAAGCTGCGCCAGGTTGAAACTGTCACTTCCAGTAAGTCTGTGCTAAGACAGAATTCTGAGGAGCTTGGCAGTATTGTTCTAGAATGCTCTGGGTTGGTTTGTGTTGCCCTGTGATACCCATATTTAACTGTGGGGCACCATGGGCTTGGGTGGTTCTCATAAGGTAAACCAGGAACATCCTGAGAGGGGGCAACCATGGGTGGACAGAGCCAGGTAGCTTTCCTCTGACAGCCAGAAGAAAAGGATGCTTTTGTAGAAAGGCAGGTGTAGGAGGGTATAACTACTCCTCACCTATTGGAGCTAGGCTGGAATCTTTTCACAGGGTGGAATGTCTCAGGGTGAGTGGTAACCATATAGACAGACCATAGTGCTTCCATGTCCATTGGGAACTAGAGGCAGGCACAGCCATCTGGAGAGGGGAAGATGGAGCATCAGGGAAAGGGCTTGAGCTCGAAGGCTCTCTGAGACCAGAGCTTAGTCCCTGAGGCAAGCTACAGAGAAATGAAGAACCTCAGGGTACCCCCACCTGCCAACAGGCCCAGGGTATACTGGGAACTGCAGGGGTCTACTGTACAGGCAGCAGAGGGGAGCCCCAACCAGCACACCTTCTTGGTTTGATTTGGAGGACAGCTGGCCAAACCTGCCTTAGGGCAGAGAAAGAAAAAGGAAAGCAGTCCCTCCCACACCCATGTGCTGTGGATATGTGGGGATGGAGAGGCTTCACCCTCAGGACACATAGTGTGTAGACTTTGGTCTTGGTGTAGCTACTGAGGACAGGGAGACTCAGAATGTCCCAGAAAGTTACAGACCCTTCACGTGTAAGTTTTTAACCTGGACAATACAGAGAAGCACACACGAGAAACTTGAAATTAATTAACCATAACTCTCAGCAATGCCAATGCTTTCTTTATTACTGCTGAGCTTGGTCTCTCAAGCCTGTAATCTCAGCATTTAGGAAACTCAGCATTGGCAAATGTGAACAACTGAGTTTAAGAACAGCTTGGGCTATAGAATGAGACATTGTTTCAAAAATAAATAAATTCCAACATCAAGTATGCTCCCTGTTCTGGGGTGTCATCTTCAGGCTTCCACATCTTTTTCTGCCTACATCTTGCTGGGGTCAGATCAGGGAGTTGAACTGCTGGTTTGTGGGGTGCCTTCTAGGTCAAGCAAGCTAGTGTTCCTTGCGCCCCTCCACTCAGTCCTGGTCTCAACACTGGTCCTTCCTGCCTCAGATCTTCTATTTTGGGCTTGAGTTTGTTCTCTGCTGTAGTATGACCTCTGCTGGGGTCACATTGGGCCCACCCACAGAGTCCAGATACTCCCCATCATGAGCCCCATGCGTTAACTATGGTGGTATAATTCTGGGGCTGTGAGTGATCACTGTGGTGCCATGATCCTGAGTGGTCACACACAGGTGACACCTTGCATCTTTAGGTCTGTGCCTAGCCTTATCACCCATATGCACATTCAGATATCCTGCCAGCTGTTCTAGCTTAAGTTCTTTAACATGTCTTGGTTTTCTGCTTCCCTTATCTCCTTTTTCTTCACTCACACTTTATCTACTGAAGACAGATAAATTGGTCCAGGTTGATCTGATTGTCAAGAATTGGCCTGCCTGATCTATAGTCATGGCTCTTCAGGATTAGTCTGAAATGACTTTGTCAGGCTTGGTTTGATGTAGCCTAGTTGGTGTCAGATCATCTGTGTTGGTCTGGAATAGTCTGAATGTGTCTAAAATGGCTTAATTGTTCTAAACCTACTCATGATACCCTTGTGCTGTTGAGAATGTGCTTCTGATTTCTGTAGTCTGGCTGTAGAGTTAAAGGTTCTCAACAAGGGTGTCTTAGTTAGGATTTTATTGCTGTGAAGAGACATCATGACCACAGCAACTCTTATAAAGGAAAACATTTAATTGGGGCTGGCTTACAGTTTCAGAGATTTAGTCCATTATGGTGGGGAGCATGAGCAGTGTGCAGGCAGACATGAAGCTGGAAAAGGAGCTGAGAGTTCTACATCTTGATCTGCAGGCAGCAGAAAGAGACTGTGTCACACTGAGCATAGCTTGAGCATAGGAGACCTTAAAGACCGCCCCCACAGTGATGCACTTCCTCCAACAAGGCCACACCTTCTAATAGTGTCACTCCCTATGGTCCAAGCATTCAAACTCACGAGTCAATGGGGGCCATTCCTATTCAAACCGCCACAAAGGCTACGCCCATTAAGAGCATCCAGTGCTGACACCTAATCTCCTTGTGTTGTTGGCAGCCCTACCTTTGGTAAACACGACAAGGAGATAGGCTTTCTTCTTTTTTAAGGTGCATTTTATTGTGGGGGGGGGGCAGCATGCATGTACTACAGCATGAGAGTGGAGGTCAGAGGACACATTGCTAGGGATACTTCTCCCCGTCTCTCCACGTGGGTCCCAAGGATGAAGCCAAGTCTTAAGGCTTGACTGCAGGTGACTTTTCCAATGGCGTCATCTCACCAGCCCTGGAGCACACATTCCTCTGCTGCTGACTTCATAGCCAATCCAGGATGTGCACCCACCTGGAGCTCAGTCACTCCAGAATCCCACCGTGTGTGTGAGGTTCCCCAGGAATGGATGTTTAGTAACACAGTTCTTCCACATGTGTTTCTTTGGATGTAGCTCTGTTCTACTGTTGAGTTCCCTGCTGCGTGTCCTTGTGTGCAGTGGGTCGGACCTAGCTCTGTTCTACTGTTGAGTTCCCTGCTGTGTGCCCTTGTGTCCAGTGGGTTGGACCTCATTTTCAGTGTGTAGGGGATCTTTCAAATAATGTCTATTCCTTCCTTCGTCCAGGCCATACTTCGAAGGCCTGTCTCACTCCAGCTCACAGACAGAGATAGGGAGCATCCACAGTGCCCGGAGCCACAGGGAGCCTCCAAGTCCAGTAAGTACGGCTATTCTGTGCAGTGGTGAGAGCCTTGGACCAGGCTGGGCATTCTCATCCTTCCTGCCCCTGTGAGTCTTGAATGCCTACCCAGCATGCTCCTAGCTGGGCTGTGATGTGTCCTGGGCTCAGGGCTCTGTCCAGGAGGTGACTCTTCTAATATAATTCTGAGCCCACAGTTTGTGACATTCCCAGCTAGTCTCCCTGGGCTTCCTTCCTTCCATGCCGAAGTAGACATCCTTGTTCTACAGCATCCCAATTCCTGTCTCATCACCCCCAGGCTGATGTACCTGAGAAGACGAGATCCCTGGGAGGCAAACAGCCGAGCGACAGCATCTCTGACACGGTGGCCTTCGTAAGCAGGCGTGGGGCGTGTTCACCCGTCCCTGTGCAGCAGAGGGAACCCCACATGGAGGGCTCTGTGTTCATACACCACCCTCAGGGGTGACTGGACTGCCTGGTGATCAGAGTATCCTTGGCTCACCCTCCGTGGATATTGGCCGGGTAGCTCAGGTGGATAGCTGTGTCCCTAGCCTGGCCCTTATGTCTCTCAGATAAAGTGCAGGGTGAGTGGGATTTCCAGCAGGCTTGGTGTTGATCTCTTAGGAATAGTTGGACCAAGAGCTGCTTGTCTGAGAGGAGTACCTCTCATGGGCAGCATGTGACTGTGCCTCATGCCAGGCCTTAGGTCAGAGGAAGCCCAGAGCCTTACCCCAAACCAGAGGCACATGGACAGGAGAGGCATGGTAAGTATTTATGCATTTGGTGTATACGGCTTTTTCTCAACCTGTCAGAGTACTCCAGCCTCCCGAGAACCATCAGGGCAACATGAGGATAGTCCAGAGGCTGAGACCTCAACTCTGGATGTGTTCACTGAGAAGCTGCCGCCCAGCGGAAGAATCACCAAGACTGAGTCACTTGTCATCCCCTCCACTAGGTGTGGGCTTGTGCTGAGGGACTGTGTACCCCGATGGGGCAGGGTTGTGGGAAGCTACTTGGGCCAACTCCAGACACTGCAGGTGGGACTCCTACCAGTCTGTCACTAGCAGCTACCTTTTGGCCTTCTGCTAGCGTACAACCCTAAGGCCACTGTGCCCAAGAGATGCCACCTACTTCCATGCTGAGGGTTCAGGGTGCTGGGGAGATTGCAGTGTCACATCACAGGGGTCTGCTAGGTGGGGATAGTGGCAGCTGTTGTGGAGCAGCACAATGGGCAACCTGCAGTGAACATATGGCCTACCACCCCAGCTGTTCTCTCTCTTTCTTGGTCTCTAGCAGGTCAGAGGCAAAGCCAACTGGCCGCCGGGGCCGGAGCACATCCCTGAAGGAGCGACAGCCAGCTAGACCACAGAATGAGAGGGCCAACAGCCTAGACAATGAACGCTGTCCAGACACGAGGAGCCAGCTGCAGGTTAGGGTGGGAGCTGGGGGAGGGTACTGCTCAGACAGCGCAGAGAGAAGTCCAGAGGCCCTGAGGACCAGGCAAACCTGGAAGACCTGCTATAAAAGTCCCTGCAGACAAGAAGACAGTCATAGGTCCTCTTGTCAGGAAACCTGTTGACCCAGGGGCTAGTTCTAGCTATTCTCTTACTCTCCCTGAATCAGAGCCACCGAAAGTGTAGCCACTCCAGACTTAGGGACCTCCATGTTAGACACTTCCTTACTTGCTCTCAGCCTCCATGCCTATTTGGGGCTACAGAGTTTTGAGGCCCAGGGCTGGGAGTTAAAAGGCCTTGGTGCTGCGTCTCCTGTGTAGACACCCCAGTGTCTCTAGATTCCCAGGAAAACTGTGTATGACCAACTGAACCACATCCTCATCTCTGATGACCAGCTCCCTGAGAATATCATTCTTGTTAACACCTCTGACTGGCAGGGACAGGTAAGGGTTACAACCACATGCCCTGCCCTCTCCTGGGGAATTGAGGGTTCATATGGCCTGGGGAACACCAGTCCATGCTGGGGGTGTGGAGGTGGTGACAATCGGCACTGCCTGTATATTTGTGGACCCTGTGGAACCTGTGAGGAGGGTAGATAGGGACTAATAGGCACCTCGTGAAGGTCACTGTCAGCATGTTCCTTTCTAGTTCCTCTCAGATGTCCTACAGAAGCACACACTTCCCGTGGTATGCACATGCTCAGCTGCTGATGTGCAGGCCGCCTTCAGCACCATTGTCTCTCGGATACAGCGATAGTGAGTCTGTTGCTCCTTCCTACCCAGGGCTCCACCCTTCCGCATTCCTGCCCGAGTATTTACTGGAGCCTTGGATCCAGTCTGCCTGCCACTTAAAGGCAGGGAATATTTGATCCTGAGAATCATGGATAGTTCCCAACGTGCTGCCCATAGACTTCCTACAGCTTTACTCTTATTCCCAGTGGGTATCTTGAAGCTCATTAGGGATGATGAGGGCAAGAAGCAGCCTCTAGCTGGCTGCTTCCATTTGCAGTGGTCCCAGCAGAGGTCTTCAGCACAGTCTTCTGGCCCAGGCATATCCAGGCAGACATTCAGCTTCCTGCCCCCCAAATTCAGAACTCCTGTTTGTGGGGCATCCTGGGTTTGGTAACTCCCTTGGGATTGTGTGGCAAGAGCAGCTGCACCTTAGGGGCATAGGCCTCCCAGACCTCAGCAGGATGATCCTGGGCCAGAGACAGTGAGGCATCTGTCCCTCTCTGTCCCCACCCTCTTGGGATTGCAGCTGCAACTGCAATTCTCAGCCCCCAACCCCTGTGAAGATCGCTGTGGCAGGAGCACAGCATTACCTCAGCGCCATCCTGCGGCTTTTCGTGGAGCAGCTGTCTCACAAGACGCCTGACTGGCTCGGCTACATGCGGTTCCTCATCATCCCGCTGGGTGAGCCTTGTGTTCTGGGAGACCTCAGAGGCAGGGACACAGCCTGGTGAGAGTAGAGGTACCAACGCGACATGCTTCTGTTATTTAAAAATTCAGTTATTTTCACTATATTGAAAAAACGTGTGCCAGACATAGTATCATGCCTGTTACCCTAGCACTTGGAAGCTGGAGATCAAAGGTTTCAGACCAGCTAGGAACTAGGGTGGACACTAGGAATAAGTAAGACTTATTCTTACTGTCACGTTCTTTTCTTCTCTTTGACAAATCTCCTAATCATGTAGAGTGTGTTGGAGGCAAACTACTCTCTAGCGTGGTCCATGCTGGGTGCCCACTGCAGATCATTCCATGTAAACTTTAGTTTCTGTCATCAAAAACTCAGAGCAGTCTTTATAGGTTGTCATGGTCCTGTGGACTAGAACTCCAGGAGCCATTGGCCTGCACAGTTCCTCCAACTGTAAAACACATGTGCTCAAGAGCTTCATTTTTTACCAGGAGTGAAGTTTAAAGGCATTACCTCACCTGGAGTCCATGTCTTATCCCCTTCACTGATCTTCCTGCCTTCACCTTGGGGCTTGCTTTCATCTCATTTGCCTTCCCTGGTAGAGTAACAGGAAGTGGGGACTTTGCCATCGCTCCTCCTGCAGGCCTCTGGCAGCCCACTATAGAGGGGCTCAGGACAACAGGATTGTCTGGGGTCGGGAAACTCCACATGGTGATGGATTTCCTGGGGCTCCCAGGCTCCCACCCTGTGGCCAGGTACCTAGGCTCTGTGGACTACCGCTACAACAACTTCTTCCAGGATCTGGCCTGGAGAGACCTGTTCAACAAGCTGGAAGCTCAGAGCAGTGGTGAGGCCTGGGCACCGTGTTGGTGAGAGGGTACTGCCCATGCATCTACAGCCCCTTGCATTGGAGAAAGTGGTCCCTTCCACTGGAGACGGTCTATCCCAAGAGACCCCATTTCTCAGGCTCAGCCGTGGGGTGGGAGGGGATGTTATGAGGCTTCTCTTCTCTCACCCAGTCTGGGGTTTGAGCTTTGCTGTGGGGTATGGGGGCATTGAGAAGGGGCAGGCACAGGCTCCAGAACAGGCCTTCAGGATCTGAGGAGGAGTCCTGGCATGCTCACCTGGGACCATTGTGGGTGGGCATCTGAACCAGAGGCTGCTGGGACAGAGCAGAGATCGAGAAGAGTCAGAACACAGTGCCTGGGACACAGCCCAGACCCTGCAGATCCCACCCAGTCACCATGCTGACCCTCTGCCACCTCTGCCTTGTGCAGTGCAGGACACACCCGACATCGTGTCGCGAATCACCCAGTACATCTCAGGAGCCAACTGTGCTCACCAGCTCCCCATCGCAGAGGCCATGCTGACCTACAAGCAGAAGAGGTAACATGGTGGGCCAGGGCCGGGGGCCTGGAGGGGGCCTGGTTCACTGTTCCTCGTAGGCTATGGGATAAACCCTTCAAGGGGCCAGAGTGAAAAAGCTGAGTGTGGCAGGAGCCTACCATCCTTGTCAGATTAGAACACCAGGTTGGGTCTTCAGAACGTCTTGTTTTTGTGCATGTTAATACTTTACATGATGTAGTAAAGGGCACTTGGCCCTGTAGTCCTTATATCTGGTCATATTCCTTCAACATGACTCCTCCCCACAGGTCCCCTGACCCTGGCTTTGGCCTCTGTGCGAACAGTTAGATCCTAATCCCATCTGCCTAGAGGTGGGCAGTGCTCAGAAGTCCTGTGTGCAATTTGGACAGAGTGGGTCTGGACCCTGATCCTTCCTTCCAAGGAGCTGAGGGGCCCTGGGCAGTACCTCAGTTTAGGGAGCTGAACATATGTCTTGGCTCAGACCTCTGGACATTCTAGCCTATGTGCAGTCAAGGAGAGTTAATTGGACAGAGCCTAAGGCAGCCTCCTCCTCAAGCGTCCAAGGTGGGCCCAGCACCTTGCTCAGAAGAGGCGTAGACCCTGCAGCCAATGGCAGCAAAGTTGAGAATCTCTTTAAGTTGAACATGCCACATCCACCTTCCCCAGACTAGAAGATCTCTGAGTTGAAGGCTGATCTGGTGTAATAGGTCAGCAGAGGCCATCCTTGCTTCTGATTGCCTGATGCTCAGGGCAGATCCACCTCACAGACCCTCCAGGAATCATCAGCCCAACCACCAGGAGCCATTCTGCTCCTTCCTCAGTGTGTGGAAGACTTGTTTCTGTTCTTGAGTGTCCTAACATGTGTGTTTTCTCTCTTGGTGGCTTTCCAAAAAAGGAAAAAGCACTTTCACTTTGACTTTACCCTGAGGTACAGCTCTTTGGCCTGCACCCCATCTTCTCCAGGCTGGTCTTTAGGGTTTGTTTAGCAGGGTCATTGCCCAAGTGCCCCTCCTGATGCCCCTGGCAGCATCCCTGTTCCTTGAAGAACAGCTGTGAACTATTTTCTTATGAGAGCTGCAGATGGGTCCTGTTGGTTCACAGAGCCAACCCTCAAGGAGTATGTGCTTCTCAAGCCTCTTGTTAAATTGAGCTTGTGCTGGGCACTAGTGCTGCCGTCTGAACAACCTCATGCTAGCCTTGCTGTCCTAGCACCTGACACTAGCAGTGATTGGCTACCCACACACAGCCTCTAAAGGGTGGGGCCTTTAGTGCTGGGCCTGTGTGTAAGAGTGTGGAGGTCAGAGGTCAAGGGGCTGGCACAGTATGAAGGTGCCTTAGCCACTTTCTGCACTATAGAATCAACCCCTAGGGTCAGCAGAGGCACAGAGAAGGGCTTGTGTTGTCTTCTCTAGTTTCCTTGGGGGAGGCAGCCAGGCTTCTGAGGACCCTGAATAGGAGGAGTAAAGTGTTTTTCTTCCCTGGGAAGGCTTCACTTTCTGAAAACTGGAGCTATTCTCAGGTACCCTCAGAGCTACCCTTTTTAATGCTGAGAGGGTCATGCCCACCAACAGCTACACTTGCCTCAAGGTATCTGCTCCCATGGGAAAAGTGCCCAGGATAGAGTCATGGGTCCAGGGTCCTCCGTGCCGGCAGTGCTGTTCACCACTTATCCAAGCTTGCTGGGGACGTAGGAGGTCCTGATGACCAGTTTGCCCTGCTAAACAAGCCCCTGAGTTAAAGAAAGACAGCCTTCACACCTCCCTTCTGCCTTGAGACTTGGCCAGTGCCATCAGCTGTGACAGGAGACACCTCAGCATGTTCTTCTGCTGTACTTACATTTAGTAAAACCAGGCTTGAGGAGATACTCTTTGTCCCCATAACTCCTCTGCCTGTGATACGGTGGTGACACAGGCACTAGGTGGGCACAGATGCCTGCAAGGAACCAGACTCACCTGGCCTTCCCTGTGAGAGCTCTGGTGGGCACAGGCCTGCTCCTGCTTGCCTCCCACCTGAAGCTGAGAATGGAGCTTGCCCACTGATGGCAGGCAGGCAGCCAAGCCCTCACACTGGGACAGCACAAGCTCCAGGCTGCTGTTCTGGTGTATGTGGGTTAAATGGGTCCTCAGGCCTAGGCTGTGTGTCTGGCATCATGGAGGTCTTGGGAACAGATATCAAGGGCATGGTTCTTAGACTGCCAACCACTTGACTTCCATGAGTACCGTGCTGCAGGCCCTGGCTGCCTCTGCATCCAGGCTCTTGAGGAGCCAGCTGGTGTCACTGCTGTTGTACCCGTGCTGCTGCTGTCTGCATGGCCCAGGATGCAATGTGGCACTGGAGTCACGGCTGCTGTACCTATCTATGCTGGTTCTGTTTGCATGACCCTGGATACAGCTTGGCTTTGAGTATCTTTTCCATGTTGCAGTGTCTCCTTGTGTTTTGTCACACACAGCCTTGTCAGCCCCACTCTCTTCCCAAGTGTCTTATAGTAGACCACGGATAAGAGGTTGCTCTGCCGTGGTCCTAAAGGGCCCTACAGAGTCTGGGTGGCCCAATGGGATAGAGCCTTCTCTCCTGGGAACCACCATGCTTGCCTGCTTTCTAGAACCTTCTGGGGCTGAAGTGCACAGGTAGGGGAAGGGTAGATTGGGGCCAAGAGTCAAATCATTTGGAACAGACAAGGCAGAACAGGTTTCTCTTTTCAAAACTGCCCTCCTTAGAAAGGAAAGGGAGGCTGGGACGTTAGCTATCTCCAGTGGGCTAACATAGTCCAAAACTCTGCCAGGTCTTTGCATGTGGGGAGGACAGAGACACTCCTCTTGCAGCCATTGGTCTATCTTATGGGTGTACTGTAAGTGAGAGTGCTGAGAACAAGCCTCTGCCCCACTTGAGAGTTCATGCCCAGGACAGGCAACTGGCTAACCACACACTTCCCAAGTATTATTTCTCAAAAAGACATCTCGCTGAAAACTGTGTTAGGAAGCACCTCCTGCACTACAATACTTGAGGGGCAACCCCAGCCTAGATAGAGGGAGAAGCCCCGTCTCCCTGAGGGGCACCATCAAACCTCTCTACAGAGAGATCTGTCTCATCCATCCCTCTGAATGCTTGGCCTGCATGCACATCCCTGTGGCAGATGCACCAGCATTTGATACCAGTGTGAGGAAGCAAGATAGGAGAGTCTAGACAGCCATTCAGAAATGACTCTAGCTGCTAACATGCTCTTCAGGAAGCCACTGGGGGAGGGCAGGAAGGAAGGGCCACTAGGGACCAGACCAGGCCAGACCATATTGGTAGTCAAGGAGCCTCCTCAGAGATGAACCATATGGCTAGCCCTGGAAGGAAGAAGACAAATGTTTTTTCATCTCTGCTGCTGACCCCAGACCCTTGGTATCTTCATGGTGGATGGGCCATGATTAGCACTTCCAGGACAAGCTACTGTTTTGCCAATGCTATGCAGAGTCAAGTGCAGACAATACCTCATCTGGTCACTAATCTTAGTCAGCTCTTCAAGCTTATCCCAAGAGCTCTCTGCTCAGGCCTCGGGCTGTTCTTAGATGTTACTGTTAGAACCTAGCATTTACACCCAGCATTTTAGCGAAAACTGTAACCTCTAGATGACCCTGACTACACTCAGACTGAGGAAGAAACCTTCATGCACTGGTTTTGGGAAAGATAACCCATGTTACTGGAGAAGGCTCAGCCTGTTGTCCAGTTCTGGATTCAATAAGCTTGGTGGGCCTGGAAGCAGGCAGATTATCAGGACTGAGCAGTGATGCCTACCTGTGATGAAAGCATTTCCCTCGAGAGTGGTGAGCTCTAGTGCTCTCTCCCCAGTTGCAGGGCTGCATAGTGGCTTCTGCCCGGGAGTGCAGAAATCCTCTGCTCATCGTGGTATGGACACAGGAAGGCATTCCAAGTATCAGCTGCTCGTCCAGGGGCTGTTCTGCAGTGACAGAGAGTACCTGTGGGCAAGCCGCGTGGCTGAGGGCCAGGGTAGATAGGGGTTGGGGGGTGAGTAGGATGGGTCCCTGTGCAGGAAGACAGCTGAGGTTGGGGTACTCCAGGAGGGAATCTAACAGTCTGTTTTTTCTCCCAGCCCTGATGAAGAATCCTCTCAGAGGTTCATTCCTTTTGTTGGGGTGAGTATCACCAGCGTTATTCACTGGGAACATGAGCCTGCTAAGATTGCTGTCACAAGAGTACTTTTATATTAGCTTACATGTACCAGAACCTTCCTCACCATAGAGCCAACCAAGGACTGCCTATTTCCTTCTCATAAATCCTCCTCACTTCCTTCCTGCATCTTTTGGTTGGGGAACTTTTGGTTCCCGTAGTGAACACATGGAAGCATAAGCTCCTTTTCTGTGGAAATGTGTCAGGCTGTCGGGGTTAGCTCGGAAACGACAGTGAGTGTGGAGGTCTCGATTTCCCCTCTGCCCAGATGAAGGTCCAAGTCTTGTCCCCAGTCCTGTTTTCACAGCCTTTTCCTCTCCAGCAGGTGGCTAGAGCAGTATGACACTCGAGCTCCAAGGCAATGACAGCTGCCTCTCTGGTATCCTATTCAGGGCCCTTTCTGTAGTGACAAAAGTGCCCTATGGGCACCTGACATGACTGAGACTCTGAATTTGGTGTTAGAATTCACTCTGAATTGACACAGCTGCTTGTGGCTAAAGGCTACTCTGCTGGATGGTTCAAGCCTTGGCACTGTCCCTGTTGACCCATATACTGTGAAACAGCCCCTGCTTCTGCAACAGCCTTTCTCATGCCAGCATCCTAGTCTGATACATGTCTGGGACTGGTCAGCCACATGCACATGGGACTTGCCACTTCCCAGAGCTGGGCCCTGCCCCATAGCTGGGAGGATGCTTAGACCTATTTCCTGTTTTGTGGGCACAGAAGCTGGGCAGCAGCAGGGACAGGGAGCCTACCCGAGATTAGCTCAAAGGTAACCTGCCTGTGCTGTTCAACCTGCACTCCTGCCTCTAGCCAGCATCTGTTACTTCCCAGGTTGTGAAGGTTGGGATTGTGGAGCCATCTTCAGCCACATCGGGTAAGCTCATCCCTCTCTGAGGACTGTTTGAGTGGCTCTCTGGGTAGGTGATCCCTCTGCTCCTAAGGACCTGAAAGTTTCTGCTGATTCTTCTATACTCACAAAGCCTCAGATCAAGGCAAACTGGGCTGTTCTCCCAGCAAAGAAAGACTATCCTGCCCCCACATAAGTCATTCTGCCTACCCTACTTGCCCTGAGAGGTGCCTCTCCAGTCCTAGTGCAGGCTCCAGCCAGCTGTGGGGCCAGACTAGAACGTTGTCTGACCACTGGCCTGTGACTCCTTTCCAAAGGGGACTCGGACGATGCCACGCCCTCAGGCTCCAGTGCGCTCTCTTCTACCCCACCGTCTGCATCTACTTCTCCCGCAGCCAAGGAGGCTTCACCTACCCCACCCTCCTCCCCTTCAGTGAGTGGAGGCCTGTCCTCCCCCAGGTAAACAGCATGGCTCTCATCTTATTTGTTCTTAGGTGACATCCACCCTTTGTGTAACCCTTCTTGTCAGAGCAATGTGGACAGGTGCTGGTGAAGGACTGGTGGAGGTCCTGTGAGGGATACTTGGGACTGGGTCCAGTTGCCATAGAGCAGGGTAGGAGGTAGCTGATGTCTTCAGAGAGTACTCCTAGGGACAGGAGCTGCCGTAAACAAACACAGAACTCACTGAGCCTGAGAGCATCTCTGCAGAGTGGTCTGTTAAAAGGGGAGATAAGGGAGGAGGTGCAAGAGACAGTTCTTTAGGCCCCACACAAGTGAGCCAAGTCCTACCTGGTCGCCTGGCTCTTGAGCAGAACTCAGACAACTAAGCTGAGCTGGGGGGCATGAGTCTATGGTGCCACCTCCTCTCACCAACCATCACACCTCTGATGAAGCTACTCTTGGAGGTCCTGAGAGAGTAGGTGTACTGGTTGCCCGCGCATGGCCACAGGCACCGACAGTATTCCAGCAGAAAGCAGACAGTCAGCTCTGCAGAGCTTCTCACAGTTCACCAGCACTGGCCAGCAAGTTACGGCAGGTGCTAGGCATACATCCCTGCCTATGATGGCACAGTGACATCAAGAGTGTGAGCTCTTCCCTCTACCTTTCACAGCCAGGGAGTCAGCGCTGAGCTCATGGGGCTGCAGGTGGACTACTGGACGGCAGCACAGCCTGCGGACAGGAAGAGAGATGCCGAGAAGAAGGACCTGGCCACCACCAAAAACACACTCAAGTGCACTTTCCGGTCCCTCCAGGTCAGCAGGCTGCCCAGCAGTGGCGAGGCTGCAGCCACACCCACCATGTCTATGACTGTGGTCACCAAGGAGAAGAACAAGAAGGGTGAGGTGGGAGTGTGCTGAGCGGGCTGGACAAGGGGAGAGGGGCCTCTGTGGTGACCATTGGTGATGGCGATACCATTTCCCCCACCGCCTAGCAAGTTCCCCGTAAATTCAGGGTCATGAGCCCACAGCTCACCTCAGAAAGGGCTGGCAGTAAGACATGCTTTGACCATTGTGGCCCTGAGCTGTGAGAACACTAAGGTTCTGGGCAGCTTCTGGCTCCAGGTGGAACAGCAGGCAGGAGAGTGCTGTCTGTGGTCATAGCAAGAAGCTGAATCCCAGGTGAGCAGGGCCAGCCACGTATCCCACAGCTACTGTTCTCCCATCCTGCCTGCTGTTGGGTCCTCTGGCCAGCTTGCCCCTGAAGGAGCAGTGGGTCAATAGCAGAGGTCTTCTTTTCCCAGTGATGTTTTTGCCCAAGAAAACAAAGGACAAGGATGTGGAATCCAAAAGCCAGTGCATCGAAGGCATCAGCCGCCTGATCTGCACGGCTAAGCACCAACAGAACATGCTTCGGGGTGAGCATGGGCCAAGGGGATGCTCCACAGGGTCTGCGGGATTCAGTCCATGACCCGGGTCCTGGCTGGTTCTGTCTATAAAATGTAAATACGGAGCAAAACAGATGACTGATCTTTCAAACCCAGCATGGGAACCAGTTGTTTTGCTATGAAAGGCATATTTACAGATTCATTCTGGGAGCATCTAACAGCCTTTCAAGTTCAAGTAATTTTTCAACCTTTTCTTCTTTATGTATGAGATTTGGGAGGGGATTGCTAGAGATTGAACCTAGGGTCTCATGCATGCTAGGCAGATGCTCTACCATTCAGCTGTATTCCCAGCCCTTCCTTCCTCCTTCCTCCATTGTAAAGGTTCATCTGAATACCTAAGTGTCTTGCAGAGACTGTTGTATAAACAGTGCATTCAGTGTAGGGCTCTTGGGTCCCTGTGAGTTTAGGATCCGTAGGTGGTCTCCCTCGGGCTACCTCTGGAAGTGCAGTTATTCTGAGTAGGACCCTGTGAGGAGGTGGCGTAAATGAGCTGTACCTGGCCGAAGTATGGCTCAGTGCCCTCACTGCTAGTCCCCTTGGGAGGTGGAGGAGTAAGTCCTGGGAGGGCAGGTAGTAGAAAGGGGCTGTTAAGAAGAGTCTCCTCCAGCTTCGGGGTTTCCCTGCTTCCTGGCAGCAGCCCACCATCTCAGGTGGCTGCCTTGCCAGGCAGGCAGATAGTCAGGTGGCCCTCTCCCACAGTCCTCATCGATGGTGTGGAATGCAGCGATGTGAAGTTCTTCCAGCTGGCTGCCCAATGGTCTTCCCACGTGAAGCACTTCCCCATCTGCATCTTTGGACACTCCAAGGCCACCTTCTAGCTCCACCCATGGAAGGGCTGACACAGGACAGTGGAGGGACCTATGTCCTGCTCTGTGTCAGCCATTGATGGAGGGACAGCTGTGTTTCTGTTAACACGTGATTACTACAGAGACAGACTCTTAAAAACACAAAGAAAGCCGGGCGGTGGTGGCGCACGCCTTTAATCCCAGCACTTGGGAGGCAGAGGCAGGCGGATCTTTGTGAGTTCGAGGCCAGCCTGGTCTACAAAGTGAGTCCAGGACAGCCAAGGATACACAGAGAAACCCTGTCTCGAAAAAAACCCAAAAAAAAAAAAAAAAAAAAACACCACAAAGAAACAGTCTTAAGTATGAATGTGCTCATAGCCCAGAAACTAAGGGGAAGGCTCCCTGTGGGCCACCGAGTAACTTTGCTTATTAACCAGGATATGTGGGCAGGTGGAAAGGCTGGTAAGAAGGAACGTGAACTCTGGTCCCATGAAACCCCAGAACCAGAAGGAAGAAGTGTTCTTGCCTTTGTATCCTGTCCTTTCTTGAGGTCAGGATTCTGCTTCCTTAGGGAGTAGGGAGCAGGATACAGGCTTTTGGAGTTTAGTGGCCAGAAGCTGAGGGTCAGGGGCATGTTTGGACTCCTAGCATGGGTTGTCAGCCCCTGGCACCCCATGCGTGGTTCCTAATAAACTCCAGCCTCATGGCGGAGGTTTTATAGTAGCAGATCTTCCTAATGCTCTCAAATACATTTGACGACGTAGCTGCCAAGCAGATGGTGCTCTTGTGAATTTCCCTTGGGCGAGGGAGAGCCAGCAGGAGCTGCATACCCAACCCTACCCCTCAGGCTCCCATTCCAGAGGCACCACTAGACATCTGCAGGTCCTGCAGCTCAGGTCAGGAGGTTCTTGTGAATTTCCCAGTGTCTGTCCTGGAAATGGGAGACACTGCTGGGTCTGTCTGAGACTTGCTCTACCATGCCCTTCCACCTCTATTCTGCTTGCTGGACAGGAATGTCTAGGATTGGCCATGTGGGGTCTGAGCTGAGAATCAAGGTTGTGAACTGGAGACAGGCAACTAGAGTGTTTTTGTGTGTGTGTGTGTGTGTGTGTGTGTGTGTGTCCGCGAAGTCTCCAGCAGGCTGGTCTGACTACAGAGGTCATGCTCCTCTATAGTGCTGGGTCTATCCAAGCCAAGCTCCTCAAAGCCACCTGGATCCCATTCTTGGTGGCAGCTCCATCCTCTACCACCTTCCCACCCAGCAGGAAAGGGGTGTCCTGGCCTGCAGCAAGGGTCATCCTGACTGTACATGCCCCATCAGACTCATGAAGGGGGTCACTGCCTCAATCCTCATTTTCTCAAGAATCTTTTCTCCTTGGAATGTCTATTTGGAAGAACGCCTGGCCCCTTGGAAGCTGTAACACTCCCAGGAACCCTTGTGGTCCCTTTGGGAGCTCTAAGCATGATGTCTTGACCTTAAGACCTTCCTAAGAATATGCTCAGAAAATTGCCAAGAGCAAGACAGGCTGAGTTTGGAAACTCTCCTGTCCTGGGGTGAAAGATGGCCCATTTTTTAATTTACTTACATCCCCTACCCTGACTTGCTGAACAGGGTCCGGTCATCCTGGGTGAGGGCCCTAGATCCCTGGGTACAGGGCTCAGTGGAAGTGGAGCCCCTGGTGAGGTATACTCTGAAAAGATCCTGTGTTAAGGAGTCAGGATATACTCTGTACTCTTTGGAGCTTAAGAGCCTGCTTTACCTGCTCCTTGAGTTTCTTCCCTAAGGTCAACCTTTGTAGGAAAGATGTGGCCTAGATTTCTAGCCCACATTTCTTGAGGCCACAATAGGTTTAAACTCATACCTGAGGGCAGCTGCTTCCCCAGAGAACTCTTCATCTGAACATGTTTCCTTGAGTGGTTGCTGAGGTCTGATTACATACACAAGAGGAGAGTATGGCTGTGCTTCTGTCCAGCAGCTAGCCCAAGGCAAAGTTGGGAAAGCCTAGCACCTGAGCTTCATGCACCCACCACCATAGCAGTGCTAGGTACAGACCTAGACAGCCCTTATCCCATGTGCCTCAGTTTCCCCATTGGTTAAGGAGAGAGAAGGTTCATTTTCCTTGCCTACCTCATGGAGCTGTAATGAGGATTCATGGAGAAGCACTTTGTCCCTTTGAAGGATAACTAGACACCAAAGCCGTCTTGACAAGCAGTACAGTGGTGAGGACAGCAGAGTGTGTGCATCTCTCAAGCCTTAGCTCTGAGACATCACCCATAGAGCCTGCCAGTCTAAAAGGGCACTGTCAGGCAACACCAGGTTCCTCTGAGACCTAGCCATACAGCCTGTGTGGATGGGTAGGTTCCACTCTCTTTCTGTCATTTGGGGGCCCTGCCTCTCCTCTGTGTGTGCAGCTCAGTATCACTGTATAGATATACCAGAGCTGGGGGACTGAGTGTCCCTGGGCCCCCATGCAGTGGCTTGCCCTAGCCTTATCCTGAGAGCCTCACTACTTCCAGCCTCCATCTCAATGAATTCTTCCCAGGGCCAGGGTACTGGACCCTCACTTGCTCCCCAAACCACCACACCCTCCAGAGACTGACTGTTCTGTCCTGGAGAGGGGCCAGCAGAGGCCAACGGTCTTGTGTGAGGATGACTCTCCACTTCTGCAGACTGTCCAGCACGCTGTGACTGATTTCTAGGGTGTGTGTATGTGTTGCTAGTTTTTTTGTTTTTTAATGGAAAGATTCATGTAAATAGCTATTTTGGGAGCAGATGTTGATCTGTCCCATGCGACCATGTGGACGATTTCAAGGTGCTGAAGCGACACTAATAAACTGACGGCGCTCAAGCCGCCCACTGCTGTGATTTCTCTCAATGTTTTGGGTGTTGGGGCCACGCGGCTTGAGCGCTGGGGCGGAAGCGTGGAAGGGCGGAAGCGGCGGCGGAGGGCGGGGTCTGTAGAACGGAAGCTCCAAGTCGGCTCCGCCCCTTTTAGCGTTCTGTCATTGTCTCCAGCCCGGCTGTCTCGGGCCGGTGCTGTAGATTCTGCAGTCCTCACCTGGTGGCTCCAAGTACCTGGACCCATTTAAGCGCTCACGTCCCGCGATCCTCCACTCCTGGTGCAGACACTTCTGAGCCTAGCCCCACCGGTACCATTGTTAACCGGAGCCCATTAAGCCTGCCTCATCTGTCCGGTAGCCTACTGACCCTGTCCTTCCCGGTGCCCATTGAGCCCTCCCGGAGCCCCTTGGGAGAGCTATGCCCCGCGTGGGAGTGGATAACCCAACTTCCCACATCTCTTCACCGCTCCCTCTCAACTGACTTCCACACTTAAGACCCGGAGAGAGGGTGGGAAATGAGAATTCAGGCTGGCCCTGAGCCTGGGCCTCGTGTGTGGTAGTGTCATCGAAGTTACAGAAGGGAGGCTGATGAGGGTAGGATCCTAGGATTGAGGAGCTTGTGAGAACAGCACACAAAGCGCCCCCTGAGAGGCAAGGCTAGGCAAGGCTGGGAAAGGCTGACCAAGCGGTCAGGTGAGAGCAGAGAAGGGCAGCATCTATTCTACTGGGCTATTGCTGTCCCTGGGGGACCGCTGCTCTGTAGGGCAGTGGCCACAAGATCTGGGAAACAAAGTCACTTAAAAGGTCCCCCGCTATTTGGCCAGAATGGTCATTGACTAGAAGATGGTCCTCGCAAGAGCCTGCCATCTGCTTCAGGGGTCTGCCTTGGACCCTGCTCAGTTCCCTTCCTGCACCTTGCCCCAGAGCCCTAGAAGTGTGAACTGCAGGCTGCTGTAGGTAGAGATGGACAGGAGGCAGCAGCGCCCCCCGTGGAAGACGCTACAGTGGCAGCTCACTCAAGAGCAAAGGCAACGGTCTCCCCCACTCAGGCCTTCAGCGGCCTCTAGCCAGACAGACACCAAGAGCAACAACCCTAAGGAGGACCAGCAGATCCCAGACTGGGTAAGCAGTAGGAGGCTCTTCTGAAAACCCAGACTTTTAGGTGGACTGGTCTGGGGAGGGACATGGAAAATGGGCTCCTGGGACAAGAGGAGAGGACTGAATGTGATTGACAGAAACATTCAGCTTTCCAGGCTTGCTTTCTCCAACTACTCTGGCTAGGCTTGGAGATGGACTGGCACTCTTTTTGTTTCCTCTGGTGGACACCAGGGAGGGATTGCCCAAAGTCAGGAAGCCTCACATACCCATCTCAGCTCTCCACAGTGTCCCTGACCCCTGGACAAGGGGGTGTCACTAAATGGGAGGGAGAATGAGGTTCCCACATCAGGGAGGTGTCCTTTCTGGACAGTTATCAGCCATCACTGAGATGTACACATCAACTGTATTTGTGACAGCCTCAACAGTAAGCAGACCCTGGTCAGTCATCGGAGAACAGCAAGCACTGAATTGTGTTCAGCCCAACTGTGCAGACCCTAGCACATTCATTCCCTGAGCAGAGGATATCACACTGTCTGTGGTAAAGTTTCCACTGAGAAAGAGTTCAAAGCCAGACTACATCAATTAAAACTGTGCCAGAACTCATGCTGGTGGATTCTTAGTACTTTGGTTATGTCACCAGCCATTGAGCCAGGCACTTAGGTGTATGTTGGTCTACTTGCGTACAGTACATCTATGGTCAAAGGTGACAGATAAAGTAGGCTCCCTAGCTTGGTGTGATGGTTCACAGTTCTAGTCCCAGCACTGAGGAGGCAGGGGTGGGAATATTGCAAGTTCAAGGCCAGGATGAGTAACAAAACACTGTCTCAAAAAACTAGCAACAACAACCAAAGAGGGGTCCTGGAGCTACCCGCATGTCTACCTTGTGACCTCCTCAGTGTAACCTCCAGGACCCAGTGCTTTGAGGTCTCTACAAAAGTTCTCTACAGGGCTGACCAATACACCCCTCAGCTCTCATAAGGCCAGCGTCTCCCATGGGGCATTCTAGATTGTAAAGACACAAAAGTGTCATCTGTCTGGTAAGCTTTGCCCAGGAAGAGGGACAGATGAATGGATTTTATACTGGTGAGATAATGGGGAAGAAGCAGAGTCCTGTAGCTGAACCAGGCTCCTGGTGGGAGACAGAACCACTTTGGTGTCTGCCACATCTTGGCTCCTTTTGGGGTTGGCTCCCTCTGCCTCTTACCTCCACAATTCTTAGGCCCGGCAGTGGCTCTGGCCTTGAGGGGGCCCAGGCTGCCTTCCCTAGCCTTGTCCTATTCTCTCCTTTGCAGCCCCCTTGGTCTGGACTGTGCTTTCTTTGGATCTTCCTTCAGCTGGCTCTGCCTCATACTACCTCCCCCAGAGCTCCTGGCCTAACTAACAGAAGGCCTTTGTTCCTCCCTTCCCAGCCTAAGCCTTTTGAGTCACTTTCTGTGCAAGTTGTCTTTAGCCCACAGTTCCACTCATGGTGCCCCGCAGAATGCAGTGACCTGGGCCTGAGGCAAGGGTTGGAGAAAACCTTCCTGGCAGAGTGTCCTAAAGTGTCCAGTTCAGCCATGTGCAGAGCTTCCTATCTGCCCAGCAAGCTCCGAATGCTTGAGAGGAACAGGCAGGAGGCTTGGCATGGCTATAGGCTGAGCCACATAAGGGACACCTTCCTCAAACACCCCTGAAACTATGAGTGGCCTGCCAAGGAGCACCAGACATGCAAAGCCAACCTCATGTGGAGACCCTGTGATTGTCCTGGTTACTCCAAAAGGTTCTTGTGGAATCTTACACAGGATAGTGTTCAGGTCCAGTGACTCTAGAGCCACAACAGTAGACAGGATCACCAAAGGAAGATAGTCCTCATTCTTCCTAACAGCAGCGAAACTTAGGAAATGTGCAAAACCTGCTTGAGATAAACTGTAACCACCTTCTCCCCAAAAGAGCTACAAAGACTTTAATGATAGGAAAGAAACACTATGTTCCTGGAGAGTGATGTCACATTAGATAGGTTTTCTCCAAGGCATGTCATAGCTCAGCATATCACTAAAAAATGCTACATGTTTCCAGGCATGGTGGTGCACAACTTTCCAGCACCTGGGAAGCAGAGGCAGGATCTCTGTGAGTTCAAGGCCAGCATGGTCTACATAGAGACCTTCAGGCACACCAGAGCTATATAGTAATATTCTGTCTCAAAGCAACAACAAAACAAAGCAAAATAGCAATAAATAAAGATAAACCCTATGTCTTGTAAGCTCATATGGAAAAATAAGAGTAGCTGGGCTAGCTTCAGTCCAGTAGATGGGAATTTATAGTGTAAGGCTTTGCCATAATCAAGAAAAGGAGCTTAAATAGCCAGATAGGATGGTTGGAGAGATGGCTCAGCAGTTAAGAGCACTGACTGCTCTTCCAAAGGACAGGGGTTCAAATCTCAGCACCCACATGACAGTTTGTAACTGTCTATAATGGCTGGGCATGGTGATGCATGCCTTTACGGGAAAGCAGGTGGATTTCTGTGAGTTTAAGTCCAGCCTGGTCTACAGAGTGAGTTCCAGGACAGCCAGGGGTGTTACACAGAGAAATTCTGTCTCAAAAATCTAAAAAAAAAGATAGGAAGAAAATGGTTGCTAATAGAGCAATATAATGTCTGCTTAGAAGTCCACAAAAGCAACTTAAAACTAAAAGAAGAAGCTGGGCGGTAGTGGCGCACGCCTTTAATCCCAGCACTTGGGAGGCAGAGGCAGGTGGATCTCTGAGTTCGAGGCCAGCCTGGTCTATAAAGCGAGTCCAGGACAGCCAGAGCTGTTACACAGAAAGACCCTGTCTCGAAAAAAACTAAAAGAGGAAGGTTGGTTATATGGCTATTGTAACTTACTCGTTTCAGTACATTAAACCAGGAGAAATGAAAAGTTCTCATTCACGTTAGCAATAGAAATTTTGAGGTCTTTCAAATTATTTGTTGCTTTTTATGAGGAACACTGAATGTTTTGCCAGATAACATTAACGTATTAGATAGGTTCTCTCCAAGGCATGTCATAGCTCAGCATATCACTAAAAAATGCTACATGTTGCCAGGCATGGTGGTGCACAACTTTCCAGCACGTGGGAAGCAGAGGCAGGATCTCTGTGAGTTCAAGGTCTCCTGTGGGACCAGATCATGTTAGTGGATGGACATATATAATGTAAACTTGCCAGTTTGCCCCAAAATAATTAAATGGTACACCCTATTTGTATGGTAGTGGGGCATTGATTTTGGTTTTGGGTTTTTTGAAACAAGGTCTCATGTAGTCCAGGCTGGCTTTGAACTTGCTATTTAAGCAAATGATAACCTTGAACTCCTGATCCTCCTTCCTGCCTCTGCCTCACAAGTTCAGGAATTATGACTGTGTACCACCATGCGTGTAGGCCATGTGCTTGGGTGGCTATGGATTGGTCTCAGGAGGTCATAGTCAAGGCTTCAGTCAATGGCAGTCCTCCAAAAGAAGGAGGAAGGATGGAAGCTGCTTCTCCAGTGGCTCGGATCCATAGGGGTAAGTCAGTGGTGGGGAGCGAAGAGAAGCTGTGGGGAAGCTCTAGACCCTTACCATAGGATCCCTCTTGGGTGGGGATCTCCCCAGGATAGCCAAGTAGCCTCCTGGAGACAGTCAGACAGGCACTGTCTTCCCCTGGTTAAAGTGCCAAGGGGGCAGGGTAGAAGCTGCTAAGACCTTTCTATTCTAGCTCTTTTCTATGCATTTTGGTTTTGTGGAGGAGGTTGCACTAGTCATTCCTACTGTGTGTGTGAGAGAGAGTTGGGAGTAACACTCCCAGGAGCTGATTGTCCCTGGGTACTAGCATTCTGGACACTGGCTGTCATGCAGTAATTTAAATGTCTGTAGGGCCCTTGGCCAGACAGTGATGGCTCACACTTTTAATCCCAGCACTCTGGAGGCAGAGGCAGGTGGATCTCTGAGTTCAAGGCCAGCTTGGTTTACAGAGAGAATTTCAGGACAGCTAGGGAGAGACTACACAGAGAGACCCAGTCTCAAGGGGGGAAAAAAAGTCTGTAGGTAGGCCCAAGCAGGATAAATAGGAGGGTTATCTGTAGGGCACTATCATAGTGGAAGAGCAGAGTGCCAGAGATGACAATCTGAGAAGTTCTGAGGCAGAGACAGCACAGGGGCACTTTCTCCATCACTGCAGAAGCTCACACAGAAACGGGTAGCTCAATTGTGCTGACAGGAAATAACATTTGTCTTACTTTGTGTTTTGAGACAGGCTCTGAAGCTCAGGCTGACCTTGAACTTATTTATAATCCTCATGCCTCAGCCTTCCAGACACCAGCATCACAGTGCCATTACACCTAGCATAATAGTCAACTTTTAAAAAATGATTTTTACATGACTGTACGTGAGACTGAATGAGTTTATATGTACCATATGTGTGCAGGAGCCTATGGAGGCCATAAGAGGGCATTAGAGTCCCCTGGAACTGGAGGTACAGGAAGTTGTGAGTGGCCATATAGGTGCTTGGAGCCATTCCAGGTCCTCTGGAAGAGCAGTAAGAACTCTGAACTACTGAGTGGTCTCTCCAGCCCAGCAGTCTACTTTTAATTTTATGCCCAGAAAAAAAAAAGATATCTGGCGTAAGGAAAGATAAAATGGCCACAGAACTTTCCCATCAGAGACTCTCACATCAGTTGTGAGAGCACACCCTAAAGATCCAGAGAGTAATCTTAGAACACACAAGAAGGAAGTGAGCAGACAGAAAAACTGAAGGCAAGGCTGAAGGACCATGATCTCAACATCCATGGAAGCAGCTGCTTCCACAGGTAAGCACAAGGTGGGTTCCAGGCCAACTAGGGGTATGCAGAGAGACCCCCCCTCTCTCTCACACACCCACACACAAAGCAAATGTAAGCGATCTATCGCTGATACGTTCATGAACATAACCATCTGGGAAGCAAAGGTGTTTTAAAGCTTTACTTTGAAAAGAAGCCTTGGAACATTAAAAAAAGAGAGAGAGAGAAGGCTTTACTGCCTCTAAACCTGGACACAAAAAGATGGTGTGGAATCAGGAAAGCTGGGCAGTTATAACTGCCATCCTGGACAAATGCGGAGAAGCTGCCCCCAAGTAACTCTAGGAGCTTACCTTCTGCTTACATTGAATTTCAAAGCAGTCATCAAAGGTTTTCAGTAAACTGTATTGGAGTGGTTGGCTGACCATTTACAGGATGGTAGAATACAGCCCTACCTTTAACCACTCAAGTGCAAGCCCACCAAACTCAAACCAAAACTGCTTTGGGACAATCTGAATTTAGAATCCCAAAGGATAAATGTTTTTCTTAGCCCAAACATAAAATCCTGAAGGAAAAGCTCAACATATTTGAAAAGTGTAGTGCAAGCAGGATAGAAAGTGTTAAATGGCTCTCTGGAAGAAGTGCTTATAATATTTTATCATTGAATACTATTGAAGAGATGGTTAAAAGTGAGAAAGCCAGAATAGCAGCCCCTATCAATCCAGAGCTTGGACGTTGATGCACGCTGTGAGTTCAGGGGCAGCCTGGGCTACATGCCAAAATTCTATCTACAAAACAAAACAGCAATGAGAAAACTATTTTCTTTTTTCTTCTCTTTCTTTCTTTTTTTTTTTAAGAAATATTTTTTAGGGCTGGAGAGATGGCTCAGTGGTTAAGAGCACTGGTTGGTCTTCCAGAAGACTGGGTTCAATTCCCAGCACCCACGTGGCAACTCACTTCTGTCTGTAACTCAAATTCTAGTGGATCCTCAGACAGACATTTATGTAGGCCAAACACCAAGTGCACACACACACACAAAATAAATATTTTAAAATTTATTTTTTATTTTCTGTGCGTTGGTGTTTTTTATGTCTGTGTGAAGGTGTTAGATCACCTGGAACTGGAGTTTACAGACAGTTGTGAACTATGTGGTTGTGTACCATTTGGGTGCTTGGACTTGAACCCAGGTCCTCTGGGAGAGCATCCAGTGCCCTTAACCACTGAGCCATCTCTCCAGCCTCTGGTAATGGTGGTGGTGGCTGGCGATGGCTTGGTGGCTACGAGCACTTTCTGCTGTTGCAGAGGACCTGGGTTTGATTCCCAGCACCCACATGGACCCTTCTGTAACTCCAGTTCAAGAAGTTCTGATATCCTCTCAGGCATCCACCAGCACAGACACACAGGTGGTGCACATAGATATAAGCAAGGAAACATTCATAAAAAACTTTTTTTTTTTTTGAGACAGGGCTTCTCTGTGTCTTCCTGGCTGTCCTGGACTCACTTTGAAGACCAGGTTGGCCTTGAACTCAAAGAGATCCATCTGCCTCTGCCTCCCCAGTGCTGGGACAGTGCTGGGATTAAGGGCATGCGCCACCACACCTGGCAGTTACCAACAGTTGTGAACTGCCCTGTGGGTGCAGGACCCGGGTCCTTTGGAAGAACAGTCAGTGCTCTTAATCACTGAGCCATCTCTCCAGCCCCCCCAAAAAACCTTTTTAAGTTGAGTGGTGGGCTGGAGATGTAGCTCATTGATAGGACATTTGCTTTGCACACAAAAGGTCCTATGTTTTATCCCCAGCACCACAAAACAAACATGGAGAAAAAGAAAGTGGATGAAGTCAAGGCTTTCACTTTCAAAACAAACAAAAAACACCCAAATGAACACTAAATGTGAATACCAGTAAAAATTATTAGGAGTTTTAAATTTTATTTTATGTGTATGAATGTTTGGTCTGTATGTAAAGTTCATTCATGACGTTCTCACAGAGGCCAGAGGAAAGGGTTGGATCCCTGGAACTGGAGTTATAGGTGGTTGGGAGCCATCCTGTGGGTGCTGGGAACCAGATCTGGGTCCTCTGGAAGAGCAGCATATACTTTTTCGTTTTTCAAGACAGGGTTTCTATGTGTAACAGCTCTGGCTGTCCTGGAACTCACTCTGTAGACCAGGCTGGCCTTGAACTCACAGAGATCCACCTGCCTCTGCCTCCCGAGTGCTGGGTCTTTCTTCCAGTGGTGGATTTCAGCTGCAGATCCTCTTTAGAGCACAGTTCTTGCCACACTCTGGAGTTCTGGTAGATCTTGCTCTCATGTTTCCATCTAATTAAATATGCACTTCAGTCTCGGCTGTCTTTGTACTCACATGTTAGATTAGAAAGGGACACCCATGTGAGCAGGAGTGTGCTATGTCTGATGGGTAATCCCACTTGTGTTGTTCTGTGGCCTCAGAATGATGAGCTCCAGGGACCTGATAAGGATCCATTTTGTTGGTGGCCTTGATCGTGTCCAGCTGTGTAATGTCCCATCTGTTTGGTGAGAACATGGGTCAGTGTTCTGAGTATGTTCTCTCATGTCAGAGAGATTAATTAAATCTTTATCTGTAAATGTTTGTGTTACTGTTATTCAAACACTCGTGTAAAAAACATTCATGTGTGCTCTTAGGCAGTGATCCAAAGCCTTGCTGTCAGCTCTCTTGCTGATGGTCTCACCGATGATGATTTTAGAATGTGCACATGGCGTTAACACTGCTCCCCCTACTCCTCCATTTTCTGCCATATAAATTGAGGGTTTAGTAGCCTAACTTCCACCTTTTCTCTTTACCCATCTTTCCAAGAAGTTATATGTGGTTTTGTGTGTGTTTGTGTGCTTGCACCTGTGCATGTGTGCATGTGTACGTGTGTCTGTGGGTGCCTGTGTGTGTTTGTATGTATGTGTGTATGTGTGTGTGCATGTGTACATGTTTGTGTGTACATATGTGTGTATGTATGCATGTACACGTGTGTCTGTGGGTGCCTGTGTGTTTACATGAGTATGTGTGTATGTGTGTGTGCATGTGTACATGTTTGTGTGTGTACATATGTGTG
>CAJQZJ010001511.1:19532686-19628032 GCA_907164525.1 Lophiomys imhausi
GGTCTCCGGTGCTCGCCCCGGCCCAAAATGGCCCCTGGGCTGCCGGGGCCGGCGCCGGGAGGGGGCTCTGCCCACCTGTTGGGGGCCGGGGGTGGCCCGCGGGGCGCCGGCGAAGGAGCGGCGAGCGGCCAGGGCATCCCGGTGGCCGGCGGGCCCGGCGGCACGAGGCCTGGGTCCGGGCCGGAGCCCCCGAACACGAGCACGTGCCTCTGGAGCTCTGGCTACGGCCCGGCGAGTAGGAGTTTGGGGGGCTGGGGGGCTAGTGGTCTCCTTGGGGACTCTGCAGGGCCGCCTTGGTGTGCTGGCACCGGGAGTCCTGTTGCAGCGGCCACAAGCCCGACCGTCTACAAGCCCCTCGAGCACGGCCGAGGGGCTTTCCTTAGCAGGGATTCCTGGGGGAGGGTTGGCAACAGCAGGGGTCCTTTATCCCAAGTGCAGGTCTGAGTCACCCCAAACTTTTCTCTGCCCTGCTGCTCACCCTAGCCTAGCAAGGGGGTACTTTACTAGCCTTTGGAAGGGCAGCGGTCCCTACTGAGATGGAGCCATGAGGGCCTGCCTGCCAGAGCTGGTCCCCCTGTTGTTGGGCACGAGGAAGCCCTTTGCCCCGGTTTGTGTGTGTGTGAAGGGGACACCCTGGATGGCCTTGCACACATCCAGCCCATGCTGACCGTTACAGTTGTCTCATCCCATAGCCTACTCTCTCTCTGGTTTTGGAGTCCCTCCCTGGGATCACAGCCTTAATGTGGATGAGTGTCTGCTGCTATCTCCGCTGCTAGCCAAAGTTGGCTCAGCTGTGAGAGTGTGGAACGGGAGACCACCCTGAAACACCTATTACCGCTCCGCATATGACCCTGACCCCTGAGTTCCCAGGCCATTTCTTTCCATCCCACACCAGCAGGACCCTGCCAGCCCAGTTTTGTGGCCTTGGGCACAGTGGTGCAGCCGTCTCCACCCAGATGGGTCATCTACCCACAGCAGGCGCCCTGGGTTCTAATGCCTTCTGAGGGAATTCTTGGCCACACACCTTCGCCTCCTGCCAGGTCCTGCCACGGGGCACAGCCTGGGGTGTTGAGGCCCTGTAAAGAGGGGCTGGTCCTCATTGATGCTTCATTCAGCCTTGTCAGTCCTGGAGGGAGTGGGCCAGAGCACTGGATCCTCCCTGCTCACTGTCCTGCCTTTCAGGGCAGACGCTAGCCCTGCTCTGCCCCTGGCTCTGCTGGTGGCCCTCTTCAGGTGCTGTTTCTTGCTATGCCCCATGAGCCATCTTTGCATTCAGACCTCCTTCCAGTCCGACATGGTTCCTGCTGATTTGGCTGCTGCCTCCTTGGATTCTTCCTCTAGTTCCCTCATCCTGGAAGGTTCTCCTTCACCTGTGAAAGGCTCCCATTAGCCTAGTCCCTGGCCACCCTTTTCCCCCCCAGTTCACTTTTCTCTCTTGCTGAGGTTTCTGGCCCTTGATGGTGTGTCATATGCTGAAGAAATAAATGAATAACAAGAGAGTGGAGGCCTGGGCTCCTGCGTCTGACTCAGGCAGGGAGTTGGTTAGATGAGGAAAGGTGGGCTTGCAGGCCTCGGGGTTCTCAGCCAGGTGGGGGCCAACCCTCCAGTTTCTGAGGGTTCCACCCCTGCCTGCCTGGCAGAGAGCTTTAGCCAAGCAAGGCCTTAGCAGGCTGGGGAGGAGGACGTAGACTTTGACTCACTTGTATCTGTCTCAGTTTCCCCACGGAGTGCATAAGGACCCTTCTCTGTTTCATCCTATGTCCTGTGGCTGCTCCTCCAGGGCATGCCTGGTGCCCTGGCCTGAGGTCCCGTGAGAGTGGGTAGCTGGACCCTGAGCCTCCATGCCAGGCAAGTATGCTCGCTAGCTGGCCTGAGTGGTCTGGGGCACCAGCTGTGTTGCCCGCAGTGCTATGCGTAGTCCTCAGAGGGTGCCCATGGCAGGCAACGGTCAGCACCTATAGAAGAACTTTCTTGACAGGGAGCTCTAGTGCCATCCTGTGTGTACCAGCAGGGCCTTGGGGTGGTTCTCTGGGTGTTGGCTCTTGGCTTCCTGCCTCAGTCACTGCTTGCCAGATTCTCAGGCCCCCAGATGAGAGGACACACTGTGGCTCTCTGAGCAGGCTTTGGTTCAGTCTGTTGTTGTCTGGGGTTTGGCCCTCTGGGAAGTCTGCCTGGTCCTGAGGGAGTGCCTGATGGGGACCAGGCTTGGGATATCTCCCCCTGCACCTCCCTCTTGGCACATGTAGCAGAGAAAAGTACAGGATGCCCAGTCAGGTTTAAATTCCAGAAAAACAGCCATGCCCTAGTGTGAGTGTGTCCCAAATGTTGTGAAGGCATGTACACTTGAAGAATGCGATTTGCAACACAGTGTTTGGGTGCCCTGTATTCTCTGCGGCAGCTGCCTAGGGGCCTTGTCAGGGTGGGCTGGGCTGGTTGAAGGTGTAGGAGGGGAGCTTGTAGGAGCTAGCGGACCACTTGGCCCAGGCAGTCAGCTAGGGAGGGAACATGGATTACTTAGGAAGTGGGCTCACTTAATAGTTGCTGAGAGCCAGGCAGGTGGTTGGTGAGTGTTTGAGAGGCTGTCCCTACTGAGAGCTCGGATGAAGACTGAGGGCACCCTGAAGCAGCTGCATTTCTTACCTGCACATCTGTTATAAAGTCGGGTTGCTTTTTTTTTTAATAGAGGAGCAGAAATTGCCTTTAGTCTTCCTACCTCACAGCTGCTTATATGTGGAAGCTGTTTTTTCTTTAATTGAAGGGCTATCACAATTCCCTGTGGAGGTTTTGGGGTTTTTTTTTTTTCCTCCCCTGTCATTGCAAGAAGTTAACTCCTGTACTTTTGGGTTGCTTTGTGTTTGGGGAAGGTTACAGGAAGCAACAGCCTATAGGCCACAGCCATATCCCACTGGCCCTGTCCTGCCTTGGTGTGTGTGGTGTCTCATATGCCCAAAGCCAGCCTCTTGGTTTCCTACCTTGGGACGTTCATTTATGTTATCATTTGTATTTAATTGTGCTGTTAAATACAATTTTGTTTTCTGCTTCAGTGTTTTTTGTTTTTATTTATTTATTTTGGTTTTTCAAGACAGGGTTTCTCTGTGTAGCCCTGACTGTCCTGGAACTTGCTCTGTAGACCAGGCTGACCTCGAACTCAAGATTTCCTCCTGCCTTTGCCTCCCCAGTGTTGAGATTGCAAGTGTGCGGCACCCACTGACTGGCCTGTTCTGTTTTTTTTTTTTTTTTTTTTTTTTCAGTGTACGGTACTGGGGAATCAAACCCAAGGCCTCGTGTGATAGGGAAGCACTAGACCAGTGAACTGTAGTTTCAGCCCCAGCAGTTTTTATCTTTCAGATGAAACTTTTTGACTAAGATGTTCCCATGGTTGAAAATTCCAGGCTTGACGGGAATACCTATGCTGTGGGTCTGTGCGATCCCCTAGCACAGAGCTATTTTGAGGAGCCCTGTTGAGCTTCTGCATCCTGCCCAGCCTTTTGTTACAACACATGCTGTAGGGAAGACCTCCGAAGTTTTGCCTCTCCCCTCAAGCCTTCATCTGTAGCAGGAGTTGTAGAAGTAGGCCACACCCAGGGCTGCAGCTCTTCAGCCCAGTGGAACAGCATGGTGCTGCTTAGCCTCTTAGCCCCTGAGCTATCAGCTGGAGCTGTGCTGGAGGCCTGCAGGACAATTCTCCAGGCATGGCCTGCAGCACCCCACAGAGACCTATTCTCCATGCTGTCTCACCTGCTGAGCATGGCCGGCCTGCCCTGTGTGGGGTGGGAAGTGGGCTCAGTGCCTGCTCTTGGCCTTCTGAATTGTTTTGAGAAGGAAGATGTTGGCATTAAACACCCGTATAACAACAAAAAACAAAGTAAATGGTCCAGAGAAGCAGCTCTCATGGCCGAATCCCAGAACATGATGCTTCCTTGCATACAGGCTCATGGGACTGGGACCCATCTACAGTGACCTGCAAGGTTGTCCCACTGAGCAGGGTGCTGGTGAGGGGCAAAATGTTACTTGAATATGTCGTAAGAGATGCTAGGTGAGTTCCTGAGGCAGGCATAGGCCTCCTCTGCCCAGGGCTGGCTCTACTGAACACCTGGGTGCTCCTGGGCAGATATCAAGCTTGGTCATGATTGGGACCAAGTTGCTCCCAATCCTTGTCCTGCCCCAGAATGCACTCTGCCTCATACCCTTATTCTCAGGAAACTGAGATTATAGAAAATACCTTTCCTTGCTTCTTGGCCTAGAGTTGTCCGTCTGGGCTCTGGGCTTCCATGGTACTTCCCAGGCTGCCCACAATAAGTGCCCCAGTGTGGCTCCCCTAATGGCAATAGGTAAAGTCATTGTGGGCCCCATATCAGCTGGTGCGTGGTTGACGGATGCTGGGAGAGGCTCTGGCTCTGGCCACTAGCCTATGAGATAATGTCAGATGAGGCTCATGTGCCTGCTCCTGGGCAGGATTTCCTTGATTTAGACTACCTGTGTGCTTAGTTGGGGCCCTTGGCATCCCTAGAACGCCTTATATACCCATAGGATGCAGCCCTGCCTTGTAGTCCCTCCTGGCTCAGTCTGCTGACGCCTCCTGATGCCTTTCTAGGGAGATGATCCTGAACAGATCTGATCTGTCCAGTTTCCTGCTCTCAGACCCTACTGTCTTCTTTACCCATGTGACCCTGGTGGCCTAAAGTACATGTATGTGCTCTGTCCCATGCTGTCCTTCTTCACCCCAGAGGGACCTTTAGGACTTTGGAGTCAAGCCTGTTCATTGGTACTCTGGAGCTGTGGGATCTAGGAGTACTCTCTTAGGTTCTTGGCTAGGGTCCCCAACTTGGTTAGGGTGCTGCTGAAGTTTAGGAGGTTCACAGGTAAAAGTCTGCTTTGTGCAAGGGTAATGTGTGGTATCCCAAAGAACCTGGATCAGAGACAAGGTGTGGGTTACTACCATGGTGGGCATGTTCTCAGTGTACCCCACACCCAGTTAGAAAATGAACCACAAGGCCACTGGTGGGCCAGTAGAATTCAAGCCGACCTTGTTCATCTCAAGGCTCCAGCACAGTAATGGGGCTGCATGTGGCCTTCCTGAGCCATCTGGCTACTTGTGCATCCTGGATGCCATTGCTAGGGATTATTGGTCATTTGCTCTTGCAGGTAGGGTCTTGGCCTCTTCCCCATCTTAGATGTCGTGGGGCCAGTGAGGTGGTCCCCTATGCTGGCTGTCCTCCAAGATCATTACTATGTCACCAAAGGCCCTCTGAGGTAGAGTGGAGGCCAAACTGAGTTAGAAGGGTCCTGGCAGGGTGAAAGGGGACCATGGCTAGGATGAAGTCTAGTGCCCCTAGAGATGGAAGCTTAGGTTAGCAAGCAAACATGAAGGAGAGCTGAGGCTTGTATGTGCCTCCAGAGACCCTAAATGCTTCCTGAAAGATTGATCTCTTTGGACAATCTTTCCTTAAACTGGAAATGGAAAATGACCCCTCAACAGACTGTGCTGGGCTTAGCTGAGAACAAGACAGGCACAGGACTTTGGGAGTGAGTCCTGTAGGGTGTGATGCTGCAGGCACTGCTACCTTCTCTGAGTCTGTGGTGGTGGGATTGGTGTCTTTAAGGGGTCACAGGGACCTTGCTTCTTAACTGGGAGTACAGGGTCAATGTTGGTCAGTGTCTGTGGTGACAGTAGCGTGTGTGGAATCTGGTGCCCCCCAGGGGGCGAAGCAATGGCTATGTTAGCTAGACCAGCTGCCCTTGAACTCCAGAGCTTATATCATCCTCCTGCATCAGCCCCCTAAGTGCTAGGACTGCAGTGTACACCATAGCCAGTCAGATGTGTGCTTTTTGATGAATGTCAACACAGGCCTTCAGAACATTCCCATAATCCTCTACATTTCCTGGTGGTCTTTGCTGGGAAGTCTCCCCTCTCTCAGCAAACTCTTGTGCTCTGTACCCTAGAGTGTCACGTAGATGGAATCTTTTTTTTTTTTTTTTGGTTTTTCGAGACAGGGTTTCTCTGTTTAACAGCTCTGGCTGTCCTGGACTCGCTTTGTAGACCAGGCTGGCCTCAAACTCGCAAAGATCCGCCTGCCTCTGCCTCCCAACCAAGTGCTGGGATTAAAGGCGTGCGCCACCACCGCCCGGCTGGAACCATCTTTTAAGGAGCTTCATCACCACACACTCTGCAGATGGGAGTTAGTATTATCTGAGATTGGCTTTCTCTTGCTAAATAGTGATCCTCTCTAGGTGTGTCACCATATATCCACCAGTCCATGACATGGGTTCTTATTTCTCCTGAATAAAAATGTACAGCTATGCAGTTTTTTTTTTTTTTTTGTTTTTCGAGACAGGGTTTCTCTGTGTATCCTTTGCTGTCCTGGACTCACTTTGTAGACCAGGCTGGCCTCGAACTCACAAAGATCCGCCCGCCTCTGCCTCCCAAGCGCTGGGATTAAAGGCGTGCGCCACCACCGCCCGGCTCAGCTATGCAGTTTTAGGTTGGATGGTTAGCCTGTGCATGGCTCTTGAGGTTCTGGCAGGTGTTGTTCCAAAATGTTCTAAGCAAGAGTTCGGGTCCAGCCTTCCCTCTGCACGCCTGGTGTGTGGGCTTTGCCTTTGCAGTGTTTTGGCAGGTGTACAGGGTACCCTTGTTTTAATTTGAGCTCCCTGGTAAACAGTATTCAGCTTCTCATGAGTTCATAGTGCCATCTATATGTGGTTGTCCCTGTCCCTGGCAATTTGTTTTGTTTGGTTGGCTCTTTTTTTTTTTTTTTTTTTTGGTTTTTCGAGACAGGGTTTCTCTGAATATCTCTGGCTGTCCTGGACTCACTTTGTAGACCAGGCTGGCCTCGAACTCACAAAGATCCGCCTGCCTCTGCCTCCCAAGTGCTGGGATTAAAGGCGTGCGCCACCACCGCCCGGCTGGTTGGCTCTTTTTTAAAATTTAGTTTTTATGTGCATAGGTGTTTTGCCTGCAGATATGTCTGTGGGACAATGTCAGATCTTGGAGTTACAGACGGTTGTGAGCTGGGAATTAAACCCGGGTCCTTTGGAAGAGCAGTCAGTGCTGAGATTTGAACCCAGGTCCTTTTGAAGAGCAGTCAGTGCTCTTAACCACTCACTGAGCCATCTCTCCAGCCTCACTTTGGTTGGTTCTTTGAGACAGGATCTTGCCAGTTAGTCCAGGTTGCTTTTGAGCTGGCGATCTTCACATGTTCAGCTGCCTGTGTTTGATATTTGTTTGTGGTTTTGCTTTGTTTTTTGAGACAGACTCCATGTAGCTCTGATTATCTTGGAACTGCCTATGTAGACCAGGCTGACCTCAACCTTACAGAGATCCATCTGCTAATGTCTGCCTCAGGAGTACTGTGATTAAAAGCCTTGTGCCACCAAGCCTGGCTCTTGCTGATTTGTTTGTTTGCTTGTTTTTGTTTTGAGACAGGGTTTCTCTGTGTAGTCCTAGTTGTCCGGGACTCACTTTGTAGACCAGGTTGGCCTTGAATTTGAAGAGATCCACCTGCCTCTGCCTCTCGAGTGATTAAAGAAGTGCGCCAACACCTCCCAGCCTGTTAACTGATTTTTTTAAATTTAATTTTTTACATTTATTTATGCATAGGCTTGTGTGTGTGTGTGTGTGTGTGTGTGTGTGTGTGTGTGTGTGTGTACAACTTAGGGGAGTCTGTTACCTCCTTTGAGCATCTGGGTTCTGGGATCTGGGTTCTGGGGAATTGAAGTCAGGTTATCAGGTTTGGCTACAAGTGTTCTTACTCATTGGCTCTGACTTGTTGATTTCTTCAAAGCAGACAAGCAAACAAGTCAGTGAGATTCGGATGACCCTGGCTGATAGCAGGGCCTCTTGGAGACTGGCAAACTGCGTTGGCAAACTGCACTGCCTAGGTTTGTGTGACTCATGAGCTAAGAATGGCGTTTACATTTTTATGTGGTTGAGAGAAAAAAAATCACAAGACTATTTCATGAGATGAGCAGATTATATGAAATTCAAATTGCTTTGACCATAAATAAAGTTTTATTGGAACATGGCCACTGAAGCTAAAGTGTATATTCTGTAGCTGATTCCTAGCTGTAATCAGCGTGCTTGCCCTCCTCAGGGACAGAGTGCAGAGCCCTGTAGCTTTGCCATCAAACATGGTGGTGTGGGGTTCCCATAAGCAGCCATCCAGGTCTCCATGGATCACTGGCTGGGCACGTTATGATTAAATAGAGCTCTGATGGCGTCTGCCTGGAGATGGGCTCAGCTCCACCAGACCCCCCCCCCCCCCCGCTTCACAGGCCAGTTTTGCACCCCTGGTTGTAGCCTGTGCTCCTGACTGAGCAGCTTTGGGCCAAGGCTCCCACGACACTCTTTAGGTTCGATATTTACTGGAGCAGCTTGCAGGGCTGAACAGTTGCCACATCTGCTGGCTCTTTACAAAGGATACAAGGAAGCACACAGAAGAAGAGCTGGAAGTCCCAACTCTCTGATCCTGCCTGGAGGGGTCTCCAGTATAACCATCTCATGGGTGTCCTCTGTTAGTCAACTTTTTTTTTTTTTGGTTTTTCTAGACAGGGTTTCTCTGTGTAGCCCTGGCTGTCCTGGACTCACTTTGTAGACCAGGCTGGCCTTGAACTTGCAAAGATCCACCTGCCTCTGCCTCCCAAGTGCTGGGATTAAAGGCATGCGCCACCACTGCCTGGCTAACTTTTTTTTTAAAAGATTTATTTATTTTGCATGTATATGAGTCCTCTATCTGCGTGTACCCCTGCATGCCAGAAGAGGGCATCATATTTCATTATAGATGGTTTCGAGCCACCATGTGGTTGCTGGGAATTGAACTCTGGACCTCTGGAATAGCAGACAGAGCTCTTAACCACGGAGCCATCTCTCCAGCCCCTGTTAGTCAACTTTTTATTGCTGTTACAATTTGAGACAGTTTACAAGGAGGAAAAGCTTATCTTGGCTTACAGTTTCTGAGGTTTCAGTCCCTGTCACGTGTGCTGCTGTTGGGCCTGTGACACAGCCGAACATTTGGGTAAAAGTATAAGATGGCACAAAACTGAGCTTCAAAAGAAAACAAAACAGGAAAGAAACACAAGCCCTAACCTCAACACCGCCAAGTTGGGGATCAAGCCTTTCTGTGCATGGACTTTTGGAGACACCCCATATCTTGTAATAGCACATGCAAAGGACACATCTCTCTGAAGGCCCCCAGGCTTTTAAGAGCCATGTGCCAAGAAGTGGAGGTGGAGACCAAATATATATTTCCCTTGTCAACAGTATCACAGTAGCTTGTTTTTGTGTGCACTTGACACCCTGCAGTCCTGTGAACACAGTGGCCTTACTATTTTGAGCCCAGGTGTGTGCTGTGGATATACTTACGGTGTGAATTGTGGACTTTGTTGTGGGTTTTAAAGCAGTGGCAGATACGCCACCAGTATTTGAGAACCTCAGATGGTAAAGTCTTGCCCAGTGTCTAGGACTCCATTACTGTGTGGGAGGGGTAGAATGTATGTTGGCTTTACAGCATCATCAGCTTGAAGCAGAATGATCAGAACAGTTAGAAAATTTAAAGAGAGAATCTCTCTCTTTTTTTTCTGGGTTTTTCGAGACAGGGTTTCTCTGTGTAATAGTCCTGGACTCGGTTTGTAGACCAGCCTGGCCTTGAACTCACAGAGATCGGCCTGTCTCTGCTTTACGAGTGCTGGGATTAAAGGTGTGCGCCACCACACCCGACTAAGAGAGAATCTCATACCAAAGGAGCCTCTTCAGAAAATGAGGATTCGGCGGAAGGGAATGCTGAAACTGTGCGCTTAGCTAATGTTGCTCAGTCATTGATTTGAGGCATCAGAAAGACGTGTGGGCCTCAGCCTATGAGCTGAGCAGTTGGGAAAGTACTGGTGGTACAAACAAGAGAAGAATCTGCCAAGTGTATGACAGGCAGGACGCATGGAGCCGAAGAAGAAACTTGGTAACAAACATTAAGAGCCAGGAAGTCACTGAGCCAGTGCCGTGGACAGCATGCTTCTGACTGCAGGGGCTTGGTTGGCTTGGCTGTGAGTGCTGTTGGAGCAGAGGTGGGTGTTGTGATCTGACCCCATGTGCAGCTCAGCATGCTGGCTTCCCAGTGCTTAGACCTGGACCAGAGTGGAAGATTCCCAAAACAAGACAGACTACTTGGAATTGCCCTTATTAAAGCAATGAATGACTTTCAGAATTAGTTCTTGCTACACACATGGTAATGCCTTGTTTGAGAAGCTTACACTGTGTTAAGTTCACTCTTACTGGGGAGAAATAAAATGGGAAGGTCTGAGCAGGAGTATTTCCTAGCTCATGTTGCCACTCTGGCAGAAGCCTGTGTCTGTGCTGGGAGTTCTTGCCTCAGCAGCCTTGGAGAGATTGTTGTGGACCATAGTCCTTGCTGTGAGGGGGTGGGGCGTTGCTGAAGACTGCCCTCAGACCAGGACTTTGCTAGAAAGACTCAGGAGACTGCAGTGCTCGTGACCTCAGTTACCAGCCAAGGCTGTGGGTGGGTCTCAAACGGGGAAAGATGAGACACAGTCCAGCCTGTGGCACTGACGAATGGAAACCCTCATGGAGATGGGCCTTGGAGCCAGGCAGTATTACTGGAGGTTGGTCACATGTCCATGGGTGACCCCTTCATCACTCGGTCTCTGCCTTCTCAGGAGTCAGCTTGTTACCACGTAGTCTCAGCCCTGACTGTAAGTCGTGTTGTTTCCAAGGACGATTTGCCATGGCCAGAGCCGGGGAAGGAGACACTCCTGGGACTAGAGAGCCTGGCTTGCAGGAAGAGCTCTGATTTTGGATGTCCTGGAAGAACAGGCCCATAGAAAGGGCATAATAAGCTTTGCAGCGGCTGATCTGTTCCGATCAGTATCTGCATGCAGATGCCATGCTTGCTGTCCTGCTGAGAGGTGCGTGGCCAGAGTTGCAAGGTCTGGGCTCATGGCAGCATTGCTGGTGTGCATGAGCAGAACAGTACTCCTGAGCTGTCGTCACCCCTAAACCACTTGTTTTCTTATTAATCCATCTGTACTTTAAGACATTTTAATTTTAGTGGAACATTTGGAAGTTTTGTTGCACCTGTATATTGTACTCACTTCAGGTTTGACCTGTGTGCCATCTGTGCTGTAGTTTACGGACACCTCTTAACGTTTTAATTGTGTGTCTGTGTGTGAGTGTGTGCGTGCATGCAACTCCCTTGTGGAGGCCAGAGAAGCTGTTGGATCCTTGAGCTGGAATTACAGGCATCTGTCCATGTGGGGGTTGGGAGCAGAACATATTAACTGCTCAGCCTTCCCTCCAAATGACCTACTGATCATACTTTAATCATACAGACCTTTTCACTGTGTGTGTGTGTGTGTGTGTGTGTGTGTGTGTGTGTGTGTGTGTGCGCGCGCGCGCGCGTGTTTGTGCCTGGGTATGAAAACCAGGCTCTTGGCAGTCTACTACCCCTGAGCTGCTGCTGTGTTGGGAGGCATGAATCGCTGTCTTCCACAGGCGTCAGGGAACTCTTGCCCCTGGGTAAGATGTACTCTTTGTCTTCTTGGCAGTTGCTCCATTTCATCAGAGTTGTTGCTGAGTGACTGGCATAAAATGTAGCCGTTGTCATTGTACTCGCTCACAGCACTGGAGCCTGTAGGATGTCTCCTGGTCATGGCGGATGGTAGTTTTCTGTAGCTTTTCTATTTTATTTTACCAGCATAACATTTATTAATAATAACTTAATCACTTTTCAGTTTCTTTGATTTTTGTTAACTTTAATTTTCTGCCCTTTTTTCTTCTTACTAAAGTATAATACACATTCAGCATATTTCATCTTTTTTTTTTTTTTTGGTTTTTCGAGACAGGGTTTCTCTGAATATCCTGGCTGTCCTGGACTCACTTTGTAGACCAGGCTGGCCTCGAACTCACAAAGATCCGCCTGCCTCTACCTCCCAAGTGCTGGGATTAAAGGCGTGCGCCACCACCGCCCGGCTCGCATATTTCATCTTGTTGGGCAGACGCCTCTGAGGCTTGGAAGGGGGTACAGTTGAGTCCCTGCTGCCACACTCCTCAGAGCCTAGAGGAGCATGATCCCAGGGTGGCCACAATGACCCCACAAAGTCCCCTGGGACTGTCAGGCTAGTGTAAACTTTAGCATTTTGGTGAAGCTACATGGGTTTCAAGTTTCTTACTAGCTCTACAGGTGGACACGAACACTTCTGAAAGCGGGCAGACTCCATCTGGACAGCTCGCATCACCCCACTACCATAATGCTCCAGGAGTCCCAGTGCAGACAGCATGCTAGACTGTCATACTGCCAGGCTGAAACTCCTTGGCAATGAACCCCCTCCTTAACTCAGCTGGCTAGAAGGCTCCTCCTGTTGAAATGGGCCCTGGACGGAGTCAGCCAACTACAGTTCCCTGATCCATGCAGGTGCACATGTGCAGGCCAGGCCTGTGGCTGTATTACTTCCTGAGCCTGTACCACCTACCAGGAGAAAAACACATCTTCAGAACTCCACACAGGTAGTGCTTGGAAGCATTCACACCAGAGTTAAGAGTCTCCTGGAAATAGCAAGGTCCAAGGAAGGAAAGGGTACAGGATTGGAGGAAGTCTCTGAGCTTACATCTGGGGCCTTCCTGGAACACCCTGTGAAAACACCCTGATGAATTTTATCAATGTGGATAATTTCTTAATAGAACTTGTTTTATAAAAAGTCATCCATAATCTAAACTTTTATGTTTACAAATCATAGCAAATTAAGCCCCAAACCCCAAATTATGCACACTTGCCAAAAACAGGAATAAAATCAAGTGTCTCTCAAGTGAAGAACAGGCAAACAAGTAGGGCATCCAAGGAAGGACACATGAGAAGCAGGTACTGAGATAGCCCCTCAGAGAAGGACAGCCACACAGACATCCAAGAGCAGGGAATGGGCACTGCTGTGGGGATGGGGTGGTGCCACGACAGGAGGGCCCACACACGTCTGTGGCAGCAGGGACTCAACTGTACCCCCTTCCAAGCCTCAGAGGCGTCTGCCCAACAAGATGAAATATGCTGAATGTGTATTATACTTTAGTAAGAAGAAAAAAGGGCAGAAAATTAAAGTTAACAAAAATCAAAGAAACTGAAAAGTGATTAAGTTATTATTAATAAATGTTATGCTGGTAAAATAAAATAGAAAAGCTAAAGAAAACTACCATCTGCCATGACCGGGAGACATCCTACAGGCTCCAGTGCTGTGAGCGAGTACAATGACAACGGCTACATTTTATGCCAGTCACTCAGCAACAACTCTGATGAAATGGAGCAACTGCCAAGAAGACAAAGAGTACATCTTACCCAGGGGCAAGAGTTCCCTGACGCCTGTGGAAGACAGCGATGCCCTATGACTCTCTGACCCTAGAGGAGGCAGATCTCATAATTCTGAGATGACTACCTTACTATGTACTGTTGCCTAGAAGCTATGACCTGTGTTCTGTGTAGTTGCTGTTCCTGTTCTGAAAGAGACTGGGCATTGCTAGCCTGCAACGGCCCCTGGTGGTGAATGGTAGGACACAGTTCATGCAGCAGTGGCTATTTGGGAACGTGTCCAGTAGCTGCAAGCAGGACCTCAGGGTAACTTTGGGGTTGGAATTTACGGGGGAAGCTGCAGTCACTTCCCACAGAGGCTTGTGCCCCTGAAGGCAGTTGACATTGGATATTTGAGGGCTGCAGGCACTTCCCAGGATATCCCCTCCATCTTGCCTCTCCCTAGCCCATCAGTAGCTGTTGATCTGGCCCAGCTCTCCTGTCTTCGTTCCTGTCCATCCAGTGAATGCTTTAGTAGTGTAGGACTTTGCCCAGGGACTGTTTGAAGCTCTCAGTCAGTTCTTTTGGTGTCCTGAGAATGGGGAATGACTTAAAGGCTTGGTGCTATGTGTAATGACCTCTCTGTTTGCAGACTATGTCTACTTTGAGAACTCCTCCAGCAACCCATACCTGATCCGCAGGATTGAAGAGCTTAATAAGGTAAGAGCTCAACACGGTGATGCTACTGCCTGCCCTGTTGTGAGTGGTCAGTGTCTTCCTGCCTCGATTTGGATGTCCCTCCAGGAGAGGCTGTGAATGAGTCCCTGTGACCTCTTTGGGGCCGTGTCTAGGCTTTTTTTAAATTTTTGTATTTTGTGTGTATATCTGTGTACCTCGAGGGTGCCTGAGGAGGCCAGAAGAGGCTGTTGGATCCCCTGAGACTCAGTGGGGTGTGGGTGTGGAAGATTGTGAGCTGTCGTGTGGGTGCTGGGAATCAAACCTGAGTCCTCTGCTAGAGCGGCCAGTACTCTTAACTCCTTTCTCCAGTCCCAGCCTATGTTTGAGGAGGATCTCAGGGCAGACTTGAGGTGTTATTAATGCCCTACCCCATCTCCCAGCATGTACTGCCTGTCTGAGGCAGGTGCCCTTGTGGATCTGAGCATACCCAGGACTCAGGGATCTGGGCGGATGGTTCTAGACACTAGTCACAGACCAAGGGCAGAGGCCTTCAATGCTCTTAGTTTCATTTATACACACTTTCTCTATCTTCATCCTCTTCCTGTTTCCATTGGCCTAAGTGGCTTCCGGCCTCAGGACTACAGTGCACATTGCAAAGCTCTCTGCTCTGTCCATTGTAACCCTGAGGGTACATGCAGTGTTTGTACACTGGGTCCTGTTGGCCTCTTACCCCAATAGCTTCCTCTACCATGGCCTTTGTCTTCTGCGATGCTGGGAATCCTTGGCAGATACTTATTCCTTGGTCTGGGGACATGGTTGTTCCATTATTGGAACCCCAGGAGTATCTGCATCCCACCTAAGGTGGAGGTTAGAAGTGTCAAGAAATGGATGTATGGGTTTCAAAGACTTGGCTCTGTTTCACCTGTTGCTTGCGGTGACCTCCTGGCACTTTGGGCACTGGGGTAGGGCCAGGCCAGCCAAAGTCATAGCATGCATGTATACTAGGAACCTTCTTGCTCCTTCTAGATTGCTAGGAGTTCATGACCATTTCCCTACTATAAGCCTCAGATGTAGCGCACCCACTCTTGGCTCTAAGCTGATATGTGCTTGGAGACTTTTCCAGGGTGCTAGGGTCGGCAGGCATATTCCTGCTCTGTTTCTTCTAATGCCAGGCAAATGACATAACAAGTTCCTGGATCTGTGTCCCTGAAAACCTCTTTCCTACCAGACTGGGTGGCCCCGAGGCTTCTGTAGCTTTCTTGGGCGCCACAGACCCGTGAGAGGGGCTGTTTTCCTAGACCTCAGGTTCTTGGGATCAAATGGAACAGGGAAGGTTTTTTTTTTTTTTTTTTTTTTTTTTTTTTGGTTTTTCGAGACGGTTTCTCTGTGTTTCCTTGGCTGTCCTGGACTCACTTTGTAGACCAGGCTGGCCTCGAACTCACAGTGATCCGCCTGCCTCTGCCTCCCAAGTGCTGGGATTAAAGGCGTGCGCCACCACCGCCCGGCTGAGAGGAAGGTTTTATGTTACCCCACAGGTGGCTCCTGATGGAAGCTTAGGTGTGGCCCCGGCTTCTAAGGTTTGGCCTCACCAGCTCCTTGGGGACAGCGTTGCTCAGACTGTGCAGTCTAAGGCCCTATGGTGCTGCTGCAGCACCTCTACCAGCCTGGGGACAAATAGTGTGCACGTGGGTGTGGGTGTCTGGGTGTGGGTGCGTGTGTGTGTGCGTGTCTGGGTGCTTGTGTATGTGTGCGTGCGTACACCTGGCAAAGTGCTGGGGAGGTGGATTGGTTAGAACGTACCGAGAGCTTCTGGAGGTGAGGCCTGCTGTGGCATAGGTGGGCACTAGTGTTTACTCCAGTGGACTTTGCTGAGACCAAAGCCCTAAAAGGTATGCCCATGGTCGGCCTTGGCCACAGTGGGCAGTAGGCAGGGCAGTAGTTGAGTGGCTGGAGCTTTCAGTTTCAGCAATTGGCTGCTGTAGATGTAGACCGACAGGCTCTCATTACACATTCTGTTGCACAGACTTGGTCGTGAGCAAACAGGCTTATAGAGGAGTATCCTAGCCGCGGTGAGTGGGCGAAGTGTGCGTGGTTGTGTCCCCTGCACCCTGCAGTGAGCAGCAGCTAGAGGGTGTCCCTTGGCCCAGCATATCTAGCAGAGTCAGCCCCATCTCTTTGAATGACAGTCTGGCTTAAGCCTCACCCACCTCAAAGCCAGGTGCAGAGGACAAGTCGTGTACTGGGGACCTGTGAGCTGGGCTGTCAGGCCCAGATTCCCAGTTGTAGATCAGCCTTGCTGTCCCTCAGTGTCCAACCTCTGTTGCAAGGATGGGGCTCCTATCTGGGCTTCTGTTTTGGCTTTGGCCTTGGCCGTGGGCCTCTGTGGTGGTCTTCAGTCTGTGAGAGGAACTCTAGGTTTCATCATTTGATATGTGAGTTTAACAAAGCTGTAAGACTTGCCTGATATCCCTGGCTGCCATCTGTGGATAGCACACATGAAGCTGTTTCAAGACCCTGCCGCAGAGCAAAGGACAAGGAAGTGCCTTCAGTGACGAGAAACTCCTGGATTTTAGGGTCAGGTGAGGGATAGAGATGTTTTCAAGCTAGTGTTTCCAGCAGAATGTAGGCCTTTCCCCTCACCTCTGGAATTTAGGAAAGGAACACCAATGCTGCACACAGATAGGCACCACCCCCACCTATTGGCACAGGTTAGGAAGCTCCAGTGCCCACCCAGGTTATGTGCGGGGAGGAGGTACCATTTCTACCATGGCAGTTGACCAAACTCAGAAGAGGTTAGAACTTGACTGGCCACAGCCCTACCCTAGGGTAGAAGAGTAGGCACTATACAGTTTAGGCAAGTTCTCCCTTGAGGGTTCAGGAAGGTGACAAAGAGAATCTCCTGGGAGCCAAAACACAGTGTTGAACAGAGTGGCTCCTCACCCCATGCTCTGTGGTGAATGGCACTGTGATGGCATCGTGGACTCAACTTTTCAGCTTTCTGAAGTCGTCTGTGGGCAACAGGATGAGATGTGTGAGGAGGCCTTTAATATGCATGATATATGAAAATGGAGGAAAAGGAGCTTCCAGTGCAGGGGATGGAGTCCAGGGCCTCAAGGAGGAAGAGATGGTACCAAGCATGAGCAAGTGCTGTGGGCAGCAGTCAGTCAGAGAGACTCTCAAAATGAGTGTGGACTCCAGAAGTGAAAACAGAAAGATGAGATTGGGTGACAATTGAGGATACTTTCTAGGAAGTAGGACAGGAGTAGAGAGACTGGGACACAAATCAGAAAACCAGAGGTAGTCCCAAGGCCCAACACTCACTTAAAAGAAAGTACAGGGAACAAGAGTCCTGCCAACAGGTAGGGGTGATCTAAGGAATAAGAACTGAACAGAGGCCCTTCTTGTGTGTGTCTTGGCATTCAGAGATAGAAGGGTTGGGCGGAGGTAGTACATACCTTTAATCTCAGCACTTTGGAAACAGAGACAGGTGGAGCTCTGAATTTGAAGCTAGCCTGGTTTACATAGTGAGTTCCAGGGCTGGAACAGGCTAGAGTTCCTTGTTTCAAGCAAGAACCCCAACACCAACCACAGGAAACCTCTGAAGTTCAGAGGAGAAGCAGATTGCATGGGCACATAGCTGCACTTTGCACCCTCCATTGCTGTGCAGAAGCCAAGTCTCCCCACCCTGTGTCCAGTAGAAGAGCAGATGACCATGCCTGCCAGCCTCTCAGAGGGCCATGAGAGCTGTCCACTACCACAGTGAGACCTCCATCCCAGCAAGGAAGGGGAAGTATCTCAGCTTGGCCACCCAGAAAGATGATGTGGGAGTGTCTCAAGGATCGAAGCTCATCATTTGTTCATGGACCCCACTACTAGCTGTCTGGAGGACTCCCTGATAGTTGAGTGGAAGCTAGGTCAACAGAGAAATGAGAATGATCACAAATGTGGGACATGGGACGCAAGAGGGGCAATGTCACAGTATTGGCTCAGCCATGTGTCTGTAGTTGTATATGGTCAGAGTGTGATGATTGATTAGTATTGCCAACTTGACAGAGTCGAGAATCATGTGCAAGGCTGCCCTCTGGGCACACCTGTGGGCGCTTGTCTTGATTATGTCAGTTAAGTCCTTTTCTCTCTGAAGTTAACTTCTGTCAAAGTAGCAAGAAAAGAATTAAAGACAAGAGTACAACAAATGTGGAAAACAACATTAAAATACTGTGTTGAGGGAATGTATAATGGTGTTAAACTGTGTGCAGAGTGAGTTCTGCCCCACAGTACTGTCAGAACCTGTGGAACTTTGAACCCAAGTGGCTATGTTGCAGGGCTGGGGGAGGAGACTGTTGTCACTGCAGGACTCAGTGTGAGTATTGGTGCTTCAGACTGTATGAACTGTGTCACCATGGTGAGGTTTGACAGACCTAGGAGCCACCCGGGGAGATCCCAGTGGCCATAGAAGGATGACCTAGGGATAGAGTTTAGTTGGATGATTGCTCTGGGTGCAGCAGGTGTTCACAGACCATGCCAATGTAAGTGAGTGAACAGAGTGGATAAACAGAGTAATTTATGCACTCTCCACTCAGGGTGGAGACACTAGTCAGGGTTATAACCTTGCATAGTTGCAACATTATTATTTTGTTATTAGTTTTTAGAGAGGGTTTCACTGTGTAATCCTGAGTTGTCTAGATTTCACTATATAGACCAGGCTAATCTTGAACACACAGAGATCTGTCTGCTCTTGCCTCTCAGGTGCTGGGATTGCAGGCATGCCTTGCATTATTTAGCATTTATGTGAACCCTGACTAGATTGTCACAGGAGCTCAGGTCGAGGCACACAGTCGAGGTCTCTCCTTGGACTTTCCTATTGGAGATGTAGGCCTTCACTGCTGGCTGCTCTGTGGAGGGCTGTTGGAGCCTGAGCTATAAGGGAAGAGGGTTACTTGCAGCCTGTGTCAGGCCTGTCCTTTGGATTTCTGGTAAAGCAAGTAGGGCCTCCACTGCTTTAGGACCACTGTCTTGGTGGGACCCCTGGCAGTCAGTGTAGAGCCTCATGGGCCCAGGTTACCGGGTGTGTGTGTGTGGGGGGGGGTCATTCTGTGTTATCTAGTCGAGTGTACATTCCCTTTTGGTCACACTTCCCTGACTTTGGATCCCCAGCTCACTCCTTGGGGCTTTACACCTGGACTCAGGTATTATAGATCTGTCATTTTCTTCTAAATGTTTCTGGGGCCTTGGTTGGGGGAGTAGGTCCTATCTCAAGGCCCCATTTGGGGCTTATATTGCTCAGATACCTCTACCTTGCTGTTACAGACAGCCAACGGGAATGTGGAGGCCAAGGTGGTGTGTTTCTACAGAAGGCGGGACATTTCCAGCAGCCTCATCGCCCTGGCTGACAAGCATGCAAGTGAGTCTCAGCCTCTCCCCTGGGGTGATGTGCCTGTCCCCTTCAGTGCCTACTCTTGGGTCCTGGCTTCACTGAGGCCATTCTGCTGGTCTGCTTTACCTTTTTCTGTCTGCAGCTGGGTTCTGGTGATACGTCTTTACAGCTCTGTGCAAGTGCCTCGCCCCTCTCAGGTCTTCTTTACTAGCCATGGGCTAAGGTGAAATATCCCTCTTCGTGCCTCTTGCCAGTGTCCTATGTTCACAGTTATGGGCCATCCTGGGATGTTGGTGTACCTGGTCCCTGGCTCAGACCCATAGGGCAGAGGGTAAGGAAGGTGCTGGTGCAGAACAGAGGCTGTGATCACTACCCGGCCTTTGAGACAGGCCTTTGTTTTCATTTTACTGGAAGATGTCTACTGTATCCTCAGTTTTTTGTTTTTTGTTTTTGTTTTTTTTTTTTTCAGAAACATAGAGCTTCCTCATTGCTCAAGGGGTCACAAGCCCAAGCACAGTCCAAGGGTACTTTGCATTTCCACTGGACACTTGCCTGGTCCTAGTGCTCAGGGCCTGACCTCTCAGTGACCCCCATAGATCTGGGATATTGTGTATGCTTGGGCATCATAACTGCAGCAGGGCCGTGTGAATGCTGGACAACTGCCGAGTCCTGGACACTTGACCTGGGGGACATTCCCAGGTGCCATGCACTTTGGTCACCTGGGGGTTCTGTCTGAGCCTGGGAACTGTGAGGCTGTGGTCACTGTGAGTGCTCTCTCCGAGCAGGTGAGGAGCAGAGTTGCCTGGACAGTCCACACAGGGTTCCTTAACATCAAGAGTTCAGTAGGTACTATCCCTAATTCTTCGTTGCTGAGTGAAGGGCTCAAGACCCACTTGTAGCGTATGTACACACACACACACACACACACACACACACACACACACACACACACATACACACACACACACACACACACACACATGACTGACCCACTTGTAGCACACATGAATGCACGCAGCAAGCATGGACACACGTTTGTTGTCCCCATTCCTAACAGGTGGGTGTAGGGTTGCAGGAGCCAGAATCTCCTTGTGGTAGCTACTCAAGTGAGAACTCTTAAGAAACCTACCCCAAGGGGTAGTGTTTGAGAGGCAGGTGTCCAGAAGTGGCTTTCCTCCCCAGCTCTGGGACTGGGTTAGGGAGGGGCAAGAAGGAACCAGAGCTGACATGAGAGGAGGGCTGGCTTTTTGTTGAAGCTCCTGTCATCCCGAAGCAGCCCTGGGTGATTCACCAGCACAACATTATAAGCTTTTGCTTCCAAAATGAAAATACAGCTCCTATCTTAGACCAGGGCCTGTGTTCAGGGACTCTTTTGGTTGCAAAGTTGGGCTACTTGACTTCTGCAAAGCTCGTGCTCTGGCCTCGAGGTGCGTTTGCTGGACGCTCTGTGACATGGTTGTAGCCCTGCAGGTCCACACTTGCCTCCAGTAGAGTTGGAGCTATTGTGTGTCCACCACAGTGGAGGGGAGTGGTCTGCTGGAAGGACAGTGGCCTACCTTAAGGACCAGAACATAGTAAGAACATCAGTGCTGTCTCGATGCCCAGAGGTGCTGCTGTCTCCATGGAGCAGGGTGTGTAGTGTGAAGACTCTTAAGAATCCCAGGAGTATTATTCAGGGTAGAGTGTCTCCCAGAGCCAGGGAGTCTATAGAGCCTGGACACTGCTCCCAGAAAAGCTGCAGGGAGCATCTCTGGCCAGGCCTCCTGTGAGCTGCATCAAGCCAAGGAGGCAGGCATCAGGTGTGCTTGGGTTTGCTGGCGACTCCCCTTGGCCTGTCTTGTGCCTGATGAGTGCCCCACTCTCTGGTGCTGCCACCTGGCTACATAGAGTTCACTGTAACCAGGGCACACACAACTGACTCCATGGTAGGGGGCCGCTATACAGGGGCTAGAGACTCTGAGAGGCCCCTGCCTTTTGGTGCCCTGCCAGGGTGTCCAGCCCAAGCACTGCCCTAAGATGGGAAGCCAGACACTACCCTGTGGTGCTGTCTGTAGAAGGAACCCCTTCCAGGTGCTCACAGAGGGAAATGTGGCTTGACCTCTATGCATTTCCCTCCAGAGCAAGGTTAGAGCTTAGCGGAGTGTGATTGGAGGTGTCATGGGATGAGCTCTGAGGTTGAAGGATGGGTTGGGACTGTCCCATTGGCCTTCAAGATTGGCTCTTTGAGAGCTGGAGCCATGTTATGATAGGGTCTGGCCCTACTCCAGGCCTAGAGGAGATGAGGGCATCCTGGAACCCCTTATAGCCTGTGTCAGGGTTGGTAGGGGATAGACCTGGGGACCGGACATTGATACAGCCCACAGGTCCATCTCAGTGAGGGCGTGGCTGTGTTCCCTAGACGTACTGTATAATACTGAGTGGGCATACACAAGAGCTAACCTCTGTGAGTGGTCAATGGCTGGACCTCGTGTAGTTAGGACATCTCAGGCTCTAGATGGTGTATGTACATAGCTCCTGGCTATTGGGCAGGAGCTGCTCTGGAAAGACCTTCCTGCCTCACGTTTAGGAGGAAAATAGCTCAGTGGAGATGCCCCAGACTCCTGGGACCCAGGCATACTTAGAACAAATCTACATCCACCTTCCAGCCTTGGCCTTCATCTAAGGAGCCTGAGGCTAGGGACTCCCTTCCCAAAAGTGCCAGAACGCCCTTCAGTCACCACAAGGGGGCAACATAAAGCAGCCATGTCTGGCAGACTTATTGGAGCTGTGGGTGTCAGCAGGGCTGTCCCCCTGCTGGACGCACAAGGCAAGCCTGGACTGTTACAGTGCACACTATTCCATACTCAATTTGGGGAATGTAGGGTAGGCAAAAGAGTGTTTTGTTAATATAGGGTTGTGGGCAGTAGTCAAGCCACCTGAGGGGCTTGCTATGACATTGTTATACCCTGTACTTCTGTCAGTAGTCAGCAGCCTCCATCTGCTGGCTTGTTGCTCCCTTGCCCATGTCCGTGTAATCTTGTCTGGAGGCCCCTGACTCCTGTACTTGCCATTTAGGGAGGAGCTGGCTCCTGATTGGTACAGTGTGTGTGAGCAGTCTGGCAGGGGTGGACAGGAGCTGCACACACAGAGGGTCTCAGGCAGTAGTTGGGAGAGGGATGGGTCGCAGATGGGTGGGCAGCCTGAATGTTGGAGCAGTCAGGAGACACAGGTAGTCTTTGGCTGGGTGGTGTTTGTCCTCCATTGGGAGGCCTATGGCCCCCACGTGTCCACGGTCCGGGCCCTGGGCAGGGAGCAAGCGCTGGCACTGGCCCTAACCTGCCATCTGGGCGCTGTCTGTCTGTTATGTAGCCCTGTCAGTCTGCTATAGAGCCGGACCGGGGGCGGACACCGGTGAGGAAGGTAAGAGCCGACCTCTGCAAGGAGGGTGTCCTCGCGTCTGTGTCCCTGGGCTGGGGCGGGCGATGCACATGTGGATGTATTCTGGATGGGCTGCCTGCATGCCCATCCCTGCATCCCCTGCCGGCCAGCTGAGGGCTGGGATTCCCTGTGTCTAGCCTGTAGCCCGGCCGTGCCTGTGGCCCAGGCTTCACGCAGGTGCCCTTGCTAGTGCAGGACATGTACTGTGTTTTGTGTGGCCGTCTGGGCTTAGGCTGGTGGATGAACCTCCTGTCCTGAACATGTAGTGTGCCCATGTTTTTCCTGCCTCTCACTGCCTGCTGCTTCTGAGGCCAGTCCGAATACTGTCCTCATCTTCCTACCGTGATGTTCCAGGCTTCTGGGCATCTGTGGGGGCCTGCCTAGAACTCTCAAGCCACCTTGGAATGGGCAGGAGATGTGCTAGGCAGGAAAGTGGCCCTCCTGTGCTTGGTGCCCTGCACGAGGGTGAGCTAGCTTGGGGGCCGGGGCTGTCAGCTTCACTTCTTGAGGGATTACTGACAAGGCCTCTTTGTCCTCTAGGGGAAGTGGAAGAGGAGGTGGAAAACCCAGAAATGATGGACCTGCCTGAGAAACTCAAGCACCAGCTGCGGCATCGGGAGCTGTTCCTCTCTCGGCAGTTGGAGTCACTGCCTGCCACCCACATCAGGTAGTGCTCGCAGCCCCCACCTGGCCCCTCGCTGCCTGCTCCTGCTCCACCTACCCATTCTTTCTTCCAGGGGCAAGTGCAGTGTCACCCTGCTCAATGAGACTGAGTCACTCAAGTCCTACCTGGAGCGTGAGGTAAGTAAGACCTGTCCTACACACGACACCTGTCCTTCCAATTACCCTGCACCTCCTTCCCTACCCACAGTGCCTGTCACCAGGATTCAGAGAACTTTGGATCCTGTGGTCATTTCAGGTGTTTGTAGGCATTCCTTCAGGATGACCCCTGTGTGGAGGTCCCCCTTTGGGGGAATAAATGGTTGGAGTTTGTGAGCACTTTTGCCTCACTAGTGAGGACTTTGTCATCTTTGTCTCCTACCTGGGTGCTTGGAAAAATACTTCGTGGGTATCACATGGAAAACAAGCCTACACAGACCCTCTCTGTCCACAGTCTGCAGTGATGCCCATGGCTGCTGGCCTTGTGGGCATTGATGCATTTGGGGCAAGTAGTTTGTTTTGTTTTTTTGGGGGGGGGTTTTCGAGACAGGGTTTCTCTGTGTATCCTTAACTGTCCTGGACTCCTTTTGTACACCAGGCTGGCCTTGAACTCACAGAGATCCTCTTGCCTCTGCCTCCTGAGTGCTGGAACTAAAGGCGTGTGCCACCACGCCCGGCTCCGGGCAGGTAGTTTTTATGCAGGGTTACCCTGCACGTGGTTTGGTGTTAACCCATTGGATGCTGCCCTAAGAAATGTGTCTCTGGAGAAGCAAAGTCCCTGAAGATGTTATAGGATACCGCTGCTGGGAGGGTCAGGTTTCTGAGGCTAGATGGCTGGCATGTTACTTGGCGGATGTGGCAGTTGAAAGGAACACTGATAGTCGGGTAAGAAGCAGGCATGCCCTGTTTCACACCACCACAGCACACCACAACATACCACACCCAGCCTTACCTGGGACCTAGCCTCTAGGGCTCTGCTCCCTCAGTTTGAGCCTTATGGCCTGAGGCTCCATGTACGGCTAGCTCAGGTTGGCCTAGACAGGGCCTCACTCCCTGCATGCCCACAGGGAGTACTATTGAAGCTTGAGGTTGTCAGGATGGCAGGATACGTCCTGAGCTCAACCCAACTCTTCACACATTGGCCATGTCTAAATGCAGAGCTCGCTGTGAACCCACTCTGTAGGAAGACCACCCATGTTCTCAGCCATAGCCCCACTCCTGCCATACAGAGCCCAGATGTAGTTGGACATGGTGGTTCAGCTATTGCTACATGAGTCCCTTCAGGGCCACCGGTCTGAGCAGTCATGGATGTGTTGGTTTGGGGAGAACTGCTTGAAGTCCCGCAAGGCTAGAAATGAGAGCGGCCTTGGCATGTGCACCCTCCGATCTCCAGGCAGGCGGAGCCTCCGGGGAGGCCACAAAGGGCTGATGGCTGCACAGGCGTCGAGAACAGAGGCTGTAGTTGCTTTGTGGGAGTGTTTCTGCTGGGCAAATGGGACTGTGGAAGGATCCCTGGTGACAGCTATAGAGAAGGGTGAGACTACAGAATGGGAAGAGACACAAGCATTTGCGAGTCAAAGGCCAGCTGTAATGTGACAGACATAGTGACAATCCCAGCAGTATGGCTGGCACACAGACAGCCTAGGCAGTGTTCCCGGGTACTGCTTGCCTCCAGGTGGTGAGGCCTCTGTGTTCTTTGATATGGTTTTCCATTTAGATGTTTAGGAAACATGCAATACCTGAGTGAAGAGAATAGCAGTTTCTTGCTTCTGGGGACTGGGCACCTTGCTCTCCTCTGTGTGTCTGAGACTGCTTGTTTGTTTGTTTAAATGTAGGAGTGCTCCGTCTGCGTGTACACCTATATGTCAGAAGAGGGCATCAGATCTCTTTATAGATGGTTGTGAGCCACCATGTGGTTGCTGAGAATTGAACTCATGATCTTTGGAAGTGCAGCCAGTTTTCTTGATCCCTGAGCCATCTCTCCAGCCCCTGAGACTGCTTTTTAACCTCTTCCTCAGGTGCCATGGATCACAGTGAACTAACTAATCTACTGGGTTCTAGCATGTGTAATTTCAGTAGCCTCTGAGAATCATACTTGGCCTAGGCCTCAGCCCTCATAGGCAAAGTCTCAAGAAACAATGACCCCAAGAAGAGCAGCCATGTCCCAGACAGCAGCCAACTGAAGGGATGCCTATCACGATCAGGCCACCCAGACCTTCCTGCTAGTGAAACTCAGCATAATACAGGCTGCATGCTTTTAATAACTCAAAGAAGTGCCATTGAACACAATGGCAGGTCTGGGCAGCACCACTATCAACTGGGTGGTCTGGCCCCCTCCGAGAGGCAGTAGTCATTGACTGACAGCCCAATACAGTGGCTGAGAGTGTTAGTCATTTTCAGAGTGGTAGCAGGAAGTAGAATGGGAAAAAGAAAAGAATTGCAAGTCATGGGATGGAATGTAAAGGTGAGGACTGGGAGCCCAGGAGCACAGCAGCAGGCTGTGAACATAGAGGACACAGGGAGCCCAGAGCCCAGGTGTTGGCGAGAAGTTGGCCTCAGACCCACAAGACCACTACTCAGAACTAACGCCATGCTGATCATAAGAAACAGGACTGGAGTTGTCTAAGGCCTGAGGTGGGGAAAGGTTGAGAAAGGCTGTGTTGTGTGAGTTGCAGCCTGGAGGCCCGGCGCAGAGCTCGGTCAGCCATGAGGATGCAGCCTGGTGTGGGTGTATATGGTATTTGGTGCATTTCCATGTACTTGCCTGCCTGCTGCCTGCAGAATCTATATCTAGGTAACTTGGCTTTTGCTGAGCTCTTAAGTTGAATTTTGTTTTTCTTCTGGGGTGGGGAAATGGTAGTGTTTGAGACAGGTTCTTGCTATGTGTCTCTGTCTTGTCCTGGAACTCACTCTGTAGACCAGGCTGGCCTTACTCACAGAGCTCTGCTTGCTTCTGCCTCTCAAGTGCTAGGATTAAAGGCATGCACCATTATGCCCAGCTTTCATAAGTTGAGTTTCACAGAAAGACAGTGGCTTTTGGGAGGGGGCTGTGCCCAGTGACCTTGGCAAGCTCATGGCTCAGCAACTTTTAGTTCCTAACCAGACGAACACCTCTGCAGCAGTGTGAAGAGGTCCCTCCCAGTTCTTTCTTCTCTTCTGTTGCTGCAGGGGCCTCTGCCCTGGGGTAATGGGCAGGCAGGCAACAGCCTCCTCCCTCAGAAGTGACTGGTGTGTTGGATACAGCTGGAGGTAGAGGACTCATCTGACACCTCTGTCTCTGTGATGTTTTTCAGGATTTCTTCTTCTATTCTCTAGTCTACGACCCACAGCAGAAGACCCTCCTGGCTGATAAAGGGGAAATTCGTGTAGGAAACCGGTACCAGGCTGACATCACTGACTTGCTGAAAGAAGGTGAGGTTCAGGCTGGGCAGCAGCATGGAGGAAGCAGGAAGTAGGTAGTGCCTGTAGCTGTAGGCCAGGCTCCAGCTCTCAAAGCCTTCCTCCTAGTGGACATTGGGATCTGGCCTCAGGTCACAAACCCTAGAGCTGTTTGCTAAGTCCTGTGGCTCCCTGACCTGAGTTGTCAGTTTGATGTGATCTTGTTTCCTGCTGGGCAAGTATTCTCCACATGCCACATCCCTAGCTCATCCTTACTTATTTTATTCTTTTATTTATATTTTATGTGTATTGATAGTTTGCCTGTATGTATATTAGTACACCACTTTTGTGCCCATGGAAGTCAGAAGAAGGCATTAGATCCCCTGTGACTGGAGTTACAGAGGGTTGTGAGTTGCCCTGTAGGTTGAACCCAGGTTTCCTGGAAGATCATTCAGTGTTGTTGAGCACTGAGCCATTTCCCCAGCCCCATCCCATGTTTTTTTGAAGCAGAGTCTCATTTATCTATATTGAATTTGCCACCCTCTTTGGCCTTGAAAGGGCCAAGATTACATAAACAAGCCACCACACCTGACTCACAATTTCTACACTTGTAGGGTGTGTGTGTGTGTGTGTGTGTGTGTGTGCGTGCGCGTGCGTGTACATGTGCATGTGTGTAGAGGTCAGAAGACAACTTGCTGGAGTCTGTTTTCTCATTCTCCCATGTGAGACTCCGGAATCAAATTCAGGTCCTTAGTATACTTGTGGAGCTTAGAGAACAACTTGTAGCAGTTGGTTCTCTCCTAGCATGTGGGTTCTGGAGATTCAACTCAGGTTGTCAGACTTAGCCGCAAGCACCTTTATGTACTAATTCATGTCAGCAGCCCCTCCCCCTTGGGTGGCGGTCAAAATTACATTTATTCATTCACTGATTTGTGTGTAGGGGTTTGGTGGTCAGGGGACACCCTATGAGAATCAGCTCTATCCTACTATGATGGGTAGCAGAGGTCAAACGCAAGTTGCTAGGTTTGATAGGAAGTGCTTCTACTTTAGTGCTGCCAGAGCGGATTGCCATCAGCCTGTTTTCACCCAGCATCTGAGGGTGCAGGTCCCTCCCACCCCGGCCTTCGTCTTCTAATAAAATGCTCAGGCCCTGTAACTGTTAGCTCAGCTGAGGCTCCAAGACAGTGTCTAGTCTCTGAGGCTATTGCTGTTTGGTTCTCTTGTAGGCCTCGTGTAGAACCTTGTATGTGCTAGGACAGTGCATTGCCTTCTTAGAGTGGTTGGCCCTGGCCCAGAGCATGCCTGCTTCAGTTGCATGTCCTACCCCTTACCTTATTGCTTTATGTTCTTTGTGTTTTCTGGTGCTTGTTGGATCTCAGAATGGGGTGCTAAGCCCACTTTGGGGGGCATCTGGGGCCTGGCTCATCAAACAGCTGACTCTCGGAGTACAAAGGTGCTTCCCTCCGAGCTGTGGGTGGGAGTCTGCCGTTTGCTGCTGACTTCTGTCCTGACATCTGGGCATTCCAACGCCCATGTACAACCTTGGAGCCAGTGCCAGCCAGGTGCTGTCTGTTCTGGTCTCACTTCAGCTTCTTCCCCAAACAGCCCCAGCCCTGAAGCTCTGTGGACAGCCCTGAACTGTGTCCAGCCTCCTGGGCTGAACCATAGAATCTGCTTTCTCAGCCTGGCCCAGGGGAAGGATTGGAGGGCAGAAGAGGGCTTGGCTGTCAATTTCAGATGAACTTAGGTTACATGGGGACCAGAGAGTATCTGCTCCTCAGAATCAAGCAAAGCAGGTCCAGGTGTCCTCAGTATTGGTGCATTTTTTGGCAAGTGCTAGGAGAAACCCTAAGAGAGATGCTTTGGCTGGAGGATCTGCATGTGAAAAAAGCAGGACCTCAGGGGAGTCTCCTGCTTACTTACCACAGTGGCTTCTTCCCTCCTAGTCTTTGTAGCCTTTTTACACAAAGGGCAGTGTCTCTCTTAAAAAATTATATTTTTTAGTCATGTGTATGTATGCTGTGTGTGTGTGTGTGTGTGTGTGTGTGTGTGTGTGTGTGTGTACTCACAAAGACTGAAGTGTTTGGATCTCTTGGAACTGAAGTTACAGGTGTTTGTGATCTAGTAGACAGGGTACTGGGAATTGAACTTGGGGTCCTCTGGAAGAGCAATACATGCTCTTAACTGCTGAGCCTCGGATTGTGTATATTAAATGATATGAAATTGAATACCTGCCTTCATTGACTGTCTTGGAAATGTGAGTGTGTGGGTTGGGATCCTGTGTTCTCTGTTCCAGGCAATTGTAAATCATTTGCTAGGAACAGTATCTTGATTTTTGGGGACTTTAGAATGCCAAGGGTTGCACCCTGTGATCCCAGCTTAAGTGCAGTCCACATCAAGACAGAAACCCACCTACCACACTGGGAAATGCCACTGTCCTGGGCCTGCATAGGCTGGAGTTTATAGACCCCACTGTGGACCAGGACCACCAGAGAACTGATGATTCAGACCCCTTCATTCCTCCCGTAGTCCCTGCTGACCATAGTCCCTGCTGACCAAGTTTTCAGCAGTGGTGTGCTTCCAACTCAGGATCCCTCTCCCTGTGCTCTGTGATTGGCTGATCATAAGACTTGCCTTGTCTTGCTAGGTAGTCACTCTTCAGGAGGGTCAGGAATGTCTCCTTGGGACACCCAGTCCTTCTGTTAGAGGCTTGCTCAGTGCCCTGGCGTGGAACCCAGCGCTCCTCAGGACTCAAGTGCAGGCCGCATGGCCGCATGGTGCATTAATGCCAAGGGTCAAAGGGGAGTTGATTGGATCTGATGCAAACTTTGAAGCTTGATACCTTCACTAAATTATGAATGTAACCCTTGGCTGGAGAGTCAGACGATGGATGGTTGTGAGCTTTCTCCTTGGGGCATTTCCCTAGAGTTAGGACTGGCCTGGCTCATGACACAGTTCTTGGGATTCTCAGGCCCCTCTATGCTTAGGAGTATACGGTTATTTCATCTGGGATTGTCCCCTAGTTCCCAGAGTAGTAGAAATCAAAGAGCTGAGTTCCTGACCCACCTTCACCCCTCCTCCCAGGTCACTCCCAGCCCCAGGTGTTGGATGTGTGTCAGATGTACAAGCCCTGGGCCAAGTGTACCCTGGAGTCATGTGTATGGGTGTGTGTGCTGGCCTCCCCTCCAAGCCAGCACCTCCCATCCCTGAGGAGAAGTGGTGCCATGGGACCTTGGGAGCAATTGCATTTTGGTTCCACTGAGTCTTTCCCACAGAGTTTGCTGTTGTCACTAAACCACACTTGTTCCCCATAGGTGAGGAGGATGGCCGCGACCAGTCGAAACTGGAGACCAAGGTGTGGGAAGCCCATAACTCACTTGTGGATAAGCAGATTGACCAGTTTCTTGTGGTGGCCCGGTGAGTCCAGTAAGCAGGGGCCAACAGGTTGTTACCTGGAACACTGTGGTGGGTCCTGTGGACATGGAGCCTTCATTTGTACATCTAACGTGGAGTCCATGGTCTTGCCCTTGTTTCCTACTCAGACCTTTCCCTGAGTATGAATTTAGCCTTTTAAGGCTGCAGATATCCCTGGCATCCTATGGCAAGTGTTCCTATGTGTCTGGGCCTATATTCTCACTGTGACCTGTATGGAGAGCTGTCTCCAGCAGAGGCAGGTGCTTCTCCCAGGGCTAGGCTAGGACCCAGCTAAAGAGTTCCTGACTATCCATGTGGGTGGCTAGAGGTTCCTTGAATGAAGGAGGTACAGCCCCAGAATCAGTGTTTGAGCCTGCAGAGCAGTTGAACCCTGGGCAAAAATCAGCATGACCAGGAGGAGCCTGTCTGCATTTGCTGCAGACAGTGAGGGTTAGGGTCTCCAGTCCCAGGCAGCTCCCAGCACAGAGGTCTCCATCAGACACACGTGGATACAGAGAATTGTGTTGAGGCACATTTTGTATTTCTTGCCTCCTGATGCCTCCTGATTCATTTACACATAGGGACTTACAGTCCACCAAGATGCTTATGCAGCCTCTATCGGGCCCTCAGACCTGAGCCCCAGAGACCCTTTGGTGCACACACCACCTGTTTCGTTGCCCTTACTGACTTGCCTGGTGGAGGCTGTTCCTCCAGGTCTGCTCTGGTGGTTAGTGTGTCTCCTTCTCCCCAGCTCTGTGGGCACCTTTGCACGGGCCCTGGATTGCAGCAGCTCCGTGCGGCAGCCTAGCCTGCACATGAGTGCCGCAGCAGCCTCCCGAGACATCACCCTGGTGAGTGGGCCCCTGCCACCTCCCCTGCTCTCTTCTGGGGTCCAGCATCTCCCTAGGCACAGAGGGTCCTAGCAGGATAACTGAGGACTCCAGCCTTCCTGGTGCACCTTGGGCTCATCTAACATGCCAAGAGAGTTAGGGCGGAGTTCCCACCTAGGGGCCTTGGCAGCTACTAGATTATCACCATGAGACCTCAAGGAGTTGGTGGGGGTCATGTCGTAGATGCAGGAAGATACTTCTTAGGGCCTGGGGACAGCCTGGACCCAGGGGAACCCTGCTGTCTTGCAGTTCCATGCCATGGACACATTGCACAAGAACATCTACGACATCTCCAAGGCCATCTCAGCCCTTGTGCCTCAGGGTGGGCCAGTGCTCTGCAGGGATGAGATGGAAGAGTGGTCAGCATCAGAAGCCAACCTTTTTGAGGAAGCTCTGGAAAAATATGGGAAAGATTTCACAGACATCCAACAAGATTTTGTAAGTGCTTACGTGGGCTGGGGGAGTGGCTTGCCAGGCCCCATCTCTCACCTAGGATGATGGCGTTTGCCTATTCTGGCCAGGCCTCTGCCCTCTCAGTCCAGGAATGATATGGTTACCAGTGAGCTCTGAACATAGAGCTCACTGTGGAGCTGGGATGCTACTGTGGAGGAGGTTCTCATGGAGGGGTGTCCTCAGGACATATCAGCTGCCTGAATTTGTTTTTGTTTTGTTCTTTTTTTTTTTTTTTTTTTTTTTGGTTTTTCGAGACAGGTTTTCTCTGTTTAACAGCTCTGGCTGTCCTGGACTCGCTTTGTAGACCAGGCTGGCCTCGAACTCGCAAAGATCTGCCTGCCTCTGCCTCCCAAGTGCTGGGATTAAAGGCGTGCGCCACCACCGCCCGGCTTTGTTTTGTTCTTAACTAAGCTGAACCTCCCCTTGTGTACAATTCCAGCAAGTCTTCAGGGTCGTTAATGTGAGAGGTCCTGAGCATTCGGGACTCTTCCCTCCCCTTCCCCAGCTCCCCAAAAGACTGAATAGTGTTAAACTTGACTGAAAGCCTGCAGGCACTCTGAAGGAGTGTATCTATATGAGGTGAGCCACCTTCACAACAGCCTGGAGGAGTTGGGGTTTCTAGGAGCCGGGATGTAGTGAGTGAATTATATTGTCTATTGGAGCACCATCAAAATAACAGACTGAGTGTGGGGAAGCATTCCTATAGTCCCAGCACTGAGGAGGTTAAGATAGGAGGATTGTGAATTTGAGGCCAGCCTGGGAAGCAGTGAGAAACTGCTACAAACAAACTCAGCGGGCAAGCCCAAGCCAGGGTGGCAGAGCCCGGAGCATGCAGAGGGCTGAAAGCGCTGAAGAAGTAGCCTGGGAGGCCCAGGGCTGCTCACTCCCCAGGCCCACAGCACCCACGATTTCTGCTAGCCTGGCATGTAACTGGATAAAAACCAAACAAACAACTAAAGAAAATGAACAAAACCTTTTTAGACAGAAAGAGTTAGAAGAATGAGATAGGAGAACAGCAATGAGAACAGAGCTCACAGCTCTGAGGGAAGGCTGGATGGACAGCCCTGTAGACTGCATATTTCTAGACACTGTTCAGCAGGTAAACTGAGTCTTATCAGAGAGTCAGAAGAAAGGGCCACAGAGCTACCTGCTAGAGAGCAAGGCCAGCTGGGCAGAGGATCAAGTGAACCAAGTACAGAAAGAGGGTTCTACACAGAGCAGACAAACTCAGCCTTTGCACAGCTCCATGCTACAAAACACATTCATAGGTCTGTTCACAGGAAATTGTTTATGCATATAAAGCCAATAAAGCTAAACAAACAGTAAATTTACAGGTGATGTTTATAACCATCAAGCTGGACTTTAAAGAGTGAAATCCTAGCCGTGGTGCGTAACTTGTCTGTAGAACACTTGCCTTGCATGTGGAAGATCCAGGGTTTGATCCCTACCATTGCCAAAAACCTGCTGAGTCCTTTGAAATTAAAAGTACCATTTTAAACAGTAGTTTGAGGTGAGAAGACTAAACGTCACTTGGCTTGTGGCCCAGGGAGCACTGGGATGGGCAGGGGCAAAGAGTTTGTGGAAGGTGGCCCTAGAGTTAATCAACCCAGAGAAGCAGCAGGTTTGGCTTTTCAACCAAGGTGAAGTACATTGAGATGCGGGTGGTACAAGGGGCCTCATCTAAGCACCTGAGAACGGCTGTGATTCACCACAAATGCATCAGTCTTTGCTTCTGGAAGCTGGGAAGTCTGTGGTTGAGGGGTCTGCTTTTGGCAAGAGCCTTTGTGCTGCATTGTCTTATGGTAGAAGGCAGAAAGGCAAGAAAACACGTTCTGCCAATCCTGTCCTTTTCACCTCTGATCCTTGTTAAGGACAGAACCAAGTTCCTGCCATCTCCTTTAGGTCCTAGACTGAGGCATAATGGTCATTGTTTTAGCTTGCGTTTTCAGGGGAAGGTCAGCTACACACTTCCTGTAGGCTTGCTGTGGTTAACACTGAGTGGGGGTCGGGGTGGGCTTTTTGTTGTACCGTTAGTGGAGGACCAGAGTTGATGCCCCAGTACTGCCCCTGCTGCCTCTGCCATCCTACTTCTAGCCTATTTGGGCAGTAGTCCTGTTCCTGCCACCCATGATATTGCTTTCTTCTCACCCCAGCTCCCATGGAAATCACTCACCAGCATCATTGAATATTACTACATGTGGAAGACCACCGACAGATATGTCCAGCAGGTGGGCCATCCCACCCTTCCATACCACACCTGCCCCATCCTTCCCCACTGTCCCATATAACAACATTACATTTGTTCATACCTTTCGAAAGACCTTTAAGCCCTGCAACAAAGAGGAAGGAGCCAGGCTCACTAGAGCACTCAAAGGGTGGGAGGAAGGGACATTCCTGAACCCTAGCCAGCCTGGTACCCCCACTTCCAGGCCTCAGGGTAGCCAGGGAGGGCCATGCAAAAATTTCACAAGTTTTTCCCAAGGGAGTCAGTGATGGAAAAACAATGATGTCCTTCTCTCTGTGGTCTCCCAGCTGCCCTGGCCAGCCTGGTAACCTCCCTAACCCTCTGTTTTGTTTTAAGAAACGTTTGAAAGCAGCTGAAGCAGAGAGCAAGTTAAAGCAGGTTTATATTCCCAACTAGTAAGTCCTCTTCGTATGTTCCTGGGGGCCAGTGCAGGGTGGACAGTGAGTGTGTGACTCTTGGGGACCACTGGGGTCAGGCAGCCTCTTGAACTAACTTTTCTTGAGCTTGCTTGCCTAGCAGGGAGGAGGGGTCAGGATTTAAGCTCTTTTTGCCCAGAGGTCAAGCTGGGTTTAGTGCTGAGCATTATGGGGTATGGCAGCCAAAACACAATGGACAGAGGTACAGGGATGTCTGTTGGGGTACAGACACCCCAGGGCACCTGTGACTGATCTTCTCCTCCATCAGTAACAAGCCAAATCCAAACCAGATCAGCGTCAACAGTGTCAAGGCCAGTGTAGTGAATGGCACAGGGACACCAGGCCAGAGCCCCGGGGCCGGCCGGGCCTGCGAGAGCTGTTACAGTAAGTGCTGTACCTGGCACCCACCCTGGGCAGCAGGGGCCACAGGAATGCTTCTGCGTGGCCGTGGTGCTCTGAGGCCCCTGAAGGCCCCTGTGCCCAGACCTGGAATAACTCACCATAATGGGGCTGCAGTGGTGGTGGGGTAGTTTGGAAGAGTTCCTCAGGAATATGAGGCGGACCTACTTTGGCCCTGTGCAGGGGTTGGGGTGGGTGTGGTGGCGGTGGGGGCACTGGGATGCTCTCTGCACCGTTGGTTCTGCTTAAGAATCCGTCTATTTCCAACTTTGTTGTCCGTAGCCACACAGTCTTACCAGTGGTATTCTTGGGGTCCCCCTAACATGCAGTGTCGCCTCTGCGCATCTTGTTGGACATATTGGAAGAAATATGGTGGCTTGAAAATGCCAACCCGGTTAGATGGAGAGAGGCCGGGACCAAACCGCAATAACATGGTAAGTGGGACACACCACACCTATCACCTGCTGCGTGTAGGGCTCAGGTCCTTGGCCTCCAGTCTCAGTGCTGTGTTGGGGCGGTGTGCCCCATTCCACAGAGTCCCCATGGCATCCCAGCTCGGAGCAGTGGGAGCCCCAAGTTTGCCATGAAGACAAGGCAGGCCTTCTACCTGCATACTACCAAGTTGACACGCATTGCCCGGCGCTTGTGCCGTGAGATCCTACGCCCATGGCATGCCGCACGCCACCCCTACATGCCCATCAACAGCGCAGCAATCAAGGCGGAATGTGAGTCATCCCCTGTTCTCATTCCTGGGGCCAGCAGGAACCACACTCAGGCAGAGTCCAGGCTGTGGTAAAGGTAAGAGGTCTGGCTCTTTACCCACCTCATCCTCCTACAGGCACAGCACGGCTGCCTGAAGCTTCCCAGAGCCCACTGGTGCTGAAGCAGGTAGTGCGGAAGCCCCTGGAGGCTGTGCTCCGGTATCTTGGTAAGCTGGAGGGGTGGGACATAGCTTTCTAACTCTAATCCTAGCACCCCATCAAGTAAACAGCATGATCACCTGGGTTGCACTATGCCAGGCTCAGGCATCCCCACAGAGAGCTGTGCTGCTTCGTGACCCCTCTAAGCCCTGAGTCCCACACCCTTTGACTCTAACTTCCCTGGCATATGGTACAGCAGCCCTGTGTCCTGACAGGGTCTCTCTACATAGCCTTGACTATCCTGGGACTCACTGTGTAGACCATGCTGCCCTCACAGAGATCTTCCTGCCTCTGCCTCCTGAGTGCTGGACTAAAGTCGTGTACTGCCACACTTCTGACTAGGGTTTTTGCCAGCTATAACCCAACCAGCAAGTCCCCAGGGCAGGGTGGACACCTGCGACCTACAAGGGGACCTCTCTCTGACTGTAAGCCTGACTGGAGGCTTCTGTGAGCCCTCGGTGCCAAGGTGCACATCTAGCTAGCACCTTGCAGGGATAGTCCCTTGCTTGTGTTGGTTTGGGACTGTTGATCCCTAGATCAACTAGGCAGTGCTTCTGGCCATTTAGAAATACAGCCCATCATGAGGGTTGAACCAGACACTTGGGTTCACTTGTTTGTAGAGTTTGAGTGGCCTCGAGTCAGTCCTGCATGGAGGCCACAGTCCTTCTAGAAAGGACATTCCAGAACCATAAGTTAAATGTGTTCATTGCAGACACAAGTGTCTGGCTTTGCTCCCTGTCCTGGGTCCTGGGCCCCAGGGCCAGCCCCACCCTGTCCTTGTTCCGTAGGAAGAAGTGGTCAGTGCCAAGACCTGCCTTCTGTGGGGCGGGTCCTTGCACTGGCCAGCCAGGCGGCTCAGTGTCTGGCCAGTAGCCAGTTTTCTGCCATCAGACCTGGTGGCCTGGATGTGGAGGCCACCTGATGAGACTGCTGTGTTTATAGGCTGTGTCTGGATCTTGTAAGCTCTTAGCACTTACCCAGCTATCCTGTCAAAGGCGGAGGGCTAGGCTGCACTTGGCTGTCACCCCTCTGAAGATATCCTCCTCTATCTTAGCCCTCCTGCTAAGAGCATTCTGATCCCTCTCTTCCGTGAGCTCTGGTAGCATAGCGGCTGCTTCCTTGCAGCCTAGTCGGTGGGGTTTTTTAGGGTAGGAAGATATTATTACTGCGTGGAGCCTCCTGTACTGCTGTTTCTGAATCACACCCTTGCCTCTTCCATTTTCACAGAAACCCATCCCCGCCCCCCTAAGCCCGACCCTGTGAAGAGTTCATGCAGTGTGCTCAGCAGCCTGACCCCTGCCAAGTCAGCCCCTGTCATCAACAATGGCTCCCCCACCATCCTGGGCAAGAGAGGCTATGAGCAGCACAACGGGGTGGACGGTGAGTCTGAGCGCGGGGAGAGGGAGGCCAGGTCTGCTGGGAGCGCAGGGAGAGGGAGGCCAGGTCTGCTGGGAGCGCAGGGAGAGGGCAGGCCAGGTCTGCTGGGAGCGCAGGGAGAGGGAGGCCAGGTCTGCTGGGAGCACAGGGAGAGGGCAGGCAGGTCTGCTGGGAGCACAGGGAGAGGGAGGCCAGGTCTGCTGGGAGCGCAGGGAAGAGGCCAAGCCAGGTCTGCTGGGAGCTCAGGGCTGGCCCTGTAAAGGAGGGCAGCCTACTGAGTGCCATGGGGCTAGCCCTGGAGCTCCACATGACCCTTATTCATCTGGCTGTCTTAGTTGATGGTGTTTTCTCTCCCTCTCTCTCCTGTTCCTGGGCACTGCCAGGCAACATGAAGAAACGCCTCTTGATGCCCAGTAGGGGTAAGGCCTGGGGTGGCCACTGGTGGGGTGCTGTGGCCGAGTCCTGTCGTGATGCCTGTATGTGCTGTCTGCTAGCAGACTGGGTGGTTGAGGGCACGTACAGGGGCAGTCCACACAGACCCATGCCACAGCCCATGCTTCATGCTCTTGTAGACTTGCCACTTAGTAGTGGGCCCAGGGCCCTGGGTCTCTGGCCTTGCCCCTTCTTGGCCTGAGCCATGGGTGGACTGTCCTTGCACGAGGGCCCCGTGCCCCCACTGCTGTCGTGCTGTGACTGCTCGCATGCCTTCGGCCTTGCTTGTAGGGCCTCTAGTGCTACCTGCAGTTTTTGTGTGCCCTGCCTGATGGGGACCGTAGGGTAGGGATGGATTGGTGGCTGGGCTTAGATATGGCCTTCTTACCTGCTGAGGATTAGCTCAGAGCCTGCTGATGGGGTAAGGACCGTGGGGCACAAGCCTGATCTCTGTATAAGGGACAGCACCAAGTCTGGATGTCAGTGTTGGGGTTAGTGTTGAAGGCTGAGCCTAGAGATAGCCAGGAAACACCAGCCAGCCAGCATGAGCCTGCTCAGACCCCTCCTCAGTTGTCAGGAGAAGAGCCCAGGAGGTAGCAGTGGGCAGTGACGGTCAAATTGTACCTTTTCCCCCGGAACGCTTCCCCTCAAGATTGCTTTGGAAGCTTGCCAATTGCCAGGTGTCCAAGTAGGCATGTCCCTTTTGTGTGGCTGTTGGGCTGGTCATGTTATCTACACCTCTATCCAGGGGCCCAGGCGTGGCCTTCCCAGCCCTTGCTTCTAGTTTCTATAAAGAGCTGTTCATTTCTACTGAATTTTTCAAAGTCTTACAATGCATACCTGAGGTGTGTCCTGCAATGGGTACCTAACCAGGATGTACTGAAAACTCATTGGCCCTGTGAGTGGTCTACCCACAAGAGAAGTGGCTGTCCGTCCTGGCATAAACTAGCCTAGGAGCCATGGGCTGGCTGCCTGGAGACAGCCTCAACCTTCTAGCGGTGCTGTGGTAGGCCTCAGGCCTGGGCCTTGCATGAGCAGGGCAGATGGGAACTCTGGGCAAGGCGCTGGCCCCTGGCACCCTAAGTTCTTAACTCACTAACCCCTGCCCCATACTGCCTGCTGCTCTGCCCTGCGGCTTAGCTGCCACGTGCATGCCGCTCACTCTAACTTTAGTGTGTATCTTCTTTCTCTGCCACCTCATCACTCTGGCAGGCACTTACCTGGGTAAGTAGCTCTGGTGATAGTGCATTGTGTGGGCACAGGGTTGGGGTCCCAGTTGGTACTGTGAGCAGGCTGTCCCTGCCTGGGTGCTACATAGACCAGGAAATTGGGGCCCCTGAGAGCTAAATGAGCTGCTAGGGAAAGGCTGGATCCAGGATTCTGGAATTTCAGGTAGGGGAGGTGGGACAGGCTCTTGCTTCTTAAGAGACAGGCCAGGCTGTGGTCCCCACACTTGGGAGACTGAAGATAGGATCTTGGGTTCCACGTAGCTGGGATACACATTAAGGCCCGGTCTCAAAAAAAAAAAAAAAGAGGGAAATCTCTCATGAGAGATGTTTGGTGATTGACAGATTGCCATAGGGTACAGTGGTACTAGCCATGCATGGTGAGAGGAGTCCTGTCTTGTCCCCTGTCTGGGGCCAGGCCATTCAGAGACCTGTTTGGTGTGCATGCTTACACATGCCAGCAGACCTGGAAGCAATGATTCCTGAGATGGACCCAGCTGGGATGCCTGCTGGGGTGGGATGACAGAGCCATCTAGAATTGGCCTCAGCCTCATCCTAGTGACATCTCAGTGTCTTCTTAGGCCCTCAGCCTACTAGCATGCTGTTGTCATCAGAGGGCTTTTTCCTACCTGGCATCTGTCGGGGTAACTCCCTTTAGTGTGTGGGCAGCCGGCAGACAATGGCTTCCCAAGAAGAGGCAGGAACAGTGGTGTACATAGAGCCCTGCAGACTGGTGCTCGGTGTTCACTAGACTTCACCTGCCTTGGCCTGGTGTCAGATCTGAGACCTGGCCTCCTATCTAGAACCCAAACTGCTGCACTGCTGCGTCTTCTGGTAGCCAGGGCATAGTTGACCCACAGAGCTGGCAGAGCTGGGCTAGCTGAGAACATCTTACAGGCCCCTTGGGTGTGGGCTTTGGCTAGAGGGGCTGGCCTCATGAGGTCTGTCCCCCACCTCCACCCTCATGGCTTGGGCTTGCAGGCGTTGGCAAGCAGTGTGGTTGTTGAACATGCTCCTGGCTCTGGCTCACATTGTGTTCTTTTTCATCAGGTCTGGCAAACCATGGACAGACCAGGCACATGGTAAGAGTGGGTAACTAGAGATTGGGCATACTTCTGGGTGTGCACACATTCCTCCAGGTGGTGGGGAAGTGGCCCCGGTAGCCCCCACTACCCCACCAGGTGCCATGGAGAGGATCTGGGAGTTCTGGCCATACCTAACAGGTAGCCTAGGCCCAGTACATTCAGGCCTCCACCGCCCTCCAGGGGCTCCCTACCTGGGCTGGGTGGGTTGGCTATGGAGCCTTGAGACCTGGATGCCCAAGAAGTTGGGCTCTTGGGTTGAAGGTTGTAAGGTCAGGTCAGGGCACCATCTCCCTGTGCTCATACCTCCTGATCACACAGGGACCAAGTCGGAATCTCCTGCTCAACGGGAAGTCCTATCCCACCAAAGTGCGCCTGATCCGGGGTGGCTCCCTGCCTCCAGTCAAGCGGAGGCGAATGAACTGGATTGACGCCCCAGACGATGTATTTTACATGGCCACCGAGGAGACCAGGTTGGAGCCTTTCCTGGGACGGGATGGGAGTCGTCAGCTACCACCTTCTGGTTTTTACTGGCTCACCTCTTCCCACAGGAAAATCCGCAAGCTGCTCTCATCCTCAGAAACCAAGCGTGCTGCCCGCCGGCCATACAAGCCCATTGCCCTGCGCCAGAGCCAGTCCCTGCCGCTGCGGCCGCCCCCACCTGCACCAGTTAACGATGAGCCCATTGTAATTGAGGACTAGGCGGTCACCCACACTGTGGCCTGCCTGGGCCCCTCCATCAGCCCCAGAGTATCCAGTGAGGCCTGCAGAGGCCAAGCGGCCTCCCTCCCCAACCAGACTGCTGCCCACCCCACCCTCTGTGTCCGTAGCGCCCCAACTCCCGCCCTCACATGCTCCTCTGGTGGACACGCGGGGGAAGAAGTGTGGTCTAACTTATTCCAAGACACCAAGGAGTCTTTTTTAGCTTTGTGTTTACTTTCTGGCTGGAGCAGAGAAGAGGAATGCCCTGGGCCCTGTGCTACAGGGCTTCTCACCTGGGGTGGGCTCTAAGGTTTTGTTGTGTTCTGTTGAAGGTGCCATTTTAAATTTTATTTTTATTACTTTTTTTGTAGATGAACTTGAGCTCTGTAACTTACACCTGGAATGTTAGGATTGGTGCGGCCAGCAGCGGCCAAGCTGCCTGGCGGGGTTGGTCCCTTGTCTTTTCAAGTAATTTTCATATTAAACAAAAACAAAGAAAAAAATCTCAAAAAGGAAAACCTCAGCAAACCTTTGGCGTCTTTTGTTCCCAGCCCCTCTCCTGGTTTAGGGCCTTGAATTCACCCTGTTCCAACACCTAGAGTCCCCCAGGGCACCCTTGGCAGATCCATGGCCAGGCCCAGAAAGATGGGCAGTAGCCACAGGGCAGGCCAGGGGCTGCTCAGCTCAGTGCTGGTGTCACTCAGGGTGGTAGAGTGACCCACTCTGAGACCTGGTCCTGCAGGTGTCTGGCCCAGTGCCTGCTGCCCTTCCAGGAGGTGGGTAGCAAGGGACTGGCTGCAGAGGAAGTTTAGATGGAGTTGTGCTGGAACAATGTCTCACATGCCACCGTGAGATCTGATGTACCTGAGGTCCCACAACTTTTTCCTACCAGGGTTTACCTGGATCAGCTTGGCACAAAAGCTCAAGGTCCAGCCCCCCCCCCTCCATGCCCGACAGACCCTTTGCCCCAGCTGTCAGGGCTTCTGTTCTAAGCTGTGCTACCCTAGCAGGTGTGCTTTTCTTAAGAAGTTGCTTGTATTTCTGCTCAGAAATCCTATCTCCAAGGCCTGTGCCTATCCTTGCAGGCCTAGAGACAGGTGCAAGCCCAGCCAGCTACTGGAGGGAGGAAATCTGGCTCTGCTGATCATCATCCCTCAGCCTGCTGCCTCTCAGCTGGCCAAGAAAAGGGTCAACTAGTCCATTTCTGGGAACAGTGGGGTTTTTTTGGCTTCTGCCTTCTGCTTCTGCCCTATTCGGGCACCTGTGATGTGTAGAGATCTCAGACAGGGTCTTAAAATAGAAACCACTTATGTTCCCACTTTGGGTATAGATAAGGGGGTATCTTGGCTTTCCTGAGCCTGTGATGGGGCTTATCAGGGTGACAGGCCAGGTGTCTGGGACACAGGGCTGTGACATACCCTTCCCCTCTTCCTAGGGTCATTGCACTGTTTCTCCCAGTTGATCCTGGTCTCTACCTTGTCCTCCACTGCTCTAGGACTACCCAGTCTTCAAGAAAAGGGCCCCTCTGAGTCCTTTTCCCATCTGGGAGTCTGCAGGGAGCATGACTCAAGCAAGATGTAGATGAAGCTCCGTCTGATCTAGACCCCTTAACTTTCCTCAGGCACCGTCTTTCCCCAAAGGCTCACCTTTACAGGAGTCAGGCCTGGGTACTGAGACAGTCCTACCAAGACAGGAAGCCAAGAACAAGAGGGCCCCTCTAAGAAGACAGTTCTCAGGGTCATCCTTTTACCCTTGACTTGATGCAGAAGGGGCCACTCTGATGGTCAGGCAGTCCTGACCAGAGAGACTGGCCCTGACAGCCTGCATACCTGTCCAGGTCATAGCTAGGGCCTTCACCCCAGGTCTTGCCACGCCTGGGACCTCACTTTCACCCAGCCTAGCCATGGGCTTCCTACAGTAGATCTGTGACCCTGCCATAGTAGGCAACAGACACATGAAAGTAGAATTCCGTATCTAGTTGGGGCACTAGAGAGGAGATCTGCTGACCTGCTCCACACCTCACCGTCTTCCATACTGCATGTATGATGAGGAACAGGCACAGTAAGGGCTGTCTGGCTTAGGAGTCAGTGCACATAGGAATCCAGCCTGAACAGAACCTGCCTATGAATGAAGGGACCCTGTCCAGGAAGGCACCGTGAAGGCCTCTTCCCTTGGCTGCTGTCCAGAGGAGTCACTCCTGTACCTGCCCATGCCGTCCTGTTCCTGCCCTTTTGCCCTCCCCAGCCAGCCTCAGATGTGGAGGCCAAGGGCATTGTTTTCAGTGGCCATGTGCCTTCTTGCCCAGAACAGCCTCATCGGCCTCTGTCACTGCCCAAGGACCACAGCAGACAAGAGAAATAATTAAGCATTAGCAGTAATTAAGCTCTCTTACCCCACCCTACCCCCTCCTCTTCCCAATCGCATTCCATTCTTTTGCTGCCACCCCTACTCCTGTCCACTCCTTCATTAGGCTGGGCACCCTCGAGGCCTTTTCAGAAGACTATCTGTGCCTAGCCCAGTCAACCCTGTCTTTCACTGCAAATATTAGTGGTGGAGTGGTCAAGCAGGCTGGTACTTGGGGCCGGCAGGACTCCTAAGATGGGGAGCTCTAGAGGGCACAGAAGTAGGTGCTTGGGTTGAGGGTCACTTAAGAATCCAGCACCTATGAATCCAGCCTGAACAGGAACCTGGCTATGAATGAAGGGCCCTTGTCCAGGAAGGCACCGGGGAGGCCTTAGCTGCCTCTCGCCTTGGCTGGCATGTGTCCAGAGGTGCCCAGGGGGAGCTGGTCAGGCTGGTCAGTCAGGCTTGGAGGGGGCGGCACATATTTCTGGGCTGTTGTCGCCATGGAAATGGCAGTCCCTGCAGGATATGTGTGCAAGGAAGGGGGAGGTGTCTTAGTAGTAGGCCAGGGATCACCAACAAAACATGCCTGGCACCTGAGGACCACTTGGTTCCCAGTCCTTGGGTTGGGCAGAGAAGTGAAATATGGGTGTCCAGCACAGCAGTGAAGACAGGGTGGGAGGGGGGCTCTCTGTAGTCAGCTACCCATACTGGGTCGGATCATCAGGGTTTGGGACATTTAGGGTGTTTGTTTTCCAGACCCAAGGCCTAGGTTGGGTCAAGAGGCTCAGCAAGGGACCTGTAGGTCCATGGGACCTCTCTTGAATCCACATCCTCCTGAGTTCAGGATGGAGTCAAGAAGTAGGAGAGGCCAAGCAAACCCCTAGCAGTGAGAAGGAGAAATGGGAGAGGGCTGTTCCTGAGGACAAGTGAGGTGGGAGACAGGATCTGGCTGGCAGGATTTCTGGCTCTGCCAATCTACAAAATGCAATGGGGGCCAGAATTCTGGGCGTCAGAGACCCATGCGTTTGGGGTGCTCACAGATGGGGGTGTTAACCCACAACACTTGATGCGGAGGAAACCCGCAGGTACCCCATTTCTCCAAGGATAGAAGTGGGGAGGACCCTTAGAGCACAAGTGCACCTGCGGCCCCTTCAGAGCCTGCACTGGCTGCCTCCGCCCCGCCCCCATTCATCCCAGTGGTTTCTTAGGCTGTTTTTGGAAGTGATGGCGCTTACAAGTGAGCCCCGCCTGCCCCTCCTTCAGCACCACAGACAGGACCGCTGCGCCCCGCCCGGAATCCGATGCTTCGTGCTTCTGTGCAGCGAAGCCGTTGCTATAGAAACGAGGCAACAAAGGGAGGCGGCGTCGAGAGGCGGGAAGGGAGGGGACGTCCCCCGGGCTTCTCGCGCCCCCTCCTACCCTGAGCAGGCCGGGGCGTCGGGGCCTAACACTGGGAATCCCAGGTCCACCCCTCAGCTAGAGGCCACAATGTTGCCGTGGAAACCTCGGGCGATCCCTGTGGACGCCACCTCACTCCTGGGTAGGGGGCGCCAGGCCGAGCCCCTCCGACCCTGGCAGGTGCGCCCCGCCTGCAGCGCGCCCAGCCGCGGGCGTCCGGGGGGGCCGGCTCCCGAGGCCCCGCCCAGGTCGCGTAGCCAATCCTAGTCTGGAGGCGGGCGGGGCAGGCGAGGGCGGTGGCGCCAAGACGAGCGCGGGTGGAGGGCGCATACTGACCGAGCGCACCGACCATGGCCTCCAAGTGTCCCAAGTGTGACAAGACCGTGTACTTCGGTGAGTATCCACCCGCCGTCCACTTTCACCTCCAGGACCCTGGTGCAAAACCACATCCCGTACTGTACACACGGATCCGGGTGCGCAGCTACAGTCTTGGGATGCGCGACCGGTAGCTAAGCTCGCCAAGCTACCCACGCGGGTGCGGCCGGAGATTCGAAGGTGGGGCTGCGCCGGGCAAGGGAGGCCACCTGGGATCCCGGAGAAGCGGGTGGCGTCTGGTGGGTTCGGAAACTGTTGGTAGGCACTGGGTGAGGTACGAAAAGTCCTGGTCTGCCTGGTCTGGGAGCGTCCTCCTGGCTACCCGCACGTTCGTCTTATCGCCCTTCTTCAGCAGCACTGTTGGGGCGGGATCCAGTGAGGTCGCCCAGGACTGGTTCGGTGAGATCCCCTGGGTCCCGACATCCTCACCTCACCCTGTGTCTGCCTCCCTGCCTGCACATGGGCCCAGTAATGTGACCCGGAGTACATGGGCCCAGTAATGTGACCCGGAGTAGTGAGTGACCCCAGTCCTCTCTCCGACCTCTGCCCAGGCCGCTGGACCAGATCTGGGATCCGCTGGGATTCCAGATTCAGTCCAAGCGGGGGCGACCTTGGCCTCCACCTCTTACGTGCCCCAGCTTGCTCCCTCTCTTGGCCATTTGCCTCAGCAGTTTCACCGGGGTGGGGCACCAGTGACACGTAGGTCTCCATAAGCTCGAGTGCACTGAGTGACTAGGACCCTGGCCTCTTGGAGGTTGAGACTATCAGGGAAGGAGGCTATGGTATGCAGGAATGGTTGGTTGATTCCTGCTAAAGTGGCCCCCGAGGGCAGTCACCTTTATCAAGCATCCCCTGGTCCCTGAGCTGCTGACCTCCCGGGGCTATCCTCCTAGCTGAGCAGCATTGCCAGAGCAGCAGTGTTGGTGCCCACTAAAAGACAGACTCAGAGCCAGAATAGAGGAAGACAACGGGCCTGAAAAAGACAGGGTCCCATCTGTGGCCATCCATTGACAGTAAGTCAATGTCCAGGTCAGTGGGCTCCTTCAGTTGACAGGAGGAGAGGAGAGGCCACTTTTGTTTGTCCCCGGAGGGGAGGGAACGGATTTAGCTTGGAGTTGTTCTGGGTGGCCTGCAGCTAGGGGTTTCCTGTTGCCTCCTGGAGGGGACAGATTGCCTGATTTCAGTCCTTTTCCTACAGAGGGATGTCTGACAAGTCCCACAGTGGGGACAGTCTTCAGGGCCATTCTCCTTGACTTTGCTCTAGACCAGGCCAGTTCTGGACTCTCTAGGGCCTTGGCCAACAGGCTACCCGGAAAAAGCACTCTGCCTGCTTGGGTGCCTCTGGCTCTCAGCAGAAAACAAAGGCTCCTTAGAGTCCACTCGCTTCTGTCCTGTGGGGAGGTAATGGGGAGGTAGGGGGTCCAGAACACTGCCCCTTCCACCCAGCTAGGCTGTGCCCTGACAGCCCACTTCTGAGTAAACTTTAGGCCAGAGGAACCTCTGGGTGCTGTGAGTCTAATTTCCCTCCAGAGCACATGGCCAGGCAGGGAGACCCTCCTTTCCAAGCTATTAGACCCAATCGATGCTGTATTCCCAATTTGGGTCTGTAATGGGGCCATGGACCCAGCCAGTGGGTCTGAGGGTCAGCTCCCTGCCCCCACATGGCCCACATCCCAGAGCTGGCCAGAACAGAGTGGTTTTGGCAGCCTTGAGCTGCAGCTGCCACAGCCACTGATGGCCATCCCAACAACCTCCTTATCACTGTCCTGAGAGAGAATGCCAGGCAAGCACGGGAGCCAAGCCTACCTACCTTCCATCCAGGTAGCTCCTGTCTGTTCTGACTTGGACATAGCAGGGAGTCTGGCTCACTGCATCTTAGCATTACAAAAGGGAACTAAGTAATAATGTCCAGGACAAGGTCTTGGGGGCTCCTGGAGAAGGCCTGTCCTGCCCATGCCCACCGACTTAGGACTGTGGAGAGCTAGTCTCAGCCACATGGAGGATCCAGGCTCGCTGCCCAGCAGCAGCACGTCTCAGGGGGACCCTCTCAGAGTAGACTGTACTCCCTGCCATTTGCCAAGGTTGTCCAGAGGAGGCTTGGCTGCAAAGGGCCACTCTTGAGAAAGGCAGGCTGGAGAGCTGGCTGTTTCTGCTATCCTCAGAGTAGAGTGCCAGAGTCAAGCTAGCATAACACCCCTCTCACCTCCCCCGCCGCCACTCTGGCCTGGCCCCTTCCCTTTGGAATTCTGGCTCTGCTCTCTAGCTCAGGCCCTTCTTCCTGCCCTCCTCTCCACCCTTTTCCTGCCTTACTCCCTGGGGGAGGTCTAGGCTTCCGTCCATTGGGATGTGGCTCAGCAGTCATTGCCTTGGGAGTGGGGGTGGGGCCCACAATCCTCAGCTGCTGGTCACAAACCTTTGGCTCCAAACTGGCAGCTGGAGGCAGTGGGTGGAGGGAGATCTCAGGGCTTAGGATAAGGAAACCAAATAGTGATCGTGCCTGGTGGTCCTGTGGCAACCAGGACTGATGTTTCCTCGCCTGGTGCTGGAGATCATGGGCTTTTCTCTCAGCAGTGGGGCTCTGCCTGGCTTCATTAGGCTCTATGGGGAGAGGGAGAGGTGTGAGGAGAGGCAGGTACAAATGGGTGCAGTCAGCAGACACTAAGGGGTTAAACCAAGTCCCTGAACTGAGACTACTTAGGGATGAGCAAGGAGAAAAGGGCTCCAGAATGGCTGAGGGAGTCTCTATAAACAGTAGCCTAATCTTGGAGCCACCATGGGTGGGGTGGGAGTGGGACTTGATGTCTGCGGTGGTGTGAAATGGAGGGATGCGGGCTTGGAAGCTTCTGGACTGCAGGAAGAGGAACAGGTACCGCCGCCTTGACCTCCTCCTCCCTACAGCTGAGAAGGTGAGCTCCCTGGGCAAGGATTGGCACAAATTCTGTCTCAAGTGTGAGCGCTGCAACAAGACACTGACCCCCGGCGGCCATGCTGAGCATGGTGGGAAGCCCTTCTGCCACAAGCCCTGTTATGCCACACTGTTTGGACCCAAAGGTAAGCAGGGTCTCAGCGAGGCCTGAGACCTGGGACAGCTCCTATGTTTGCTGAGGGCTCCATCTGGTCTTCCCCTGCCCCCCTCCTCCTCTGTGCCCCTCCTACCCTGAAAGCCATGAAGCAGCTTTGGGAGAAATTGTATGACCGATGTGGGGTTAAGGCCTCCAACCATTAATCTCCCGCTGACACGCCTGCCACCTACAGGTGTGAACATAGGGGGTGCTGGTTCCTACATCTATGAGAAGCCTCTGACTGAGGCTCCTCAGGTCACTGGCCCCATCGAGGTCCCTGTGGTTCGACCTGAGGAGCGGAAGACCAGCGGACCCCCCAAGGGTCCCAGCAAAGGTGGGTTAAGCTCTGGGTTGGGGTTAGGTATCGGTGGCCAAGGCCTACCCTGACCCAGCTTCACCCCTTCAGCCTCTAGTGTCACCACATTCACCGGGGAACCCAACATGTGTCCTCGATGCAGCAAGAGAGTGTACTTCGGTAAGTGACTACCCTTTACCCTGACTCAGGGAAATTGTGCTGCCCCGGGGGGGGGGGGGCTGGGGTTAACACCATCACCGTTCTCCTCCCTCCCAGCTGAGAAGGTGACCTCCCTGGGCAAGGATTGGCACCGGCCCTGCCTGCGATGTGAGCGCTGCTCTAAGACACTGACCCCAGGCGGGCATGCTGAGGTAAGGGGGGCAGGTGGAGTGAAGGTGTCAAACAGAGCTGGAGGAGGAGACAGGGAGGGAGAGAACGCTGGAGTAAGGATTGAGGAACTGGTAGGGTTGGGCCATGTATAGGAAACCAGGAATTCTGGCCACTAGAGGGCAGATTCTGCAGATACTCCCTGGAGCTCCGCTATTGCTGTCAAAATGAGTGGCCTAAGAGTTCTCAGGGAGTAGACTCCCACACTGTGAGGCTCCCACTCTAAAGGAAAGGGGTCTGCACTCAGCACTCTCTGTATTGCCCACAGCATGATGGCCAGCCCTACTGCCACAAGCCTTGCTATGGAATCCTCTTTGGACCCAAGGGTGAGTGTAGTGGTGGGCAGAGGACGTGAAGACCTCTTTCCTTCCCCAGATCCCTGTTTGTTCCTGCTCAGTCACCCCAGCCACTTCTCTCCACAGGAGTGAATACTGGTGCTGTGGGCAGCTATATCTATGACAAGGACCCAGAAAGCACAGTTCAGCCTTAGATCTGCAGATGCTGTCCTCAGGATCCCCTATTTGACCCTGAGGGAAAGTGACCTGCTGCCTAGTCCTGCCTCAGTTTGTCTTGCCTGCAAACCCAGGACCCTAAGTGGTGGAGGAGGAAGCCTGGGTGGTGTCCACAGCAGCCCAGAATATCAGTCCTATTTCTGTGTGTGTCACCTTGGCATGTTTTGTATCACTCACTACCCATCTTGTGTCTGTCTCCATAGCCTGACATGTCCTTTGTCCCTGTGCCCAGCATTCTTTCTGCCCCTGTGTCCCCAATAGCTCTCTGAGGTGACTGTCCTCTGATCTCCCTGTTGCCCCCACCTGCCCACCAGTATTATTTATGCTGTGCTTGCCAGTGGTGGCCTTGAGCTCACAGCATTCCCAGGGTGACGGCACCCCTGCAAGGAGCCCTCTGCTGGTTTCTACACTGCTCCCTACCTACCCCTCACTTGCGTGGTTCACAGCTACGGAGACTTTTGCTCTCAATAAATGGCTTGGTTTGAGGATTGCAGAACCCAGTGTCATGTGTGGGGAGTGGGTGTGAACCCAAGACAGTGTCCCTTTGTCTCTTCACAGATGTTCCCTTGTACCCCTGGGCCCAGTATTGGTAGGAATAGAGCCCAGAAAGATTTCTGAACTGGGGAGGCTGACTTAGGCACCAGTGCCAACACTGAAATGTGTGGGAAGCGGGGAGGAGGGGCTGCACTGGGCAGAGGTGAGGAGGTGTCTTGGGAAAGGGTCCAGGATAATGGGCAGATGGGATGTGTTGAGGGCATCGCCTTGAAGCATGTAGAGTTGAGGTATATACCTGGGGATGAGCCTGAGATCCTGCAACACAACTCCAGGCACTGGAACCAAGAGGTATGTGAGGTCCAACTTGAGATCAAGCAAGAGACATGTGATATAGGGCCTGGGGACAGGTGACCAGAAAGGCCTTGTGCAGAGAGCATGGGGAGCTGGTGAGATCTGGGTGGGACCTGAAGTGGAGGACAGCCCAGGACTGGGCTGAGAAGTCCATGAGAGATTAAGGTGTCAGACCCCAGTCTGACCGGGCTGGGCTATGGCCACTTTCTGCTATGTCCACAGGGCAAGTCTTTTGACCACCCTTACTTGTCTGTAGAGTTGGTGGTCCAAGAACAGAATGAGGGTAGTCTTCTAGGCACGGTTCTAGGGATTCATGGGACTGAGTTTGTAGTGAGGTGTGAACCGTGTCTCCTCACGGGACCCAGGATCTGGGACTGCATCTCCTTTCTTATAGTGGGTGCGTCCTTCCTTCCCTTGCTTTTCCCCGAATGCCCACTAGAAGGCGCCCCTGCAATTCAGTGGCGCTTGGGAGACAGTGTCTGATGAGCCCCATTTAGTTTTGCTCCTTGCGGTGCAGTTCACAGAGGGTCTAGGGCAAGTGACTCTGGTCGCTGTCACAGGGCGTGAAGGGTTTTAAGTTTTATTCCTGGCTTCTCCAGCCCTCCAGGCCACTAACCCTGGTGTGGCTGTGTCTGGGCCTACTGTCCTGTAGGCAATGTCGTGTCCCTGGACGCAGGGCATGAGTCTGCTCTAGTGTGGTAGAGAGCCTCCTCTTTCCACCCTCGCCAAGGGGAGGTCCAGCCGGTAATGGACTCTAGAACTCCTCCCTCTCAAGGCCCCTCCCACCAAGACGCCGCTTCTTGGTTGCACGTGTTGGATTGAGCTGGGCAGCCCATGTTCTTCCTGGTTGGCGATACGTGGGGGTAGAGGAGAGGAAGAATTGTCCGCCGCCTTCCGGAGTAAGAGGACTTTGACCAGCTCAGCCTGAAGGAAACAGACCTGGCGGGCCCTCCTCAATCCTGGGCGGAACCATTGACGACCAGAAGGGGATTCCCCTGTTTGGGCTACTGGGGCAGGGGTCTTCCCAGGGCAGATCCCCACCCTGCGGCTAGCTTTGCTGAGCATCGGAGGGGCGGGGCAGGATCTGGCCTTTTTCTGCCGGAGAAGATGACGCTGCTTAGTGTTTGTTTCCAAGGAGTTGTCGTGGAAACGCGGCGGTGCTGCGACTGTTTGTCTGGGCCTTGTTGCCAGGCGTTGTCCGCTGCGTTGCCAGGTCGCGTCAGTGGCTCCAGCTTCCCATGCACTCAAGACGGAGAATGGAAGCCTTTGTCTCTGGAATCCACCTTTCTCTGGGAGAATGCCCTGAGCTTCTATCTCCCAAATGAACACCCAGCCTGGGAGATGACTGTAGATGTCCTCTGAGCACCTCACCCCGTTCTGAATTCTGCCAGCTGAGTCCAGCTATGAGACGACGAGACTCATAGCCCAGGCTGCTCTGCACAGTTCAGTTGTGTTCCAGCACTTCTGCTGACACACCTTGCCACCCACTCATCTAGCCTTGTTATACTCTCCAACCAGGCCCTCCTAGCCCCTCTGTGCTCCCTTACCGGTATGCTTAGCCTGACTTCTTTGTATGGCTCTCTCTCCCCACTTCCCATAATCTTAGATCCTCTGGCCAACACTCCAGACCCTCAGCATCCTCCCTCCTGCCTAGCCTTGCTTCTCCTGGGCCAGTGACTCCTGCATCAACCCTGTGTGCCCCTCGGCCAGAGCCTTCTTCAAGCTCCTGGATCCCTGCAGACCCCATTTATCTTGGGGTCCGACATGGCTGACCCTGCTCTGGCTGCTGGCTGAAGCCTGTGGGCAGGGTATCAAAAAGATCACCATGTGCTAGGCGCTTGGGTTCTAGCTATTGAGCGGGTGCAGTGGAGGCTGGCCGAAGACCGGGGTGCCAGCGTGGACAGCCCTTTTCCTCAGGGCCAGACTGTCTGCGGGGGTGGGTTCCGAGCCACGAGCTCTGCCTCAGCTGCTGCTTTGGAGAGACTGGAATTCCAATTGGTTCTTCCTGGGCTTTGGTTCCAGGAAGCAGCCTCAGGGAAGGCAGAGTGCAGTGTACCCCATCTGACCAGATTATGGGTCCTAGGTAGGGAGTGCAGTACTAGTGAAAGAAGGGTAGCTAAGGAATCCTACTACCACCGTCTACCACCCCCTCCTGGCCATGTCATGTTACTTCTGGAAAAGGAGGAAGGTAACAGCTACCCACCTAAGCTTGAAGGGCAGAGGAACGTGTTTGGGAACCAGTGTTCGATCCCTTTTGACTGGCCAGCCATCCCAGCAGGCCCACCCTAGGGCCAGATCTTGTGCCAGACAGGAGTCCCTGGAGACAAGCTGCTGAAAATAGGCCCTGGGAACTTTGTAAATGTCCTCAACTGGTCTGAGGGGAAGGAGAGGGAGGGTGAGCCCTAGGGAGGGCTGTGCTGTGTCTGGCTGGGCTCAGCATGTTCTCTAAAGTGTGTGCTGGCAGCATATGCCCCTGAGGGCAGAGGACACAGGGCAGGCTTGGCTGGCCTCCAGCCCTCAGATGGACATTTCCACACGTGACTACGCCCTCAGCTAGGTACCAGTAGAACCAGTACACCTTGAAGACCCTTCCCTGAGGTGCTGAGCTTCCCTGGTGGGATGTGGGTATTGAGATCCTCAGTGGTCATCAGCCCACAGAGCCAAGTCCTACCTTCTCTATGTGGCCTCAGGGTGTGGTGTTCCAGCCAGTGGAGGGCGCATGGGTGTGTGCAGAGAAGGCTTGAGCAGATACATCATGATTCTGCAGCCTCCCCTCCCCGACACCCGCTATACTGTCCTGGTACAAGCAGTGGGGAGTTCAAGGTGTGCCCTCCGAGTACTTGTGCAGAGCCTCCCAGGCCTCCACTTGGCCCAGTAGTCCTGGTCAGTAGTCCTTCCCCAGGGATAGCCTGGGACAAAGGAGGCAGGTGAGAGTGTGGAGCTGGGAAGGTTAACAGGGCTTTGGCACCAGCTGAGCCTCAGCCAAGAGGGTTGAGGGCTAAGGTAGTGAGTGGTCTGAATATAAGCAGCAGGAAAAAAATTTGCAGACACCATGGAAGCTTCGGAAGAGTCTCTCTCTCTCTCTCTCTCTCTCTCTCTCTCTCTCCTCTCTCTTTTAAACATTTTTTTTATTATGTATACAGTATTTGCTCTACATATATGCCCGGGCAGATCTCAATGTAGATGGCTGTGAGCCACCATGTGGTTGCTGGGAATTGAACTCAGGACCTTGGGAAGAACAGCCAGTGCTCTTAACCTCTGAGCCACCTCTCCAGCCCCCCCCCCCTTATTGTTTATTTTTTAGTCAGTCTCATTTAGCCCAGGCTGGCCTGAAATGCTCTATGTAGCTGAGGCTGGCATTGAATTCCTGATTCTCTTGCCTCCACCTCCAAGTACTGAAAAGGAGCTCTCAGGCCAAGAGCAGGCCCATGTGTTTCCAAGGCAGACATGACTTTCGAGGGAGTAGAGGGCTGAGGACTAAAAAACATAAGAACTAAAAAAAGATGGTGTTACCTTATCTCTTCATCACCATTCCTGGCTTTTTTCTTTTTTTCTTTTCCCTCCCTCCCTCCCTCCCTTCCTCCCTCCCTCCTTCCCTCCCTCCCTCCCTCCCTTCCTTTCTTGACAAGGTCTGGCTCTGTAGACCAGGACATTGAACAGGTAGTTCTCCTGCCTCAGCCTCTGGCATGACCCTAGCCCATCACTGCCCTGTGAAGCTGCACCAGCTTGTGTATGTGTGTGTGTGTCTCTAAGTGGCTGTGTCTGAATCGTACGTCTGGAAAAATTGCTGTGTACAAACAAAGAAGGTATCAGTCCTTGGCCCCTGCCTTGGCACCCGTCCCATGACCATGGCAACAGGAAACAACATTAGAGAAGGCCAAGAAGAATCATCGTTTGCAGGAGGAGGGCTCCCCAGTGCAGGGTGGAGCTAGAATCCAGGGGTGGGGGGAAGGAGTCATCTCTAGGGTGGGGCAGTGGATGGAAGGAACATGGCCAGGGTTATTGACCTACCTGCCTTAGCAAATGTCTCTTGGGTGAGAGCTGGGAAGGGTCTGTCAAGATGTCCCTGGATGTTAGCTGGGTAGTGGTGGTACATACCTTTAATTCCAGTACTCAGGTGGCAGAGGCAGGCAGTTCTCTGAGTTGGAGGCCAATCTGGTCTATAGAGTGAGTTCCAGGACAACCAGGGCCACACAGTGAAATCTGCCTCAAAAAAAAAAAAAATCCCTGAGTGCAGCTGGATAGAAATATGGAAACATGGACATCCATTTGCTCTGAGAGAGACCACACAGGACCCTAGAGCCACCCCAAAGGACACACTCCCACCTTGCTCGAACAAGTATGCCTGAAGGTCCCAGGATATGCATGTGCATCCAAGAATTCAGCTTCTGGCACAAACCCCCACCAGAGGGGAGGCAGTCTGGCAGGGGCCATGAGCCTCTACCCAGTACACACCCTGCAGGCAGTAGTTGGCTTCCTCCATGGACGGTAAGGTAGTGTGCTTTGTGTGTGGCCAGATCTCAGGGATCTGTGGTGGCAGAGACATCATCCTTCCAGATGGTTCTGGCCCTTCTCTGGCCTCTCCTTATATCACCAAGGGCTTTGCTCACATCTTCCCTTCCAGAGCCTCTGCCCATATGATGGCTCCTCCCCTCTCTCCTTTGTAGACTAAGGGACTGTAGAAGTTTGGACCTCTTTTTAACAGAAGGGCCAAAAGACTATAAGAAATGGCTAGGAAAGGGTTATTCTGGTGCTCTTAATGTCCAGAAACTGCTCAGGGGTGCCAACCAGGCCTCTAGGTGGGTCTTAAGTAGTGGTAGGCTACAAAGTGGGAATCTATCTTTGTAGAGCCTGTGTGCACCCCTGCTCTGGAGCCCCCCAGCTGGTAATACAGGGCTTCAGGATGTCTTTGTAGATCTGGGCATTTGTGGAGTCTGTTTGGGACAGAGCTGTGCCCTAAGTTAGGGTCCCTGGGAGGAGGGCAGAGTGTTCTGGGGGGTTGTTTTTGCACCTGTGGGTAGTCTCTGAAATGTGGCCTTTGCATTAGACACATGGTGCATCAGTAATCCCACAGCTTGAGAGTTCTGGCCCCCACTCCAGCAGTGGCCAGTGAGCCGAAGGTACCCCTGATCTTTGCCCTGGTGGCTGATATGAACAAAAGACCCAAGCCACTGTGTCCCTGGGAATTGTCAAGGATGATCTGAGCAGCAACGGTAGGGATGAGGTCTTGTTTTGAAAAGGGTCTGTCAAGGACAGATGAGGACTCTGGTAATAGGGTGTGTGAAAGGAGGTCCATGTCCTGGAGACAGGCTAAGAGGTTCCAGAGAGGAGGGAGAGGAAGGGTGGGAGCTGAATGTCCAGCTAACAGCAACTGCAGCATCAGCTTGTTAGGCAAGTGTCAGAACCCCAACCCCAGGTGAGTCTACAGACCACTCTGAAACTCAGGCTCCCTAGGCCAGTGTACTCCCTCCCTGTTTATTGTAGGGTCCAGTCTCTACCTGGTACCAATCATTGCTTATTCTCCTCCTTGACTGGGTGGTGGACTTGGACAGCTGAGCTTTGGGCGCTTCTCCCAGAGATAAGGACTATCCTTCTTTGCTTGTGCCTCAAGGCATCAGGGAAACAACCTGGGCATGACTTCACCCACATTCCTTATTTTGACCTCTAGTTTCCAACCTCAAGTCTGTCGGTCCTCAAGCTTGGATTCTGTTGTTCCTGTGGCTGGAAGGGTTTTTCTGGATGGGAGTTCCCTTTTCTGAATTCCCCTGGTGAAACTGTGGCTGCAGTTCAGTCAGCTGGCAAAGGCCAGGGTGTTCACATGCGTCTGGCCAAGGACCTCTTGGCGTCAGCGTGGGTTAGGTCTGGGAAAGGCTGGGAGGGGTTGGGCTACAAAGCTGAGACTCTCTGAATGTCCTCAACTCTTCCTGGGAGAAGGAAGGGTCAAAATATGTGCAGAACATTTGAATGCTAATTAACATCTATCTGTGCTTTGTTTTTATTTTATTTTTTTGTATTTTGAAACAGACGCATGTGAACACCCTGGCCTTTGCCAGCTGACTGGACTGCAGCCACAATTTCACCTGGGGAATTTAGAAAAGGGGACTTGCTTCCACAGGAACAACAGAATCTAAGCTTGAGGACCGACCGACTTGAGGTTGGAGACTAGAGGTTGGAAACAGAGATCAGATTGGCCTTACTAGTTTTAGTAGGACGGGCAATCGCACCAACCTAGCTTTATCTGCACTTCAGAAGTTTCCTGTGCCCACCCGGGCTCCAGCAAGCCCTCGCAGGTGCCAGACGCTAGGAGGCCCTGATAGGTCGCTTCACCTTGCGAGGGGAGGACCCAACGTCCCCTATTCAGGACCGCAGGTTGCCATGACCCAGTCAGGGGGCGGGGTCTGGGCCCGCTGGAGCAACCCGGCTCCTCAGAGGGTCCCACAGAAGATCCAGAGCCCCTGGATGGCCCTTGACTAGTTTGTCCTGTGAGAGGTGAGGATGGACCAGACGATCATTCATGGCCAGTCGGCATGGATCGTTGATCCCAGGGGTCCAAGTTCCGGATTGAGTGGGTGGGGCGGGGGCGGGGCCTTAAAGGGCAGGACCGCGGGGTCGCTAAAAAGCGCGGACCAGGCGGGCGCCACCCAGTCCAGAGCATACAACCTTCTTCCTTGCAGGTGCAGCCACTTGTGCAGGACCAAGTACTGCCATGCCGAAGTGCCCCAAGTGCGACAAGGAGGTGTATTTCGGTGAGCACGCTCGGGTATCCGGGCCTCTGTCGGCATGCCCGCGGGCGGAAGCGTGGCCCAGGGGCCGATCGGGCTGGGCTGTCCAGGTGGGTGGGAGTGCCTAGAGTCCTGGGCATCACCTGGGATCGAACCCAAGGACCTTGCCAGTGGGTTGAGGGTGCGATAACTTGGGTTCAAAAGGAACCGACATTTGTGTCCACTCGCTATCCTGTTTCTGGGTCCGTCTCCTGGCCTCCTTGCTTCTGGGTCTCCCGGTCTTTATGACTCTCATGCTTCTGCGTCTCCCCATCTCTGTGACCCCGGCCTCTGGATCACCCTGTCTCTCTCGCCTACTCTCTGCGCGCCCTGGGTGGGTCCCCGAGGCATAGGAAGGAACGCTGGACTGGGGCGGCCCCTCCCAATGCTAAGTAGAAACAGACGCGGAAAACCACGTCCGGGGGTGCGATCTCGGGTGCTCGTTTTCTTGCTCTTCGCGCACCCTAGGTCTCCCATGAGAGGGTGCATAAGAGGTTTTCCCTTCCTTGCTACTGAGAAGGGCGCATCCAGGTTCATTTACCCAGCCACCAGCACCGAGGTCAGAGGACTTAACCCAGGCGACCTAGCTTTAGACCCTCCAGATCTGTTCACCTTCCACCCCAAGTCTGAAGGCCTTCCTCCTCTCCAGCCCTACAGGCCTCCAGGGGTCACGTCCCTGGGGTAGTACTTGAAAATATCCCACCAATGAGCTGGGGCCAGTGGCCCACCCCTTTAGTGTCATCACTTGGGAGGCAGAGGCAGGAGGATCTCTGTGAGTTCAAGGCCAGCCTGGGCTGCAAAGCAAGTTCCAGGACAACCAGGAGTGTTATACAGAGAAACCCTGCCTCATAAAGTCTAAATATAATGAAATATCCCACCAACAAGGGGGACCCTTCTGGTTTGTGAGGCAGGATTGGCTTGAGAGTAGCAGAGGTGCCCCCTCTGTTGAGCACAGAGGCAGTCTGGGGACCCGGGGTGGGCCGGTACATTGAGAGAATGAAGTGTAAAGTGTCTCTGCAGAAGAGGGTATGTAGGTCTCATAGTGGGTCTGTGCTTCTGCAGCTGAGCGAGTGACATCGCTAGGCAAGGACTGGCATCGGCCCTGCCTCAAGTGTGAGAAATGTGGGAAGACGCTGACCTCTGGGGGTCATGCCGAGGTAAGGGATGTCTAGGGGCGGAGGGAGCCATGGGAGCTGGGGTGAAGGCACCCCGTGATGTTCTTTTCCTTGTAGCATGAAGGCAAGCCCTACTGCAACCATCCCTGCTACTCGGCCATGTTTGGGCCCAAAGGTATGTTGTTGGACCTCTTCCCTAATAGGCCCCCCACCTCTGCTGGCCTCCTTCCCCAGCCTATTGATATTTTTATTTTTGATTTTTTTTGCAGGCTTTGGGCGAGGTGGAGCTGAGAGCCACACTTTCAAGTAGATCCAGGTATAGTCCCCATTTCTATTCCCACCCAGTCCACCTGTCTACAGGATAGAGTCACCCCCTAATAGAGTAAGTAACAAAACTTGGAGATGCACTCAAATTTGTCTCTGTTTCTTCTTACAGGTTGTGGAAACTCTCATTACCCGCCTAGGCACATGCCAGGCCTTACCCCTAGACAGCAGGGCTCCCAGTAGCCCTTCATGCCCTTAATAAACCTGATCTTTAGAAGGCCTGTGTGTTTGTCTACCGGTGTGTGGTGGAGGGGAGCTGCAAAGGAAGCCTCAACCCCAGGTCTAATGTAGGGCACTTGTTTTTCCTGCTGCTGCAGACACTGCTGTCCATTTGGGGGAGCAAGGGGCAGGAGTTCAGGCCTACCTCAAACTTCATGATCCATAAAGTTCCTATTAGCCTTTAATGGTTCTGGCTTGGGGTGAGACCCTGGCCAAGGGGTCAAGAACAGAAGCCTGGGAGTAGGTGGGGCTGGCTACAATTCAGATGGTGAATCAGTGGGAGCTGGTCTGGTTCCCTTTTTGAGATACTTGCAGGGTGGGGGTGTTGTGTAGATTTCTTGCTTGTTCTATTCCCACTTCCTGCAACCCCGCCCTGTCCCCAGAAGGTCACTCTTGTGGGTAAGTTCTGCAGGTGCTCAGCCTGGACCCAGACACCACATCCACATTTGCCCTCTTCCCTGCCCAGGAATGCCATGGGTGGCCTGGTGCTTGCTCTAATGGGATTTGAGGGCTGGCTCTGTGACAGTAGAAAGGGCTTTCCTGGAACTTTTATAGAGTCAGGCAACTCTCAGCTTTACCTTCCCCTGTGTCACCGGCCATTCAAGACCCTTTTGGATTTAACAAGGCCACAAAGGTCTAAGCAGTTCCCTGGCCTTGCCTGCCTTAGTCTTTGGAATCTATACTGCAGGAACCAGCTGTTGGTGAGTCCCATAAGTGGTGTGTAGTGTAGTGTGTGTGTTAATAGAATATCAACAGGTGAGGCCATAAGAGTTTTAGGTGACCAACAGTATTAAGCAGAAGAGGCCGACCTGAGATCTTAAAGAGAGTTTCCTACTGGGAGAGTGTGGGTATTGGGACAGACCTCCAGGTCTTTAGTGTCCAACAAGACCTACAGAGGACCTGAAGAGACATGCATGGGTGAAGGGCAGAAGCTCACTTTCCCCTGTTGTCTCCCACCTTGAGGCCTCTGTCTTCTTCATAATCCCAGTCTCCCACACCCAGATCCAGGTCTCCCAACTGAGGTAGACTTGGGGTGAACACCCAGCAACCTGAGGCCTGTAAGAATGAATAGGTCAGGTGGGGGAAGTGCATAGTATTGCAAAGAAGCCTTGAAAGGCAAAGGGCTCCTTAAGGGTGGTGTATCAGTTCTTTGGCACAGTAGCCAAGAGTGCCCACGAGGGCGTGGTCTTTGTGGTTAAGGCTTCAGGGCACTTCCAAGTGTTTAGTTGTGCAGAAGCAGGGCCCTGGAGTGAGGGCGGTAGGAACAGGTAGAGCCTAGCTGGTCATGGCCATTTGGCACCAGCAGTCTTGGTTGCTTGGCAAGGGGCCAGGAAGGAGAACGCCCTGAGGCAAGATAGCTGAGGGCACCCAGATGTTCAATCAGAGGAAGCTCTGCAGCAAAATGTCATTTGTGGGGAAGCAGGAGCCAAGACAAAGTGCTGGTCGCAAAAGACACCGGGAGGATTAAAATAAAGGTAAGTCCACAGTCCAGCACTTCCGGAGGGCGTGGCCATCCTGTAGATGCGGTTAAGATGGCAGGTGCTTAGGGTCCTCGGTCCTTCCCTCTCACCTCATTTTCCTCTTCCGAATCGAACCCTCTCCTCCACCTGGCTCTTTCCCGGCTTTATTGAGATGTAGAGTACACACAGTACTGTCCACTGTCCCAGCTATTTCTGGTGACATCGAGCGCACAAAGCGTAGCTTGTGTCCGCTCGAGCGTACAGGCTCTCATCCCCGCAACTCCCCCTGCCATTCGTTGCCTGCAGGCTTGTCTCTGGATTACCGTAGGCAACGTCTGGCCTTTATCCGGCCCTCCTCCACATGCACGGACACATAGGATGTGATCTTTCGTTCCCGGATTCCCACAAAGGCTGCTCTGGCTTCATCCAGGTTGTAGCCACGTATTGGCTCATGCCCGTTGCAGAACATAATTCCCGACCGAATGTGGTGCAGAATCTTTCCCGGCTCATCAGGTTGGACTCTGTGTTCATTCTGCCATTGTGATGTAGCTGCCGGGAACTTCTAAATGTTTCCTTGAAGGATTCTCACAGCTTACCCAGACTGAGCGTGTAGGACTGGGCACGCAACTAAGTTCAACCCTAAAGGAGAGGGCCGCACCCCTTCCTAAAGTGGAGAATTTTCCTTAAAAACTCATCTTCCAGTGGCTGGAGGAAGGATGAAAATGGGGACAGAGAGATCTGGGGTTGTTAAGGAGAGCAAGGATGGCTTTCTCAAGAGACTTCTGGCGACGTGGCCTCCGGAACTACCCACCGGGTTTGCAGGGCTCCGGCTTCTTCTTGCGCGGCCCTGGCGACCCCTGGCGGCGAGCTCCTGGGGGGCTTCGCAGAGACACTCCCTCGGTGGCTGGGTGGAGCCTCAGCGCTCCTTCCTCCGCACCTCCCGGGAACACCTCGGACGCGTGCGCGCTCTCCAGCCCGCGCCCGAGGTTGCTAGGAAGTTGGGAACTCGAGGTGCCGATTGGTGAGTTCCAAAGTCCGCGGATTTGGCAAATCCAAGGCCCACACCCAGACCCCGGAAGTGCTTGCCTACGGGATAGGCTGATAGTCACTTAAACGCCAGGGTCACCGTTCATTGGGCCTGGGGGGGGGGAGAAGGCGGGTCCCAGCCCGAACACAGATTAGTCTCCGGCCCGGGCGGGAGATCCGAGGCTGTCCAGTGCTGGCTTCATGGGGCGGCAGCGGCACCGAGTGGAAGGGGCGGCCCGGGCCCTGCCTGAGGCTATCGCCGCGCTGAGTCGGTCCCTGCCCGCTGGGCCCAGCCCCGAAGTCTTCCGCCGCGCCAAGTTTGACCGACCAGAGGCGGTGAGGCTACCAGAGTAGTCGGTCAGGGTCGGGGAAGGCGTTGTCCTGGGCCGACGTAGGCCACACTGACTACAAACTCCTTGTTCGCTTCAGGCTCCAGTACTCTGGCAGCTTCTCTTGCGTATGCTCTCACCTCTTGCTGAAAACAATACCAGTACCGACCTTGCGCCAGGTAAGCTCCGCCCTCTCAGAAAGCCAAGGCCCCTGTTTACTACTCCCCCAACTCTGTCGACCTAGTTCTGTCCTAAGTCCCGCCCCATTAAAACTCCTTTGTCTACCCCTCCTTATTCAACTCTAATGCCCCCTTCCTGCAGGCACCTGCCCCTCCCCACTGTCCCACCCACTTCCTTAAATCTAGGTTCCCATTAGCCTTTATATTTACCTTGCTTACCTGGGTAGCAGGGGCTCTGATCACTCCAGGCGGAAACTCTGAGACTGGCTGGACTCTGAACCAAACCACTCACAGAAATCCTGCCCCCTGGTTACCATCTTGCCTCCTCCTAGACGCTCGGATCTCACCTCCTTTGTCTGAGGAGGTTCTCAATTTAGGGGTGCTCTCAGGTCCTCAGAGGGATCCAGGTGACATCTCCAGGTTAGCATCCCCTGAGCTGATGATTTCCTACTCCAGAGGCCCAAGTCCATGTGGTGAAGTCTGCACTGCGCTCTCAAGGCTACCCCAGGTCTGTGCTGCTACAATTTCCCGAGAGCAATTCTCAGGGAAGCCGGGAATTGCTTCTGGCCCTGGCCTGGCTCCTGGCACGAGGACCCTTGCTTGAACAGCTGCTTGCTCAGACCCGTGTGCAGCTGGGTGACCAGTTGCCCCAGTGTGAAGTGAGTATGTAGTGAGAGTGTCTGAGCCCTGCTTTGCCCAGAAGCCCTGGGTTTCTCTGTGGTCCCAGATCATATGGTACCTGCTCTTGGTGAGTTCCTCAGAAGGGCTCCTCCAGCTTCACAGCTGAGGATATAGAGGCTTGGTCCTGTGTAAGTAGCACAGCCTCCCTGTCCTGGTCCTTCCTTTAAGATGAGATGGGGTGTATACAGGATTGACTCTTGTTCCCTCTCTAGTGTGAGGCCTTGGCCAGTCCTGGTCCTCCTGCACCCCTTGTGGAAACAAAGAGTCCTGTGGATCTCCGACTAGTGGAATGGCTGATGGGAAAGCTACGGTTTAAGTGGCGACGCCTGATCTCCAGTCAGCAGGAGCAGTCTATCCTCCTCAGCAAGGTAATATGGGCTCTTCACAATATTTACCCTGTGCCCCAGGCTGCCTTTCCCTGTGGCCCATCTCTGTCACCACCACTGGCTCACTGGACTGCTGGGCTTCCCCCAACTCTGGCCTTTACAAGCAGAGCAGGACCCTGCTTTACCTGTGTCCTGGTGAGTGAGGGGTGAAAGCCCTCAGTGAAACTGTCTGTTGCCCCTCCTCTGTAGCCTCCACCTCGAGCATTACTGAGCTACCCTGAGTCCAGCCCTGTCCTTCCCGGCTATAAACTCTCCCTCAAGAGGCTGATACTCAGCTAAGAGGTCTTGCTGGGGAGCTGCTCCCTAGCTTGGGTACGTTACTTGTTGCAGATCCACCTGTTCACCCATGGATGCCACAGCCAACAGAGCCTTGGCCATCTTTCTGTTGCTGAAGCAGAGATGCTTAGGGACCCAGAGAGCAGTCAGCAGGTGAGGGTTGGCAGGGTGCTGGAGTGGGCTGGGGATTCCTGGGCTGCTGTTAGGCTTTGACCGTCACTGTCATTTGCTATTGTTTGTGACCAGTGTGTCCCTTAGGATTCTTTCTGTCCCATTGATTGCCTGCCTACCTGTCTAGGAAGGCAGACTTGGTATTGTGTGTGCCTGTTACTTGGCCAGCCATGGACAGGGTTGGAGGGATGTGGTGTTGTCCTACTTTGTTGCCCAGAGGCTATTCAGTTATTTCCAAGCATGGCTGCCCTAGGCAATGGGTTCCTGAAGTTCCCAAGTAGACCTAAATCTTAGCACAGACCTGGAGAATAGCGGGCTGTGAGACCCAGTGATGAAGTGACCCCAGGCAGACACTCCCCTCTGTCTGAAGCTGAGGAGAGTGTCAATGTTGGCCCCATCCCAGCTTTTCCCCAGGATACTCAGCTCTTCCCACCTCCCTTGCCCCACTTGTGCTGACCTTCCATCTTTGTCTTTCTTTCTAGGGTCCTACCCATCTATCACTGGTTTGTTCCTTTTGCTCAACTTATCTCTAAGGTTTACAGGACAGGTCCAGGACTGATCACTTTTTGCTGGATTTTAGACTGTCCTGAGTGGTTGACTGACTGTTGGCCTTGGGCATGTATTCTTTTTTTTTTTTCGGTTTTTCGAGACAGGGTTTCTCTATGTAACAGCTCTGACTGTCCTGGACTCCCTTTGTAGACCAGGCTGGCCTCGAACTCACAATGATCCGCCTGCCTCTGCCTCCCAAGTGCTGGGATTAAAGGCTTGCGCCACCATCCCTGGCTTGGGCATGTATTCTTGTACAACTCAGCTAGAGCTCGAGTGATCCTTTCTTCCCAGCCCAATTCCCTTCTTTGCCTCATCCCTCTTCAGTTCAAGATTGAACTCCACCTTATCAAAGGCCTGTCCTATGCCTGGACAGGTGGGACCATAGAATCATGGGGTGAGGAACGGATGGTTAGATCACTGGCTTTCACTCTGTCATCTTCTGGGATTCATACTGCGAGGCTAGTTGGCAGATTTTGATGTGGGTTTCTGTGCTCTGGGTGCTTTGTTTGCCCTGCTGTGAAGCAAGGATGCTTACCTGGTTAGGTGCCTGGTCATTGGTGCCAGCTGGACCTGTGTCCATGGATAACTCCTGGGCTGGGTTCAGCCTAGTAGGGCCAGTGCTTGGCCTTGAGGTGCTGAGACAGCATTTGAGGGCCCTTATGTACCATTGGCTCTGACCCCCTTTTAAATGTGACTCAGTGAAGGTGGGCTTCTAGCTACCAGTCCTTGGATTATAGCAGAGACCTCCCATGCTCAGTCTAGTACTGCCTGGGACTTTGCTGTGAGACCATTCTAGGGGAGGGATGTGGGGGTGGTTAAGGCATCTCTTGTATCAGAAGCTGGCCTGTGCTTAGACATGGGACTGTGGACAGCCAAGGTTAGGCGGATCAGCTTCTTTTCGTGTGTTTGGAGAGGAGCTGGCTAAAACCTGGATCTGGCCCACCTGCGGACAGGTCCCACAAGTTTCTGGAATGGTGTATGCCTGGTGTATGAGCATCTGGGCATGCTGCTGCATCGGTAGTCAGTTCCCTTGGTCACGGTGGAGCTCACAGCCTTCTGTTTGCACTCTCTGTGTCCTTGTTCCTGCTGTGGAGGAGGCTTAGGAAGATGGCTACATCAGGAGAATGGAGAATTGAGGGTGGAGCCATGGGAAGGTGAAGGGGCTTATTTGCTCCCCATTACACCCACACCCCACAGTCTAGGGGCATTGGCCTCCTGGGGATTATTCTTGGAGTCTGTATTGTCTGCCCTTCTGATGATGTGTTTAGGTGCCTTGTGCGTGCGGATGGGGTCTGTGCTCTTTAGTGCTGGGTGGTAGGCCTATGGGCCACCCTGTGTGCTCCCCTCACTCAGATCTGGCTCCTTATATCTCTCTCCACTTCCATCTCTGCTCGTGGCTAAGTGGTGGCTCCTATCCCCTGTCTCTGTTGTGCTTGCCCCAGTGGACTGGCCTTGGCTAGCATTCAGGGTCTCTCTCCAGTTTCTCAGACCATGGGAAACTACGTTCTCTGTGGAGTCAAGAGTGGGGGTCTTAGGTGCAGAGGGCTTGGCACGTGCTATCTTATGCAAGGGTCCTCCATACAGGTGTCAAAGGTGGGAGCACTTACAGTCCGTGTGGATTGGGGCTCTGACTACACATGGCACCTGCAGGGCATCCAGAGGCATCTACCCTCAATTTATTGGTTACAAAGCATTTTGTCTTCTAGAAGGGTCAGGTGTGTTAGATCTATGTTTGGAAGGGAGCCTCCAAGTTGGGGTTCCCAGCCCGAGGACCAAGGCTGGGCGATAACGAGCTCGTGGCTTCTGGCTCTAGCCAGGCAGTGAGCATATGTCAGGAAGAGGAGGTTAGAGCCTGGGGATTTCTCTGTCTGAGGTTCTGCTGAGTGTAGGCAAAGGTTATCTCCTGACCTGGCCCTGTCCTTCTCTCTTAAGAAAGTCTCAACTCTATCTCTTGCCCCTGTCCTATATCCAAATCCCCATCACCTGCAAACTCTTCCCAAAGTTACATGGATGGCTCAGCGGATTCCCTAGTCTTGGGCTTTCTCATTTGTGCAGCCTTCGGGACAGCCTCCAGTCAGTGGACCATTGAGCAGAGCATTCTGGTCAAAGGCCCCCCAGACTACAACTTGGCTCAGGAGCTGGTCAGTGGGCAGACTGGGCCAGCTGTGTCTTTTTCTCTAGCTCCTGCAGGCATTGGAGAGTGAGAACATACGCTTGGAGGCAGCCCTGGAGTGGCGGGGCTGTGAGCTGGTTTTCTGGCAATGGATGGTGAGAAAGTTTTCTCTTGTTGCCCTGCCTTTCCTGGCCCTTACCAGGAGTCCCTGGCTCATTGGTGGGTGGAGTTTGGAAAAGCTTCCCACCTTGAAGATGGAGAAGACTCTAAGGGACGCTCTGCTCAGGACCTGTGCTGGTCCTTGCTGGAGGCCTCATGCTCTTGTCCAGACTTCTGGTTCTCCCAGAGGTCCGGCTTTGTGCTTCTCTGAATGCTGGAGAAATGGAGCTGGGGTGTGAGGAGCTGCCTTGTCCACTGCAGGACCCAGGAATTTTGTCACTGCTATGTGAACCTCTGCATCTTAGGTCTCCACGCGAAAACTGTGCTTGACCCTGACCATCTATCTCACTGGGGTGCAGCAAGTAGCTTTTACTATTTCTGTACTTATTATTTCCTGTAATTTTACTATATTTAATTTTACTGTGCTTAATACCTTACGCCTCCCATCCAACTCTCGTTCCTCCCAACACCTTAACACTAGGTGGGAGAGAAAGAAGGTTAGAGGGAGAAGGGACATAGGTCTCTTTAAACTACTTCCTGCTGATTAGGGTTGTTGGGTTCTTTAGGGGTAATACCAGTCTCATTAGAAGTCCAGCAAACCAGGAGACAGCAGCAGAAAGAACCAGCAGCACTTTGGGGGAGCACCAGCAGCCAGAAGAGCAGCAACCTCTTTCTTCTTTGTAGCCCTTTCTCTTCTTTTTTTATTTTTATTTTTTCTTTTTTTTCGAGACAGGGTTTCTCTGTGTATCTCTGGCTGTCCTGGACTCACTTTATAGACCAGGCTGGCTTCGAACTCACAGAGAATCTGCCTGCCTCTGCCTCCTGAGTGCTGGGACTAAAGGTGTGTGCCACCACTCCTGGCCAGCCCCTTCTCTTCTTTGTAGCACCCCCTTTCTCCTACTTCTTTGTAGAGCCCCCTTCTCCTTGGGGCTCTGGATTTTTATTCCTCTCTCCCAAGTCCTCAGAGTTAAACTTGCTCAGCTGGCTAAGCCATGCCCCTGCTAGCTCACGAGACAGTTAATACTTTACACCTGTGTCTTAAGCCGCCTCACACCTGGGATTAACAAAAACATTCTCATAATTGGTTATTTTAATAAACTCATACCACACTGGGGTCTCTGCAGGATACAGTTCTGGATGCCTGTTCCCCCGAGAGTCCTGCCGTGACCACACAGCCCACAATCCTGCCCATGATCTCTGAAGGCGGACTTGCTGATCTGGAGTTGGTAAAGCAAGAGTTGCAGGCCCTGCAGGAGGAGCTCCGGGAAGTGGCCGAGCCCCGGTGGGCCGCGTGGAATGCCCAGGTGAGCTCCTAGATACCTGCTTTGCCCATTCTTCCCAACCCACCCTCCAACCCTATCTCTTTCTCTTCCTGTCTGGATTGGCTATTCTTAGGGGAGGGCTGGATTGACTGTGGAAAAAAAATTAATTGAATTACGTTGGGTGCCATTTGTAGAAATAATTAAATTGTTTAACCAGTATTTAGATTATTGTTAATTGGTTGGTGGTTGTTAATCCTTAACCAGCCATTATAAATGAGTACACACAGACACCATGTGGATTTTAACAAGCATTGCCCTGAATCGAGCAATCTTGGCCCACCTAAGCTAGCTCTTAATTTTATTACCCAAATATGACCCCATATATACATACGTCCCCTTGGACTGCTATTCTCCATGCTATGCTGACGTTCCTGGCCATGTGGAGTGAGGTTCTTTTTTCTAACCTATGGTGTGTGTCCTTCTTTCTGCTCCTGGGTGGAATGAATTAATCCTCTGTGTAAAACGCAGGGTTCCTGTTCTAATCTCAGGAAGTCCCACCTTTCTCTGTCTTTGCCCAATCTCAGGCCTCAGCATTTAACCAATCAGAGTCAATGTAAGTAACAGACACCAAGAAGGACCAATTAATTAACATTTAGAATGCTTAACACCACCTCATCAGTTGACCATTTGACAAAACCTCTAGATGAATTACCCTGCTTATTTGGATTAAGTTTGTTGGGTGATGCACTTGGGCACCAAATTCTAACAGCAGGGGGTTGCAGTGAAGGGACCCTGCTATCCTTCACTGCCACCTTCAGACTTCTTTCCCAAGGAACCCCCCAGAGAGGTACACAGCCCTGTGCTGAATTGCCTGTCCTTGTACCCACATTCCATGCATACTGCCTGTCGGTCAGCCACATTGCCCATGCTCAGTGGTCCTCCCCATCAGTTCCTGGTAGCATATACCACTCACTGATGTATCAGTTTGGGTAGCATTTTCATGGTAGCTGCAGGCAGACTTTTCTGTAGTCTCATTGAAGATCAGGGCATCCTCTGTATTTCTACACTCTCCACCCTAATGAGGCCAGTGTGCCACAGACTACTACTCAGGCTGTGGCTGAGCCAGAGGTCTCCTTCCCTCTCTCACAGCAACTATGACCCCAGGAGTGAGGCCTGCATATCTTTTTTTTTTTTTTTGAGAGCCCATTCAGCAGAGCACCTAGGACTTAGCCTGACTCTCTGGGTCTTCTAAGTGGGTTAGAGGCTGGGAAGACCTCATCAGTGTGGTCTTCACCCCAGGCCTGCTGCCCACCAGGTCTTTGGATAGGGACTGCCTTAAGGGTCAGAGGTAGTACCCTATGCCTCCTGGGTCAGCCGCACTAATGCAATCCTTTCCTGGGCAGCAGTGGGAAGGGAAAAGGTGGGGCAGAGAGTGGTAAGAGAGTCCGCATTGAGTCCTGGCATAGTGGCTGTCCTTGAATGTTTCCTCTGAGTTCTGGAGGGCCTTAAGGAACATGGAAAGCTAGAAATGGCCAAGCTGTCCTTCAGCTGGAGGTCTTGAGAGTGGAGCCCTGGAAGTTGAGGTTAGGGATCCTGATCCCCTGGGTTTTGGGTCCCTGCTGCTGGCATGGGCTTCAGGTGCTTTGTGAGGTGAAACATTTTTGGGCTAGCCAGGTCTTTTGTACTGGGCCTGGGGAACCTGGCTTTCTATGGTGGGAACTTTGGTGCTGCAGGATTGTTGGGAGCACCAGGACCTGGCATCCTTGGCTCAAGAGCTTCTGTACTTTCTTACATGCAGGTTGGAGGCCTCTATCAGGGGCCAGAGTGGAACCACAGAAGGAAGGCCTTGCAGGAGGCTGTCAAGCATGAGTTGGTAGCTCTGCAGGGGTTCTGGGAGCAATCCAGTAACCCTGCCCAGCCACAAAGACCCCATCGACTGGTGAGAACCAAGGATGGGGTGCCAAGAGCCCAAGGCCTACAGGCAGCCGAGGTGGTCAGGACACTGAGTACCCAGGAGGCCTGTCTGAAGAAGGTGCTGTACCAGCTACAGAGTCATTGTCAGCAGGAGCTCGCCAGGCTGGCTGGTTCTCTGCCTGGCTTGATTTGGATTCTGGCTCCTGGACACTGAAGACCCAAGATGTACCCACTTGTGTAGAGGTCTTGGTAGGGTCTCAGAGGACCAGGCTGGAGCTGGCGTGGTAGCAGAGGTCCAGGCATATATTCCTTCCAGGGCCAGAGCCCCTTTGTGTCTAGTTTTAGTGTCACCATGAGCTGGTCCTTCTGATATACATGGTAGAGCTGTTTCTGGGGACATTGGGCTGCTGCCCTCTTCTGCCGTCCCTTTAACTTCCTCTTCTTGGGACACTGAGATATGTGTGGTGCATGGCTGGCACCACGCTGGAATCACACATGCCCCACAGTACAAGAAGTATTAGGTCTCCCCTGAGTGGAGCAGCTCTGGTCGTTTCCCTCCACCTCTGTCTTAGACTCCTCCTCCAGCACAGCCTCCTCCTATACTGGGCCATGGATGTGCCTGATGTGTGTGTGCTGCGGAGCTGGATGGGAGCCCTGGGGGCTTTGCCTGGAAGAGCGGAGGAGGGGAAGCTGCGGTGCAGACAGAAGGTCTTTGTCCCGAAGGCTGCTGGGCAGGCTCAGCCTTCACAAAGCAGCCTGTGTCCAGGATGTGCCCATAGCCTGGTGGGATGGCTCTCTCCTATCCCGGTCTTCTCCCAGCCAGCGGGCTCAAGCAGGTTCCATGGTCTCTAGCCCTGCCTTCATTCCAACCGCCAGCTCCAAACACTGACCAGACACTGGACAGCTGGTAGGACCCACTAGGCAACCTCTAGCCTCCTGCTAACTCAGACCAGAGGCCACTACCAGACTCGGGCACTTTGGACTGTCTACTGGAACATTCTCCTGAGGGTTTCCTGCTTGCCTGGTGGTGTATGCTAGAGTAACAGTTCCTGTCTGTGGTGACGGTTCTGGTACAGGTGGCCTCTGGTCCTGAGGCAGGGCACCATGCTTGTTTGTTCCAGTGACTGTTCCTAGCACACTTCTGGATGACCAGTGTCTAATAGGCCCTTCCTAACTTTTAAGGACATAGTTCCCAGCGTCTCTTGAACTTCCTGCCTGCTGTTAGGCCTCTGCTGTACCTCTGGGCTTGTTAACATTGGCTCAGTTCTTCTTGTTGCTTCTGCCTGTGGGTTCAGGCTCTGGTCCAGGGCATGTGGGAACTTGACTGTTTTTGACTCTTCATGACTATGATTTGGGCTGTAAACAAGTCCACTTAAGCTCCCTGCCTCTGAAAATTGTCCTGCTATAGGACTTGCAGTGGCCTTCTGGAATTTCACTTTAAAAAATCCAAAGCAGATCTGGTGAAGATTCACTTATCCAATTGCCCTGCAGAGTTAGTGCAGTTCCAGTCAGATCTCCATGTCTGTGTATCGTCTCTCTGTGGGACTCCAGGGTCTGAGGCCATATGAAGGAAAGAGCCTGCAGGGGGCTTGACCATGGGACTCACTTGGGAAGGACTTTAGTACCAGCTTTTCAGGGGTTTGCGATAGCCCACATTTGTGGTCTCACTGCTCTGTCTCCTGAGCTCCCACACAGTCAAGTAGAAATAAATCAAGTGTCAGTTGGCCACAACTTCCTCAGCGGGTCCTGAAGTCCTAGCAAGCTCGCAAGTTGATGACCTGTGCTGTTCCAGGGTGCTCACCTGCAGCATATCAGATCAGGCATTGTGGGCCCCCCTGTCACTACTCTCCCTGACCTTGAGGAAGATCACATTGTCCCCCCACACTCCCAACCTGATCTTAAGGTCAGCAGAGCCTTCAACACTTGACACAAGGACACATTTGAGGCCAGTAGGTAGACACTGATCCTGAACCAGGGAGGACATGCAGTTTGTTTCTTGGGTTCCCACTCAAGGGAACCCAATATGCAAAGGCAAGCACCCCCTTGCTTGAGGAAGTGAGGATACCAGAGGTGGTTTCCTGACACCAAAATATGCTGACTGTGAAGGGAAGTTTGGAATTTCAACTCTTATCAAAGCTAGGAACTACTGTTTATTAAAAGACATGAATAAGATGTGTCTCAGAGCCGGGCGGTGGTGGCGCACGCCTTTAATCCCAGCACTTGGGAGGCAGAGGCAGGCGGATCTTTGTGAGTTCGAGGCCCGCCTGGTCTACAAAGCAAGTCCAGGACAGCCAGAGATATTCAGAGAAACCCTGTCTTGAAAAAACCAAAAAAAAAAAAAAAAAAAAAAAAAAAAAAAAAAAAAAAAAAAAAAAAGATGTGTCTCAGGGGTCGAGCACTTGTGTGGAATTGGATTTCATCTCCGTCTTCTTGGTGGGAAGTGTTGGTGGGGGAGACAGTTTGGACTGGGAGTGTTTGCTACATTTGCAAACGGTTTAATGAGCAACAGGACATCCATCATGCAAGATAGCAAGACAGGAACCAAGAATGGTAAGAAGGTCAGAACACTATCTTCATGGCAACCAGTTGAGTGGGAAAGGAGCTCCTGTTACAGGCTGGAAGGGTCTGCTGAGATATTGCTTTGGGATTGGTGTAGGACTGCTCTCCAGCGGATTGGGAGAACCACTTCTAGGTCTATCCTGGAGAATTAGTGGTACATGCAGGGTAAGGCTCTTGGTGAGAAGCCAAGGATGCTGCAATCCTGAGTGTAAGAACTTGATCTTGAAGCTGGGTGTGGTGGTGCACGCCTATAGTTCCAAGCACTTGAGAGGCAGAGGCAGGTGGGTTTCTGAGTTTGAGGCCAGCCTGGTCTACAAAGTGAGTTCTAGGACAGCCCCAGGGCTACACAGAGAAACCCTGTCTTGGAAAAAAAAAGAATCTTGAAAAAGCCCCCCATCTCAGTATGACACTTAACAATGTCATAGTAATAAATTATAGGTAATTATAAGTTATTTTAATTTTGTTTATAATAAATTATAAACATGTTTAAGTAATTTAATAATATAAAAATTATAAATAATTTTATGTATAATAAAAGTAATAAAGCAGGACTGAGAATGCACCTAGTATCAGAAGACAAAACCCAGACTTAGATTAATAACTTCAATCACAGACTGTACTAGAACAAGGGAAGTGTGGGTGCTAGAAAGGTCTCTGCTGAGGACTTCTTGAACATTGACTTTATATTATGTATATTACAAACATAACATGTATATTATATGACCTGTAATATTAATATGTATATTTCATTTGCTTTTGGGGGTATATCAGTCGTACATTACAAGGAAAAAAAATCACAAGTCCAGACACAGCAGCCTCCCGTGAAGATTTTATATGTAGCTTTGTCCTTTCTGTGGCATGGGTTGATGGACCTGGGCTAGCGAGTTAGGCCCTTAGCCCTCCTGCAGCTGCATACCTGTGTGAGCCCTGAGCATCTTCTGGGTCCTGTTGGCATCCGTCTTTGGCTGAAGAGATTTCTAGTAGGAGAGGAACACAGGATGATAGCGAGTTCCTGTTTAATCATGAGGACCTCAACAGTTGCTGTTAAACAGTTAGCTGGCTGGGGTCATTTTACCCCGTGGAATTCAGAGTAGGTGAATTAGTGCCATCAGCAACCCTTGGCTCATGAGAACTGAAGCCTAATGGACGAAGAGGCTAAGATTGACAGCAGCCCTGGGAACTGGAGCTGCGAGGGTCCAGGCCTCAGCGTGGGTCCAGGCCTCGGGGGCCAGAGACGGACAGCTCCAGGTGCTCAGAACCCAGCAGTTGGTGAAACCTCAGCTTTGGGAAGTAGCTAGTGGCATGGCAGAGTACAAGATAGCATTACAGCTCCTAACTGCTGGGTGCTGAGACCCTTGGCCTTAAAGCCTTGGTAGTTCCAAGACCTCTTCTAGTGACAGGCCTGCAATCTCTTGCCCATCACCTTCCACCTCTGCCCTGCTGTCTTTACTGCTGCCACTGTTGGTGTTACCAGGTCAATGTGCTGTGCTGAAGATAAAAGTCTCAAGTAGAGAAGAAAAGACTTGTGAGGAAGCCTTTTGCTGGTCCTAGTGTAGCACCAGGAGGCATCTCAGAAATTCCCAGTTGACTGGAGGAGGCCAAGCAGCCTGGTGATTATGTAGCCAGGAGAGCACCGTTCTTCCAGCACTGGCATCTGGCTGAATTCTTGGGAAAGCAGCCCTCTTCTTATCTTGAGAAAATAGCTTGAGGGTCTTGCTTGGGAGGCTGCCTTTCAAAACTGGTGGAGTGTGGAGTAGTTGGTGCTGCGACAGGGCCTCCCGGGTTAGGTATCAGTTACACTCCAGCTATGGTGGCACATTCTCAGAGTGGCATGAAGTGTCCCGAACAGCCAGCTACTTGGAGAGTAGCCACCAGCTCTCAGAGAAGGGACAGCTGCCTGCTTCAGGCTGCCAGTCCTTGAGGAAGGGTCTTCCTGCCATTTGAAGACCTGTGACTCACACCTGCCGCTTTCGCTCATCTGTAGAAAAAAATGGGTACATACAATAAGGACTTAGAGCTCAACACAAAACGAACATTCTCATCAGCTTTCAGTGACGCTCGACAGTGTGTGCCTCAGGTCGACAGCCCCTGTCCACCCTGGGTCTCCGAGTGCGGTCATGAAGTGACCTCATGAGTGCCATGCCTCCCTGCGCCCCCTGCAGGTACGTCTGAAACTTGGTCCTGCATCAACTCTGGACTTGGAGCTGTCACTGTCCTTAGGGTATTAATTAGTGCCTGGACAACCATCCTCACCCCTTGCCCTGGTCCTCTCTCATTCTCTGGCCATATTTGTCTCTCCCCTTAGCCATTTGCCCAGAAATCATGAGGTACTCTTTGATGGGGGTATGAATGGGGAGGGACCAGAATTGAGATCCCACAGCTTAAATCTGGGAGAGAACAGACGGGTGCAGCAGGGCAGGTGGGCTGGCATGGCAGGATCAGTGAGGACAGCGGCACTTGGAGTGGTAACTTTCATGTGTGAGGGGAAGGTGGTAGGAAGTAGGCATAGCACAACGGGACCTAGGACTGGTCTTTACTTTGAATGTGCTCTTCTGAGAGAGAGGTTCTGGGGTCAGCAGAAGGGAGTTGAGGCCTTCCAGGGGGCTACCCGGGTTCCAGTTGCTCTAGGCACGGGGTCTGGTGTCCTGGTCTGAGAGTTGAGTAAGCTGAAGGTGTGTGCAGTCAACCCTGAAGCTCACCTTTGGTACCTTCACTATGACCTTTGAATGGGTACCTGGTGTACAGTTAAGCTACACAAATTGAATTTGACACCAAAGAATAGGTGTCTCTAGTGTGGGTGGGACCGTACTGGAAGTGATAAAGCCAAGATCCAAATCAGAGGCCTGAACCCTGGGCTTCCCATAATCAGTAGCTAGGAAAATGAGGTTAGAGGGACAGGCAGGGGTGTCACCCGAGGTTGTACAAGCAGGAAGTGACTGTTAGACCAGGACAGCCTTGGGATGCTGGTACTCTGGTACTCATCCTAAGAGAAAAGACCTGCAAGCCACCAGCACCACAGTGTCTGGCATTCAAGGGAGATCTTATTGATCACAAAAGGTGTGGATCAGTCTCTTTTCCAGTGCGGTCTCTCTGCAACCCAACTTCCTCTTTGTGAACTGGAGCTTTCCCTAACCACTCTGCCTCTGTAACCCTAGGGACCATGTGATGTGGTAATAGAGACAATACATGTGGTAGGGACAACTGTTGATTCTCTGAAGCCCTGGGAGCCAGGGACTAGATGAATCTCTGTTGCCTCCCCACTCCCACACACCTAAAGGACACAGCGGTGACTGTTAGCTGGCCTTCTCCATGGCTCCTTGCTGTTCGTTGCAGGCCTGGAGGTCTCTGAGCTTTCTCTGTTCACGATATTGTCTGTGTGTGTCTCAGTAATTTCCTTATGATATCCTATGGTCAAAATGAGGGCTGGAGCATAGTGGCACACACTTTTAACTCCAGCACTCAAGGAGCAGAGGCAGGCAGATCTCTGTGAGTTGGAGGCCAGTCTGGTCTACAAAGCGAGCTCCAGGACAGCCAAGACTACATAGAGACACCCTGTCTCAGGGCTGGAGAGATGGCTCAGCGGTTAAGAGCATGGTCTGCTCTTCCAGAGGTCTGGAGTTCAATTCCCAGCAACCACATTGTGGCTCACAACCATCTATACTGGAATCTGATGCCCTCTTCTGGCATGCAGGGGAACATGCAGATACAGCTCTCAGACACGTAAAATAAATAAATCTTAAAAAAACAAAACAAAACAAAAAACTAGAATAACCAAGTGTGATAGCACATACCTTTTTTTTTGGGGGGGGGAGACAGAGTTTCTGTGTGTCTCCCTGGCTGTACTGGACTTGCTTTGTAGACCAGGCTGGCCTTGGCCTCCCAGAGATCCGCCTGCCTCTGCCTCCTGAATGCTGAGGTTAAAGCACACACCTGCACACCTGACCATTGGCACATATTTTAATCTCAGCACTCAGGAGACATGTGGATGTCAGTGAGTTCAAGCCAGCTTCGTCTACATAGTGACTTGTAGGTCAGCCAGGGCTGGCTGTACAATGAGGCCCCCGTCTCAACACCTGCTTACCCCACCTCCATATGCTTTGCGATGGTCCCTGAGAATTCACTGTGGCATGTAGGGAGGACTTAGCACACATGTTGGGAACAGTAGCTCCAGTTAATATAAGGCTCTGTGTTTTCCCTCTCTGCCTGCACTGTCATGCCTTAAAGACTCACATTGGGAGTATTGTTTTAACAGAGGCACATGGTCCCATGTCCAGTGAGGTGCATGAGCCTATTTCTCTGTCCATTTCCTATAGACCAACACCCTAGCTATCTGTGCTTCTCTGAAGCTACAGAAAGACCTGCTCTGGACAATGACTTGGTTGTCAGGTCAGTGGACATGAGGTACATAATCTTTGTCTGGTCAGGATGACAGTTGCAGCCCAATGCCTGTAAACTCCTACTGGGGGGTCCCTGATAACCTTCAATATGCTTCAGCTTCCTTAGGTCATTGACTGGACATTCTATCCCATGTGTTTTGTTGATTGCTGAAATTGAGTATAATAATGCACTTGCTTAGTTTTCTGGTTGTATTTTATGCATATGTATGTGTATGTGTGTACATGTGTGTCTGCATGTTTGTGTGTCTGTAGGCACACACGTGTGCATGGTGGGTGGAATACATGCACAGGTAGGGGCATGCACATAGTTGACTAACTTCCCCACTCACTTTCATCTTATATGCTGAGAAAAAGTCTCTTGCGGAACCCAGAATTTGCCCATTTAGCTATTCTGGCTAGACAGCCTGCTCCTGGGTTCCTCTGTCTTCACTTCTCTCACACTGGGATTACAGTCTATCATGTATACCTGACTTTTATCTATGTTTTGTGTACCCAAGTGCTGACCTTCGTGCTTTTACCCAGGCTGTAATCCTACAAACACTTTACTCATTGAGCAATCTCTATAGTCACTGTTTTTTTTTCCTACAAATGGCTAGTCATATTTTTTGTTTTGTTTTTGATTTGTTCTGTTTTTTTTTGAGACAGGGTTTCTTTGTGCTATCCTGGAACTTGCTCTGTAGACCAGGCTGGCCTCAAACTCACAGATCTGCCTTCCTCTGCCTCCCTATTGTTGGGATTAAACGTGTGTACCATGGCCCAGCATCATATCTGTTTTCAGTGTGTGTATGTGTGCATGTGGAGGCCAGATGTTGATATATTTTCAAATTTTTTTTTGGTTTTTCGAGACAGGGTTTCTCTGTGCAGCCCTGACTGTCCTGGACTCACTTTGTAGACCAGGCTGGCCTTGAACTTGCAAAGATCCTCCTGCCTCTGTCTCTCAAGTGCTGGGATTAAAGGTGTGTGCCACCACCGCCCGGCATTATTTTCAATTTAAAAAAGAATTGAATATTTATGTATTTTATGTGTATGGGTGTTTTGTCTGGATGTACACCTGCACAACATAAGGGAAGCATGGGATTCCCTGGGACTACAGTTACAGATGGTTGAGAGACCCATGTTGATGCTGGGATTGAACCCAGGTCCTCTGGAAGAGCAGCTGTGTTCTTAACTGCTGAACCATCTCTCCGGCTGCTCTACTTTAGTTTTTTGAGACATGGTCTTTCACTGAAACTGGAGCTAGCTATTTGGCTAGATTGGCTGGCTATGAGCCCCTAGGACCAAACTGGCTCTGTCCTCCCTAGCACTGGGTTACAGGCACATGACATAGTGTCCAGCTTTAAGTAGGTGGAGGGGATCTGAACTCAGGTCCTCATACTTGCCCTTTACTCACTGAGCCAGTTCCAGCATTCAGGGTCTTTGAGTTTGACTATTTTCTCCTTCTTTTGTTGTTTTGTTTTTTTCAAGACAGGGTTTCTTTGTGTATCCCTGGCTGTCCTGGACTCACTTTGTAGACCAGGCTGGCCTTGAACTCACAGAGATCCACCTGCCTCTGCCACCTGAGTGCTGGGATTAAAGTTGTGTGCTGCCACACCCAGCAATTACAGACATCTGTGAACTGCCATGTGGGTGCTGGGATTTGAACCCGGGTCCTTTGGAAGAGCGGCCAGTGCTCTTAAGCACTGAACCATCTCTCCAGCCCCCAGTTTTGACTCTTTTCTTTTTTTGGCTTTTTGAGACAGGGTTTCTCTATATAACAGCTCTGGCTGTCCTAGACTCACATTGTAGACCAGGCTGGCCTCGAACTCACAGAGATCCGCCTGCCTCTGCCTCCCAAGTGCTGGGATTAAAGGCGTGCGCCAACACGCCCGGCTGTTTTGACTCTTTTCAATACAGGAATTGTTAGTGTTGTTTATGGATGCCCCATCTGTTTTCACTGCTCCAAGAGCTGCTTATTAGTGATCTGTTGTCCTTTAGTTTCTGAGTTGCTTTTATTTGTTTGTTTTTTGAGACAGATTTTCATGTAGCCCAGGCTGGCCTCAAACTCACTATGTAGCAGAGAGATGCCTTGAATTCATTTTTCCTAATCTTTCCCATTTAATAATAATAATAATAATGACAAAATAGAGAATAAATTTGGTTCTGTCCTTCCACTATATGGGTCCTAGGGACCCAACTCAGGTCATCAGGCTTGGCAGAAAGTGTCCTTATCCACTGAGCCATCTCACTAGCCTGGCCCCTAGCCTTCAGTTTTTAAAATACATTTTATTTTTTATTATGTGTGTGATGTACCACAGCATGTGTGTGGAGGTCAGAGGACAACTTACAGGTACCAGTTCCCTCCTTCTACCATGTGGACTCTGGGTATCAAATCAAGTTCGGTGGCATGCACCTTCCCCCATTAGCATGGCCTTGAATTCTTGATCTATCTGCCTCCATCTCCCAAGTTCTGAGGTTGTAGGTGTGTGATACTGCAACTAGGATTCTTGTTTGTTGGTTCAAGATGGGAGCATGGACTGCTCATGAAGCGGGCTGCTGGGATTCCAGGACTGCGCTGCTGAGTTCTGTATTCTCCTTCTTGCTCCCCCTGCCTATCCTTTTGTGAATTACTTACTCTGCTTTAGAATAATCTGTCACATGTGGAGGGCATGTTCTTTGTGCTGCTTCAGGAGTGATCTCTCTCTTTTGATAGCCTTCCCATGTGCATTTTAGGGTGAGTGTCAAATGTTAGAAAAAGGTTGACTGTTCGTGGTGGCACAAGCCTTTAATTCTAGTACTTGGGAGGCAAAGGCAGGCACATTCCTGTGAATTCAAGGCTAGCCTGGTCTACATAGTAAGTTCCAGGACAGCCAGGGCTATGTAGAGAGACCCTGTCTCAGCAACAACAACAACATCAACAACAACTCATCCATCTCCTTAAAAAAAAAAAAAAACCTCCCCACAAAAACTAAAAAACCTAAAAAAAAAAACCAAACAAAACAAAAACAAAAAAAACCCCAAAACCAAACCTAAACTCTAAAAAAAAAGCCCTAAAAAAACCCAAACGATCCCCCCCCCCCAGAAAAATCAACCAAACATCCAACTAAACAAACAAACAAAAAAGTTGGTATTGGCAGTTTGAAGAGAATCTATGTTTTCATAATTTTGATTCTTCCAACTTCTGAGAACTCTGTTTATGTGTCATGGGTCCTTGGATAGAGAATTTATCTTGTTTGGTTTATCAGTATTTGATTTTAAGTTTTATTAACTCCCTCTCTCTGTCTCCCTTTCTGAAGATTAATATTACATTTGCTAAAGATCGCAGAAGCATAACTGATTTCTACATATTGACCTTGTATAGATAAACTTGTTAAACTCATTAATTCTAAGAACTTACCTTTAGTTCTTTTAATGTTGTCAAGAGCATGATTATATCATCTGCAAAACCTAATGCATTTCATTTCTAAAAATTAATTTTTTTCAGTGTTTGGGTGTTCTGCTTGCATGTATAGCTGTGTACTATGGGTTTGCAGTGTTTGCAGAGACCAGAAGAGGACCTCAGACTTCCTGGAACTGGAGTTACATGGTTGTTAGTCACTATGTGCTGGGAACCGAGCCCGTGTCCTCTGGAAGAGCAGCAGTGCTCTTAACCACTGAGCCACCTCTCCATCCTGGATTGCTCCTGCTGCTGCTTCAGATTAATTTTTATATGTACAAGTGTTTTCTCTGCAAGTATGTATGTGCACAATATGCATGCCTGGTACCCATGGAAGTTAGAAGAGGACATCGGATCCCCCCCCAAGAATTGGAATTATGGATTATTGTGAACTACAACCAGTGAAGGTTCTGGAAACCAAACCCAGGCCATCTGTAAGAACAGCAAATACTCTTAGCCTTTGAACCACCATCACTCCAGCCCCACCCCTTATTCCATTTTTATTTTTTATTTTTTAAAGATTTATTTATTATGTATACAGTGTTCTGTCTTCAGGTATATCTGCAGGCCAGAAGAGGGCACCAGATTTCATTATGGATGGTTGTGAGCCACCATGTGGTTGCTGGGAATTGAACTCATGACCTCTGGAAGAGCAGCCAGTGCTCTTAACCGCTGAGCCATCTCTCCAGCCCTTATTCCATTTTTAAATGTCTACTTCTTAACCATTACATGTCCATTCCTCATTTCTAACGTCCTTGTATAGAGCAGATCTATAGCTGCGGGCGTCTGTCTACTTCTGGTTCAAAACATTTTCATCTATTAACTATTGAGATTGCTGTTTGTATAGGGTTTGTGTATTTTACTGGCTTAAAGGACATTCTTTTCCATTCTCCTGGGAACTCCTCTCTTAGAAGGCATGTGCAGTGATGAGATTCTCTTAATGTCATTTCTGCATCTGACATGGTCAGATTTTCCTTGAACTTGTTAATGTGAATTACATTTATTGGCTTTTAGAAATTGCTAATGTAAAATTGAATTTCAAATAAAACAACCTGCAGAAGTAGTTTGAATAACTCCTACAAGCACTCACCCAGTTTTTGACATTTATCCTTAGCATTCTGTCTCCACACTACATGCATATATACACATATGCAACATGAATAAAGCATGTGTAATATAAACCTGCTTATACATATTTTCATGTAGATACCTGTGCACCATTCAAGAATAATTTGCAGAGCCAGGTACTTATAACTTGACCCGGTTGCTGGGGAGACTGAGGTTGTGCCCAGGAGTTGGAGATAATCAGGAACAGCCAGATCCTGTGGAGCTCACACTTTAAGAAAGAAGAAAGCGGGCTGGAGAGATGGCTCAGACTTTAAAGGCTAGGCTCATAACCAAAAATATAAGAAAGAAGAAAGCTTGGGGTTGGAGAGATGGCCCAGTGGTTAAAAGTATTTACTGCTCTTGCAAAGGACTCAAGTTCAGTTCCAAGCATCCATATCAGGCAGCTCATAACCACCTATAACTCAATTACAGGGGATTTGATATCCTTTGACTTCTATGGGCACTTATACAGCCACACTCCCACTCACTCATAAAATAATTTAAAAAAAGATGTTAGGCATGATGCTCATTACCCTGACCACCTAAGAGAATGAATATTCCTGAATTCAAATGACTTGCCAATGTGTATACACAACATGACCTTCGATGTGAGGGAAACACCACAGATCCTGTGTCCCTGCCTAACTTGTAGGCTGCTTTCAAATTCCCTTCTCAGCCCCAATTATTCACACCCGTTCATGTGGTATTTGTCCTTTGTTCTGTCTCAGAGCTGATTTGTCTTCCCTGGCCTTCACACCACTATTGCACATCTCTTGCCCTTTGCCTGCCATGTCCCTAGGATGGACACATACTATGGATAGACACAGAGTAGGGGTGACTCCTACTTTTCTCTCCAGTGCCACTTACCCTGCCGTGAGTTCCCACAGATGCTTGGCAGTGTTCAATGGAACCACTTGTCCCACCAGCCACAGGCAGCTGTACAATCCTGACAGGTGTGCCTCTGAGCCCCTGCTGGTACTTCACACTCTGAAATTCTATTTCTGTCTGTTTCTGAGAGTGCAGGAGGATTTAGGACACATCTTCCCGGCCATGATCCTCAGAAGTCCACTTTGGATGATGAGAACTTGAGCTTTCTTTTAGCAGCAGTTTACAGGAGAGCACCTTGTGTATTCCTGTGTCAACTTTTCTGTATACTTATTCTTGGTTTTGTTTTTTTTTTGTTTGCTTTTGTTTTTTGGTTTTTGGAGACAGGGTTTCTCTGTGTAACAGCCTGGCTGTCTTGGACTTACTTTGTAAACCAGGCTGGCCTTGAACTCACAGAGATCCACCTGCCTCTGCCTCCCGAGTGCTGGGATTAAAGGCGTATGCCACCAACGCCTGGCTTGTATGCTTATTCTTAAATGTGGATTGTAGAAAGAGAATCTGCTTGCCTCTCTTAGTCTGTTTGTAACTGACTGTCTGATATAAGTCCCAGCTACCTATAACCTACAAAATTGTCAATTGGTCTGTGACACCCCATTATAGAAATGAATAACTGAGATTATCAGCTTAGCGGGAGGAAGGCTTATTTTGGCTCACAAGGTTTTAGATTTTGGTTCATGGTTCCATCATTTTAGTTGTGGGAAGATGAGCATCTGGCTATATCTGTTTCTCTTAAGGCAGGGATGTGAAAAAGGGCAAGAAGAAGGGCTGGGGTCCCTCCATCCCCTTCAAAGGTACACCCCCAGTGACAAGAAGACCAATTACTAGTGCCCCTTTTCAATCACACCACTCAGGAAACAAGTCTTTAACACATGGGCCAATGGGAATTCCAGATCCAAACTATAGCATCAACTTGAAGTCACTTTGAGAAGTGTGCCAAAGTGGATTGATTGTACTCGTTTAATTCTGTTGCTGTGATAAAATACTGAAGAAAAGGTTGATTTCAGCTTGTACTTTCAGGTCATAGTTCATCGTGGAGGGAAGTCAGAGCAGCACTTCAGTCAGAAACCATGGAGGAACTGTGCTTGCTGACCCACCAGATCATGCTTGGATTCCTTCCTTAGTAATTTAGGCTCATCTGCATCGGGAGAGCACCACCCACAGTGGGCGGGCCCATCAATATTAGCCATCAAACCAGACAGGGTCTTGCAGACATGGCCACAGGCCAATCTGATCTGGGTAGTCCCTCCACTGAGACTCTCAGATTGCTTGGAGGTGTCAAGTGGACAGCTGAGGCTAAGACATGACTCATCCTTTATGTTAGAAACAGGTTCAAGTCCTAAGAAAACGATTAGCCAATCCTAAATATTTCAGCAAGACAAGAAGTTTTACTTGGGCAGACAGAAGGTTCCATAGCCATGTCAGATCAAGTACAACTCAGTGGAGTTCCTGCCGAATTTTTATTCTTAATGAAAAGGAGTCAGAGGTCAGCCTTGCATTTACTTGACTGAGAAAATTAGAAGTGACTCAGCTGATAAGAAGAATGCAAATTTGAGCACCTACTATACCTTGAGCACATATTTTGATTTCAAGAAGTTCTGACTCTGGAGGAATTTGAATTTCTGCCAAGCAGCTTCTTTACTTTTTAATTTTTTTTTTTTGAGATAGGGTCTCTATTATGGAGCTCTAGCTGTTCTGGAACTCTATGTAGACTTGACTAGCCTTGGACTCACAGAAATCCACCTGTCTCTCTGCCTGTTGGGTGCTGGGACTAAAGGGATACGCCACCACACCCAGGTATTCTTTGCTATTTTTAAAAACAAAGTTTGTCTTACTAACCCTTTGGTAGAAAAGACAGTACATTTCTTTTATATTTCCACAGATCAGATGTGTAGCTCCCCTAGGAATATACCTCTTCTTAGGATATGCCATTCATATATCCTTTTTGGGAAACATCTGTTTAGATCTCTTGACTTTTGTGGTGGGGTAGAAGGTACTGGGATTGAACCCAGGGCCTCCCACATGCTGGGCAAGTGCTCTGCCAAGCCACATTCATAGTCTCTGCCTGTTTTTTAGGTTGGGTTGTTTGTCTTCTTATTATTTGCTTATTTAATTTTAGATGGGCTCTCACTCTGTAGCCTTGGCTGGCATGGAACTCATTGTCAACTGGACTGGTGTCAAACTCACAGAAATTCACTTGACTCTGTCTCCCAAGTGCCTGGATTACAGGTGTGACTCTCTGTAGCTGACTTCTTACTGCATATAAAAATATATAAGCAGTATATATATAATATAATATACATTATATATAATTTATATAATATATAAAATTATATATATAATTTAAAAGTATAATTACATCATTTCCCCCTTTCTCTCTTTACTTCAAGCCTTCCCATATACTATACAGATGATCCTGTATTTTCAGTAAGATCAAATCTGGATACATGATACGTGCATCAAAAGTTGAAACCTGGCTGGAAAGATGGCTCAGAGGTTAAGAGCACTGACTGCTCTTCCAGAGGTCCTGAGTTCAATTCCCAGCAACCACATGGTGGTTAATAGCCATCTATAATTAGATCTGGTGCCCTCTTCTGGCCTGCAGGCATACATGCACTGTATAATAAATAAATAAATAAATAAATGAAAAAAAAAATTGAAAACTGTGTGCTGACCTACTAGTGACACAACCAGCGGCACAGTGCACTGCAGACTCCACATGAGCCCGACGCCCATAGCTGCTGCAGTTCCAAGATGTCTAGCAGGGTTATAGGTGCTTGAAGTATGGTTCCTACTGAACATATATCACTTTCCCCACACCATGAAGCTGAAAAAGAAGTTGTAAGGCAAGTGATCATGGAGATTCTTTTTTCTCATAGAAGTCTTTCATCTGATATATAATTTATAAATACTTTCAGTGTTTCTGCCTCTCTTTCATAAGGGTCTTGCTATGAATCTCAGGACTGACATGGGCTGCCTATCCCTCTCCTCCCAGTCCCCTCCTCTCAGCCTTGCTTGACTCTGCCAGGGGTATTTTCCTCCCAGGCCCAGGGCTGTAAAGTGCTACCTCCTCTCTCCATGCTGGGTCTGGCCTGGCCTTGGTGTCCAAGCCCCTGATCCCTGAGGCTGAGGAGATATGAATTGTTCATTGCTAGATGTAGGTCCTCTTCCTGGGCAAAAGAGAGCTTTGGGGTCCCATTGCACTTCTTAGGAGGAAAGTGGGTTGGTTGGGCTCTACTTATTACTAGCTCTTCCCTACTCTTCTCTCCTGATGGGCGTCTTGGAACTGCCCCCCACCCAGAGGGAAAACTGCAGCTCTAGGGAAGAAGTGTAGGCAACCAGTAAGCCTTCCTGTTGTCTTCCTCTGCTGACAGGGCAGCCCTATCAGGATGGCAGGTTAGGAATGAGCCTCTTAGCAAGGACAGGACCTGGAGAGAGTCTAAACTCCTCCTCTTTGATGTGCTCCCATCTGGCTCTTCTTCAACTGACTGAGAGCCTCACAGCTGGATTTCTCCCACAGTGTATACAATTCTAGTGCTAGGATCTAGACCCTAACACGTGTGCCTGAGGGTCACTGGTGAGGTCTGGCCAGGAGGTATAACTGCGGCTATTGGGCACTTAGCCCCGCCTCTACGTCCGGCCATCTCCGTGGGTCCGGGTCCAGTGGTCTGCCTATAGCAGATGAGTGGAGTCACTTTAATGGCTGTCAGAGTCTGAGGTTAGAGAGCTATAGAGAAATTTCGTAGTGTGAGGAGGATTGATGAGAACTGTCTGATGATTTTTTTCTATTTGTTGAGGCCAAGTGGACAGATCACAGGGTCTGGGGGTGGATAACTGGCACCTACCTACTGCCACCTGTCCTAGGCACAGGAGCTGCGCAGATCTGTCGCCATAGCAACCCACACTACGCAACGGTCCTAGGACCTGGGTCCTCTCTTGCCTGGGGTCTGCGCGTGGCGGGGTGCAGGGCGGAGCCTCAGCCGGAGGCGGTGCCCTTGGTGGAGGGGCGGAGCGCAGCACAGAGCGCCTGGGCCCGGCGTTGAGGCTCGGCGGGGCCGGCCGGCGCGCTGCATTTGGCCGGCGGGGTAAGCGGGATGTGAACGGCGGGGCAGCAGGAGGCGGGTGGCTGGGCCGAGCAGGTCGGCAGAACTGGTGATAGGCGACGGCAGCAGAGGCAGCGGGTGCCTGCGGGCCTGTATTATTCCCGCCCCTAAGCTGCAGGCCGTGGGATGGGCAGGGGCAGCTGCATGGCGGCGGGATCAGGCCCAGGCCCCACTGGGGAAACCTTCAGTGGGAAAAGACAAACTGAAATGCAGCCTGCTGGGAGCCATTAGACCCTCCTCAATGGGGTCGTTGGGGAGAGGACCCTCCTTTGCCTCAGCCTCTCCTTTGGAGGTACCAAGGCTGTAGAGGTCCTTGCAAAGCGTGAGGAAGAGGCAGGCATTTTAGGACTTAGAGGCCCTGAATCTCTGTGTGAGGTTTGAACAGTGGGCACGGTTGGTAGGGCTGGGCATCGTGCCTGGTGGGGAGACCCAGGGCAGGTGGACCTGAGCTGGGTCTCTGAGAACATGGCTAGGGCAGAGTATGGGGGAGGGGATGCCAGGCTTGGGTTCTGGCTTCCTGAAAAAGCTGAGCACTCCTCTCCTAGGGGTTGAGGTCTGTCCCATTACCAGTTTAGAGCCTCATTTGACAGTGACTGAGCAAGGGAGCAATGACATGTGTGTGCATATGATGGGAGAAAGGGTTAGCCAGCAGCAAGCTATTCAGCCTGGACAATTGCTAAGAGGAAGGAAATTCTCAGGGTTTGGCTGTAGCCAATGGAGTTCCAGTGCCAGTCTGTAGGTGCAGTCTGTGCGTATTGGGAGAGGAGTGCCTAACAGTGGGAATGAAAATGGAGTGTGTACCTGGGAAGCAGAAGTGTGTGGATCCTTGGAGTCCTGGTGTGGGTAGATGACTCCTTAAATACCTTATAACAGCTCTGGTGCAGTTGTGAGAACCCCAGGGGTGAATGGAGGGGGCAGAGACTGAGATGAAACAGGGGCCATTGTGGAGTTTGTGAGAACCCCAGGGGTGAATGGAGGGGGCAGAGACTGAGATGAAACAGGGGCCATTGTGGAGTTTGAGGGTTACTGTGGTGTCATCAGGAGCGGGTTGAATGCATCACTGTCACGGTGACAATAAATTTTATGTCTTTGTCTAGACAGGACAGTAAACAGAGCTCTCATGCCAGGTTCTGTGGAGGGGAGATGAGAGGCCTGTTTGGAAATGACTTTGGGCTAGGTGGACGAAGGCTGCGAGAATTGTGAACAGGCTCAGCTGTCAGTACCCACAATCTGGCCATCACATCTGAGTACCACAGACATGGCAGCCAGTGCCAGGAACTTAGGAAGAGACTAAATCCTGTTGACAGCTTTCCTGAGGTTGGCCTTGAAGGTGGAGGGAAGCCTGCAGCAGAAGCCCACTGATTAGAGGAGCTGGAAGTGTAAGTGTGCTGGGCCACAGAGAGGGTATAGCAGGAGGAATGGTCAGGAGGAAAACACTTCTCCAGGGCTGATGGCTAGCAATGGTGGGTCAGGGAAGAGAATGGTTTGCTTTGCCTTAGATAGCCTCAAGAAGGGGAGAGGTTGAGTTGTGGATAGAGGAAAGGGGAGGGGGGCGCCGGTGGTGCAAGACAGTCATAGGGAGGCACGAGAGACTTGTAGGGTGGATATCTCAGTATTTGGGTGACTCTCCATCTAGGATAGGAAAACTTGCTATGCTCAGTGCCTTGTCCCCAGGGAGACCCGGGTCTCCAATTCTCCCTGTGCGCCTAGTATAGCTCAACAACAGAAAAGGATGCCCAGAATCTCTAAAGAAGCGGCTTAAAGCCGCCGGTCCGGGCGTTGTGGGTGTGGGTCCAGCCGCGACAAATTACCAGGGCATTTAGAATGCGAGTGACGGCTGGGAGAAACCACTTCCGTTCCATTTCCTTCCTGGCGGTGGCGGGAATGAGATCTGTCCCTAAGGTGGGGCTGCAGCGCCCTCTGGAGGTCCGGTTCCCGGGCTCCAGGTGCTAGCGCGGACCGTGCGTGCGTCCAAGGAGGCCTCTCGCACCCAGTGTGGGGACAACACCACTCGCAGGAAACAGCATGCCTGGAAAGGCTGCCGTGAGCCCTAGGAGCCCCGGCCTCAATGCCACTCAACTCCACAATCTGACTTGTCTTTGGTCTTTCCCAGATTCTGAGCTCGCCGGCCAGGAGCGGCAGCGTGCTCCGGGCAGCTGGAAAAGCCCCACGCCCCAGTGCGCACCATGCCGGAGGGCTGAGCGTTGGGGTCGTCGCTCTCTGGGACACAGCAGGACCTCGTCCCGCTTCACGTGGGAACTGTGCGCGCCAGGGCTGAGCCCAGGCCGCTGACCATGGTGCTGCCTCCCCCGGACCGGCGCCACGTGTGCCTGACCACGCTGGTGATCATGGGCAGTATGGCTGTCATGGACGCATACCTGGTGGAGCAGAACCAGGGCCCTCGCAAGATTGGTGTGTGCATAATCGTGTTGGTAGGCGATGTGTGCTTTCTGCTGGTGCTGCGCTACGTGGCCGTGTGGGTAGGTGCTGAGGTGCGCACCGCCAAGCGCGGCTATGCTATGATCCTCTGGTTCCTCTATATCTTTGTGCTGGAGATCAAGCTCTATTTCATCTTTCAGAACTACAAGGCGGCACGGCGTGGAGCGGCTGACCCGGTGGCTCGCAAGGCCCTGACACTTCTGCTGTCTGTATGTGTGCCAGGCTTGTTCCTGTTACTTGTGGCACTAGACCGCATGGAGTATGTGCGCACTTTCCGAAAGCGCGAGGACCTGCGCGGCCGCCTCTTCTGGGTGGCTTTAGATCTGCTGGACCTGCTGGACATGCAGGCCAACCTCTGGGAGCCGCCGCGCACTGGGCTGCCACTGTGGGCTGAAGGCCTCACTTTTTTCTATTGCTACATGCTGCTGCTGGTGCTGCCCTGTGTGGCGCTCAGCGAGGTCAGCATGCAAGGGGAGCACATCGCACCGCAGAAGATGATGCTGTATCCAGTGCTCAGCCTCGCCACTGTCAATGTGGTAGCCGTGCTGGCCCGCGCTGCCAACATGGCCCTCTTCCGCGATAGCAGAGTCTCGGCCATCTTCGTAGGCAAGAACGTGGTGGCACTGGCCACTAAGGCCTGCACGTTCCTTGAGTACCGCCGCCAGGTTCGCGACTTTCCACCGCCTGCACTTGCGCTTGAGTTGCAGCCCCCCGCCTTCCCAGCGCAACTCGGTGCCGCCTCCTCCACCACTGCATGGCCCGCCAGTGCGCCCCCACGGGCCCTCACCCACGGGTGATACTCTGGACACGTGACAGGGCCCCTCACGGGGCCGCACTGACGCTGGACTAGCCGCGCGGTTTGCATGGGATGAGATGGGATGGGGCAGGCTCCCCTTGGGGACAGGCGTTGTGAGTACCTGTGCAGTGCCTGGGGTATCTGGGACAATGTCTGCTTCTTCATCTCAGGGATCTCTCGGACCCACGGACCCTCAGCCTCCTCTCCACTAGCTCACCTCGATGCACAGGGCAACTGGTGAGGCCTGGTCTCTAGTGGAGATGGCTCAACCCCCTGCCTGCTGCTGGGCTGCCAGGGTGGGAAGGGAGGGGAGTGTGCCATGAGATCTGGACCTATGGTAGGGGATTTTGGCTCAGAGTTTGAGGCCAAGGAGGCCTCTGTCATTTTAAAGACTTGTGTTTACAGTTTCGTATCCAATGCTTGGCTGTTCTTCCTGTTTCGTGAGTCCTCTGCTTAGCAGCTGGGCAGAGTGGCAAGGACTGGTGAGGGCTGGTGGCCGTGGGGCAGCCAGGTACTTGTGGAGCAAACAGGTATTTCTGGGTATTTCCTGGGTGGGGTCCATTGTGGCACTGTGTCAGAAACACCCTCTTTTCTCCCATCTCACTGTGCCTGTTCCCAGGGTCTGCTTTTACTGCGGTATCTTGACCCCCTCCTCCCATTCCTCCTCTCCTCAGTTGTCCGGGCCTCATGTCTCTGCCCTTCCCAGCTCAGGTTCAGAAGTGTCTTATACTTTATCCCCTCCTGTGCAAACTCCCTCTCCCTGTGGGTGACTTGGGCTCACGACTGCCAGGATCAAATGGGGTCAGGTGCCAGCTTTGTTCCCAAGTTGAAGCTGCATGCAGCCTCAGCCGGAACAGTAGTTTGGCCTCATGTCACCCCATCCTGGCCCTGCCCCAGACACTGGCCAGTCCCGCAGTGTCCTGGCCCAGTTCATAAGCCTTGAAGTCTGTCTGTAGGTGGTCTCTCCCTGACCTCCACCCTGCATCCGTGGTGACTGAATTCACCAGGCCTTGGAGTGTCTGTGGGGCCTTTATGAGGCTGTTTGAAGAGCCTTGCCCATAAGGGGTGATGGTTACATATATTCCTGGCCTGCAGTGCCATGCAGACCTATGGTCTGCCAGGTCTGTGTTCACTGCATTGCTGATCCTTGCATTCATCATTTCCACTTCCTTGTGAACCAGAGCAGGGGGTTTGCTGTCCAGTCTAGGACTGGTTGTAGAGGGCTGTGGATCCAGCTGGGCACAGTAGGGCAGCTTCATCCCTGTACCCACCCCTGGATGCACTGACTACTCCCTTCTCTACCCAGAAGAGGGCTGTTTCTCTGAGTCTGGATTTTGAGAGTCATCTGCTTTGCAAGCAGCTGACCTGGAGATCATTCTCTCCAGGGGCACAGGGACTACCCATGGCTATACCACTGACCCGGTGGAGTGTGGCAGTGCCCCTGCTGCCTTCTATACTGGGCTTTGTCTCCACACCTGACCACACCCTCTGCAGTGCCTGATGAGCAACCTGAACGCCTTTGCTCTGGGTTCCACACCAAGACACTGTAACCCACCAACAAGCCTTAGAGAGCAGAGGCTTACAGTATAGGACAGTGGCCCTGTGTGGTACATATGGGGGTGGCTACAAGAGTTCCTCAGCTGTTGGCACACCCTGGCTGTTCTTGGCTTTGTGCAGTCTTGGGTGGGGAGCACAGCAGATGAGGCCCAAGAGATGAGCTCTAATTTTGAGTGTTTTGGGCTGTTCTGAAGCCAGGGCCATCCTCTCTTGCTGGTCTCTTGTCTCTGTGTTCCCATTTGCTAAAGGGTCAGATTCATCTAACTGCATCTAGCCAGTCCTTCTGTAACTTCCTGAGGTGGCCTGTGCGGCCAGATATAGTGAAGAATGGAGCTAGGGGACACTTTGTCCTCATTAATTCATTCCTGGTTCATACATTTTGGTGCTAAGCTGCTGACCCCAACTGACCTTAAGATCCTTAAGAGGACTGGGTATAATGGGCATCTAGGAGAAGCATTAAGCAGAGCTGGTCCTTAGGACTTGGAAAGAAGTTTGGATTTGGGCCCTTAAACAGCAATTGTCCCAGGGCTGTGAGTGGTGGGCTACGTGATTAGCATCAGGAAAGGTTACTGTGTGAGATTGGTAGTAGCTGTGCTCATGTGGGTCCCCACTGAATACCTCAGGTGAAGTGTTGGGTAAGGAAGCAGATGACTGCAGGAGGGTAGTGATGGGGACCCTGTGAGGTAAGTGTGGGGGACCCCTTCTGGGCTGTAGCCCTCAGGTGGGCTTGGGAGGAATGGAGAGTCAAGGCATGCTCACTGTGAGGATCCTGAAATGGATTTGTGTCTGTATCAGAAGAGGATTCTGAGATTGTACGCGGCATAGGACATAATGAGTCAAAGGCTGAGCCTCCTGAGTACTTTAGATGGGTGGGCCAGCCAGCAGAGGAGGCCCAAGATGAGGCAGGAGCTGTGGCTTTGCACTATAGGGGTGATGAGTCTGGTGTTGCTTGTGTGGGGTGGGGAGAGAAATGCTCCCTGAGTGCTTGGGCAGAAGAGCTGGGATGAAAGACAGCATGGGCAGCCAACTCTTAGGACCATTTGTGGGGCATGAAGGAGGAGAAATGGACAGCAAGGCTGGGGCCAGGGTTATCTCCAGGTGCTGTGTCAACCTCTGATGTCATCAAGAGCATAGCCACCCTGTCCACCTTCTCCTCCCAGGCAATGTCATATGCCGTTTCTAGTTTATGTAGCAAGACTCGGTGAAGGGTCAGAGAAGCTCCTGTCTGGATACATTAACCACCTAGGCCCATGTCACAGAGTGGGACTTGCTGTGTGCTCATCTTGTACAGTCCTGGCAGACAGCCTCATTACTCTAGGGAGCTTGACCTTGCCAAGATCTAAGATCTTAGCCAGAGTCCAGCCAGGTGTGCAGACCTGGAGGCTAGTCTCATGGTGCTCAAAGCTAGTTCCCAGAACTCAAATGCTGGGAACTGAACTCCGGTCCTCTGAAAGAGTAGCAAGTGCACTGAACTTTTCAGCTTTCTCAATTGTCAGTTTTTAAGATGAGGGTCTCATATTGTTGCACAGATTGGCTCCAAACTCCCAGGCTCAAGTAAGTGATGTTCCTGCCTCAGCCTCCTGAGTACTTGAGAATATAGGTGCCTCTTTCCTGTCTTGCACAGTTTATTTGTTAGTTTATTGGGATAGGGTCTCATGTACCCTGGGCTGGCTACAGCTGAGGATGATGGCCTTGAACTGCTGATCCTCCTGCCCCAACCTTCCCAGAGCTGGGATGATAGGAATGAACCCAGGTCTCATGCATGGCAGGCAAGCACTCTACCAACTAAACTACATCTTCAGTTCCATTTTTTTTTTAAGGTAGGACCTGTGTTTTCTCCTTTTGGCAAAGCCATAAAATACTCCTAATCTTAGCCCTTTTCTGATGCAGGTGAGAGGGTTGGATGCATTAGGGCTCCTGGTTCTACCTTCTTGTCGATGGCAGCAATGAGGACTGCTGTCTGCTGTGGTGTGCCAAGCCCTGAGCAAACCTCCAAGATCTCAGCATTATGGGTGCCACACTAAAGTCAGAGGAGCTGGGCTCTGGTGAGTTGTGTTGGGCAGTCCCTTGCCGGCCCTCACTGTGTCCCATAAGCCAGGCCTGTGGGCCAGACGAAGCAATAGCCTCAGGCTCTGATTACTGCCTGCTGGGCTGGGAAATATTGCATCTTGGGCATGGGAGTCAGTGTTTTCTCTGCCACCTTGGCACTGAGGCAGGCTCTCAAAGTTAAGTCCCAGACATGACCATGCATGGGAGCAGTGTAGAGGTATAGAGGTGTACCTCTATAGAAGATAGAGAAGGTATAGAGGTGTACCTCTATAGAAGGTATAGAAGGTATAGAGGTGTACCTCTATAGAAGATAGAGAAGGTATAGAGGTGTACCTCTATATAGAGAAGGTATAGAGGTGTACCTCTATAGAAGGTATAGAAGGTATAGAGGTGTACCTCTATGGAAGATAGAGAAGGTATAGAGGTGTACCTCTATAGAAGATAGAGAGGGTATAGAGGTGTACCTCTATAGAAGATAGAGAAGGTATAGAGGCTGCCCTAGGAGCTAGTTGTTCAGGCCTTGGATTCCCTTGGGTCCCAAGCTATGGCCTCTGAGGAAGGAGAGACACTTAAGAGTGCCCACTCCATCTTTGCTTATTTTGGAGTGATGGTGGGAAAGGACCAGATGGCCCTTACTAGGCTGATCCCACTACAGGAGAATGTCTGGAATTGTTACCTTCCACCGTAAAGCACACTCACATATCCTGTAGAAAAATGGACTCAAAACAAAAATGAAACCGGAATTCATCAAAATCAAGCCTATTTACCTCAATAGGTGAAACTTCCTATGATAAGATTCCTCTGAGCAATAAAACCATGAGAAACATCACCAATGGCCCTCAGAAAAGCTACTTGCTCTTTTGTCTTTTAGACAGGTTACCCCGCCTCTTAGGAGCTCCTTTGCTAATAGCCCAGGATAAAAGCAGGAAGTGGGGACTGCCCTCATGGTAGAACATGAGTAACTTCATTTGTGAAAATAAGACAAGAGAAATAGGCCGGGCGGTGGTGGCACACGCCTTTAATCCCAGCACTTGGGAGGCAGAGGTAGGCGGATCTTTGCGAGTTCGAGGCCAGCCTGGTCTACAAAGCGAGTCCAGGACAGCCAGAGCTGTTAAACAGAGAAACCCTGTCTCGAAAAACCAAAAAAAAAAAAAAAAAAAAAAAAAAAAACAAGAGAAATAAATGCAAAGGACTCCTCAACCAGAGGTGGGCAAGGAGGGCTATCAGCCTTGTGGCTCTGGGTGGGCCAAGCTGGTGAGTGACAAACCTGTAGGGGTGTGGGATTCTCTGCTGGCAGGACTGTGGGGCTAGACCCATCAAGGAGCCCCTACTTTGGATGGGGGAAGAAAGAGGGCAAGGGATCATTGGAGAGGAGACAGGGCAGAGTGCAGGGGCAGGGGCTAGGACTCTGAGGAAGCCTAGTCAGGACTGTCCTGCAGGGCTGTCTTAGTCAGGGTCACCATTGCTGTGATATACACCATGACCAAAACAACTTGGGGAGGAAAGGGTTCATTAGACTTACACTTCCTTATCACTGTTCACTGAAGAAAGTCAGGACAGGAACTCAAAACAGGACGTGAACCTGGAGGCAGGAGCTGCCTGCTTTCTTATAGGATCCAGGAACACCAACCCAGGGATGGTACCACCCACAATGAGCTGGGCCCTCCCCCATCGATTGCTAATTACGAAAAAGCCCTATAGCTTGCATACAGCCAGATCTTAAGGAGGCATTTTCTTCCTTCCTTCCTTTCTTTCTTTCTGTTTATTTATTACTTCAAGGTACATCTCCATCACGATGCCCTCCTTCCACCCCTCCCAGTTCCACCCCCCACCCCCTCCTCCCTCTCCCACCCATCCCACTCCTCCGATGTGGAGTGTCCCTATATATCAGCCCCTCTCAGTTCAACAGTCATATGAGGGCCAAGAGCTTCCTCTTGCACTGGGGGCTTACGTGTTAGCACCTCTAGGGCAAATTGTCCCATTAATAGGTAACAAAGTCTATGTTCCTGATCCTGTTGGTGTGTTGGTTGTAGGACAGTTATCCTGTAAGGAGGCATTTTCTTAATTGAGGTTCCCTCCTCTTAAAAGACTTTAGAGTGTGTCAAATGAACATAAAGGTAGCCAGCACAAGGACCAGGAAGCCACCCCTCCTGGAAGCCACCCCTCCAGGAAGCCACCCCTCCAGGAAGCCACCCCTCCTGGAAGCCACCCCCCCAGGAAGCCACCCCTCCTGGAAGCCACGCCCCCCAGGCAACAAGACTCCAGTTTTCTTGAGATTCTCCCCTGGTGTCAGGTTGATTTGAGTGAGCTCTGTTCTTACTTGAGCTGGGTTTGGCATGGTTGGCCCAGCCAAGGAGCATTTAACTCCCCACCAGGATAGAAAACTCAGCGTAGTTCTGTGGCTTGAAATTCTGTGTTGACCCTTAAACCCAAGTTGAAGGCTATGCCCTTTTAAAAGGGCTTAAAATGAGGAGTTCACTGTTATTCACCTATGATGACACAGTGGGGAAATGGAGCAGAGGTCCACTCTCACCATACACAACTTGCTGCCAGCTTGACTTCGGACCTCCAGCTTTTAGAAACATGAGAGGTAAATTTTTGTTGCTGATAACTTTCCCAGCTTGGAGCATGTTGTGATAGCAGCACAAAAGCACACAAAAGAGTGTGCTTCAGCCAGTGTGGAGTTCATTTCTCTTTGCTGCAAGCCTGGGCAGGTGGTCCAGGCTGCCACTTCCCCAGCTATTCCCCCTTCTATCTCATTTTCCTTGGTGTGAGTTCTGCTTTTAGGACTCCAGCTTCTCCCTTAGGTTGTAGCCAGAAAGAGGGCTGAAGAGCTCAAAATGGGCCCTGGTAGGAAATGGATTTCTTTAGGGAGTGCTTGGAGGTTGGCCTTAGTTTCATGTTCGTTCTCCTGATTTAGGAAGGTTTTCTTCACAAGCAAATCTCAGAGAGAAACAGTTTAAAGTAGGAAAGATTTATTTTGTCTCCTGGGTTCAGAGGTTTTAGTCTATAGCTGGCTCCATTGTTCTGGGCCTGAGGGAATACAAAGCCATATTGGCAGAAGTGTGTGGTGGATGAGGCTACTTACTTCATGTCAGTCAGAAAGATGTGTGTGTTTGACCCCTTCACAGACCTACTTCCTTCAAATAGGCTCCTCCTCCCAGTGTCGACCACTTCTAACAATACCATCAAATTATAATTCTTTCATCTATGAAGTCAGAGCTCTCAGGAGTCAGTCACTTTGCAAAGCCCATCAATGGCCAACCAAGATTTTCAACATGGACCTTTGCAGGACATTTTAGATTCAAAACATAGTACTCCATGGCTCAGAACTTAGCCATGTACTACACCCACATGGGGAGCAGGGAAAGGGTTTACCTTTTGAGTGCCCTGTGACCAGGCATAGCAAAGAAAGGGACCATCCAGGGTCTTTGGCCAGCTTGTGAAAACACAGGCTGCTGTCTCCTGCTAACTTGGTCTTTTCGCCCACACTGTGACCCGTGTTCACCGTGCTGTGGCCCACACTGTGACCCGTGTTCACCGTGGTGTGGCCCACACTG
>CAJQZJ010001511.1:19630435-19658451 GCA_907164525.1 Lophiomys imhausi
TATCTATCTATCTATCTATCTATCTATCTATCTATCTATCTATCTATCTATTTATTTATTATGTATACAGTATTTGCTTTACATATATGCCCGGGCAGATCTCAATGTAGATGGCTGTGAGCCACCATGTGTTTGCTGGGAATTGAACTCAGGACCTTGGGAAGAACAGCCAGTGCTCTTAACCTCTGAGCCACCTCTCCAGCCCCTGAGCAGTTTCTTAGACACACCTCTTCAACAGGGCATATGGACCGGCCACAACTTGGCTTTGTCCATTTCAGCAGTAAAGGGATGCCAAGCTTTCCTTATGTGGTACCAGATGTTAATCTGAACTGCCTACTAATGTCACTAAATAGCCTAACTTCTACCACAGGTTTCTTTAGAAAACAGAATTATAACAGTGTGCTTTTGTTTTAATCCCAGGTGTAGGGATGTGGGACTGTCCAAAGCGGCTGACTGTGATCTGCTTTGTGCTCTAGCAGAAGCGTGGTTTTACCAGCTGCAGATAATGTCTGCGACTGTGAGATGTTTGGATTCTGGGAAATTTTCACAGGGTATATAAATGCTAGGGTCCCAAGAGGTGGGTTGGTGGTTGTTGGTTATTTTCTTTTTTTTTTCCTTTATTTTTTATTTCTTCAAGTTACATCTCAATCGCAGTCCCCTCCCTATTCCCCCTCCAGTCCCACCCTCCCACCCTCATCCCCCATCCTCTTCCCTTTTTTTTTTCTTTTAAGTTTAAGGTATATCTTATTTCCCCCTACAGTTTCCCCTTTCAGTCCAACAAATGGCTCTTTCTCTTATAATAACAAATGGTTGTTGGTTATTTTCAAGAGGTGGGTTGGTGGTTGTTGGTTATTTTGGGAGGTGGGTTGGTGGTTGTTGGTTATTTTGGGAGGTGGGTAGGTGGTTGTTGGTTATTTTGGGAGGTGGGTTGCAGTTTGTAGCCATGGTCAAAGAAGAAAAAAAAAGGTAAGAAATTAGATCCAGGGATTTTCCTGACTCCACTCTCCGCTCTGTCCTTGTTTCTCTCCTATCTAGTGTTAGGGGGTGAGACTGGGGGGGATAAAGGGTGAGAAATAAAGAACCCACAAAGACCAGTTACAGATGTCAGCCTAGGTTATCTAGTAAGACCCTGTTCCAAACCATCATGAGTCAAATCAAGCCAAGTGTCTTGGTTAGGGTTTCTATTGCTGTGATAAAATGCCATGATCAAACTTGAGGAAAGGGTCTACTTCATCTCATAACTCTAATGTCACAGTCCGTCACTGAGGAAATCCAGGGCAGGAACTAAACAGAAGCCAGAGTGGAAGGGTGCTAACTGACTTGCTTCTCTTGGTTTGCTCAGTTGGCTTTCTTATAGTAACCAGGACCACCTGCTCAGGGGTGGTACCCACAGTGAACTTGACCATCCCACATGGATCATTAATCAAGAAAATGCCCAACAGATTTGCCTACAAGGGATCTTACAGAGGTATTTTCTCAACTGAAGTTCCTCTTCCTGTAGATAAATCTAGCTTGTGTCAAACTGACAAAAAAAAAAAAAAAAAAAAAAATCCAACGAGGCCAACCCCCAACCCATTGTACAGTAAACACCTTTCGATTCTACTGATATCACTTCTAGATCTTTTTCAGTGTAAACAGTCCTGATTTGAACATTTTAGTTCAGTGTCCCTTCACTGACGGCCTGCCCAGTGCTGCTGTGTTTGGGGCTAGGGACCCGCTTTGAAGATGTGGTTACATGAGACATAGGTGTGCAGTCTTGTGGTGAGGTTACTGCCCTTATAGGAAGAAAGGTGGTGGGAGTTCTTCACTCCACTACGTGGCAACACAGGGAGCAGGTAACTGCTCACCAGCCACCTGGGTTAGAGCAGTCAGACCTACAGGCTTCTAGCCTCCGGAACCGTGAACGTGAACCGCCCCTACTTCACCGGAGCCGAGGACACTGAGAAGCTTGATTTAGTCGTGGGCTTTCTATTTAAATTCCCCATGGAAATCTCTGTTGAAAAGGAAAACTTAGTTCACATTCACTTATTGTGGGTTCTGATGTAGCCAAGTCTATTTTTACCTCGGATTTTGTGCGTTCTTCATCTTTTCATTTCATCTACCTCCCTCTCTCTATAGCTTACTGGTTGGCGGCATTTCCCATCGTACTTTCATTGTCAGTTTCACAAACGCAGTTCTAGTTTGAAAGAAAAAATTCCTTTGTAAGTCACTATTGTATTTTTTGAGGATGACAAATTTTATTTTTTAAAGTTTTTTATTAGCATACATTAACTATATATGTAGGAATGGGTTTCATTACATTTTTATATCTAATGCTCTTTGATCGTATTCATTTCCGTTACCCTCTCTTGTCCTCTCCTCACCCCCAATACTCATCATCCTTTTCTCAACTAGCCCCTCTGTACTTTTCGTGACTTTTTTGGGGTGGGTAATGACCTAATGAGCTTCCCTAGAGCTGCCTACAGGAGAACGGATGAGGGGCATTCACCGGCGCATGCGCACCGTGGCCACTGCTTCACCTTCGCACGTTTCTTCCTTCCCAGCAGCCATGGTTTGCAGGTACCCGGGAAGGAGTGGGGCCTCGTGAATCCTCAACTCTGCATGACAGGATGTCGTTAGGCACAGTTTTGGATAGGTATTGTGCAGGTACTTACAAATTCTGTCAGGTTACAAAGCACAGAACTGCCTTCACGGTTCTGAGACTCACAGTCCAGGACTGAGGTACAGATGGGAGGCCTCATGGCTGCAGTTCCACAGAGCAGGACGTGAATGCAAGCCGTGTGGCATAACCCTCACACACTGCAGTGGGCTCCTGATCTGAACATTGCCCTCAGGCCTACCTCCCAGCCTCTACCCTAGGCTGTTTCCAGCAATCCTGTCTTGGGGCCACATTTAGACCCTGGCACCTATGCCACCTCTTCCATTACCCACAGCCCTAGGGTCCCGTTAGCCCCCGTGGAGGAAAATGCTTAGCTCTCACTAACCCTCTGGCTGTTCCTCAGGGGTGACAGCCCCATGTTAGCTTCAGCTTGCTGCAATGAGGAGATCCCCCTCACTCTTCGTGCACGTATGTACCTGACACTCAGGAGGAGAGCTCCCCGTGGAGGATGGGGAGCCCTTCTCCTGGCTTGTGACACGAGGGAGGCTGGCCTTGGTCCCGTGCAGTCCCTGTCCCTTCTGAACACCAAGTTTAATCCCAGCTGAGGCCAGAGGGGCCGTGGGAAGGACTTGCTTAGTCTTTTTGAGATGTCTTTCTTGCCTTACTCTGTACTGACACTTTGTGGCAGGTGCTGTAAGCAGTCCCTTGGCTTCCCTTGCCTTCCCACATAGATCCCAGCCCTGGTGAGCTTTGTGACGTTTGTTCCAGACACGGGGATGAAGACTGAGGTCGGCCTGTGCATGAAAGGCTTTCTCCAAGGTGAAAGGCATCTGGAAAAGCACACCCTTTCTTTTCTTTAAAAATGTTCCTTTATTTTTGAGAATGTCATACATGTCTATAGGGAAATATGGTCCTACACTTTCCCCTTGCAATTCCCCTTATCCCATAGCCCTCCCAGCATGCTCCTTCCTTCCCATAAATATGTCCTTAAAAAAAAGGGTTTTTATATTTTTTATTTGCTAAATGCTCAGGCTGTGAAATTGCCTACTGAAACTTTGCATTTGTTCCCATGGACCTGGACTGCTCTCAACCTTGGGCGAAGAAGCCTCCTTTTGCAGAAGGAAGCAGTCTCCAAGGTGCGCATGCGCTGGTGGATACCCCTTATCCGTACTCCTGTAAGCAGCTCTAGAGAAGCTCCTTAGGTCATTACTCACTCCTAAAACTGTGGGTTATTTTGATAACCCACTAAATCAACTTAGTGCTGCTCGCATGTGCATGGGTATAGGGCCAATCACGGGAACACTGGAAACTAACAGTAGCAACATCCTCAAAAAACAATGATTTCCCCTCCCCTAGCAACTATCTACCACCAATAGCTCCTTAGTATGTGATGGGGCCTGGGAATCGTCTATCCCACCTGTGCTGGGATGTTTCAGGCTTGACCTTGTGCAGGTAGCCACAGCTGCTGTGAATTCGAAGAAAGCATTCCACACACTACTTCCCGTCCTCTGGCTTTCACATTCTTTCTGCCTCTTCTTCCTCGATGTCCCTTGAGCCCTGATACTGGGGAAGTTACTGCAGATGTCCTGTTTAGGGCTGAGCACTTGTTCTCACTTCTTCACCCAAGGTTGAGAGCAGTCAGTCCAGGTCCATGGGAACAAATGTAAAGTTTTAGTAGGCAATTTCACAGCCTGAGCATTTAGCAAAGTAACAATAGCAGGTTCTACCCTAGGCTGATCTCCTCAGCCATATTTTCTTTTCTTTTCTTTTTTTTTCGGTTTTTCGAGACAGGGTTTCTCTGTGTAACAGCCCTGGCTGTCCTGGACTTGCTTTGTAGACCAGGCTGGCCTCGAACTCACAGAGATCCGCCTGCCTCTGCCTCCCAAGTGCTGGGATTAAAGGCGTGAGCCACCACGCCCGGCTCTCAGCCATATTTTCAACAGGATTATAGTACCACACATGAAACTCTCTCCTGTGGAACAGGCCTCAGATTCAGTCACAGAACAGTCAGTCATCCCATAATAGTCTTTCCACTCTTGCAGCACTGGGCACATCTTGCTAGACAGGTCAATACTGAAGCACACAGGGTCTGGTGCTGGATAAAATTATTGATGTCTTTCTTCCCCTGTAGCATAGCGTAGTGTGGCATAGCATAGCAGCATAACATAGCATGGCATAGCATAGCATGGCATGGCATGGCAGCATAGTGTAGCACATAGCATAGGATAGTAGCATAGCGTAGCACAGCCCAGCCCAGCCCAGCCCAGCCCAGCACAGCACAGCACAGCATAGCATAGCATAGCATAGCATAGTATCATAACATAGCATAGCATAGCAGCAGAGCATCTTCTGGCACTATGAAAGCCAGAGCATAGCTACTTACTATCCACAGAGGGACAAAGAGCTGGGAAATGATTCAGTTGACAAAGTGCATGGCATGCAAGCATGAGAACCTGTGTTCTGATTCCAAACATCCAAGTAAGAAGCCAGATGTGGTGGGGTGTGCTTGTAACCCTAGAACTGGGGAGGCAGAGACATGAGGATCCCTGGGGCTTTTGGTTAACTAGTTTAGACAATTAGCTCCAGGTTCAGTGAGAGAGCTTGTCTCAAAAAACAAGGTGAATCACTTTTCCCCACCACATAGGCTGCCTGAATCTTGCTTCTCTGGCACATCAGGTAGCCCTGTCCCTTCCCACCCTACTGGCCTTCCAAATACATACCCAGCTTCCCTGAGAGCTCAAGCCCACAACCACTAGTTGGTGCAAGCATGTCTAGGCTTGGAGAGTCGTCCTATAAAGTGTTAGAGGAGAGGACCAGGAAGGGGCGTGCTGACCTTTTGATAGATACTGTTAGCACAGACAGTAGTCAACCCTCAAAAGAAATCTAGGGCTAGAACCTGCATCTTCAGTAACAGTCCCATAGAGGAAAACATCTTAACACTCTCATAAACTTCTCACCTTCACCGAAGGATGGTTTGAAGAAAAAGACAGATTCAATCACAAATTACTTAAGATGTTGAAGTCCCAGAGAAGAAACAAAAATAACATGCAAAGCTATGACACATATACCCCTCAAATTGCTAATTCCATAGTCAGAATGGCTTGGAAGAACTCCATAACAAAGAATTCAAAAGAATGAATATAACTATGCTCAAACCATTCAAAGAAGGCATGAAAATACTCCAAAAGAAAAACGTTAAAGAGCTGATGAAGTAAGACTTTAGTCTAAGATGTGAAAATAGAATTCAATCAAGAGGTAGAATTGTTGAAGAAAACCCAACTTGAAATGATTCTGGAAATGAAAAGGTCAATAAGCCAAATGAAAACCTCACTTGAAAGACTCACAAATAGAATAAATTATGTGGACAGCAAAGTCTCAATGCTGAATGACAAAGGAGAGGAACTTGTTCACTCAGTAAAGGTCAAAATGAACAGAGGAACTTGTTCACTCAGTAAAGGTCAAAATGAACAGAATGTGGGCATGATTTGGGATACTGCATAAAGACCCAACTTTCAAGCTGGGCGGTGGTGGCACACACCTTTAATCCCAGCACTTGGGAGGCAGAGGCAGGCAGATCTCTATGAGTTTGAGGCCAGCCTGCTCTACAAAGTAAGTCCAGGACAGCCAGAGCTGTCACACAGAGAAATCCTGTCTCAAAAAACCAAACACCAAAAAACCCCCAAAACAAACAAACCCAACTTTCAAATTATAAGCAAAGAAGGAGTAGAACACCACAACAAAGTCCTAGAAATATCTTCAATAAAAAGTCATAGAAGAAAATTTACCAAACCTAGAGAAGAAGATACCCATGTAGACACAAGAAGCCTGCAGAACCCCAAATAAACAGGACCAGAAAATAAATGCTCCATAACATTTTATAATAAAGCATTAAAAACACAAAATAAAGAATGGGTATTGAAAGTTGCAAGAGAGAAAGGTTCAGTTATTGGTAAAGGCAAACTCATCTGACCCATTAATAGTAACAGAAACTTTACAAATATTTATCTGTTGATTGATTTCATGTGTAGGGGTCTTTTTGCCTGTATGTGTGTTTGTGCAACACACACATGCATACAGTGTCCATGGAGGCCAGAAAAGGGTGTTGAGCCCTGTGGAACTGGAGTTACAGATGAGTGTTAGCTGCCATGTGGGTGCTAGGAATCAAACCCAAGTCCTCTGCAAGAGCAGTAAGTGCTCTTAACTACTGAGCCATCTCACCAGCCCCACAATAGAAACCCTTTTTTTTTTTTTTTGAGACAGGGTTCTCTGTGTAGCCATGGCTGCCCTGGAACTCACTCTGTAGACCAGATCCACCTGCCTCTGCCTCCTGGTACTGGGATTAAAGGTGTGCACCACTGCTCCCAGGCTCAAAGGAAACTTAAGGCCAGGTGCCTGGAAAGATATATTTTAAGTCCTCAAAGACCACAACTCTCAATCCAGAGTATTATATCCAGAAAAAACTATTAAAATTCAAGAAGAGCCCCCATCTCCACTTCGCCTGCCGCCGTCAGGTGGGCTTCCTGTGCTGCAGCGTTCCTTCCTTTGAAGCATGGCTTACCTTCCCTGCCCCAGTCTCAGTCCCTGTCCTGCCGCCACATAAAGATGAGAAGCTCTGAGGAGGTGTCCTGGATTTCCTGGTTCTGTGGACTCCATGGTAATGAGATCTTCTGTGAAGTGGATGAAGACTACATCCAGGACAAATCTAATCTTACTGGACTTAATGAGCAGGTGCCTCACTATCAACAAGCTCTAGAGATGATCTTGGACCTGGAGCCTGGTGAAGACCTGGAAGACAACCCCAAGCAGAGGGACCTGATAGAACAGGCAGCCAAGATGCTTTGCAGGTTGATCCACGCCCACTACATCCTCACCAACGGAGGCATTGCTCAATGTCTTTTCCATTTTCTACACCTCAGTTGGAAAAGTACCACCAGGGAGACTTTGGCTACTGTCTGTAGAAATAATTAATTAAATTACATTGGGCACCATTTGTAGAAATAATTAAATTATTTACTTAGTATTTATATTACCGTTAATTAACCTGCCATTATAAATGAGCACACAGAGACACCTGATGGATTTTAACAAGCCTTGGCCTGGATTGTGCAGTCTTAGCCCATCTAAGCTAGCCCTTGATTATATTCCCCAAATATGACACCATATATACATACATCCCCTGGGCTGTTATTCCCCATGTTATGCCAATGTTCCAGGCCATGTGGAATGACATTCTTTTCTCTAACCCATGGTGTGTGTCCTCCTTCCTGCTCTTGTCTTCTTCTTCTGGAGGCTTCTTCTACCCATCAACCTCTCTGCTTCAGAAGTCCAAGCACCTTAGTCCTACCTACCTCTGTCTTTGCCCAATCTCAGGCCTCAGCATTTATTTAACCAATCAGAGATAAGCAAGGTAACACAGCATTACTTGACATACAGCAAGCAGGCTTCTGCTAGCAGGTTAATTAACATTTAGAACGCGTAACATCACTCCATCAACTGTCCTCATGCATGCTGTGAGAGCCAGTCAATGCTTCCCATTGGCTTCTCGGACACCCCAGGTGAGGCTGTGGTGAAGCTCTACTGCCCCAAGTGCATGGATGTGTCCCCACCCAAGTCGTCGGGGCACCATCACACGGATGGCGCCTACTTTGGCACTGGCTTCTCTTACATGCTGTTCATGGTGCATCCACAGTACTGGCCCGAGCAACCTGCCAACCTGTTTATACCAGGCTCTATGGTTTCAAGATCTATCCAATGGCTTACCAGCTGCAGCTCCAAGTTACCAGCAACTACAAGTGCCCAGTCAAGATGATTTGCTGGTTCCCTACCCACTGTCCCTCTGCTTGACAACACCATTTCTTTGATGCTGGAAGACTCTTTCAGGAAGTCTATAGTTTTTAGTTTAAATTAAAGGAATTGTTATTCTGGTGGTAATATGAAATAAAATGGAAGAAAAGCCCCCCCCCCCCAAATCAAGGGGAAATAAAAGCTTTCCACAGCAAAATCAGATGGAAAGTATTTGAGACATGAGCCAGTTCTACAGAGGACACTGGAAGTAATATTTCAGACTGAAGAGAAAGGTTAGTGCACATAAGGGGAAATTGATTAAATCAGGAGTGAGGAGATGTGGAGATGGGAAAATGCTGGGTGGCAGGAGGCTTAACCAAAGTGAAGGGTTCCTACATTCAAATCTACAAACCTCCAAAAGTTAATTTGAGGGGATAGTTTAACACAGGAACATGAAAACGGAGGGAGGGGTTTTCAGTGATTTAAGGGAACTGGGGGACTGGTGAGAGGGGAGGGTAGAGGTTTGGTTAGCCAAAACTAAGGATACATGAAGCGGCCTTATGGAAATTCACTACTTAGTACGCTACCTAACATTTGTAAAAGGAACTTGAACTAAATATAAGCACGAGTGAACAATGATGCTAAGAAATGGGTTAGGCTGGGTGTGGTGACACATGCTTTAAATCCCAGCAGTCAGGAGGCAGAGGCAGGAGGATATTCTTAAGTTTGAAGCCATCCTGGTCTACATAGCGGGGTTCCAGGACAGCCATGTCTATGTTGACTGGCCAGGAACTCTTGCCCTGCTGAGTTCCTTTCATCAGCTAGGCCAGCTGTTGTGGGGTCAGATACACATTAGTGCTCTCACCCAGAGCTGGACTGAAACGAGGTTGAGTCAGTCAGAATTCCAGCATGTCTTGGGGAGGAGCCTTTGAGACTCACCCTTTGTGTAGGAGCTCTTAGCAGTTGCTGAGTGCTCAGCGAGGGAGTGCCACTCTCCTTTGGGGATAGCCTCTTGTAGGTTGTCTATGATCCAGTGGATGGCACTATACTTATGTGCATGTGGGCATCACTAATTGGACTTTGATTATTTTTTAAACCTTTTAAAAGAAATATTTATGTATTTTTTAAATGTAGAAGAGGACATCAGATCCCTTTATAGATGGTTGTGAACCAACATGTGGTTGCTGGGAATTGAACTCAAGACCTCTGGAAGAGCAGCCAGTGCTCTTAACCTCTGAGCCATCTCTCCAGTTCACAGACTTTGATTATTAATAATAATAATGATAAAAGAAGGAGACACGAGGAGCATTAGAAGTTGGAAAGAAGCAGTAGCAGATGGATATGACAAAAATTATATATATGTGTGTGTGTGTGTGTGTGTGTGTGTGTGTGTATGAAAACTTCAAAGAATAAATAGGGGCTGGAGAGATGGCTTAGTGGTTAAGAACACTGGCTGCTCTTCCAGAGGACCTGGGTACAATTCCCAGCACCCACATGGCAACTCACAACTGTCCGTAACTCCAGTTCTGGGAGATCCAGCACTCTTATACAGACATACATGTGGGCAAAACACCAATGCAGTGAAATAAATAAAAAAATTAAAAAATAATAGACAAAAGTATTTTAAAAATAAGGTGAAAGATGATTGAGGAAGACACACAGCATACATGAACATGTACACTCGTGAGCTCACTTCAGCAGCATATCTACTGAAGGTGGAGCTGTACAGGGAAGACTGATAGGGTCTCTCAGTAAAGATGACATGCAAGTTCTTGAAGCGCATCATAGAAACCCACACATTAAATAAATGAATATGCAAGTTTTGATGCGCATCATAAGAATCCACACACGATAAATGAATGAATAAATACATGTGTGTGGCTCGCGTTACCATCTCGCCAGCAAGAACGACGCAGCACACATACAGGATCCTTCTGCAGCAAAGCTTTAATGCATCTCGAGAGGGAGAGCATAAGCTTACAACGAGTAAAATGGAGACCCCAAACGGCAGAAACCCATCCCTTATATAGGAAACTGTCCTCCGCTTAGGATGTGTCAGTCCCTGATTGGCTGTTGCTCATCAGACGAGATGACGCCACGGGAGAGGCAGAGCACATCGAGTGGAAATTCCCTTCGCACATGCGCAGATTGGTTGTTTATTAGCATGGGACACAGGATGTCAGCGCCATCTTGTAATGGCGACTGTGAATGCGGCCTCTCACATCTCCCCCTTTTCTTTTTATAAAAAGGCATTAAGACACCCAACAGGGAGAGTGGAGACAGAGGTCAAATCCCCAAGCAAAATATTAGGCCTGCATACATGACTCTCTCCTAAGTTCTTCACCCGGAGAGGTCATAGCCTGGCCTTATGCCATTTTTTCTGGGGGAAGGACACTGGGGCACACATCCTTCATGCAAGATGACATGCCTCCCTAGAACTAGCTCATTTTTGCCGCAGAGCCATTCCACTGCAATGCCTCGCTATGCAACTCTCCAGGGCTGCTGAAGCTTACTCACTCTACCTCGTGCAATGAGATGAGACTCTGAGGGTGCAAGAGCTGAGCAGCCAGCGACTTATTGCTTAAGCATGGTTATCCATATATCAGGGGAGGTCCCGCTTTCCATTGAGGCGAGTGCTTGGGCAATAACCACCTTGTCTCTTTTTGTTTGGGCCCTGAGTTTACAGACCAACCATAGGGTCAACACTAATCCACAGCAGATTGCAGCTCCAAACAATCCAACCCCAACCCATTCTTTAAAGAAGGAGAAGGCCGAAGATATCCACGACGAGAGTCCCTCAGTGAGAGACAGATCCAGCCGTGTGGAATTGACTTGAATGATAGCAGTTCGCAATTCCCTCAAGGTCTGTTCAAACTCCGCTGTCCAGTTCTGTAAGATAAATTGAGAGAGACTCTTTGACAGATTAGCTGCCCTAGTAAAATTTTCATATTGAACTGAAGTAACACAAAGTCCAGGGAGCTTTTGTTCACATCCCAATTGGGCCAGTTGCCATAAAACGTCCAGTTGTTCTTGGACTAGGTCAATGCGCTGATTGACCAGCATAAGACCGCCCTGTATTTGGGTGTTAGCAGAGCTCTGACGATCCAGGGCTACAGACACTGAGGCAGACAGCTCATTGACTGTCTGCACAGTCTGCACGGATGTCGACAGGGCCATGGCTGAGGCTGTGACAGAAGCGGTCACCGCTGCAGCGGCAACAAGGCCTACAATAAGGGCAGAAATGCCGAAATCTCATTTTGTTCTGAAAAGTGTCATACTTCCTGCTGTTCTTATTGGAACAGGTACAAAACGAGGCATGCGGACCACCACTGCTATGGGGTAATTTTACGCTTCCCAACAAAGGGTATAAAAGCAGCTTCCCAGGCTGCATTCCAAGGTTCCATTAATTATTATATTGGAATCATTGCTAACCATCCACAGAAAGGGAGGCCAAACACATACCGGGGAGGGAGGGTAAGCCGCAGAGGTAAAAGCTGAATATTTAACATCCTCCATCTGCCATTTCATGGACCCTGAATTCTTGCCCCTATTCAAATTATTACCAACTGTACTCTTCCAGTCATACTGTAATTGTCCATACTCCCCTCTTCCTCCTCCAATTCTGCTTCTTCCTCTGAATCAAGGGTTTCATTGTCAGAGGTACTAGAGCTTGTAGAGCTATCAATATTCAATGCCTCAAGATCCTTTAAAGGATAAAGCCTTTGTGATGTTTCTCCCGGGGTTGAGCTAGGTCCTGAGGGGGGTTGCACTCCTTTTACAGGAGGGTCCTGAGCTTTTTTCTTTTTATGGGTATCCTTTTTCCTGCGCGCACCCAACCTCTCACTACGTTCGGTTTCTGACATGCTATCCTGAACTTCTTCTAGGGCGACCTGTCCTTCATCTACTGCCCTCTTACAGTTGTCATCCTCTAGGCAATTTTTTACAAGCTTCCAAATTGCCTTGGTGCCCAATCTCAAGTCATTGTTCGCTAGGTGGCGATCAAGATCCTTGCCTAATTTATTCCACGATGTGACCGTAAGGGATCCCGAACATGCATACCAGGGAGCCACACGATCTACTTCTTTAACAAAATTTTTGAGGGTCCTATGTGTAATTTTAATATCTCTCTGTTTTAAGACTGCCTCGAGTGTGGTCAAAACTGATTGTGACGATCCCATGGCGGCTGCAGCTTATCTACGTCTGCCTGATGACCACCAAAGAAAACGAAAGCAAAATTACCGCGCCCGCGGCTTATCTACGTCCGTCTTACAAGCTGCGTTATACACGGCCCCCGAGGCCCCGTTGTTGATTTTTTACACAAGAGATTTAAAAACAGATTTTTGGAGAGAATCCGCCACTCATGTACCTCGGCCTTATGATTATTCCCCAATTGCTAACAAAAGCCACCACGAAAACAAATGAACAAGAGAAGGACAATTATGGCAGTAAATATAACGGCTAAAATCGGCCCAAGAACCTCAGAAATATGCATGCCTCTCCGAACTTACCAACTCTGCAGTTCTGAATCCTCCCTGAAGTCAGGGGGTCTCCGAAGGTGCTGACGATGGTGTGGTCAATTCCCGGGTTTCGGCACCAGATGTGGCTCACGTTACCGTCTCGCCAGCAAGAACGACGCAGCACACATACAGGATCCTTCTGCAGCAAAGCTTTAATGCATCTCGAGAGGGAGAGCATAAGCTTACAACGAGTAAAATGGAAACCCCAAACGGCAGAAACCCATCCCTTATATAGGAAACTGTCCTCCGCTTAGGATGTGTCAGTCCCTGATTGGCTGTTGCTCATCAGGCGAGATGACGCCACGGGAGAGGCAGAGCACATCGAGTGGAAATTCCCTTCGCACATGCGCAGATTGGTTGTTTATTAGCATGGGACACAGGATGTCAGTGCCATCTTGTAATGGCGACTGTGAGTGCGGCCTCTCACACATGTGCAAAAGTGGGACACTTGCCACTTCTCTGCCCCGTTCACGGCACCTACATGTGGCTGCTGTGCTGCCTCTGGGTAGTGAGTCTTCCTGGGCTGCAATGGGAATCTGGTTGCCTTGTGTCCCAGCCCAACTTCTTTATGTTTGAACTCACCAGGTCTCCGCAAGTGGTTCCCAATCTTGGCTGCAGAGTCTCCTCCCTCTTCCTCTGGACCTGGTCAGCTCAGTTATTGGTCACAGGCACTTACATAGGTTCACAGTTCGGCTGTGACATTGTTTGATGTTGTGACTACTGTGTGGTCTAATTGCCCCATGCCTCGGTTTCCTCATCTGAAAGTTGGGGCATTACTGGGAGCACTGAATGTGGTGGCAACCTTGTGGGAGGGGCCAGAGAAGCATGTGTTCTTGGTGAAATTTTGGGGAGAACATTCATGTTTAAGCAAAAGCCTCAAGAATGTCTGCATTTGCCAAAGCCTGTTTGTGTCTTGACAGGGTCTCACTTTGTAGCCCAGGCTGCCCCCTCACTGTGTAGCCCAGGCTGCCCTCAAACTTGGCATCCTTCTGCTGCAGCCTCCCATAGGCTTGTACCACCACTCCTGGCAAGACTGTCTTAATAAGACTTAAGTCTTCTTCAATGAAAAAGGAGTGTTACAGGCAAAAGATAAGTACATTTGGCCAGTCAACAAAGTGCACTTGGAAGCATTTGTGCTGACCAAAACTTGGCATGGGAACTAAAGCCTCTTGGTACAATCAGTGCTGCAAAAATGTGATTAGGTGAAATTAATAAAATCAATAGTCATAGTGGCTGTGTGGGAGTCAGGAGGTCACCCTTTGCTGTGTGTGAGCACTGTGTGAATTCAGTTTCATTGTAGAATACAGATGTGGAAAGCTTTTATTTGCCATTTACAATCGAGATCAAGAGGGATGGCTAACTGGTTTAACAGCATCGAGGAAAACCTCTTTGGACTGTCTGGTCTGTGGCGGCAGGAGAGAGGCCTTCTGGGAATCACCCTGGCACTGCAGGGGCAGGGATAAGGGACCTCTGTGTGCACTCCTAAGGCATCTGGCTGTGGTCGGGGAGGGCTTGTATGTTCCCTTTCCAGTCCTAGGAATGAGCTTCAGGTGCTTGCACAGGGTGAGTCCTAGGAGTAGAGGCTGTGCCCCTGAAGGGAGACAGAAGTCAGGTAAGACTGGAACAGTGAGCAGAGCAGTGCAGTCCTGATTGAATGGGCAGATGGGGTTGGGTCTGGCAGAGAATGCAGTGATGCAGAGAGGCCGCCAGAGGGTGCCCAGGCATTGTCATTTGGTTGCAGGAGGCTGAGCAGCTGCTGCAGGAGGCTGAGCAGCTGCTGCAGGGCCTGAGGTCAGCCTGCCTTCCAGTGTTGACTGGACCCTGAGGATCCCGAAGTTGAGCATGTCTTGTCCTGCCCAGGGCTGGGCCAATCTCCTGATCACATCCTGACCTTCATCTAAGGGTCAGGTAGTGATAGTGTGGAGTTGCTTGTTCCCTGCAGGGGTGCAATGAAGACATTTGAGGCGGAAGAGCTCACAGGAATTTCCACCCAGAGACCCCTTTAGGAATGGTCTCAGGATGTTGTCCCAGACAGAGGTCCAGTAGCTGCTGTAAGAGATATGAGAAGCCAAGTAAGCAGCCTCTTGCTGAAGAAAAGGCATGCTGGCAAACACAATGCGTAGGACTCATAGCCACAACCCAGAGAACATCGGCATGGTTAGGGCAAGAGAGTGGAGTTATGAGGAGGCTTAGATTAGGCTGAAATATTTGTGTTGTTAAAAGGATATTAGGATTAATAAATTTAATAAGTGAGTTGAATGACTCCCAGAACAGTCACCATAAAATGACAAAGTATAGTATTTGAAATTGGAAGAAGAAGATGGTGGTGGTGGTACACACTTTTAATCCCAGAACTCAAGAAGCAGAGGGAGGCAGTGAGTTTCACCACAGCCAGGGCAGCCAGGGCCACACATGGAAACCCTGTTTTGAAAAATCAAGGAACAAAAACCAGAAGAAGAAAATATCATTTATCAATGGGAAGCACGATGAACAGAGGAGGGAAATAAAAAATGCTCTGAACAGAAAAACCCACAACGAGAGAACTAAGACACAAGATCCTGGCCAGGGGCCGCCCGCCTTTAATCCCAGCATTTGGGAGGCAGAGGCAGGCGAATCTCTGTGAGTTCGAGGCCAGCCTGGTCTACAAAAGCGAGTCCAGGACAGCCAGGGCTACACAGAGAAACCTGTCTGGAAACCACCTTACCCTCCAAAAAGACACAAGACTCTGGTAATGAAAGCAAATAGCTATGAATTAGACTAATCAGTCAGAAGAGATTCACACATCAAAGTAAGAGCCACCCTACCTCAGACTGACTTTATAATTAAAGCCTAGAATTAAAATCAAAGACAGAGGGTCTCGGGGGTAAAGTGCTTGCCCAGCAAGTGTGAGGACCTGCGTTTGAATTCTCAGAGCCTAAACACAGCTGCGTGTGCTAGCCTGTGTTTATAACGCCAGTACTCTTAAGGTAAGATGGGGGTTAAGACAGGATCCCCCGAAATGTGCATCCCAGATATCCTGGTGTTCACAGCTGTGAACAACAAAGAGACCTTGTCTCAAACAAGGGGAAAGGTGGTGGTTGACTCCTGAGGTTGTCCTCTGACCTCTACATGTGTCTGTGTCATGCATGTATCTGTTTCTGAGGCTTTTGGAGGGGCGGAAGGACCTTGGCTCACGTTCCCTGGTCTCCAGATTCCTCCTGGTCTGGTAGAGCATACGATGATGCAGCTGGACACTAGGGGGCATCTAAGCTCGGTGCTCTCGGAACCTGGCAGGTGCACAAGCTGCCAGCCCCACAAGGTCACCTGCCAGTGTGACCTGATGGCGCTGACCCTCCCCACTGCTGTGCCTGACCACAGTGGCGGACCCTGGTTGGCAAGAAGCTTCATTCAGTCTTAGAAACCCAAGTATTGGGGATACAGGTGCAGGTGGAAGTGGTGCCCCCTAATTCTGTAGCCAGAGGATTACCATGAGGGGGATTTGAGCTTTGGGCTGACCTCCCCAAGTGCACTATAAGTCTGCATCCTGACTTGATCAGCAAGAGGACTTGTGTGCTCTCCTACCTGTACTAGACAGGATATGCATTTCCATAATCCCTTTCTCACAGTCCCTTCTCACCTACTCTGGCAAGACCTTCTGTGAGCAGTAGGTGTAGTGTGCTCCAGTGGCCACACGGTGGCAGCAGAGCTCTGCTCCAGTGGACACCAACCAGCTACCTGCTTGGAGGTCCTGGTTGGTCCTGGGAGGGTAAGCCCAATACATGCTCCTCTTCTACCCCAAAATAGAATCAGTTCAGACTGAACTCTAAACATCCCAGAACTGTCACACTTCAGTGGTCACTCTCTCCCAGACTGACTACAGTTTGGTCAACCAGAGAATCCTGGCCAATAGTGAGACTGTGAAACAATCATATAAACTCTGGAAATCCTTCGTCTATTTCTACCTCTGTCCATGCCCCACTCATTTGTGATAATGTGAACAGTTGTACTGGGGACTCAGTAGGGAAGATTAGAGACGCAGATGTGCAAACACACACACACAGACACGCACGCACGCACTCACATACGCGCACACACACATAGGCATGTACACTCTGTGTTTGTCACCTGTACCTGAGGGTGGGGACCAAACTTTTGAACCTGGCTTGGCAGAGCATGCAATAGTGCATCTAGTCACCAGGGGGCGCCTGAGCTATGCACTGTGGTCATTTTTTTCTTTTTAAGTTTAGTTGTAACTTCAGGTTACATCTCCATCACAGTGTCCTCTTTCCACAGTGTAATTTCCACTCCCAGACGCGCCCTCCCACTCTCTACCCTCTACCCCTTCCATCCCACTCCTCCGGAGTGGAGTGTCCCTATATATCAGTCCCCTGCCCCAGTTCAGCAATCATATGAGGGCCAAGAGCCTCCTCATACACTGGGGACCTACAAGGCAGCACCACTAGGGCAAAGTGTCTCAGTGACAGGAAAAAGGTCTATGTTCCTGTTCCCTTTGGTGCACTGGTTGTAGTATAGTTATCCAATGGCTAAAATCCGATTATAAGTGAATAGATGCCATGTGCATCTTTCTGAGTCTGGGTTAGCTCACTCAGGATGAACTTCTCTAGTTCCATCCATTTGGCTGAAAATTGCATGATTTCTTTGTTTCCAATGGCTGAGTAGTATTCCATTGTGTAGATGTGAACAGAGAATTCACAAAGGAGGAATCCCTAAGGGCTGAGAGACACTTGAAGAAATGCTCAACATCCCTAATCATCAGAGAAAGGCAACTCAAGACGACTCTGAGATTCCATCTCACACCTGTCAGAATGGCTAAGATCAAAAGCTCAAATGACAGCACATGCTGGCGAGGGTGTGGAGAAAGGGGAATCCTCCTCCATTGCTGGTGGGAGTGCAGGCTTGTGCAACCACTGTGGAGGTCAGTCTGGCGATATCTTAGAAAACTTGGAATAGCTCTGCCTCGGGACCTAGCCATACCACTTCTGGGTATACATCCAAATGACTACTCACCAAATCACAAGGACGTTTCCTCATCTATGTGCATAGCAGCTTTATTTGTAATAGCTAGAAACTGGAAACAACCCAGATGTTCCTCAACCAAGGAATGGATTAAAAACTGTGGTACATCTACACTGTGGTCATTGTGGAGACTCAGCAGGTATATCAGGTACTTAGTTGACCTGCTGGTATGATCTGACTTCACAGTTCCAGGGGAAGGACTGCTCATGTGCCCTTAGTACCAGATACTGGGTATCCCGTCAGGTATCAGAAACTCAGCAGCCCATGAGAAAGTGCAGGTGGGGTTGACTGGAGACACTGGCCCTCAGTATATTCCTTAATTCTGTCAAAATTTCATGAACACCGCTTCATGTCAGTCATAAACCCTCTTTGTACTTTGTGTGTGGAGTCTAGCCTGCTAAGGAGCCGAGCGTGGGCCTTGGAACCTGCTACCAGTAACTGGGCATTACCATGAGCCTCTGCGTGTGTAAACCTGCAAACCTACTTTGACCATCAAGTACAGGGCATGCATAGTTCCTCCTCCCTTAGACATATGGGATGAATGCCATTCCCAACTGTAAACTACATAACTAGACAGAGCACGTGCCCTCCTACACTAGGGAGAAGAACTCCTGACCCCACCTGCCCAGAGAAAATGGCCTTTCTCCAGCCTGCTGTATGTAACAAGTTTCCATAGGGCAGTAAGCGCGATTCTGCCAGTGGCCACATGGGGTCAGTGGAGTCTTGCTCATGCAGGCCCCAGGCTCACTCTGGAACAGGACCCGAGGAGCAGTGTGACCACAGTAGGCCCTGTGGAGCTCAGACCAGGCACTGAGACCAAAGCCCTTCCCCACTTGGCCCAGACTTAACTCTAAAGGTCCCAGAACTGCCACACCTTGGATATGGTTCACTGCCACACCTTGGATATGGTTTCAGTGGTGACACTCTCCCAGACTGACTACAGTTTGGTCAGCCAGAGAACCCTGGCCAATAGCGAGACTGTAAACAATCATATAAACTCTGGAAATCCTTTATCTATTTCTGCCATGTTCATCTCTATTCATGCCTCACTCATTTGTGATACCGTGAACAGTTGTTTTGAGGCCTTGGTGGGGAGGATTAGAGACACAGGTGTGTAAACACACACACACATGCATGTGCATGTTCACCATAAAAACACAAAATCTGAAACTATAATATACAAGTAAAAGACAAGCAGGGTTTAAAAAAAATGCCCAAACAAAGCTTTAAGAGACAATAAATCTCCCAAAACACCACTGAACTCGTTTTGTGTTGCCTAACTACTGCTGGACACAGGGTCTCCCCTTAAGTATGGTTTGTATGCTCAGTAAGACTCCATTGGAGAAAACCAAATTTACCTTTGCCAGTGGTTGTCAACTGAAGAGAGCTTCTGGATTAGGGATGGAGGTTGTGTCCACTCCTCGCAGGGCTCAGACCCCACCTGGCCTGGGCCTGTGAGGGCTCTGCGCAAGCTGCCAGTCTCTGTGCGTTCACATGTGCATCTGTCCTGCTGTGAACAATAGTATTTAGTTTTCTTCTAGGTCCATGGCCTATCTAGTATCAGGTTCATGGCTACCAGTGTCAGGCATGGGTTCGGTTCCATCTCAGGGATTAAATATGATCAGATAGTGCCTGGTTACTTCTCAGCTTTTGTGACAACATCTCCTGCAGATAGGTCACCATTGCAGATTGAAGGGTTTGTAGCTGGGTTGGTGTTTACCCTTCTTCTCTGGTACCATTCAGAGTATCTTCTAGTACAATGAGCTAGTCAGCAGGGGTGAAGATGCTAGTCAGGGATCAGTACAACTTCTCTGTGTTCAGTGAGATATGTAGGTGTTATTTTCAGCAACGTAGTTGGCCATAGTTTGGAGAGCGACCAATAGCCTTAGAAATTACCTGAGTTGTTTTGGGTTATTCATGGTATTCTTTTGGCCAACAACTCAATTAGATGTAACCCATTCCATCACTGGAGGTTTCACTTGGTGGTGAGAGGTGTCTTGTTAGATTTTGTCTCCCCTGTTATGTCGTGATTCCATTTGGATTTATTTATATATATATAATCATATATTATATAATACACATATTAAATATAATTATTATATATTATGTACATATATAATCTATTTCTTTATATATAATTATATTTCTTTAAAAATATATATTTAAAAAGCTTCCATTGTAGTAGGTTTCTGTATGACCCCCTTCAAGTGGTGGGTGGTGCTGATTTTTGGACCTGGCTTGGCAGAGCATGCAATGGTACATCTGTCCACCAGGGGGCACCTGAGCTCCGCACTGAGGACATTGTGGAGCCTCAACAGGTGTTTGTTAGTTCACAGTAACACCTGTTTGGCAACCTGTTAGTGTGATCTGACTCCATGAGGTCCTGACCAGCCTCAGGACTGGCCCTAACCATGCTTCTTCAGTGTCACACACCAGATTGAAAAGTATCATCAGGCCCTAGGAACCCAACAGGTATTAGAGACAGGTGCACGCGGGGGTGGCTGGAGCTGCTGGCCCTTGGTACCCCCTAATTCTGTCGACACTTTACCCCTCCCCCCACCTCAGCCATAAACTGTCTTTGTTGCCCGGTATGTGGCATGTGGGAATCTAGACTACCCAGGAGACGGGGTTGGGGCTTTTTATTATTATTGTTGTTGTTGGTACATTATGCACAAGGCCGTGAACAAAGTCTTGGGGTTAGCCATGTGGACGACACGAGTCGTCTTGGTCTGTCTCTCCCAAACTGCAGCACAAGCCTGAACTCTCCACTTGGTCATTAAAACCCAGACAAGTGTTCCTATTCACCTCAGCTCAGTGGTTCTGAACCTTCCTGATGCTGCGACTCTTTAGTGTAGCTCCTCAGGTTGTTGTGACCTCAATCATAAAATTATTTTCATTGCTACTTCACAATTGTCATTTTGCTCCTGTTTTTAATCGTAATGTGAATATCTGATGTGCAGGGTGTCTGATATGTGACCCCTGTGAAAGGGTTGTCTGACCTCTCAGAGGGGTCAGACTTTAAGCTATCCAGTCCCTCCCCACCTGCCTTACCAGGAGCCTCCTGTGGGCTCCAGGGCTAATGACACCAATGGCCACAAGGCGGCAGAAGACACTTGTTCTCGGGGGCGTGATCCAGATGCCAGCTGGAAGCTGATGGGGTTGGGTGGGCAGTCTGACCACAGTGAGCACTGTGGAGCCTAGGCCAGCAAGGCCTGATTGGCATGAGACTGTAAAACCATAAAAACTTGGACTCTCTTCCCATTCCCACCAGTGTCTACATTTGTCAATGTCATACTGCCATGAATGATATACGAACAGGTAACTGGGGCTTCAGTGGTCATGACTAGGGACACAAGTGCATGAACATGTGAACACATACACGGACCTTTACTTGTGTGCTCAGTCTGGGCCTGTTTTATATTACCTGTATACTGAAGGTACACCTGGCTGGGTGGAGCCAAGTATCTGAATCTGACAAAGCATAGCATGCAATGACACATATGGTCACCAGGGGCACACGAGCTCTGTGCTATGTTATTCTGGGGACCCAGCAGGTACATCTGGGGTTGAGACATCACTGGTCCACCTGGGCCTTGACCATTCCCAGAGCTAGGCCTGATCACATCCTTTCTGTGCCAGTCTTGATTGGCAGGGGTGGGGATGGGGTCCCAACAGGCTCCAGGAAGCCAACAGCCCAGAAGATGTTGGGGCAAATACCCCGGGGTCAAGAGCCTGGAGGTGTGCTCTTGGAACTGGCTGTACCCCCAATCTGACCACCACATAGGGCACATGCCTCCAGCCAACTAGGTGGGGCATGTGCTTCTGTCTAATATTACTAGATAGGAATGCATCCCTTTAGACCCTAGGTAGATGGGGCAGGCCGGCCTTTCACACCGATGAACTCTCCCTGCCCCCATCATATCTAGGGAAAGTCTGAGTGCTGTGGGTGCAATGCTGCCAATGGTCACACAGGGGCAGCAGAGTTCACGTGAGGGGGGTACCTGCCCAGTCCCAGCTCAGAGCTGCTGAGCTGGGTGGGGGATGGTCATGGTGGAAATCGGGTTAGGATCAGCTCTTGCCTGAAAACAGAATCAGTCTCGATTGTTCTCTGGCTGAGCTGGGCAGTGGTCCCAGGCTGTACGTTTGTTCTGGCCCTTATGTCTGTGGCTAGTACCCCAGTGAGACTGGTACTTGGATAGCTGAGTTGGTGGGCCAGGAACACCAAAGGAGGTGTTGAGACAAGGCGTGGGGAGCCTGGTTTGGGCAGCTCTGTGGGGTCTCAGGGTAGTGGGAGGTGGAGCTGCCTCATTTGCTGCCCTTGGAAGGAAGATCTGGTTTACAGGCCACATTGGCATTCAGTAAATAGTCTGGCTGGGAGGATCAGGCTCTCTGTGAGACAGGGACACAGGTGTGAGGTGCTCCTGCCTACGGGAGCCTTCAGAGCCATGCTCTGTGATCCTCATTTGTGCTTGGACATCAGGCAAGGTGAACCCACTAGGCTGCCTGTCTGGCCTGGTATGCTTCTGTTTGTTCTTCTTGAGAGGCATACAGGTCTACAGTCCTGAGATTCCCTCTGACAACCCTTAGGCCAGGCTCCAAAAGTTCTTCTCAGTCTTTCCCCAACCATGTCACCTCCACAAGTCCACCTGTGGGCTATGGCTTATGCTGCCCAAGTTGGAAACCTCCTCTCATGAAACAGGCCACAGGAAGTTCAGCAGCTATGTCTGTATTTTCAGGCTCTGCTCTGCAGTAGCTTTGTCTGTGGACTTGGTATCCCTGGCTCTGGCCCTGTGACACCTCTGTATGAAGGGCTCCTAACAGTTGCGGGAATGCATATGTACATTCAAGGCAAGGCTAAGGGCAAAGTGGGTATGATACTGCCGGCTGGGTGGGCAGATGCTGGGACCCCTCCTGAAAAGCCACCAGAAATGCGAGGTTTTAACCCTTTGTCTCTTCTCTGAAACAACTGCTGACATCCTTCAAGTCAGAGGGTGGTGGCTCCCACCTCTGTAATGGAAACCAGGGTGGGTGGTAAGGGCTTGGCCAGGGTTGGGGAGTCACACCCCTGCCTAATCACAGTGGAACCAGATGGAGCCTAATGTCCTGCATGGAAATTGCTGTGTTCTAACCACCTGGGGCCTTGCCAAGCCATTCTGGGATGGTGTGTTTCCTGTGGGGTTGCCTATGGAGCCTCAGGAGAGCTGGTGTCTAACATGGACACAAAGGGATCCTGGAGAGGGGCACAGAACCAGTGGGTTTCCACTGCTCAGACAGCATCCTGCACCAGATAATCTGCAGATAGCAGAAGTTTGGGGCTGATCCTGGCCTGCCCAGTGTGAGGTCACTGACCTGTATATCAGTATCCCAGGTCTCCTAGTTCATTACCTCCCTCTGTGTCTAGCCTCTTCTTCCACTGCCTGTCCACTTCAACTTCCATCCAGTCCCCTAGAGGGAGCCCCTAGCACCCCAGTGATCCACTTAGGGCAGGGCAGTGGGTAGAGAGCTGTTCTCTGGACCTGGGACACTGGGCCCTTTCTGCCTTGCTCTACTGTGTTTTAGAGTCTAACAACCTTTGCTTCAGTCAGCATCTCTTTTTTTTTTTTTTTTTTTTTTTCGAGACAGGGTTTCTCTGTGTAGCTCTGGCTGTCCTGGACTCGCTTTGTAGACCAGGTTGGCCTCGAACTCACAGAGATCCGCCTGCCTCTGCCTCCCGAGTGCTGGGATTAAAGGCGTGCGCCACCACCGCCCGGCGCAGCATCTCTTTTTTAAGGTTTTTAATTAATTAATCAACCAATCAATCAATCAATCAATCAATTAATTAGTTAATTAATTGTGTGTGTGTGAGCTTATATGCTCCACATACATGAGGGATACTGCAGAGCAGAAGAGGGCGTTGGGTACCCTGGAACTGGAATTAGAGACAGTTGTGAACTGCTACATAGGTGCTGGGAATTGGATCTGGGTTCTCTGGAAAAGCAGTCAGTCTCTTAACCCTTAAGCTATCTCTCTAGCCCCTCTCATATGTTTTTAATTTCAGGTGTGTGTGTGTGTGTGTGTGTGTGTGTGTGTGTGTGTGTGTGTGTGTAGGGGAAACCCAGGCCTTCCTGTGAGCAGCCATGCTCTAGCCCATGAGACAAGCATGTTCTAACATTGAGCTGTGTCCCCAGACCCACTTTTCCTTTTTCTTTTTAAAATTATAATGTTTATTTATTACATCAAGTTACATCTCCATCATAGTGTCCTCTTTCCACCCCTCCCGGTTCCACCCTCCCACCCTCTCCTTCCTCTGCCACCCATCTCACTCCTCCAATGTGGAGTGTCCCTACATATCAGCCCCTCTCAGTTCAACAGTCATATGAGGGCCAAGAGCTTCCTCTTGCACTGGGGGGCCTACATGGTAGCACCCCTAGGGCAAATTATCTCATTGATAGGTAACAAAGTCTATGTTCCTGATCCTTTTGGTGTGTTGGTTGTAGGATAGTGATCCTGTACTGTATGGCTGAAATCCAATTATAAGTGAGGAGATGCCATGTGCATTTTCTGAGTCTGGGTTAGCTCACTCAGGATGAGCTTCTCTAGTTCCATCCATTTGGATGCTAATTGCATGATTTTGTTGTTTCTGATAGCTGAGTAGTATTCTATTGTGTAAATGTACCAGTTTTATTTTTTTATCCATTTGTCAGTTCAGGGACATTTGGGTTGTTCCCAGTTTCTAGCAATTATAAATAAGGCTACTATGAATATAGATGAGGAAAGGTCCTTGTGGTTTGGTGAGGAATTGTTTGGGTGGATACCCAGAAGGACCCACTTTTTCTTTAACAAAGATTCCTCAGACTGTGTGTCTTCACAACATGCTGTGCATAAAAGTGTTATTAGAAGTTGACCTTTTTAAACAATGCAAAACACAAGGCATAATTACAATTGTCCCAAACATGTCTGGAAATTGCTGAGTTTAAAGGCAAGCAAGTCAAAGCTGAAGCTCTGAGCCAGAGCTTTGTGCCTGGACTCCTGTGGGGTCTGAGGGCTCAGGTGAGATTGGGGTGCTCCAGGATTGCTGGACATCCTGGTCCCTTACTTTTTTCCTGACCAGGTTCACAGGAAAGATATGCATGCTGGTGGAGCGCCTTGTAGTTTGTGCTAGAAGCCAGGTGGAGCCTGGTTCTTGCATTTTTTTTGAGGCCCCTCGTCAAGTGTGCAGCTGGCTCTTTCTTCTACAGGCTCCCAGCCTCAAGATGCTGCTGACCTGTGAGTGTCTGCGGCCTAGGAGTAGAGTCCGGTGGGCTTGTACAGCTCCTTAGCATTTTCTCAGTCCCCACAGCCAGAGATGCACCTTTAGCAGACTTCTGGAGCTGGGGTCAGGGGTTGTATGCCTAAGCAGCAGTCGTTGGCTAAGCTTGGGCCAGGGCCTGCCTTTCTCCAGCATCTGTCAAGGGATGGGCCTGCCCTCTCCCATCATCTAGCTTGGGCAGAGGTCAAGGGCTACCTAACTTCCAACAGTTATGCTGGGCTAAAGGACAGCTCCCCTGCAACAACTGTCCTGGTCTGAGGTCAGAGACTGTCCTTCCCAGTAGCTGACTTGGTTCAGGCTGGGATCAGGGAATGGCTTTGCATTGTTGACCTTTGCAGCCCTTGTATGGAAGAGAAGGTTACTAGGAGAGGCCACTGCCTTTGGCATGAACAGTGGAGGGTACAGAGCCTGTCCAGGGCCTTATCCCAAGAGCATGAGAATGTGTGAAGAGTCATGGGACCCCCAGTGTGTCAGGCTAGGAGTGGGAAGGGGCCATAGCTGATCACCACACAGGGAGAGGTAAGGTGGGGTTATGATGGTAAGAGGGCTCAGGTTCAGGACTACAGGTACCCACTAAACTGAGCAGAGTGGAGCCTCAGCCAAGACTGCAGACCTGTTATCAGGGTGTGAGTATTTGTTAGTGAGTGAGTATGCATGATGTCTGTACCTTGGCTACCATTGCCTAATGGCTGTCCAGCACATGGGCCCATTGCCTAATGGCTCTCCAGCCCATGGGCCCATTGCCTAATGGCTCTCTGGCACATGGGTCTATGTTTGTGTTCTGTGTGACTGGCATGGACTAAGGTGCAGAGCTGAGTTTGGGTGTGAGGCAGTGCAGAGCTGTGTGTGGCTAGTGTGCTCTAGGTGTGGTGGTATCTCTTTCTGGAAGCTTCTCTGTGAAGAGTGGGATCCCTGTGTTTCTAGAAGTAAGCCCCTGCTCAGGGGAATGTCCAAGGACATATGGGTCCTCAGGAAACCTGAGAATAGGCTTCAGCTGTATGTGTGTGGTTCTGGTGTCCCCATGGGCCTGAGAGCCTGTGTGGGCCTGGGTGTGCTTCCAGCTATGTGGGGAGTCTCTGGAACCTGTGTGGGGTTGAGTGTGTGGGGTGTGCCGTGTCAGTTGGCTATGACTAAGCATGAGCCTCAGCGTGTGTGTGTCTGTGTGGGCCTGTGTGTGTGTATCTGTGGGGTTTGTGAGTGCACCTGTGTGTGAATATCAGCATGTGCTGTGTGATATGCATGCCCACACTTGTGTATCTGTTATGTTTGTCTGTGTGACTGTGCTGTGCATATCCATGTGTGTGTCCAGTTGGGAGCAGAATGACTGAGTGTGTTTTTGTTTCTGGATGTCTCTGTGTCTGTATGTCTATATGACTCTGTGTCCCTCTAGTGTGTGTGTGTGTGTGTGTGTGTGTGTGTGTGTGTGTGTGTGTGTGTATCTGTGTCTTGAGACTCAACATGTGTGTCTTTGGGTATGTATGTATCTGCTTATATGTCTTTATGTGCTTCTATGTGTGTGTCTTGTATATCTGTGAGTCTCTGTACATTTGTCTATGAATATATGTATGTGTGCTCTCTGTGTGTGTCTATCTGTGCATGTCTGTCTCTCTGTGTGTCTTGCATATCTGTGCATCTGTGAAGCACTGTGCACATTTGTCTGTATATATCTGTATGTTTGTATATGTGTTCATTTGTCCGTGCATGTCCTCCCTGCATGCCTCTGTGTCTGTACATCTGAGTATGTTTGTGTGTCTACCTTACTATGTTAGTAGAAGATTGTGTTGTGCTGGAAGGGCCTCCCTTGACCCTGTCACCTAGCTGACTTTTAGGTCCTTACAGGGACCTGTTATCAGGATGTGAGTGTGTGTTAGTGAGTGAGTGTGAATGATGTCTGTATCATACCAAGAGTGATCTTCGCTGGGTATGTAGGCACAGGCACAGAGTGCTCCTCCAGGAGCACAGGTTGGACTGCTCACCAGGTTCCTGGCTAGGATACTCCCAGGGTGTATCCCAGGCATGAATACTCATGGAATGTCTCTCACACACATCGCCTTGCCTGTGTGTGGTCTAGGTTGGTGGGAGGGAGGGCTTGATATAACTTCTGTGAGCAGAGTAGGGTCTTACAGGGGTTCCTGAGACCCCCAGAAGTGTGGACTGAGGTCAGGCAGGTCTGTAGGGGAGTAGCTGTGGGTTCTGAGGCTGCGGACTGCTTCTTTGGCTGTATTCCATAGGTGTCCAGATTGGTCAAGTCTGGTCCAGGCACAACAGTGACAACATGGACATGGAGTGACAGGATGGACTATGAGGAGCTAAGAATGCAGTAGATGAAGGGACAGCCCACCTCTAAGCTGTCCTGGCCAGGGTTCCATCTGGCTCTGCATTCCATCTGGGCAGGCCTGCCCTTCCCCCAGGAAGTCCTCTGTGATTGTCCTCAGGGCTTAGTCATTGAAACTCAGCTGTAGCCTAGACCTGGCTATTTTTTGAGGGTGGGGTGGGGTGGTTGACATGGTGGGAGTGACTTACCAGGAGCTCTCTGTGCTCACTGATCCAGGGCCAGCCTCCCCCCTACAATGCAAATCTCCCCACGGTTCTGGATCCCTGAGTTTCAGTCCCATGGGTGAGTGGGGCTTTCCACTCTAGTCTCCCACCTGCTCTGTGGTTCCTGTTCTCAGCATTTTTAGAAATATTTGCAAATGGTGTCTGTGTTGTGTGTGGGGTGTGGGGGCAGAGCTGCATCCCACAGTGCAGGGTCTTGCTGGAACTAAACTGAGTGGCGGTGGGTTGGTGACAGTGAGTCTTGTCTGGGTCAGTA
>CAJQZJ010001511.1:19691616-19711583 GCA_907164525.1 Lophiomys imhausi
TGAGTACCAGGGCTCAGTGATTAGGACCAGGGCTCAGTGATGAGGACTATGGCTCAGTGATGAGACCAGGGCTCAGTGATGAGGACCAGGGTTCAGTGATGAGGACCATGGCTCAGTGATGAGGACCAGGGCTTAGTGATGAGGACCAGGCCTCAGTGATGAGTACTAGGCCTCAGTGATGAGTACTAGGGCTCAGTGATGAGGACCAGGGCTCAGTGATGAGGACCAGGGCTCAGTGATGAGACCAGGGCTCAGTGATGAGGACCAGGGATTAGTTATGAGGACCAGGGATCAGTGATGAGGACAAGGGCGCAAAGATCAGGACCAGGAACCAGTGATTGGTCCAACTCAGTGGTAGGAGCCTAGGAACACTGTGTTGGTCGTAGGTGCCACAGTAGAGAAAGAAGCTCACCAAGATACTAAACCTTCATTGTCTGAAGGAACAAAGGGGCTCAACCTCCTTGAAAAAAAGACTCACCCCAGCTAGCTCACTCCAGTTACTTTTATTCAATCATTACACAAAATTAATTGGGGCTGGGAAAGGTTCCAACTATCAAAGTTATCTTGCCTTTGCTGCCCAAGAGAGCAGACAACCCACACAAACCTCAGTCCATTTTGACTATGGCTAGCCATAATCAAAAGTAAGAACTCCAAGTTTTCCAGGACTGTCTTAGGACCAAGGATTGTGTATCTATAAGCTCTCATGTAGTACCAAGTGCAGACTTTTCAGGGAGACATTTCTTCAAGGTTCAAACAGGCTGAAAACAATTTCTCAGCTTCTATTGATTAACTCAAACAGTAAAGGCTTTTCTGAAACATTTCATTCAAAGCCAGACACAAAGGCTTTTCTATACATTTCACTACACATTGTTTAGAAACAGGGTTTAGTGATCAGGATCAGGGATCAGTGTTCAGCTCAGGACCCAGTGACCAGTACCATGGGCCAGTGATTAGGAACAGGGACAAATGATCAGGTTAGTTATTAATGATCAAGATCAATGATCAGTGATCAAGACTAGGGCTCCATAATGAAGACCAAACCCAGTGATCATGTCCAGGATTCAGTGATCTGGACTAGGGTAGGTGAAATGGACCAGTGATCAGAGATCAGAACTAGGATCCAGTGATTTGGACCAGAACCAGAATTCAGTGATCTTGACCAGATCTCTGGCCTCGGGACCAGGGACCAGTGATTAGAATGATGGATCAGGACAAGGAATCAGTGGTCAGAACCAGGGCCTCATGATTGTGACTGGAGGTCACTGATCAGGATAAGGGTTCAGTTACCAAAATTAAGGATCAATGATCAGGACCAAGGTTCACAACCAGGACCAGGGTTTGGTGTTAAGTGTTTACCAAGGGTGTCTACCTTTGTTGAAAAGCACCAAGGCCAAGTGTTTAGAAATCAGGTCCAGAGTTCAAGCTTAATGACCTGGTATCAGGTCTGAAGAGGCCACAAATACCATTCCTTGATGAAGCCTCAGCATTTGGCCTCAGCCACACCTATGCCAAAGTTATGTCTCAGACACTGTGTCTCCTCTGCCCAACACCCCCACATTCTATGATACAAGCATACTCTTTAGTATGGCATCACCACACTTTCCCTGACTCCCTCCCATTCTTTGTTAATGTTTGCCTTTGAGAATAAGAAATTGCGCTTTTGCATCAATTTATTGCTCAGGAAAGTATGTGAGTGGGGTGGGAAATTGTCATATAGGTCTTATCTTTGAAACATAGAGGACCTTCTCCAAGCTTCATCCCTGCAACGACAAGCGTGATCAGCCAGAGGGGTTCCTGGAGTTGGGTTATGTCTTCACTTTTGCCCCAGTCTCAGCCCTAGCTTGTGGAAGACTGATTTAAATCCAGGGAGTGCTGTCATCATTCATTCCCATTTCCTTAATGTCTGTGAAGGGTTGCAAAGCCACATGTGGTAAGACTGAGTAAATCCTGTATGTCCACGCCTGAACCGTATAACCCACCATCTCCATGACTGCCATCTGTGACTGGCTTCTGGTCAGTATTGGGGGACCTCTTTGCTGCCAAATGGGCTTCTTACAGTTGTAATAGTGAGTGCTGTACTGTAGAACAGGCTCAGTAGGAAAAGGGTGAGGAAGGTCACAGTGGTGGGCCACAGGCTGGCACCTGGGGCCTCTTCCTCCAGGATATCTTGTGACTGGTCCAGTACCACACAGGGAAATGGCTCTTGATGTTCTGTAAGACATAGATGACCTTCTAGACCCAAACTCAGGCCTAAGGCTCCCCCTTCTATGCTTTCTTGGGCTTTGGGGACACTGGTGGTGGGGGTTCCTTAACTCAGGGAAGTGACTTACTTGTTCAGGGATAATGAGGGGACAGGGTCACAGGTAAGGGACTGGAATCCTTGCAGTTCTTGAGAATCCCCAAAGACCCATCTTTCTCAGGGGTCCTTAATTAGAGGACTGGCATGACAAGAAGGTTGTTTCTGTCTTTGTGGCCCTAAGAAGAGTTTGAGCCCAAGGCCACTTGGGTCTCAATCCTCTCTAGATATTTAGCAATACCTCACTAAGCCTCAGTTCTTGAGATGAACTTGGTTTGGGTGCTAGGGTTGGAAAAGACCAGACACCCTCAAAAAGATACAGCCAACATGACTTCTGGGCTGAGGTCGGAATACCAAGGGCTGGACATGTGACCAGAGGATTCTGTTGCATTATTAGGAATTGTCACTGGATTGGATCAGCCAACAGGTAAAGGCCTCCAGTACAGACAACCCTGCTGCCCTCAGAGTCCCAGTGCATAGAACTTCCATGTTAAGTGGAAGTAGGAACTGTTTGTCACATGCTGGTAAGGTCAACCGCTTATCTTTCTGTCATTATACCATCTGTCAATCCATCCATCATTCCATGCACTCATCTGTATCCCTATCCACCCACCCATCCCCTAGCCACTCAACTCATCTACTTACCCACCCACCCATCCTCTCTCCTGACCATTGTGATCCTTGTGCTTCTCTTCTGCCCTCCCTTTGTGGGTTCAGTCTTTCACCTATTGGCTCCTTTTTTTCTAGAATCCCCTGTTATGGGCCAGACCTTGGACTCCATGGGTGGCTATAGTACTTTTCCCAAGTTGGTCTGTTCCTTTTGCTATTGTCAGGGAACTAGACTTTCAAGGGGGAGAGTGTCCAGGGTGTGTATGGGCCTTCACTTCACTGTTGCTCTGAGAGCAGAGGGAAGTTGTTAGAAACCAGCTCCCTGGAGAGGTTCTGAAGGCCTGTGAAACAGGAGCAGGGGCCCCACTGCCCTCTTGTGGGCATCCTGGTGCCAAGTATACCTGGTTGTAGAACTCTTGGAGTGCCCATGAAGAAGGCTGAGGCCCATGTGGAAGAAGTCTCTATGGCCTGCCCTTGTTCTTTCCCAGATTTGCCCCCTATCCTGGTTTTGGTTTGTGATACTCAGGGTCAGGGTAGGAAGGGAGACATAAGATAGAGAGGGCAGGCAGGATGCAGGGGTCCCTGGAGGGGCCTGTGGTCTTGTCCATGAGTTGTGTGTAGTATCAGGGTTGGGTCTGGGAATTCTACTGGGGGCTTGGGAGAGGACTCCCTTTGCTTTCCAGAAGCTGGGTGTGGGCTGTGAACTTCGTCCTCCTCCAGGTTTCAGGTCTCTGTGAGTGTGCCAATGGGTGTGTGTGTGCATACATGCCCATGTGCATGTATGCACAGTGGGGCACTGATGGGGGCTGACTGTGCCCATGTTATATCTCTTTCTCATAGGAGTCAGAGGTCACCCTGCATGGCTATGCATGTCCCCATTCAGGGCTGGCCCATTGAGGGTGGGTTCCCGATTCAGACCCTCATTCCTTTACCATCCATATTGTGACCCCCAGATGGCACCAGCCGTGATATTGCTACCCTCTTGCCCCTTCTACTCCTTTCTTGCTAGAGCCAGAAGCTGCAATCTAATACACAAATAGCCATAACACCCACCATTCAGAGTGCTTCTGCAGCAACCCACTGCTCTTGGGACTCTCTCCTGAGGTTTGCCTGTCTTGGCTGAGTCTGTGAACCTTGGATTCCAACCCAGCTTATCTTTACTCCCCATTCACTGAACATTCACATGTCAGGTACACACACTCACAGGCACACACATTTCCACCTACATGAGCATACACAGACACATGCGTTCTCATAGGTATACACAGGCACACACATGCTCACAGGGACACAGATATGCTCACACTTACAGGCATACGCATATACACTCATACACATCTATGTACCTATATACTCATAGGCACACACAAACTCATTCCTCCCTTGTACACACGGGCACACACACAGAGGCACATGGACCCACACCCATCAGCACTCACTGATACATATACACATATACACACATACTTTAGGTGTGAAGGGCCTTCAAAGTCTCTGAGGCCTCATAGGCTCAGTGGTGGGCATTCCTCCCTCCCTGGGCCCTGACCTCTCACAGTGTTCTGTAGACCCTAAGGACGATGTGATGGACAGGCACTGGATGGAAGGGCAGGGATACTTTGGATGAGCACAGAGTTTATTTAAGGAACAGGGGCAGGCAGGGTGGCTCAGTAGCAGATGCCATCCCCCTCTGACATTATCACAGACACATTGACATGGGTGGGTTTACCCGAATGATGGTCGATGGTCTTCTGGGTGAAGGTCATGGGCAAGGCCTCGTGGCCCACCATGCAGGAGTACTGGTCACCCTGTTTCCAGTTTTCAGCTGAGACACGCAGCAAGCTCATCACCGAGTAAGTGGTGAGGCCCTCGCCTGGCTCCTTCAGGGTGTTATGCACTAGGTAGCTCTCAGAGGGCAGCTCCTGGTTTCCATGCAGCCAGCGCACCAGCACATCTTCAGGGTTGAATCCTCGGACCAGGCATGTGAGGGACACCAGCTCATTCAGGGCCAGCTCTTCCGACGGCGGCGGTAGCAGGTGGACCTGGGGTGGTAAGATGTTCTCTGGAAGGTAGAGAGAAGAGTTATGGGCCAGAGAAGGAGAGCAAAGATCCCCATCCCTTTCCCTTCTGGGCAGTTCCTCAAATAGGCCAACTTTTGCTCTGAACATAAGGGTGGGAGCAGTTGAGCATCTGTATTAGAGGAAGGAGGCAGACATGCAAGCATGGAATGTCATATGATGTCCGAGGGCTGCATCAGGGCCCACCTGTGGCTTTGACAATTGTGCCAGTTAAGGTCTCAGACTCGGGGTGGGTAACTGTGCATGTGAAGGTCTCTGCATTGTTCCATTGTTCAGCACAGCCAGGCAGGATGCTGGACACACTAAAGCAGCCGCAGGAGTCCTGCACAGGGTCCTTCTGCACAGCATCCTTCCCAGTGGTGGGGTTCCAGGTGAAAACGGCTCCCTTAGGATTTTTCAGGCCACTAAGAGTACATGTGAGGCTGGCATCTGAACCCAAGAGCAGGTCCTCAAGAGCTGGCCGGCGCAGTGACAGTTGAGGATGGCAAACGGGAGGACAACAAATCGGATCTGGAACTGAGATGTCCTAGCAAATTAGCATATTCATCCTGTCTCCTTCCTGTTCCCTTCTCTGGATGTACTGAGGCCTTAGCTCCTCCTGGCCTGTCCACCCCCACCCACCTGGGCTGGCCAAACAGGCCACTCTGGAGGCTTCTGAGGTTTGCTGTGGGGATGTGCTTCAGAGGGGAATATGGACTTTGATATCAGGTTAGGGTAGGACTTTCCCCCCGCAGCTGGCCCCTCACCTGTAAAGCAGGGCACTTCCACTGCTTTGACGTCATTAGAATCATGTTCCACAGAACATGTCACAGATGTATTAACTGGGCACTTTTCAGCTGGCAAGGTCAGCTGGCTGCTCATGGTGTACAGGCCCCCAGAGGCCTGGGCAGGGGGGAAGTTGATGGTGGTTACATCCTCTCCACTCTTGCCCCAGGTCACTTTCGTAGTTCCCGATGGGAAGTAATCCTTAATCAGGCAGCCGATTATCACTGGGTTGTTTGATTGAGATTGCGGGAGGCTCAACGGGTAGATGGTGGGACTTCTTGGGGACTCTGGAACATAGGACATGAGTGACATAGTAGTCTTCACACTGCCCATCTTGAGACAATTTCTGGAGAAAAGGACCATGCCTTTCTCTTCTTTACACTGGAGTACCTAGCCCAGTGTCACATAGCTGCTGCGTCATGTGCCTGCAGTTGGAGCTGACCAACAGTTCTGGCTGCACAGATTTTGAACATGATCTGCAGGGAGTCTTTTACAAGGACCTGGCCATCTTTATAATCGTGACTATGTGACTAGCACCCCAGATTTCTGAGCCTCACTCCTATTTGGGCAGTGGGTGCAGCCATGCTGTCAGTCCCAGCGTTTGGAGGACCACAACTGGGGGGGCCCGGGCAGGGATGGCCGGCCTGAGATTGCAGTTCAGCCAGCACAGGGCAGCAATGGTGGCAGAAGGGCTGACTTGAAGGTTCCATAGGGCAGGAGAGACCATTTTGTTGTGTCACCTTTGCCTTCTCAGGGCTTCAGATCTATCACCCATCACTCCAACCACCCTGCCCATCCCCCTAGAAAGTAGCTGACCCTCAAGACCAGAGGCCTAAATCTGAGTTGTGGGTATTCCCGTGTAGGCACTACCTACAGGTACATTTGAATTTCCACTAGGTAGCTGGGTAAGTGGAAGAGGGCATGAGAAATGGACACTGAGTTGCATGGTCCCCATTCATACAAAACAAAGAGAGGCAACAAGCTGGAGCCATGAAACAAGAGTTGGTCCACATTTAGTCCAAAGTCTTCCAATTACCTCAGCACTGAGCTTAACAAGCCAGGAAAGCTCAGAGTAGAGCTGTGACTAGGTCCGTCCAGGCTAGCTCATCCCACCGCAGCTCACAAGCCTAGTTTATCCAGCCTAATTTATGTTATGTTATCTTAACCCCCCAAGCCCAGTTTAGCCTCATCCCAGCTTAGCTCTGCCCATTCTGACCAGCCCAGCTAGGCCATCTAGACCAGCTTGGCCCAGCAAAGCCTACTGAGCCCAGTTCAGGTCACTCAGCTTAGTTTAGCCCATGCCAGCCTAACTAACTCAGTACAGCCCAGTGCAGATCACCCCAGTTCAGTTCGTCTCAACTCAGCCATATCAGGCCAGCTCAGACAGTCCCAGCTAACCTAGCTCAGTGAGACTCTATCTAGGTCAGCCCAGCCTAGGTAACCTCAGGCTTTTCAGCCCAGCCCAGCTCACTCATTCCAGCTCAGACCGGCCTAGTCTAGCTCAGCCAGCCATTCGAGCCTACCTCATCCAGTTCAGCCTGGCTCATCCCAGCTTGGTTTATCCTAGCCCAGCCCAGCTTAGCCCGGCCAAGCTCAGCTCATTCCAGTGTAGCCTAGCCAGACCACTGCAGCCTGACCTAGCTCAGCCAGACCACTGCAGCCCGACCTAGCTCAGCCAGACCACTGCAGCCCGACCTAGCTCAGCCAGACCACTGCAGCCCGACCTAGCTCAGCCAGACCACTGCAGCCCGACCATAGCTCAGCCAGACCTCTGCAGCCCAGCCTGGCTCAGCCAGACCACTGCAGCCCGACCTATCTCAGCCAGACCACTGCAGCCCAGCTTGGCTCAGCCAGACCACTGCAGCCCGACCTAGCTCAGCCAGACCACTGCAGCCCAGCTTGGCTCAGCCAGACCTCTGCAGCCCAGCCTGGCTCAACCAGACCGCTGCAGCCCAGCCTGGCTCAGCCAGACCACTGCAGCCCAGCCTGGCTGAGCCAGACCACTGCAGCCCAGCCTGGTTCAGCCAGACTACTGCAGCCCAGCCTGGCTCAGCCAGACCACTTCAGCCTGACCTAGCTCAGCCAGACCACTGCAGCCCATCCTGGCTCAGCCAGACCACTTCAGCCTGACCTAGCTCAGCCAGACCACTGCAGCCCAGCCTGGCTTCATCTAGATCTGCTCAGTCCACTTCAGTCTAACTTAGCCCACCTCAGCTCAGCCTAACTCATCCCATCCCAGCTTGGTCCACTTTAGATCAGTCTAGTTCAGTAACCCCAGCCCAGCTGAGCCCAGCCTGTTCCAGTCTAGCCCAGCTCATCCCAGCCCAGCCCAGCTCAGCACAGCCCATCCCAGCCTCGTTTGGCCATCCAGTCTAGCTTATCCCAGCACAGCCCCGCCAGCTTGGCTCACTCCAGCCCAGACCAGCCTTGGCTAGTCCACCCCATCCTGTCCCACCCCTTCCCATTCCACTTAGTATAGCTCAGGTCATCCTAAGTCATCTCAGCCTAGCCCAGCTCCACCTAGCCCAGCCCAGCTCATGCCGGTCACTCAGCCTGCTGTAGCAAGCTCAGCCCAGCACAATCCAGTTTAGTGTAGCCCAGTCCTGCTCAGCCCAGCCCAGCCCAGCCCAGCCCAGCCCAGCCCAGCCCAGTCTCACTTAGTGCTCCCACCTGAGGCCAGTTGAAATCAGCACAATTCAGAACAGGCTAGCCCATTTTAGCTTAGCCTAACATAGCTCAGCCTAGCTTAGCCCAGTCCAACGTATTCTACCTGAGTCCAGCTCAGTCCAGTCCACTTCAGACCAGTCTAGGTCAGCCCATTCTAGACTAACTCACTCACCCAAGTCAGGCCACTTTGTCGCCTCTCAGCCTGGCTCAGCCCAGTTCAGTTTAGACTAGCCTAGCTCACTTTAGCCCAGTCTAGACCAGTCTAGGTCAGCCCAACTTGGCCTACCTTGTCCCAGCTCAGCCCAGATCAGTGTATCAGCTCAGCTAAGCCTACCCCGGCTCAGTCTGACTGAATCCAGTTCAACCTAGCCACAGAAGCCTGAGTCACCCCCACCTTTGCTGTTTCCTCCTAATCCTTGCCTCAGTCTAGCCTAGGAAGTCTCTTGTTGCTGCTTCCTAGGAAGTTGGGTTTTATCGGCATTTCTCTTTTCTGCATCTCAGCCCATGACGCTGCCTTGTGCCTGTGTTCATGTCTTGTATTCGTCCGACTCTTGCTCTCCGAATCTCCTTCTTGGTAATGCTTCTCTATCCTGTGCTCTCAGGCCTGGCCTGGATGAGACTCCTCAGTGCACTAACGAGCGAGAGGAGTCCAGACAGTACTGGGACCCACCTGCTCAAGGCTGTTGAGTGTCCTTCATAGGGGAACAGCCAGGCCTCCCTTGGCTAGGTGGTCCCACACTGAAGGTCCATCCTCATGGCTAATGGCCATCTGCCTTAGGGGAGAGAGGTTAGGACTGGGCTGAAAGCTGTGTCCTCGGCATCCCCTGTTTTTCTCTCTGTGTGGTCGCCTGTGGATGGGTCAGGATGAGCACTGAGGGGGCTGCATGACTGTGTATCTGGCCCCTAGATGGGGTCCCTCACCCACTTCCTGTTCCACCTCCACGTTGTGGCAGCTTGCCTCCACGTCATGTCTGGCCTGTGGTCTGGCTGTGGTGGAGACAGGTGTGTCTGACCACATGGGCCTTGGTGGGGCCAGGACTACACATGCCTGGCCACAGGGGTAGGCTGGGGCCCAAGATGCAGGAAAGGGAATGAAATAAACATCCAGTTGCTTAGAGATACTGAGACAGAGATGGAGAGGGCGAGAGGAGAATTAGGGCTGGAGCAGAGACCTGAGAGCATGTTGTCAGGGAATCAAAGGAACAAGGCCAGAGGGATCCCTGAGTCAAGGAGGCCCCCCGAGAAGAACTTCAAGGTCACAGGGTTGACATCAGCATGGGGCAAGTGTCTGGAATGGTTCATCATGAGCTGTGGCTGCTGAGGGCCAACATGGAGGCCTGTGGGTCACAGTTAAAGGCTACCCTCATTCGTATTCCTTGCTGTCCTGAGTCAATTTCCTATTACAGCTTTCCTAGGATAGGCCTTTGCCCTACAGAGCCCCTCAAAGATTGTCAGGGTGGGGTCTCACCCTTCACTTGGTCCTCTGCACACCCTACTGTCCCTTCCCTACAATGTCCCTCTTTGTAAGCTGCCTCTGTCAATGTGCCTTATTTATATGATAACAGCACTCTGGAGTCTCACACAGGAACAAGGCAGAGTTTGTCTAGGAATGGTCCTGTCTGGAGGGGGGGAAGGTTGTAAATCAGCAGGTATGATGGAGTGTGTGCTGGGTGCTGAGTTGGGGGAAGTTAGGAACTTTTTCTAGGTTCTTGGATGGGTACAGAGGAAGGGCTGCTGCATCAGACTTGGAAAGTGTGGAGTAAACTGGGGTCCCCTTAGCTCCTTAGCTGTGAGGCCAGCCAAGGGAGTTTTGGAGGCATTGATGGGAGGAAGGTTGGTGCTGGGCTCCAGAGATCTGGAAGGACACACAGGCCTGTCTCAAGGAGGCCCTGGAGGTTCTGCCATCAGTCCAGGCACATCTTAGCACCATCAGCAATGGGGGACATTGTGGCTGCCTGTCTTAGTCATTTCTGTTGATACCAAAGGCCGAGTGGCTTAGTCAGTAAAGGTTTGCTTCTTGGTTCAAAGCTGGAAGCGTGAAGCAGGTGCTAGTATGGTCAGTCTGGTAAAGGCTGCTTCCTAGTCCACAGAGGCTTGCTCAAGGCTATGTGTCCTGCCATGAGGCTGCTCTCATGGACCAATCACCTCCCTTTGGTCTTACAGTTTGCCAGCCCAAGTGACGAGACACCCTCTCAGGACATCATGCTAACATGGTATCTTTGGCTAGAGCGTGTCATCAAATGTGTACGGCATGGACACTTAGACGGGTGATTCAGCTGCAGCTGTCCATCCACAGCTATAAGGTGTGGCCAGCAGTTGAACCGATGCCCCACAGGGATGTTTTCTGTGTACAGTTACAGTGGCTGAGTGTGGGCTGTGATTTTTATCTGAGCGCTTGTGCCAACTCTTGTTACACAATCCTTCTGAGCCTCCTACTGGTCCTGGTCAGTGTTGGGCACGATGCTTCTGTCTTGGCTGCCATCTTTCAGTTTTGACATCTTGATTTTGGAAGATGCAGGCTCTGCTTCTCCCCAGGCCCTACTTCTCCCCAGGCCCTGCTTCTCCCCCAGCCCTGCTTCTCCCCAGGCCCTGCTTCTCCCCAGGCCCTGCTTCTCCCCAGGCTTTGCTTCTCCCCCAGCCCTGCTTCTCCCCAGACTCTGCTTCTCTGTCTCTTATAACTTATCACTGGGCTAAAGTCTACTATCTAGTCCTTGATGACCTCATCTTCAGATCACATTTGTGAAGAACCGTTCTCCAAAGGCCATGCTTATGGGTTCCAAGGTGTGATTGTGCATACTGGGGACTCCCATATAGCCCTCCGTGGTGGACTGATAAGGGAGTAGGGAGAAGAATGTGGCCTCTTAGTCCTAGGAAGTCATTTATGGTAAGCAGAGGCCAGGGTCAATGGCCTGGCTGTCCAGGGCTAGTCCAGCTCTCTGTGGACTCTCCTTCCTTCCTTCCAGGTTTCTACCACACCGTGCTCTTTGAGCTGAGCCCTTGCTACCTGTGGGGTCTCATGGCTTAGAGGGATGGTCAATGGAAGATGACACTGAGCTGGGCCTTCAGGGATGATGGTCTAGGAGTTGGCTGGGGAAGAGGGACACCAAGGCTTCAGCTTAGAAGGGAGACTGCTGGAAGGACAGAGTGGGATAGGCCTGGGCTTCCTGAGCAGCATGTGTGTGAGTGTGAGACTGAGAAGATCCGTGTTTTAGAATGTGTGTGTGCATGTCAGCATGTGCAAGCATGTGTGTGTATGTGTGTGTGTGCACACGCGTGCCTGACACATGACGCTGGATGTATTTGAGTGGGTCTGTGTGATCTGTGTGACTGTGTGTCTGACATACATTTGAATGAGAGTGACGGTGTGTTCCTCAGCATGAACGCACATGTGAGTGTGAGCTGGCCAGGGCTGGGGCTTGGGTCACACCCTGAGCAATGCCTCTCCTCCGATCAGCCCAGTCCTGGGACTTCTGCACCCAGTAGGGGTGTCCTGCTGTGCCTTTGTCATCCATGCTCTCCCCATGTACCCTGAGGCCTGTGGAAGCCTGACTCCATAACAGAGGGCTCAGATGCCTGGGGGCTGTGGTCTGGTCCTAGCAGGCTTATCTCTTTCTTGGTTTTCCTAAGGTCCCATGGTGCTGAGCTTGACACCCCAGTGTGGATCTCCTTGTGAGATCATCACCACTTGTGCTGACAAGGTGTTTGGCCAACTGATGCTCAAAACGATCTGAGTAGTTCTCATGCCTTCATCCAGGCCCCAGCAGGGCCACACCCACCCTAGCCTCCTTCTTACTAGAAATGTTCTCATCATTGACTGCTGGATTTTCCTTCCCATGAAGACTTCTTTCTTTTTATTGGTTCCTGAGCAATCATTGCATATGAGAGAATCCTGTCTTTTGTCATGTGAGTTCACGTCCCAAGGATGGTGAAACCAGCTTTGGATGGCTCTTGCTCACTGTATGCCCTCACTCTGTCCCTCCAGTGTCCTAGCTGGGGTCAGGGGAGTGGCTTGTCTGTCTGTACTTGGTGGCCTGGTTCCCAGGGGCCCAGCTCTGATTCCACCATTAGTCCCTTTGGTTTTGCCCTTCACTTCAGCCTAAGAAGTGAGAAGTGAGTCTGGGTGGAGGACAGCAGGAATGGAGGACCGGGTGGAGACTGGGCCAGAAACCGTGAGTTTTGAAGAGGATTACACAGAGGTGGCTGCTTGATTTCCTTGTTTTTAACCCTCTGGTCATTGTCCATGTCCTCGGGACCCATCACCTTCTCAAAGTGCTTTCAGGAGTTATGGAAAAGAACTTTACTAAGAAACCCAGAAACAAAGTAGGACCACCAGGTTGGGCTGAGGGTTGATGGAGCTCAGGGCTCTATTCTGCTGCTGCCCTATGGGAGGTTCCTTTTCTTGCAGTGGGACTCTCTGCCTAGCCCAGAGGTCTGAGGTGCTCCTTTCAGGTTCCCTGAAAGCCTGTCTGTGTCTTCATTCTTAAGAGACAGAGGACTGTTGGATACAGCTGGGTTATGTCTGCAGCAGGGAGCAGGATGGCTTCTGGGAAGTGAGGGCCTGGCCTTGTGCTATGTTGATTTTCGGTGTCCCAGCTTTGACTCTGGGCTCTAGGTGGGGGCCTAGTTGGGACTCTAGGCCTCAGGTTCTTGTGGTTTTTTTTTTTTTTTGTTGTTGTTGTTGTGTGTGGTTATTCAGCCAAAATGGAGTGACCCTGATGCCCTGGGGTGAGCCCAGGTGGCCAGCATCCACCAGGTGAAATTAATGAGAAATGTTCTTTCAAGGTATCTGTGCATAAGAGGGCCCACGTTGGTGCCTTGAGCTGGAACTTTCTGGATGCTGATATGTTACCAACTCTGGTCCCTTTGGGGGTATCCGCTCCCTCCTACCACCCAGGGTAGAACGGGCTCCTCAGGAGGCTCACATGCACACGGCTGCAGGCCTGCATGGGTGCTGGCATTGCACCTATGCCCTGGTGTGGAGGATGTTGGCATAGTCATGGAGGGGCTGAGGTCTACTCTGCATCAGTGTGGAGAGGACCCACTTCACCTGGGGAAAAGGTGTATGTGAGGACAGCTGTGAAGCTTGGCCTAGCCCTCCCTGACCCCACCCACTGAGGTGCAGGACCCCACCTTGAGGAGGGTGACAGTGGCTCCATAGATCACGCTGAGCAGGAACAGTGTGATGAAGATATAAGTGCTGGTCCATAGCTCTTCCAGTTCCTCGCTCTCGGCCTCTCCCGTGCACAGGTCCTGGAGATCCAGCTCTGGGGGGACCAGCCAGTCAGCTTCCTCGGACTCCAGGTGACAGTTGGAGGGAGGGGGTTAGCTTCCACACTGGTGAGGCTAGAGTGGCAGAGGTCCCCATCCCACCCGCTCTGGGGCTGCCTGGAGTCTGATCAGCCCTGGAGGCAGATGTCCTCTTTGCTCCCCTGACTCTGACTGCTCATTCCCTCTTTCTACTCCAGATACAGTGGCCTGATATCTCCCACCATCAACATAGTTTTTCTTCTGGCCACAGGATGCCTCCATCAAGCTTGTAGGCTTGTCCTTCTTCACCGAGTGCCCAGGGCCCTCCAGGAAGGGCTCTGAGCTCATAGGTCCATTTCTAGGACCTGCATGCAGGCTCTGGCTCCAGGAAGCTTGGCTGTGGCCTCTGAGGAGCAAGTCAGGACACATGGGCTCTGAGCCCAGCCCTGTGGAACTGTAAAGCAGCCTCCTGGCCTTGTAGGGGCTCTGCTCCTGCCTCAGTCTCCCTGTTGTCCAGTTCACTACTGTTTTTTTTTTTTCAAGACAGGGTTTCTCTGTGTAACAGCCCTGGCTGTCCTGGAACTCACTCTGTAGACCAGGCTGGTCTTGAACTCACAGAGATCCACCTGGCTCTGCCTTCCAAGTGCTGGGATTAAGGGCATGCACCACCACGCCCAGCCCTGGTTCACTACTTTTACAATTCAGCCCATTTTCCTGTCTCTTGTCTCCCACAGCTCAGGCCTTCACCCTCCTGTGTCTCCCATGCCCTGGGTTGGGCTGAAGTGCAAGGATTGGTCTGGAGGCAGCCCTGAAGTACAGGTACTGGATGACTGTATCATTGATGAGCCTCAAGAGGTCTCAGACACAAAGGCTGGACTCTCATCTCTGGATATGTTAGGTGTATATGGGCTCCATTGTGTGAGTAACTGTGTGTATAGCATGGGGATCTCTGGCTTCAGGTGTGTGAGCCAAAAGTGCTGGCATTTGGGCCTGGAATGGGTGTGGGTGTGTCTTTGTTCTGGTCTCCTTATCTTTCCGGGCCTGGGATGGATACATAGCTTGCTTTGGACTATTGCTAAATCAGAGAGTGTGATGAAGCCTCCCTGTGGGGTGAATGAGTGCTATTAGGGTTATTGCAGAGAAGAGTGGTCTGGGAGACTGAGGCCACAGGACGAGGCCATGCAGAAGACACTGGGCTCCTTGCCAGGGTGAAGTCCTTTGTTTCTGTCTTGGACTCAGTCAGTGGGTCAAGTGTATAAAAGGAAAGGGTCGGGAATGGTCTGAGCTAGCAGATAGTAAAGGGACACCCAGCACAGGCCACATGTGAGCACAAGTGTTCCTGTGTCAGTTGCCCGAAAGTATGTGTTGTTAGTGGAGTTGCCTTAAGGCTTGGTGGCCTGAGTGGGCATGGCTGTGTGTGTGTGTGCACACGTGCACGTGCAGACATGGCATAGATGAGGGCACCTGAGTGTGTGCAGCTGCCGGCCCATTCTGGTCTTTGGGATGAATTTGGATTGGAGTGAGGCTGGACAGGAAGACAAGGGGGCATTAGGTCCCGATCCAGGGTTGGGGTGACCATGTGGCAGGGTTGGTGGTCAGGGCTTTGGGCTCAGCCTCAATGGCTGCTGAGCACAGAGGAGCAGGGCCATGTGGAGTCCCACCTTCCTACATGCTGGCTTTGGCTATTTCTCTACCTGAAGGGGCTCTAGTGTCCAGGAATACCTAGGAGCAGGAGCTTGCAAGACTGTGGGGTGGGTGCTGAGGCCTCCCAGGCTGGCTCATTTTAGCCACTCCTCTAGAGATCTCCTCTCTGGCTCTATGGACTCGTTTCAGGTGCATGATACACAGGAAATGGCAGGAAGGACCAGGGTCACCTATGCTGAACCTCTGTGATGTCCTATTTGTCAAATACCCAACACATAGCCAGATGGGTGAGCTATGCTTCACTCTTGTCCCTCTTGTGGGGTGTTCCTTCCTTTATGCCAAGACACTTCTGCCCACAACTTGCCTTCCCCAAAAACAGGTACCCAGGGCTCTAAGCAGGCACTGAGTGTTTATTGGGGTGGCTTCCTGGTGTTGTTACAACAGTGAGCAGAGGTCTACCATCCACCTTCCCCACCACAGCTACATGGAGCCCTGGGAGGGACGGAGGAAGGCATTACCAGGGATCTTGGATACTGTTTTCTCCAGTATCCTATGTTTCTGCAGTGCCTCATGGATCACGCGGCAGGTGAATTTACTTCGTGTCCAGTGTGCCTTGGTGACCTCTAGGCGGCTGAAGATGAAGAATCCTTGACTGGAGCCATTGGATTTCAGAGGTGCTGTGGTGCTGTGCTGGGTGTTTGAGATCAGCTTCTCATCCTGCAGCCACTGCACAGAGATGTCCTCAGGGAAGAAGTTCTGGATCAGGCAGGTGAGTGTACGTTTGTCCTTGTTCTCCTCCTCTGGTGGCAGGAACACATATACTTCGGGGGCTGAGCGCTTGCCTGTGGGGAGACATGAGTTAACCAGGCCTTAGCTTCTCTGAGCATAAAGAAGGGCTGGCCCACTCTCCACCTCCTGTGCTCACCTGGGGCCTTGGTGATGGAGCGCACAATGGGCTTGGGAAGGTCAGGGTGGGTGACTATGCAGCGATACCCCCTGCCTTGAATCCAGTCCTTGGCATCCACTGGCAGGATGGAGATGATACTTGTTGTGGCATTATGGTGCCTGGTAGAACTCTGCAGTGCTGAGTGTGCAGGCTTCCTATGCTCTTGGGTCCATGTCACGGTGACATTCTCCTCGCTTTCCAGATCCACCACCAGACAGGTAAGTTTGGAAGTATTATGTACATACAGGTCCAGGGGGCTGGGTGGAATCAGATAGGTATTCACACCACGTGGCTCATAATCTGTAGGGTAGGAAGGGCTGTGTGAGCCTCTGCTTTTGCCCCAGAACTCTGAGGTCTGGGTATCTGGCAAGCGAGGGCCTACCTGAACACTTCTGAGCATAGGCCCAGTAGTTCTCGCCTTGGGAAGTGACCTTGCAGGTGAAGGTGCTCTCAGATGCCCATTGCTGCTGGGTGATGTTGATCTCACTGTAGGTAGAGGCTATCTTGCCCTCCTTCTTGATTGGGAAATAGCGTGAAAGTGTATTAATCTCCTGACCATCCTTTAGCCAGGTGACAGTGAGGTCGTTTAGGACATGGCCATAAACAAAGCAGTAGAGCTGGATGGTGGAGTGGAATGCACTGGGGTCGCAGGAAGAATGGAGTAGCTTCAAGGTTGGCTGGGTGATGTTGACAGGCGGCACTAGGGCAGAGGCGGTGAGCTGTGAGTATTTCCCCAGCCTTATGTTCCCTCAGTCCTCAGCCCAGGTCCCTGAGAATGCTGGCTCCTCCCCTGTCCACCTGTCAGGGATGTATGAGAGGTCCTTCCTGCTCTGACTGTGCTCTCTTGATGCAACTGTAGCCAGTCCAGCCCTGCTTACCTCTGATAGTCACATTCACATTGAGCTTGGATGGGGCATGTATCACGTGGCAAGTGAAATTCTTGCTTGATTTGCCCCAGGTGGTCAGTTGGCTGGTGGTGACCTTGTTTTCGGAGTCCAGGGCAGGGAAGGTGGTGGTGCTCACATTCACAGAGTCTGAATACCAGGTCACGCTCACCGGGTCAGGGAAGTAGTCCTTTATTAGGAGACCCACTGTCATGGAGGCACTGTCTTCCTTACAGGGCTTCAAGGAGAAGAGCGAAGGGGCCTTGACCGAGACTGTGAGAGAGGACTTGGGTTAGACTGGCTTAGATCATGCCTGCATCTGGGCGGGATTGACTAGGGTGGCTTTGACAGAGGGGACCCTGTTCCAGCTCAGGAGACAGATGGTCAGTCTCCTTCTGGGTCTTGTCTTCATTTTCCAAGCCTCACCTCAGACCCAGGGAGCCCCCTGATTCTGTCCACACAGCCAGGCTTTGCTCATTCACTGTCCCCAGCTGGCCTAGCACAGGAGCTCCCAGGAGGGCTGGACGTGAGCTTTGGAGGAAGAGGCAACTTGCCCTCTTTCTTGATTGGGAAATTATGAGGAAATGCATCAGGTGTCTCCTGTTTGTCCTTTAGTCAGATGACGGTGACATCATCTAGGATATGGCCATAAATGAAACAGTAGAGTGGGGTGGAAGAGTGGAAGGCATTAGGGTTACAGTAGGAATGGAGCATCTTCAAGGCGGGCTGTGTGATGTTGGCAGATGGACCAGGCTGTCCCTTAGATTTAAGCCCAGGGCACAGGTACCCCACAGGGCTTGGGGACCCAGAGAGCCAATGAATTGCCATTGTCCCTTCTGTCCCCACTCTTGGGGTCTGGGGGTTCATAGCCTTCCAAGGACCACCAGTTCACATTAAGAATGCTTTGGGGGCATTTCGAGGACAGAGCTGTGAGACCCTTGATCCCTAGGGTTATTGGTCTCAGATTCTCAGATGCATGAGGTTCTGCTTTACCATAGCCAACCTGCATTGAGCCAAACCTGCAGAACTCAATGACCTCTGTGGATCCAAGGTAGCACATCATAGACAGAGAATAAAACCACTTCAGGAGCCACCATGATGGCTGCCTAAATTGCTCTAGAGTGCACACATGCCCAGCTCAGGAGACAGATGGTCAGACTCCTTCTGGGTCTTGTCTTCATTTTCCAAGCCTCACCTCAGATCCAGGGAGCCCCCTGATTCTGTCCACACAGCCAGGCTTTGCTCATTCACTGTCCCCAGCTGGCCTAGCACAGGAGCTCCCAGGAGGGCTGGACATGAGCTTTGGAGGAAGAGGCAACTTGCCCTCTTTCCTGAGCCTGGGGCCCAGCTGAGCTCTGTGCCAGGCCCCCAGAAAGCACAAGGAACCTCTATTAAACCTGCTTGACTCTATCTACCCAGTCTTGATGACTACAACAGGATGACCTTCTTGGAGGACAGTTAAAACACCCATAAATGATTTCGACTGATTGATCTTAAGCCCAGTTCAGTTTAGCACCAGAATGTTCAACCAGACTAAAAGACCTGAAACAGTTTGGCCTCGTCCAGAACAACTTAGTTTAGTTCAACTCAGCTCAGCCTAGACTGGCCAATCCCAGCCCAGCCTTCCTCAGCTGAGCTCAGCTTAGGCCAGTGCAGCCCATCCCAGCCCATCTCAGGCAAGGCTAGACTAGCTCAGTCCACATCAGCCCACTAAACCCAGCTCAGCCCAGCCCAGCTAAGCTCTGTCTAGAGTAATCCAGTTCAGCCCAGAGCAGCCCAGCTCAGCAAGATCCAGCTAAGTTCACTCTAGTGCAATAGACTTTGGCCAAGCGCAGCCTACCCAACCTCAGACGAGATCAACTCTGCTCAGCCCAGTCCAGTTAAGCTCAGTGTAGTTCAATCCAGTCCAGTCTATCCCAGCCCTGCCTAGTTCAGTCCTGCTCAGCCCAGGAGAGCCTTACTTAGTTTAGTCTAGCTCAGCCTGTTCCACTTTAGCCTTGCCCAGCTCAGCCCGTCTGAGCCCAGCTCAGCCAAGCCAAATCCCTCCTAGTTTAACTCAGCCCTGCTCAGCTCAGCTCAGATCAACTCAAATGATCTCGCTTAGCTCAGCTCAGCTCAGCTCAGCCCAAATGATCTCGCTTAGCTCAGATCAACCCAAATGATCTCGCTTAGCTCAGCCAAGCAAAGCCCAGCTCAGATCAATCTAGCCCAACTGGTCCAACCTGGTTCATCCCAGTCTGGTTCATCCCAGGTTAGCTCAGTGTAGTCCAGCTGAGACCAGCCCAGACCAGTTCAGCCCAGACCAGGTCAGCTCAGATCAGCCCCGCTCAGCCTAGCCCCGTCCAGTCCAGTCTAGCCAGATCAGGCCATCTCAGTCAAATATATCCCGTCTAGCTCAGGATAGCCAAGTACAGTTCCATCCAGATTAGACCAACCCATCTCAGCTGAATATACCCCACCTAGCTCAGGCCAGCCCTGTCCAGCCTAGCCCAGCCAAGCCCAGCCTTGCTTCACTCAGCCTAACTAAACCCAACTCAGCCCTGCTTAGGCTAGTTGAACCCAGCCCAACTCAACCCACCTAAGCCCATAGCCCAGTCTCTAGCTCAGTCAAGTCCAACTTAGCTCAGTCCAGTCCAGCTTGTCCAGCTCAGACCATCCCATCCCATCCCATCCCATCCCATCCCATCCCATCCCATCCCATCCCATCCCATCCCATCATAGCTCATCCCATCCCATCCCATCCCATCCCATCATAGCTCAGCCCATCCCATCCCATCCCATCATAGCTCAGACCATCCCATCCCATCCCATCCCATCCCATCCCATCATAGCTC
>CAJQZJ010001511.1:19711683-19730182 GCA_907164525.1 Lophiomys imhausi
TCCCATCCCATCCCATCCCATCATAGCTCAGCCCATCCCATCCCATCAGAGCTCAGCCCATCCCATCCCATCCCATCCCATCCCATCCCATCCCATCCCATCCCATCCCATCCCATCCCATCCCATCATAGCTCAGCCCAGCCCAGCCCAGCCCATCCCATCCCAGCCCAGTCCAGGCCAACTCATTTCACCCTAGCCCAGCCTACTTTAACTCAGGCCAGGCTAGTGCAGCCCAGATCAGACCAGCTCATACCCAGCCCAGCACAGTCCTGCTTAGCCCAGCTCAGTCCAATCTAACCTAGTCTGATTCAGCTCAGCCCAGCCTCCACCAGTTTAAGCTTGCTCAGCCACTCCAGGCCAGTCCAATCCAAACTAGTCCAGGCCAACTCATCCCAGTCCAGCGCAGCACACATCAGCTCAGCTCCACCCCGCTCAGCCCAGTTCTGTCCAGGTGAGCCCAGCTGTGGACTCTGTCCTCTTTGTTGTTAGATCATCAAAGGACAATTCCTTGCTTTCATTTGCTGCAGCTGGGTGACATCCTTGTCCTGATGGTTTGTAGGCAGATTCATGTCTAGCCTATCCTGGGGATTTTGAGCTTCTAGTGACATCTTTAGTTTATCTTGGTTCAGCACTGTCTGGTTGAGATCCACAGTCCCCTCTCTTTGTGGATAACTTCAGCAGTTTCTAATATCTGTGTTCCCTAGTGCAGGGAAGTGATAGCTGAAGGAGACTCTGTCACTGTTGGAAGGCAGCCTAGGTGTCTCATTCCCCATCTATGACCCTGTAACCTGTTTGCCCCTGTTCCTTAGGGAAACCATGTTGTTCAGCTTCCCCGGGCTGTAATACCTGAAGTCCTCTGGTGGGTGGCTGTGGCTGTCCAAGCTGTCCTCATCTTCAGCCATACAGCGTCCCATACAGGCTCTCAGATGGTGTGAATCTTTAGTAACCATTATTATATTCATGCCCAGATGGTAGTACCTAGGGGACGCTCTGCCTCAGTGCTCTCAGCTAAAAGTGGGGTGGGAACCCCCGTCCTTAGCAGCCCTGGAAGTTCCCTTTTTATTCTGTTCTTGGGAAGTTGACTAAGGGACAGTGGAGTCTCAGGTGAGGCCTCTTTCTAGGAGATGCACCTGCATTTTCTGGGCAAGGCACTTTCCTCTTGATTGTTTAGTTCCAGGTGTCCTCTGCACGGCTCTCCACTTGATGCCTTGCATGTGCTTGCAGTCACCGTCCCCGACCTGTTATAGTGCCACTGCCCTGAGAAGGGACTGGGCTGCATCTATTGCTTTTTCTGTCCCTTTGGCAGCCCTTCGAGGGGAGCATGGCATCTACTTTGTGAGATTTAATGAGGCACAAAGAGGAACAGGGCCACATATGGCATGCAGGGCCTCTGACGGTGGCACCCTGGTTCCTGTCTCAGCTTCAGAGCTGGCATGCTAGGGAGAGTGGCCTTTCCTGTCGTTCATTCGCAAGTGACTGTCCTTTAGCTTGGGGTCCTCTACCTGCTACTCTGCAAGGAATCCAGAAGGCTGGAGCACATCTGGATTGTGACTGTGTTTCATGGAGAAGTGCAGAAATAGCTAGTGTCTCTTCCAGGCCTGTGGTCTAGTCTGCATTGTGGGGAGTGAAGAGAGTAAAGATGATGTAAAAGGCTGGGCTTTGGCATAGCAGCTTCCCTGGGGGCACTGGCAATGTCTGCTTTGGTGCAGCTGGTGCTACATTGACCAGAGTAGAGCAAGGTTATCTTCTGGGTACAAGCTTATCCTCTACATTTTGGTGTCTTTGTAGGCCCATGGTTCCTAGGAGTTCCATGAAAACACATGGGCAAGTGACAGGGGACACTAACTCAGCTTGTGAATGTTGGGTCTTGAGAGGCACACCGAGATTTGGGGAAGGAGATCAGAGCCATGCCCCTTGGACCTTGGAAGCCCAGGGTCAATGGTCCCGGTGTAAGGAACCGAGAAACTTAGGCTTTACCACGTCTGCCTTTGACAAAAAGGGTGTTTAGTTGTATTTGAAAGATATCAAAGAGCTGCTTGAGAATGGCAGGGCCAGAAAGGCTGGGGGCCGACCTAGCATGGTCAGATACAGTTAGGAACTGTAGGGCTGGGGAGTGAGGTCTGAGGGAATTGGGGCCTTGCCCAACCTTGTCTTTTTCTGATATACTGTCTGTCTGATGTTATGGGCCTGGCCTTCAGCCCACTAACAGACATGGGTGGGGGCCTGAGGGGTAAATGCAGAGCTTCCTGGAAGGAATGATTGTTCTGAGGGAAAACATAGGGGTGAGGAGCATCTGCTCCAATGGGATCATGTGCTTGTGTCTGTAGTGTCCCCTGAACAGTGGGAAAATGTCCATCTCCCTGAGAAGCATGAGGGCCAAGAAAGAGCCTTTGTGTCCAGCCTGCCTAAGTCTGATTCTTCCATGACACCCAGCGTGGACTGGGCAGCTTGCTCTAAGTACCTCAGAGTTCTATGTTGGGTGGTAGTCCATGGCCCCCTGGAAGGAGAGGAGGCAGCTGCAGCTTTTAAGCCTCAGGTCCCACTGGGAGTCCTGTCTCCTTCCTGGTTTGGACTCCACTGTGACTCTCTTCTGGCCTTCAGGAATCGTCCTTGTCCCATGCGCTCCCATCACAGGCTACTCACTCCTTTTCTGCTGCATCTGTGGCCCCAGCGGCCCCAGCAGCACAGTATCTTTTGTGCTGTTGCCTTGCTCTAGCCTTCACTCTATCTCCTCCTATGCACCAGGGCTTCACTGGGGTCCAGTCCCCCTGAGTCATTCCCTTGGGTGGCTTCTTTACTCCAGTGACTGGGACAGATGTGTCCTTGGATGGGCCAGGTCTAAGATGCACACATCTGTGTGTGTCTGTCAGTGCATGTGAGTGGGTGTGAAGATATTTGGGGGTCAGGAAAAGGTCTGACTGCTACTCCAACTCTCCAGTAGCTCTGCAAGTTGTGGAAGTGTGCTTTAGGATAGTGCTATTTTGGTGGCTAGGTGGAGGTGAGACAGACGGAATAGCCCAGCCCTCCTTAGGACCATCCACTAAGTGACATGAAGGATGTTAGTGTAATGACAGGTCTTTATTGGGAATACTATAATGTTCACCTTTTCTTCATGTAAATGAGCTGTTGGGGGCCAGACTGATTTGACCTTTTTATGTACTAAGGTCGCCCTTTTCCTATATGTAGTCATCCTAGGTTGTTTTAGAGACCAGTGGGGCTATCTTCACGGGACTCCAGCTGCTTTGATTACTTCACAAGAGCCTCAAGAAAGCCATATTTGAGCTGCAAAGAATATTTCAGTCATGGCTGCTGCTAAAGGAGGAGGCCTTGTTCCAGCTGTCATGGCTCCAGCCTGCACCATTGCTGGAAGACTGTGCTTCAGCTATGACCTCCAGGTGACTCCACCTGGAGCTCTCAGCAAGGTCAGGGATGAGGAAGAAGATCTTCCCTGGGACTCGAAAACCTTGGTTACTGTCAGAAAGAATGCTGTGCCCATTTGAGACCTGTGATCTGTGCTTCTGTGAGGCTTGTGATGGGTTCATATGGCGAGGCTGTGATTGGTGGAACCAGAAGTTGTTCATATGTAGGGCTGTGACTGGTGGAAGTACAATCCATGTATGAGCATATCATGACCTTATTCTGGCTATATAAGCAGTCTGTTTCCCACTTTTTTTTGAGTTATCCTATGAGGCTTTTCTCCAATGGACTATTCCTGATCCATGGATGCAACATTAGGCCTTGATAAAGGCTTTTCCCAAATGGTCTCCAAGTCTTCTTATGGTCTTTGTCATGGGGAGAGTAGGATGTGTTATTGTATAAAGAGCAGACAAGGTTCTAGGCTTCCATCCTGAGGTGACAGTGGCAGTAAGGAAGTAGTTGAAGAGCCAATGAGTGATTGAGTGCATTATCTGCAAGAATCTAAGATGATGAAGGATGTGAAGTATTGAGAAAGTGAGAAGCTGAGAAAAGTTGGATGTAGGGGGTGATACAAAAGAATGCAAGCCCAGAGAGCTAGAAGATTTTGAGATAGCTGCGGAGAGTTTCAAAGGCCAGAGCAGTCACTTTTGCTGCTGGATGTCAGTATTCTGTATGCCAAAAGCAACACACTACACCAAACACACCAAAGTTTTCAGGTTTAGTGCCATAAACCTCTGGGTTTGTGAGCCAGCAGGTGAGTCTCCTGAACTCAGGACCATCAGTACTAAGGGAGCCATTCTTTTTTTTCAGGTTAATTTTTTCTTATAACAATAAATATAATATAAAGCAATAATAATAATTAGGCAACAATTATGAAAATTGTAAGATATAACATACATTCCCAATGTCCAGTCCATATGTATTTGGCAACTAATAACAATAGTCTATTATCTATTTATCTCAATGAGTTTAAAGTTCTATTCGTAACTCAGTTTTCATCCTAACTTGCATTACCAACTTAAAAACATCTTAGACCTAGAACATTCTTTTAATTCCTAAACAACTTAAAATTTAACTGTGAGACTATAACTATCTAGCCTTCAACCACATCAGAGACCTGAGAAGGATAAATGTAACTGAATAAACAGGAAGTACAGAGCAATCAGCTACCAAAAATAAGAAATGGCAGACAACTGGCTGTCTGGACAGTCCCCAATTTCTCTCGATAACATTGGAGCATCTATCTTCAGCTTTTTGGCACAGGATCTCTGACAGACATTAATTGTAAAGTAGGAATTATTAAGGACTTGTCCACCTTGTCTTAGCAGAGCTAGGCTGCCGACTTACCTGCTTCCAAGTTTTGAAGGGAACCATTCTTTAGCTGTCTGGAATTTCTTTTTTTTTTATTAAATACTTTATTTTTTTTTCTTCAAGTTACATCTCAGTCACAAACCCTTCCCTATTCCCCCTTCTGTCTGGAATTTCTTAAACAGTTAGTAGTTGCGATAGGAATAGGTTAGGAGTGGCAATGCTTGCCCATATGAGCCCTCTGCATCTTGAAACAAGGAGCCTGGATGCTTAGGCCATGCCTGCCTCAAGTTCCTATGCCTTTTTCTAGGCTGTTGACCTCACATCCTGGTCAGGTGGGATGAGGGCAGATTTTAGAGTTTGGCTAGACTGGTCAGCAGGGCTGGGAACTGACAGGACCTGGGTAGATGCTACAGAAAAAGTATGGCACCAATTCCCCCAAGGCTCAGGACCGTTGTGGAAGAGAGATAGAAGACTGGAAGAGCTAGAGGTTGGGGAGGACCAGGCTGAAATGAGGACCATGTGTTCTGAGCAAGGCAGGACTGTAGTGTCTGTGAGGCTGAGGCTGTGGGTAACCCTGGGCTCTTAAGGCTTCATGAACACGATTAGAGATGGCTCCTGGAGCTCTGTGACTCTAGAAGACACAGCTTAGGTGTTTCTATTAACTGTATTGGGGGGTTAATGTCTACAATCTGCTCACCCTGAGTCAAGTAAGGTATCATGGAGTGGCCTCATTCAGTTGGTTGAAGGGCTTTCAATAAAGCTGGGTTTGTGTTAGTTCCTTTTACACCACTGTGACCAGATACCTCAAAGAAACTTAAGGGAGCAAAGATTTATTTTTGTTTGACCTCATGTGCATCACAGCAGTGGGGTTGTATGGAAGACACTATTTGTTTCTTGACTGATGGGAAGTAGAGATAAAGGGAATATAGTGTCTAGGGTCAGATATAATGTCATGTACATACCCACAGTGACCTACTTCCTCCACCTGGCCCTCTGCCTATTGTTCACCACTTCTCCATAACGGCTCCACATTCTGACTCCACTAAGGGAGTTATTCAGAGCCCTTAGGACCTAACACCTCTGGGAAGACCTTCACAGACACCTCCACAGGCACTCCATAACAACCTGATCAGGGTGAAGCGTAACAATTCTATGTCTGTTATGTGTTACCCCTCTGTTATTTACCTATCATCCTTATTGTCATCTGAGTGTGTCACATGTTGTTTATGAATTCATCTATCCTCTATCCATTGTCTCCTACTAGTTGTACTTCTCTGGAAAACCTTGGATACTTTTCTCTGAAACTCTGAAATGAAATCTAACATGGTGTAGAATCAGGTACAGTGACTGGATACATTTACTTCACATGGAAGATCAGGATTATCATCATCATTTTTATTGTTATTATAAGATAAAGTTGGTCTCTAATTTGCTATGTAGCCAAAAATGACCTCAAACTTCTGATCCTGCTGTGTATGCCTTTGGAATTTTGGGATTATGGGTATGCATGACCACATCCAGTTCATTCTGTAATGGAGATCAGATCCAGGGCTTTTCCCACATGCTATTCAAGTACTCTACCAATTGAACTCTACTCCTAGCCCTGGACCAGAATTACAACATACAGTTTTATTTTTGAGATTAAAATATAATTATATCATCACTCACTTCTCTTTCTTCCCTCCAATATTGCCTCTATTTCTTTAATTGTTGTCTAGCACATATATTTATATATATAATCATAGCCAGGACTAGCATTTTGATGACATCTGTTTCATAGCATTACCAGGGATAGGTATGACATAAAAGTTTGCTTGTTGCTTGCTTCGGCAGCACATACACTAAAATTGGAATGATACAGAGAAGATTAGCATGGCCCCTGCACAAGGATGACATGCAAACTTTGCCTGCAGAAAAACAACAGCACAGGCGTGTTCTTACTCATGTTTGTGTCTACCACAGTGTTTGCTCTGTCTTCTGGGGTCTAGGCCAAAGGAGTAAGCAAGTACTTTCTGGAACATGATATTTTGGGGCAAAAGAACAGAGATATGGGCTCACACTGTGGATGTTCTCATGACATTCTGACTGAGGCTGGGGTCTTCTCCCATGGACAGAATGCTTGAGCATGAACTGACCCTGAGGGAGCTGATACTAGGATAAATATATGCTTGGGAAGAAAGGGGATGGCTTCCCTAAGTCAAGTATGTCCTCTGTGCCCTCTGGCCTGACTCTGCCACACCTACTATGGAGGAGCTGTGCCCACTTGGTCTCTTTCCTCTATGGGGTATCTACAGCCTGCCTTGGGAAAAGATTCTGTGACTACATGGTGGGGGTGGAGAAGACGTGGAGTTCAAGGTCAGCACATGGACCTGCTGATCTGCACAGTTGGTTCCCAGCATATATCTGTGCCAGATTACAAGGCTGGTTAGGGGTGAAGGACCTGTCCAGCAGTTGGATGGACTCACAGGAACATGGATCTGGGGGAATGTTCCTGACTCCAGAGCTTGTTTCACTGGAAGATGGACACCCATGGTCATTGAGTGAAAGAGGGTAGCACAGTAGTCAGGTGGTGTGTTAGGTAGGAAGGGGGCAGTCATAGGAGAGAAGTTGGTGGTGTGCTGAAGGTAGTGGGGTAAACCCAGAGAGGGAGTACAATGATGGATCTGTGTGTGCAGCTTGAGGCATGGCCGTGTGCTGGACCAGGATGGCCAGTACTGAGCCTAAGGGGAGGGGTGCTGGGAATTATTCAGCATACATATTCCTGTGCCATGTATGGTTCCTGTGCTGTGGCCATTACATGATACCACATTCCATGTATTCCCTGATGCCCATGTAGACATGTTTGTATGTGTTCTAAGACAGTCTTCATGTGGTTTATGTGTGCACATGTCACTTCTCATGCAGGAATGTGACCTGGTGCTTCAATTGGTGTTTGTGTCATGTTATAACTCCCGCGTTGTGGCAGAATGCAAGTGGTCAAGTATCAGTAGCTGAATGGGCATTTATGGCTACCGATTAGCATAGGTATTCTGTCTCTTCCAGGCTGTGCTTGTTAGGAGCTGTAATTAGTGTCCTCCATAGAAGTTTCACATGCATATCATAGAAGCTATATCATAGATGTCCACCATAGATATCATGTGGGGATGTCTCTTACACACATACCACATGTTGTTATACACAGTATGAGTGTCACACATACATGTCATGACACAGGACACACATTGTGGATGACACACCACAGAGGTCAGGGCGGGACTCATATAGCACCAGGGACACATACAGTAAAAGTCAGTCTGAAATCAGTTGGTCTCAGAGCTGGAGGGTAAGAAGGTATGTCCACTGGTTTGGTGCTGATGGAGGTGTAAGGGGTCAGGAGGACATGGCACTTCTTGGTGTGGAAGCCCCTTGGTGGGATCTGGCATGCTGTGGGCACCAGGAGGTGGTGGAGGAGGATGCAGGGCCAATACATTTGCAGATGAGAAGGAAGGGGTTGGAGGTGGGAAATCTGCATTTCTTGAGACTGTGTGTGTGTCTCTGTTTGACCTCTGTGCCCTCTGGCCTGACTCTCCCACCCCTCTTTCAATAAGAAGTTGAGGGAGGCTGGAGAAATGGCTCCATGGTTAAGAGCATTAAGACTTCACTGGTTTTGCAGAGGATATGGGTTCAATTCCCAGCACCCACACGGTGGTTCACAACCATCTGTAATTCAAGTTGCAGGGGATCTGATGCCTCTTGTCACTTCTGTGTGCTCCTGTAACATGTCATGCAGACACACACTCAGGCACACTCACATACACATGAAGTAAATAAAATAAAAAATTAAGAAAGAAGCAGAAGCAGCTGGAGGCCAACACTTGCTCCAGGGAAGAGAACCAGAGAAGCAGAGTGAGACCTAGGAGAAGAGTGGGCAGGATCCCACTGGTCTCACTGGCCAGCTGGTATAGGTTATGCGACTGAGGTGAAAGAGGAGTGTGGGCTGACCCCAGGCTGTAGGGAGTTAGATTAATATAAATTAGATTTAGTAAATATCTAGGTTTCTGATACAGTCTCTTAATCTGAGGCATGAAGATCAACTTGGCTGTGAGCAATTAGCTTATCAGCTTGTGGACTAAAACCAAGGATGAAGTCACATGAAACGAGAGGAGCCTATGGACTAAAAACAAAGTTAAAGCCAAGGGAAACAAGGAAAGACTTTATGACCTGGCATTGTTTTCAGCTGCTAAGTGGGCGGAGCCCAAATTAAACTGAAGCAGGTGGAACAAGGAGAGATCCTATTTAAGGACAAGTGGATGGAGCCAAGGGGACACATTAGAGAGCTAGAGCTCCGATGCTAGCAAGTAGTTTGTATCCTCTGATGGAGAAAGTGCTGGTGGACTGATGGCCAGATCTCCCTGAGGCAGAAAGAAGCTGATGAGCAGAGAAAGCCTCAGCAAGTTATCAAAAGGCCAAGGACTAAACCCTGTGGCTCAGCTTTTGCCTAGAGGGGTTTGATCTGTCTGAACAGCGGCCTGTGGCCAGCTTTAAAGACTGAGGCAGAGCGGCAGAGTTGCTGATACGAAGGAAATAAGTTGGCCTACAGACAGCTGAGGTCTCCCAGAGAGAAGAAAGCCTTATTTAAGGTGAAACCGCCATAGCCAATTTACCCTGACAGATCTACGTCTGAGATATTCCAGAAGAAAGACTGCTAAGTGCATTAAAGGGTCTACCCCAGAGACTGTGTTCCTGAGGACTGAGGACCTGCCCCAGAGACTGTATCCTTCTAAAAGGTTAGGAAAATAGTTGTAATAGTTATCAATAGGTTTAGTGGTTAGGTCATAGGGGTTACAGGCATTTGGAGGGTTAGTAGTTAAGTGTTTATATTTTTTTTATAAGTTAATATAGTTACCAATAAGTAAGTGTTGAATAATTTAAAAAGTTCAGTTGCCCCAGGCTCCACTGCCTGCCTGTGCGACTCCCACAGGGACAATGTCATTCAGGTGACTGTGCTTCTTCTGTCCTGGGTAAAACAGAACTCTCCCATGGAAGCCACAACAGTGTTGGCCAGCCTGGCTTCTGTCTCTGCTGTGACTTTGCTGACATGATCTTTTTGTCACCCTGTCCATTTCTGAATCTCCTTCATTCAGCCTCCAGCAGTACCTACACAGACCTGAACAGACAGTTTCTAAAGTCAAGGCCAAGTCCTAAGATGTCTCAGCTACTAAATGCCACCTGGGAAATACACTTATGGGAAGAGATCAGGACAGACACACAGCAGGAGAGCCTGTGAGGTCACAAGGAGCAGGAGGCATCTTTCAGGCAAGAAGAGCCCTTCTGAGAACCCACCCGGTCTGTCAGTTTTGATCTGGAACTTCTCTGAACATGGCATGACACAATAAACATCAGCCATGGAGGCAGTTGAATCTGTGTCCTTCATCACAGCAGCCTGAGGTCACCGGGAAGCATATGCTTGTCAGTTTGTGTGGCTGGTCCAGGAGGCTTTGCTGGCCAGCCTGGGGGCTACTCTGGACTTTAACGCTGCTTCCCAGCCTGCCCATGACAGAAGGGCAGCCTCTGGTTGGGAAGAAACTATCTGTAGGGAGGAGGTGCCCAGTCTCTTGGTGGTTCTGGGCAGAAACACTGAAACCCAGCTGTGAGGGGATCACTGAGGGAGCCCTGGAAGGGCACAGGACCAGGAGAGATTTAGAGGGGCCTGCATGGCTCGCTGGTCTGGTTAATTGCACCTTATTCTTGGATGTTAGGGTTAATTCATACAAGAAGGGCACTGTGAGATGTAGAATATTAAAATAATGTTTTATTGTTGAAAATACCAAGAAAACATCAAAACACACATGCATACACACATATACAGAGAGAGAGAGATCTTAAAGACATTTATGGTCTTCAGAAAAAGGGAGCTGTTAAAGGTCCAATTTCTCACAGCATTTCTAGTCACTGAAGGGCAGTGACCACTTTTTCTTTCTGTCTGGAGACTATGACTTCTCATTGTCCCTGAGAGGTAATGAGGAAATAGATACAGGGCTACTGTATGTTGGCCACAGCAGCCCTGGTACTTCAGGTCTCTCTTCCTGGATGTCTACTCCAACTGGTGCTTTCTGCTTTAAGTGGCCAAGTCTGAACACCAGGCCCACAGGGCAGACCTGATGTACTATGGCTTTTTTTTCTAATTATCCATTCACATTTCTTCTCCGTTGCTCCTCCGCCTTCTTTTTTTGAGCCTGACAGGAATCTCACCAGGACCCTCTCCTGGAAGCTTTCCTGGATGGCCCCCCCAGCCAATACTCAGTGGCCTCTGCACTTGTTCCTGTTAGGGCTTGGCAGAGGTTACACAAATGCAGTTCTTCTGAGTGTCTCTCTGGAGTGTGGCTGGGGTCTCTATGAGGTGGCAGTGGCCTTGTGTTGAGGTTGCATGGTCAATGGTATCTGTGAGTTGGATCCTGTGTGTGAGAACTCAGCAGGAAGAGAGGCCCATATGAGTATCATCTTCAGGAGGCTCGTCTCAACAGTTTGAGTAACATAGTCCCTTTCCTCAGTTAAGGGCTCACAGAAGTACCAGGAAGGAAACTGGCCAAGTATAGCTGGTACAAAGGCTACCAGAGTGACCCTTTGGACTATGAAGACCTTGGTCTTCTCTGCAGATGTTTCCTTTCAAGGATCTGAAAACTTTGCCCTCTCTGAGAAAACCTCTTTCAGAGGAGGGTCTGGGCAAGGACAACTTCAAGGCTGATCCGCAGGCAGCTGGACTCAGACAATGGGCTCCCAGCCCCTCCTGGGCAAACATTCTGAAGTCTCAGATCCCCTGGTGTTGGTTTGAGAGAGATGGTCCTTTGGCCCCAACCAGTTAGTTATCTGGCAACTGCTGTGGTGGTGTTGGGACAAGGTCTGCTGTCCACACGATCCTCCACAGGGGAAACAATTGAGAGTGCTGGATGAGAGAGTCGGAGGGTCAGAAGGGAGGTCCTGTCAGATGGCAGTGTGGTGTCCTTGTCAGGCTGCACAGTAGGATCGATAGGCTTCTGCAGGGCCTAGGAATCCTGATCAGCCCAGAGGAAGTGGCCTAGGCCCCCTGCCCTATCATGTTCCTGTAGTCAGGGGACATTGTCTGCTTCAGCTCTACCACTGAGGAGAAGATCCACTTCACCTGAGGGGAGGTGAGAGTAAGTCAGAGATCACACCCTTGCTCAGGGCCTTCAGTCCTGTGGGCAAGGCAGAGCCCCTCCCTCCTGCAGTTCCTTTCATACAGGTAGGGGACAGGGGATGGCAAGGGGACAGAGTGGGATAGACTAGGAGACAGCCTGGAGTCATTGTGGGAGTTGAGATTGGGATGGTTGAAGGAGCTTGAAGATTATGTTGGGCCACGGTGAGGCTAATGGGGACATCAAGAGGGTAGTGTGGTGGTTAGGATGGGACAACAAGGGTAGGGTGGGATACAAGAAGGTTTCTTAAGAGGGATTAACATTTGGAGTCACATTAATAATACGGGACAACTCAGGGGAGGGAGGGAATGGTATGTGGGATAGAGTAGGGACAGGAGGGAACATCATACTGTATCAGGTGAGGAGTGTGAAGACATTGTGGGGTCAACATAGAACATCACAGGAGATGGTGGGGGAACAGTGCCGACCTTGAAGAGTGTGACAGTGGCGCTGTAGCACACGCTGAGCAGGAAGAGGGTGATGAAGATGGTGATGGTCGTCCAGAGCCCGTCCAGCTCCCCGTCCTGGGCCTCAGCACAGGTGTCCAGTTCCAGCTCTGGACAGAGAGGGACAGTCAGTGTTTGTCCCAGAAAGGTGAGTCTGGGACTGATTCCCTGTGTGGCAGGTGAGGCTACATGGAGACCCAAGTGCCACCTGGGCTGGGCCAACAGACCCTCTCTTGGGTCAGCTCTCCCTTCTTTTCTCTCTAGGACATCAACCTTAGTTCTCCCAACTGCCCCAGATCAGGCCTTGAGATTTTCCCGACACAATGGACCTGAAAAGTGGCCTGGATCGTGCAAGGCCTCTCCTTGTTTGCCTCACCCTTCATTCCTTCAGTGCAAGAGGAAGTGGCTGGGCAGAAGATCTGTGACCCCAGTGGCTGTGGTTATACAGCCTGTCTAATCCTTAGCCTGTACTGAAGTCACCAGTGGAGCCTGTGCCTGGTCATGCCTGGACTTCAGAAAATTCCACAGTGTGAAGTGATTCAGATCATTATGGCTATGGGTTGTATAGTTTATGTGGGGTTAAAGCATGACCCTGAGGTACCAGAGACAGATCTGGCTTCAGAGGACTTGTGTTGAGCATAGGATGCAGGTACCCTCAGAAGAGGAAAGTTGTGTCTGATTGTGCTGGCACAAATGTGGACATTAAGGTGGTGGCAGGGGTTATCCTGATAATTTGCTTGGTGTACATTTTGTGCAGTGTTCACAGATAAGGTCCCAGTGTGTCAGGTGTGTATATGCAGATGTGCATGTGTATACATGTGGTATATGGGCTGGGTGATATTCAGTCTGGTCTTAATGGGTTAGGATTCAGCATGCGTGTAGGTATCTAATAGTTCCTCCCTTGAGGCAGCAAGAACCATTTGTCTCAGTACCATGTGGCACAGGAATAGTGTTCAGTGTCCCTATGGGTATGCAGATCTAGCCCATACAAAGCTGCCTGAGCTGAGTCTAGGGATGACAAGGGTCTCTGGCATGCCCATAGCTATGTGTGCCTTTACGGTGTACTCAGGGAAACCTCTAGGTAGGGAAGTGGGGGTGGGTGAAGACTAGACTGAGGGAGTTGGGGTTTGTATGTTTTCTTCCTTGGGGATTTCCTAGATGTATGTTTCTGTCTGGTACCTGTTGGTTCATGGGAGGGCAAGGAAGAGGGACTGCCTAAGACTAAGCCCCCACACGCCAGGCCAGGAAGGCTCATGAGTTCTGGGTCTAGCAGTGCAGAAACCTCATCCTCTTCCTAAAGACAACTCAGGCCTCAAACCCTGGCCAGACCTAACAGACTGGGACCTAGCCTCTATACCCCGGAAAGAACCAGGACAGTTTCACAGGGTCCCAGGGCAGTGCTGGGTGCTTTATTTACACAAGGGAAGGGTGGAGATGGGTCTCAGTGTCCCTCAGGACCTGGGAGCTTTCTGGGTGCTGATCTCATTTACCCAGAGACCCGGAGATGCTCTTCATTGTGTGGCGATTGTGCAGGGCCTCATGTACCACAGAGCAGGTGAATGTGTCTCCTCTATCCCATCTGTTCTTTTCCACGTCGAGCTTGCTGTACATGAAGTAAGAACTTTGGGTGTCCAAGACAGGTGGGGTGTTCTTGTAGTTCTGCTCTGGTCGCCCATTACTCTCCCACTCCACATCGATGTCCTTAGGTAAAAAGCCTGTGATCATGCAGGTCAGGCTGACTGTTTTCTGGGTTAACTGATCCTTGGGTGGAGGAAGGATATATACTTGTGGTGCTTGGACTGGTCCTGTGGGGTTAGAAGTAGACACAGAGGTCATTGTTAAAGTGGAGGGCTGTCTACAGATGTTTCATTCTTATTCTCCCCATAGCCACCATCCAGTTTGCCTGCCATTCCTACCTTTGGGTTTTGAGATGGTTCTCTCCACTGGGCCTGGGAGGGCTTTGTTGTTGACCTTGCATTTGAACTCCTTGCCTGTCATCCAGTCATTGTGCTGGATGGGGAGGGCACTGACCACACGGAAGGTGCTGTTGTACCGTAAGAACTCACGGGGCTGCGTCTGAGCTGTGTGCATTTCTACATTGTTCACATACCAGTTGAACTGGACATCTGGCTCATCCTCACTCACGTCGACCACCACACAGGTGATCTTAGGGGTCAGGGACATCATGAGTACATCCTTGGGCTTTGGGGGGAAGATGAAGACAGATGGGCCACCCAGGAGATCAGGAGCTGATGAGAGATGGAAATGGGTCAGTAGCTGGCTCACCTCTAGTTCAGGAAGGCTTATGGCACTTGACACCCTCCTGGGGATGGAGCACAGGCCTAGAAACTTACGTGGACATGTGGGACACTCTGTACATGGACCATGTATCAGGGAGGTGCCTCCTCTGGGTTCTGTAGAGAGAAGGCTGGATGTTACTGGGATTTGAAGTAGAGAAGGCACCAAACCTGAGAGGGGAGACTCTATCTCTGCTATGCACTTGGACCAGGCTTCTCTTGGAAACGATGCTTGGCAGGTTGAGACCTGAGGGACATGGATATCTGTCCCAGAGGATCATGCCTTGTGGAGAAAGTGGTCATAGACAGAGGCCTCCAGGAGGTGGCAGAGAAAGGATCTCTTGCTGTCCAGACCTGAGGTTCCCTCGCTGGTGATGGCTGTCCAGCCTGGTTGGTCTAGGTGAATGACTTAAGCCTCACCTCTAGTGAACCACTCCTCCCCTGGTTGTCCTCTCACCAATTTTCTTGTCCACCTTGGTGCTGCTGGCCGGGTGGGCGACGTTGCAGGTGACGGACTGGCTGGGCCATGTGCTGGAAGATACAGTCACTGAGCTGCTGAGGGAGTAGAGCCCAGACTCCAGGACAGATGGGAAGGTGTGCACACCGCTGGTCAGGGTTCCAGAATTCCAGGACACTGTCGCTGGCTCAGGGAAATAGCCCTTGACCAGGCATCCAAGGGTCACTGTGGAGCCAGTTGTGCTACCACATGCAGGGGCCAATGGGAAGACAGCTGGGGCTGTTGTTTTGGCTGCAAGAGAGGAGGATATATGAACTTGTCTTACGTTGGTCTGTTCGTTATTTGGAGAGGCTCTGGCCTTAGCTTTGTTCCAAAGTTCTCAGGTTGCTCTGAGACAAATAGAGTTGGCAGCTTCCACTCTTTGATCTTGGACCCTGACTTTAATTTTTTTTTTTTTTTTTAGATATTTTATTTTATGTGTACAAGTGGGTATTCCTGTTGCCTGTGGAAGTTAGAAAGGAGTGTTGGATATCCTGAAACTGGAGTTACAGGTGATTGTGAGCTGCCCTGTGGTTCTGGGAACTGAACTTGGATCCTCTGGAAGAGAAGCCAGTGCTGTTAACTGCTGAGTCATCTCTCTAGCCCCATGAACCCTGATCTTTTAGTGACACAGCCCTCCAGGAGCTCCTTCATGAAAGCCTTGGCTCCTAAGTCTGTGCTCTAGGTCCCTATCCTTCGATCTCCTTCCCAGCTTCCCGAGAATCACCACCAACCACTACCCTCCACCTTCTGAGTTTGGGCAGCCTTTGTATCTTGATCTGGCTGGCCACTACCCTGCTCCTTATTTTATGCAGCTCAGACCTCCTGATGAGAACCTGGGGAGCTCAGTCACCTTCCTCCTCTTGTCTTATTCTTTACACTGCCCTGAGTACTCCCTGGTAGTGCTCATGTTGCCAGACCCCCAGAAAATCCCTTTCTCTTTAGGATAGCCTTTGAAATTGGAGTGTGTGCCCTACTCTTCAGGAAGACACCTAGTTCCCCATCCACTTTACTCTGGTTCATTCTTCTTTTCTTTTTAATATGATATTTCTTCTTGTATGTATCAAAACTCATATTGAACAATGAGTTCTGGGTTACAAAAGTGGGTTTAGTTTTGCCTCTGTCTTCCCTTCCTTTGTTTTTGTTGAACAAAACCATACACAAATGCTGGATTTATTCTTACTCCCAAGCCCTTCTTGTCTTCTTTCCACCTCCCCTGTAATCTACCTTCTGCAATCCTCTGCTTAAGCTCTGAAAGTTTCCTACTGATCTTCTGTGGCTCAACTCTACACTCTTCATGCTCCCATAACAGTTTTGACCCTACTGCCTTCAGTTCCCATAAGCTGGTAGGATCATAACTAGGGCTTCTGATACTAGAACTGCAGCCCCTATGGTTTTTTTGGGAGTGACAGCCCCAACTTTTACTAGCTCCCAGGAGTCTCTGCAGCCATGCTGTTCTTCTGTCTGAATTCTGTAGAGCCCCAAGTCCTTTTCCATTAGCCTTTCCCTTCCCTTTTCTGTTATCTCTTCCCTTCCCCATTCAGCTTGCACAGGGTTTTCTGTCTGCCTAAGCTCTCACTCTCCTCTGTGCCATGAGGTCTGTACAGGCAGGGACCTTGTCACTTCCTGAGGAGTCCCCAGCAAGTTCACCTCTCCCAGAAGCACTCCCCAGAAGAGCTCTTCACTGCTCTCCACCCTGAAATGAATTCCTAGGTCCCATTTATCTCTTTCTCTCCTGTTGTCTTGCTTCTCCCAGCTCGGGAAGCTTTGCATGGACCTGTGTTTTGCTGATTTAACTCTCCTGGTCTCATCACTGACTGTTGCTTAAGTCTCTTCCCCCTCATCAGCCTTGGCATCTTGGCTTTCTTACCCTTCTGTCTACTGCCCATTCTCTTTCAGCATGAAGTCAGGGTAGCAAAACCATCCCCTCTCCCACTAAGTCTTGCTAAACAATCATCCAGCCTCATCACTGTTTCTCACACCCTGCTGGCTGCAGCTGCCTATCTCTGTTGACCTGCTATCCTCGTTCCTGGCTGCTCCACAGGCCTGGACAGGATGGCTGGGAAAACTTCGACCAGTTCTCCTTCCCCCATGCTGTCAGTTTACTGTCAAGTCTGACCTGAGCTCCCAGAGCCCTGAGGTGTCCCTGTTGGGGTACCTGCTCAGCTGCTGGCAGGGAGTCCTGGGGCTTTCCTGGATCCCCAACAATCCCATCTTCCTAGCCCCCCTTATAGATGCTTGGTTCCTTACACTTTTACCTGTTCTAGCTCCTCTGCAGCTTCTTAATCCAGTCCCCTAAGCTCCTAGGGCTATTGTGGCCCACGGTAGCCCTCCTCTACCCAAGCCCCTGACTGTAGCTGCTTGGCTTGGCCTCTGTCACGCTCACAAGACTCCCTATATAGCTGCTGGGATCATCACCCGAAGCTCCTCAGTAGCTGCTTGGCTGGACCCTTGATACTCCTATCTTCTCTAATTCTCCTGTAGCTATATGGTCTTGTCTCTTACACTCCTAGTAGCCCTATTTCCCCTTAAGTGCTCAGCTTGGTCCCCAGGCCTACTGGGGCTTTTCTGGGCCCCAGCACTCCCATGTGTCCCAGAGCCCTTGTAACTCTGCCATAGTCACCTAAACTCCTGGGACTGCTCTGGGACCCTGACTTTGATACCTACCACAGCCCTCTGTCAATGCTCAGCCTGCCCCTCACTATTTGCCCAAAGTTATCCTGGTACTTAGATCCTGGGTTTCCTTGGACCACCACCATCCCTGCATGCTCCAGACTCTGCGTATCTTGTCAGCGCAGTCCCCAATACCTCTGTCAGCCCCATATCTCCTATAGCTGCTTGGCTGGGTCCCTCATACTGCTTCTAACCCCGATTCCCCTCAATAGCCATTTGACTTAGCACCACAGCACCACCAGTCCTTGCTCTTTGGGAGCTGTTTGACCTGGTTCCTCTGACACAGGCTTGCCCTAGTTCTCCGATAGCTGCTCAGCCTAACCCTCCCACTCTCATAAGACCAAGCTTCCCTGTAGCTATTTGGCCTGGAATCTTATACCCTCATCTGCTCCAGCCCCACCACAACTGCTGGGTCAGGTCCTGCACACTCCTACCTGCTTCAGCCTCCCATAGCTGCTAGGTCAGATTCCCCTACTCCCACCTACTGTAACTTCTCCATAACTGCTAGGTCTGGTCTCTTACTCTTCTACCTGCCACAGATTCCCCATAACTGCTAGGTCTGATCTCCACACTCTCCATGGTCCCACTTGTCCACCAAAGCTTCTCAGCATGACTGCCGGCCCCAGCTCCCCCATAGCTGATAGGTCTGGCTCCTTACACCCCCAC
>CAJQZJ010001511.1:19735284-19757196 GCA_907164525.1 Lophiomys imhausi
ACCTGCCCCAGCTCTCCCAAAGCAGCTAGGTCTGGATCTTTACACCCCACCTGCCCAAGCTCCCTCAAAGCTGCTAGGTCTGGCTCCTTACACCCCCCACCTGCCCTAGCTCTCCCACAGCTGCTAGGTCTGACTCCTTACACACCCACCTGCCCCAGCTCCCCCATAGCTGCTTGGTCTAGCTCCTCACACCCCACCTGCCCAAGCTCCCCCACAGCTTCTTGGTGTGGATCCTTACACCCCACCTGCCCCAGCTCCCCCACAGCTGCTCCAGCTACCCCATAGCTTATCAGCTTTGTCACATGCTCCTGGGACTACCCTGCCCCCTCACCTGTTTCTGACTGCCCCTCTACTCCTCCACTTACCTCAGCTTCCCAGCAGCTGTTTGGCCTGGTCTCCTTCCCCTCCTATGAGCCCCAGCTCTTCTGTAGCTGTGTAGTCTGGTCCCCTATCCTCTTACCTTCCCTAGCTCCCCCATAGCTGGTGGGGTTGTTCTCCCACAATCCAACCTGTTCCAGTTTCCCTATAGCTGCTGGGTCTGGCCTCTCACACTGCTGCCTACCCTAATTCCTCCATAGCTGTTGGGTCTGGTTTTTTCACATGCCTGTTTGTCCCATTTCCTCCATATTCTCAGCATGGTCGCCTACACTTCAAAGTTTCCCCACAGCTGTTGGGTCTGGTCCCTCACACTCCCATGTACCCCAGCACACTCATAGCTACCGGGTCTGGTCCCTTACACTCCTACCTGCCAATGCTCCCCCACAGGTGCTAGAAGTAGTGCCTCACATTCCTACCATACTCAGCTCTCCTATAACTGCTTGGAATTGTCCCTTACATTCCCACCTGTCCCAGTTCTGTCAAGGCTGCTGGGTCTGGTCCCTCACACTCCTGCCCCAGATCCTCCATAGGTACTAGGTCTGATTTCTCATATCCCCACCCTCCTTGACTTCCCCATACCTGCTGGGCCTTGTCCTTCACACCCCTACTTTCCCAGCTTCCCCATAGCTTCTCAGTTTTCCCATAGCTGCTGGGTCTAGTCCTTCATACCCCCATCTATTCCAATCCCCTATAGCTTCTCAGCCTTGCCTCCACAGCTTCTGGGGGGACCCTCCCCACATTCTACCTTCCCTAGACACCTTGTAGCTGTTCAGCCTGGTAGCAACTCCTCAACCTACTCCAGCCCCCCATAGCTGCTGGACATGGCCCCCATACTCCCACGAACTCTCTCTTCCTCACAGTTACTGGGTCTGGTCCCTTTAACCAGTCTTGATTCCCCCATAGCTGACCATCCAGGTTCCACAGCTCCTGGGTCTAACTTGCTCATCCCTTATCTACCTTAGACCTCCAGAATCTGCTAACTGGGCTCCTCTATACACTTCCTTTTAACTGCTTGGCTTAGTCCCCACAGCTACTGGGGCTAAGCTGGAACCCAGCACTTTCATCTTCCGCAGCCTCCCAGTAACTCTTCTGCCCTGGTCTCCAGCTACCCTGGGCTATCCTGAGCTCCTAGGACTCCCGATTCACTCATTCTGTAGCCAGAGAATTTGGTCCCCAGAGCTCCTGGGACTGCCTGCCCCTCAGTTATGCAATCTGCCCCAGCTCCCTTGAATCTCTTTTGTCTGGTCCCCTAAGCTCCTAGGGCTGCTCTGGGACCCAAACTTTGACAATTGTCACAGTATCTCTAGATGCTCAGTCTGCTCTGGGCCAAATGTGAAGATTTTCCTGGTCCCTGGCAGGGGTGCCCTAGACACCTATTAGCCTACCTGAAGCATCCCCTTGCCCTCTCTGTAGCTCCTTGGCTTGGTTCCCATGTCTTCGTCAGCCCGGTCTTTCCTATAGCTGTTTGGCTTGACTCTCCCGACTCACCCGCCCCATATTCCCCAGAGCTGCTCTGCCAGGTTCTTCTAGCTTCTGGAGCTATTGTGGCTCTCCAGTACTCTCACCCCTTATAGCTCACCTGCAGCTGTACTGCCTGGTCTCTGGAGTTCCTCTGCCGCCTTTGTCCTGTGCAACTTGCCTTCTTTCAGCTTTGTTCCTGGAATCTGTTCTCCAATGCTGGGTTGGATCCCTGAACCCCAGGGCACCCCCTCTTACCCTAGCTCTCTCTAAGAGATACATCAGCCTTCCCAGATGAGCCCTATGGACACCTACACCTTCCATTCCTTCCTTACCCACTCTCTCAATTCTGTAGCCCTCTGCCTTCCCTTGCTCCACTAGATTCCTTTTTCTCTGCTGGTTCAGCTGTCCTGCCTCCACCAGCCTCTAGGCCAGGCCAAGTCCACCCCTCAGGTTTTTGGGTCTACCCCATCAACTCCCGAGGCTTACTCTGGTTGTGTGTGGATGTTTGTGGCTTTAGTGGTCTGTGTTTCTGTCCATGGCATCCCTGGAGTCCTCCTGGTTGACACCAGGCTACAGGCAGGCACCTTTTCTCTGTAATGGACAGGTCCCTCCATTGAGGTTTGTCTGTGAACTCCTTCCCATCCTCCTGGGATCTGCCATCTAGTAGGTCTCGAAAGGCCCGCTGCTATCCCTAGGCTGTGGCTCTGTCCAGCTTCTCTGCTGAGCATGCTCACATGTGGGGCCCTGTGAAGAGGACTGCTGCTTTTCTTGCTTTGTAACTGGCCTGCTAATAGCTCAGCCTGAGCTCTGTCTCATCCTTCCAGGATTCACAGTCCTTGCCCCAGAGGTGTGAATGCCACGCTTCTCCCAACCCAGTACAGACTAAGAACAGGATTGAAACTGGGTGACACGGGACGCTTCCTGAAGTTCCTCTTTCTTCTGGTGGTTTCAGTGTTTGGGGTCGGGGGGAGACTAGGGGGAGTCCAGACGTGGTCTAGGTTACCTCATGTAGGGGTGGGTGAGGTAGTACTCTCGAGACCCATAGAAGAAGGTGTGAAGCCTAGCTGTCACAACCTAGTGTCCCTGGGTTGCCTGGGGCTGAGTGATTATGCCCACTCTCTCCTGACCACCTAGAGTCTGACCTATCTGACCCTATGGGTCAACCCCTGCCATTCCCTGTCTCCAACTAGGTGTGTCTCAGGAGAGCCCAGAAGTGTCTGTAGCTCAGGGAGGAAAGTGAAGTCCAGAGTGTGAATGTAGAATGCAGAGTCAGAGTGCAGATCAGATGGGGAAGGGAAAGGGCTCAGCCTCTGGCTGTGCTTACAAGCAGCGGGTCATGTGGGGGCAAACAAGAGCAGGGCAGGGGTCCACAAGTGGCTCTTAGCTAAACTAAGACAGGATCTGCACATGGAGGGTCCCTGGGGCTAGAACTCCATGGGTTTCATTTCTGAGGTCATGGTCCACACTTCTGATCCTGGACTCTAACAGGGAACAGGGAGCAGGAACGGTACTCAGGTCAGTTAACCATACAGCCAGGAAGAAGAGAGTCCATTGGGACCAGAGTAGATGCTGTCCGGGCTGAGGTAAATGCAAGAGTGGGGTACAGAAAGGCCTTAGGGCTAAGAGAAGGGGCCAGGGTTAGAGGGAACAGAGACTGGCCAGGTTCATGAAGAGTAGGGGTACATCCCATCCTAGAGAACCTAGGCCTTCATGGTGAAAAGGGCTTCTCTAGGTCAGACGGCATGTTCACTCATCACTCTTTTTTTTTTTTTTTTTTCAGCCAGAAGACATTGACCTGGGTTGTTTGATCAAGGGATACTTCCCTGAGCCATAACCATGTCTTAGGACTCTAGAGCCCTGCCTAGTGGTATGTGCAGCTTTCCATCTGTCTTGTAGTTCAAGTTGTGCTCTTTCAGTAGCTCAGTAACTATGCCTGCCAGCACCTGGACCAGACAGACAGCTACCTGTGATGTGACCCATCTGGCCACCAGTACCAAGATGGACAAGAAAACTGATGAGAGGATGTCCAGCAGAGGGATGGTCCACTGGAGGTCAGGGTTATGTCATTTTCTTTCCTTGATCAATCAGGATGATCAGCTGTGTTGAGGGAGGGGGGGCCTCAGCTCAAAGCACAGGAATTTCTGTCTGTCTACCCTTGCCCTTGGCCCTCCTTCTTGAGAGTGGTTTTCTGGGATGGATGCCCCCATGTCTCATATCTTGGACACACACCAATGCAGAATTCAGAGCCATTACAATCTGCCTGATGATTGTCACTCAGCCGACATGACACTTGCACATACATGTACAATAGTGTGCATAAGAACAAACAGAAGCCTTGCACACTGAGACCGCTGAGTGCTCCCTGTAGAGCACTCAGAGTGCTCCCTGTAGAGCACTCAGACCCAGCAGGGTGTCAGGTCCTCCTTGAGACCCTTCTTCAGTGTTCCCATATGGGTCATCCTGAGACAGACACAGCTGCCTTCTTCTGAGGGCATCCTTATCAGCCCCACACAGACTGTCATGTCAATCTGTCCCTGGAACTTCAGGCCCATGCTTCCATATCACAGATATGATAGTCCCCTTTTCATGTATCTGAGTGGCCTGACTCACTCCCCAGTGTGGACATCTGAAGCCCAGGCATCACTAGGCACAGGCTCTGCCACCACTCTGGCTTTCTGGTCTTGGTCATGAGGGAACAGGCAGAGGGACAGAGGTCACAGACCCTGAGTCAGCCCAGACAGCCTCAGAACTGAGGAATGGAGCAGACTGGAAGGGTTCCTACATAGTCTGGGTCACCATCAGTTTCTGTGTGTCTGGCCGAGGCCAGGCCTTGAGCTGGAGCAGGTGGGGGAACTTGGGATGCTGGCCTAGAGAGGGCAGAAAGCTGGCCGCAGGGAGGGTCTGCTGGCCCAGCCCAGCTGGAGCTTTTTCCTGGGTCTCCCTGCTGACCCACCTGCCACACAGGAAATCACTCCCAGCCCTACCTTGTTGGGACAAACACTGACTGTCCCTATCTGTCCAGAGGTGGAACTAGATGACAACTGTGCTGAGGCCCAGGACAGGGAGCTGGACGGGCTCTGGACGACCATCACCATCTTTATCACCCTTTTCCTGCTCTCAGCGTGTGCTACAGTGCCACTGTCACACTCTTCAATGTTGGGTACATTATTTCTACAATGTTTCCCTTTTGTTTTCATACCATTCCAGGAATTTCCCATGCTGTCCCATGCTGTCCTGTACTGTTTACTGCACTGTCCCCAGCACATCCTCACAAGATCTCACACCACCCTAATGCCATCACAATATTGTCATCATGTTGCCTTCTAGGCTCCCCATAATGTCCCCATGGTGTCCCTTGGAAGGCCTAGGGCAGCGGTTCTTCACCTGTGGATATGGCCCCTTTGGGGGGGGGGGTTTGCGCAACAGATATCCTGCATATTAGATATTTGCATTATGTTTAATAACAGTAGCACAATTACAGTTATGAAGTAGCAATGAAATGGTCTTATGGTTGGGGGTCACCGCAACATGAAGACCTGTATTAACGGGCCGTGACATTAGGAAGATTGAGAACCGCTGTCCTAGAGTGTCTCATACTAACTCCCTAGTATCCTTTTGTGCCCCACAGCTTCTCCCTTCCTATCCCATGCTGTCTTTGACACTCACATGTCATCCTCACAATGTCTTTACAATGTATTCACACCTTTCTGTACTATACCATACTGCAATGCTGTCCTCCCCTTGTTTCCAGGCTGTCCTCCAAGTTGTTCTCACCATCTTTACACTCTGCTCACATAATGTCCTCAAGCTGAGACTCTGTTATGCCACCATCCTCCCTTGTACCAATTCTATCCCCATATTCCCCACCTCTAACTCATCCCTGGTCCCCACACCATCTGCCATGCTCCAGTGTAGCAGTAGCTACCCTGCTTCATCCATGGAATTAAAAGGCCCTGGTTTTGGTCCATCTCATCTGCCCTTCCCAATAGGTGAAGTGGATCTTTTTTATGGTGGTGGAGGGGAAACAGATGATCACTTCCAATTACAGGAACAGGACTGGGCAGGGAGCCTAGGGCTCCTTAAGGGGCTCAGGGCTCACCAGGCTTTTTAAAAATCTCATTCGTTCTGCTTATCTGTGTGATATCTAGGCCATACTGCCTTCTGGACTCAATTATAATATAATGACATCATAATTCTGTGTGTCCTCTTCTGTGCAATGATTGTGGATGTCCATATCCCACTGAAACCTGAGCCTTGGAAACAGGAACATCCCCCTTTCCATGTCTGTGAGTCGATCCAACTCTTAGTTACTTATAAAGTCACACCAGGCCCCTGACCCCTAATGAACTTTCTGATGGGGTCGGATGTGGATTAGGGAGTAGGTAGACATCCAAGATAGGGTGTGACACAGGCCAACCATGTTCAAGAAGGAATCTGTTCTTTGGTCCTGAATCCCAGAGAGGCCAAACACATTGCAGTAGACAGAGAAGTGAGGGAAGACAAGCCTGTGTTAGAGGGAGACATTTCTCCAGGTAGCTGTTGTTGCCACATTCTCCCTGCTATAACTGACTAAAACAGACACCATCAAAAACTTGTCTGATGCTTTAGGCAAACTTACAAAGAAGCACAGTCCAGTCATCATGAGTGCCTGACACCACACCAGACTTTTTATTTTTCAGAATCTCAGAGACGAGCACCCAAGGCTCTTCAGAGAAGCAGAGCAAGCAGCAGATGATGGATGGATGATAGATAGAGGATAGATGTGAACAGTAGATGACAGAGGATGGTGAAGATGGAGATGACAGGTAGGTGGACAACAGAGGGAGGCATAAGATAGACGTAAATGACGGATGGATGATCCATAGGAATTTTATAGCACCAGCTCCTGTTTTAGAAGGGTGATTCCATAGACAGATGGAGACCCAGATACAGACAGATTGGGAGGGCCTGAAGACTTTTCAGGGACTGGTCACACAGTTGGTCTGGAAATGTGTGGGTGGTAAGTTTGATATACCTGGGGCAAGTCAGTAGACTGGAAACTGAGGCAGGAACTGATGCTGTGACCCTGTGGCTAGATTCTTCCTTCTCTGTTTTGATGGTTCATTCAATTGTCACCTTGATAGAATTAAGTGGTGGCATTTCTCTGGAGGTGTCTTTGCATGACTTTCCAGAGATTGTTAGACTGTGAGAACTCTGAACTCATCAGAGGGTAAAGTCCAAGGTGGACTCAGAATATGATATGTTATTGGGAGGTAGTGATGGTAGGGAAGACTAAGGGAGGAAGTGAGTCACCTGGGACATGCATTTGGGACTCTATTGAAGTGATATGTTCTCCCATGTTGGGTTCTTCTCTACCCTACAATAATGGAGTGTGAAGCCATTGAAGGGAAAACAAAGGTAATTTTTTTTTTTTTTGGCATGCAGGAGTAACAACTCAACTGTGAAAGTACAAATTCCAAGACCCTCGGCAGCAGCTGAATGGTTACCAGGAGAGGCTAGTGCCCCTGGAAAGCTTCAGGGTTCCAATTGAGGGACTCTCAGGAGGGGTTACAGAGCCAAAGCTCTCAGAGGACTTCAGAGTACCTTCCTGATAGGCTCTCCTTCCTTCACAGACACAGCAGATCTCTTTCCTGTGTGATCCCATGAGAAGTCCCTGCCTTTCTCTGTGGCCCAGCAGTGACACCACCCTCAGTCTGACCAGTAGCCCCCAGTGCCCTCCAGTGCCCTCCAGTGCAGGGTTCCAGTCTCTCCCCAGCACTGTCCACCTCTCCACAGGCTTTGCATGAAGCCTGCCAACTTTGAACCCTGTCTACTGACCCAGTTCTGCATGAGCCCCACTGGTCAGTGTGTTCCTTTCAAAGCATCCATTTGTCACAGCAGTTCATTTCAGAGAACAAATTAAACCCCTGCAGGATCAGTTGGGCTGGAGTGTTGGGTCTCTGCTACATCTGAAGCCTTGCCTGCTCCCCCTAGGCTCCCAAACCAGTCTTTGGAGCTTCACCCTTGCAAGATACTGGCATTCTCTCTGTACCTTTGTGTCATCTCTGGTACTACTTCCTCTCTTATGTGCCCAACATTGTCAATCTACTTCCAATTCTGACTCCAGGGATTGGAGGGCAAAGGGAACACACTGGCCTCCAAGAGCCAGATGAGTGGATGAATGAACCAATAAATGACTGAGAGAATGGGCCAGTGAGATGGCTCAGCACGTAAGGGTGCCAAGCTCCATGACTGGAGTTTAACATCTAGGACCCACAAGCCGAGAAGGGAGAATTGACTCTTACAAGTCTTTTGGTTTCTCTGTGTTTGGTGGCATGTGTTTCGCACTAATACACACACGTACACACACACGTATGCACACATAAATGGACATATGCACACACACATGAATATACACATATACATGCACATACTCCTCCCCCCACAAACACACACACGTACACATGCATGCACTCAGGCATGAACTGACAGAACTAAACGAAATGAATCTAATCCAATCAAACCAAACCAAAACAAAAGCACCTGAAATAATGAATAGACAAATGACCATGCGGGTTAGCAAGTATCTCAGGGCCTGCAAGGCCAGTGGATACACTGGATGACACTTTCCCTGAGACTGCCTACCTCAGCCTACTGGAGAAGGGTTCCTGGAGGGATCACAGCCACTGCTCTGCTGGCCCTGGGAGGTTGGGCCCAGATTTCCTTTTGGCTTTTTGGCTTGATGTTTTCTATCAGAGACCCTATCCACACACTCCTAGGTAGCCCTAGGGGACATTGGGTACTAAGGCTGGACACCCATAGCCTGTCTTGGGAATGGAAGCTGCCTGGTTTGGTCCTGAGATTCTGTATTGGAGCTTTTATCTGAAAAGAAGATAAAAATTGTACAATGATGCTGTGATACTCCTCTGGCAAACCCTTCTGTTGCCAGGGTTCTCAAGCATGGCCCTAGGTTTGCTACTTGAGTTCCTTATCTCTGCTTAGGAACCCAAAGGCATGCCTGACATGGTTCCCCTTGTGGTGTCATAGAAGCATCAACTGAAATCCATGTGCTCCAGACATGTGATGACCTTGTGCTTCTGGAGCCTCTGTAGGACTGTTGGTTGATGCTTTTCCAGGCACCAAAGCCACAGTATCTAACAGCCTTGTCATGTGGGTTGCAGTGGTCGCCACGCTTCACAACTCGTCTGTGTCAACAGCCTTCTCACAGGCGGCTTCTCAGCAGAAGCATCTGTTTCTAGTTGTGGTAACAAACAGGACACATGCTTGCCCACACTGAAGGCAAGGGCTCAGGCCTTCTCTGGGACCCAGCAGACTCTATCCCTTCATCTTGAGGACTGAGGTTCTAACCTAGCATAAACCAGGGCACAGTGCTCAGCAGGAAGGATGCCGAGTCCTCTAAATCTCTAGCTGTGGCTGTAATGTCTATGCTGGCCTATCTTGAGTGTGCACTGGCTGAATTTACTCTGTATGACATACAGGCCTCAAAAAATTGGAGTGCTGGAGAGATGGCTGAGCAGTTAAGAGCACATGCTGCTCTTGCAGAGAACCTGAGTTTGATTCTCTGTACCTGGCCAGGTGGTTCACAAACAGTAACTCCAGCTGCAGGGGATCAGATGTCTTTTCTGACCTTCACAGGTACCTGCACACATGTGACACACACACACACACACACACACACACACACACACACACACACACGGACACACGGACACACAGAGACACAGAGAGAAACACGCACACACACACAAACACAGACACACACACAAACACACACACAGACACACAACAGACACACACAGACACAAACACATACACACAGAAAGAAACACACACAGACACACCCACACACACACATACAACAGACATACACACACAGACACACAGACAGAGACACAGAGACACACACACAGAATTGTGGGTGAAAGAAAGAAAAAATGGGTTTTTATCATTGTAAAGGCTAACCACAACTTAAGGAGCAATGGTGTCAATAATCAGAACAGAAGGAACTATGGGAATTGTATATATTCTCAGGCTGTAAATAAGTATTTTCTGAAAATGTACCTAATCTAGGAATTTAAAAAGTGAAGTGGGATAGATTTGTGAACAGAGGAAAGGATGGGGCATCTTTAAGGATAACTTAAGTGATGTTACAGGAAGAGAAAGCCCAGTACAGGCAGCCTCAAAAAGGGGCTTCAGACAGCAAGGGTCCAGCTTGAGGTTTTGAGGGGCACAAGATTCCACTCTGGAAAAGCATCTGGCTATGTTCAGAAGTAATGGAATAAGTAATCTGCTGGAGGAAATTTCGAGTCAGTATCACACTGAGGCTGTGGCACGGAGATGACTCACTTCTCAAAGCTAGAATTCCACTGAAGTAGAAGGAGGAGTGGAAAGATGTGGGAAAAGTGAACTCCCACCAGCAATGGAGGAGTGGTCCTCCTTGTCCACAACCTCGCCAGCATGTGCTGTCATTTGAGTGTTTGAACTTAGCCACTCTAACTAGTGTGAGATGGCATCTCAGAGCTGCCTTGAGTTGCATTTCTCTGATGTCTAATGATGTTGAGCATCTCCTCAATTGTCTCTCAGCCATTAGAGATTCCTCTTTTGTGAGGTCTTGGTTTAGCTTAGGTGACTGATGAACTGAGGGGGGCTGATATGTGGAGGCACCTCACACTGGGGGAGTAGGATAGGTGGGAGATGGGCTAGAGGGTGGAAGGGTGGGACCAGGAGGGGAGGAGGGAGGGGGCTGTGATGGAGCTGTGACTTGAATTAATAAATAAACGTTAAAAAAGTGCAGTTTGGCAAGGACGGGAGCATGAATACATCAGCACCACAGACCAGTGGCTGCAGACAGACAAGGAATTCAGTTGTAGAAAACTATTGTGTGTGTGTGTGTGTGTGTGTGTGTGTATGTGTATATATGTATATATATGTGTGTGCTGTGCTTATGTTGAATGTGAGTTTCTGTGTACCTGTGTGTGTGATTGTGTGTGTAAATTTATGCTTGCATATGTGTGTGTTGTGTTCATGTTGAATGTGAGTGTGTGTGTGCATATGTGTATGTATACATGCCATGGTGCACATATGGAGGACAACTTTTGGGAATAAGTTAATGATTTTCCTTCTACCATATAGGTCGTGGTGTCAACTTCAGCTCCTGGATTTTGAGTGTGCTCAGGCTTCACTGCCACCGCTTCATAACCCACTGGATGGCTTCCTGCATGGTGTCTTTACCTACTGAGCTATTCCTGCACTATTTTTCTTTATTGTTAGAGAGTTTCATACACACAAATAATGTATTTTCATAAAACCCATCCCTATCTACTCTCCTACATTTCTTCTTCTATCTCCTCCTAGTTTTTCTCCTCGCTTCATGTGTCACCGAGCAGTGGGCGTGTGTGCACTCACTTTCTCTGCTCTTGACTGTGGATGTGACTAGCTACCTCAAGTCCCGGTTCTCACATTCCATGGTGACAGACTGTAACCTCAAATTGCAGGCTGAATAATGTTGCTATTGTAAAGGACTTTATCACTGCAACAGAAATGAAACTAAGGCACTTGCCACGATGGATTGAACACTTGAACTATGAGGAAAACAAACTTTTCCTTCCTCAAGTTTTATTTCACAGGGTGTTTTATCAGAGCAACAAAACTGTCCCAGTTCTAACTGTTCTCTGGAATCAAGATCTCTATTGGCCATTCCCCTCACTTTTCAGGGAGAGAGTTTTAGTCACATACTAAGCAGGAGATTCTTGGAGGATTAAATAGCTTCCCTCGGGGTGAGGACAGAGCTGCCTTCTTTGCACTCTAGGTTCCATTGCCCTAACTCCCAGTTCTGTGTCCTGAGTGCCAAGCTTACGGGATCCTGTCAGCATGGCTACAGTGGGTGTAGATCCAATCTGGCTGGTGTCATTGGAGCTTCTGGTGTTAGGAAAGGCATGCTTTGCCTATGACTAAGGAGGAGCAGATTCCTGTAACTGGCGTGGCTGCTGTGGAAGCCATAGGGGGACAGACTGAGGCACTGACTTTATGGCTCATGTGCAGAGAGCTGGATCCTCTCCTGAGCAATCCATCCCAGCAGAGCCCCCTCATCTAGCCACCACTAGAGGTTACATAGACTGAGCAGCCTCTGACAGTCAAGGATATGCTTAAGACATCGACATTCTGTCTGAGAATTCACTGCCCAGCCAGCACCTGGCTCCAGTTCTCGGGGTGTCTGCTCAGGAGACCTTTGATTGTGTTTCTTCCCTCTCCATCGATGCTAACACTCCTACACTCCAGAAGCATTTTTCAGGGTCCCAGATGTTCCTCAACAGTGCTGTTTCAGGCCATGGAACCAGCGTCTGCTGATCTCCATGGGAAGACAGAGTCCAACCATGCTAGGACACAGACACACCAGCAGCTCAGGAGACACTGAGCAGCCTCTGTGGAACTTTTCTCTCCCCTGACTCTGGAGTACTTCTTCTGTTTCTCATTTCCTCACATTCCCACAGAAACGCTGTGATCGCTGAGCTGGTGTGAGGGGATCACAATGGGATATCTTCGCTAAAGCAAGTAACTGGTCTATAATCTGCCTTGGACCTTCAGCATCTGCTCAGATTATCTTGGTATAAACATCTACTGTGCACCTTAACCTCTTTCCTGACAGCCATGGCCTGTATAGCCTGAATTTGACACTGAATGGGTCTCATCCACATCTCACACTTACCTAACTAGTAAACATTTGGAAGAGACTTGAACAGCATGCTGGATGGGTGAGACTCTGGGATGTTGCCATCGGGGACATTTTATGTAGGAAAGATATGGACTTTTAGAAGCCACAAGAAAAGCCATTGTGGGCTAAATTTTGTCCACAGCAGACACATCAACTGACATTTAAGGCACCAGGACCTTAGACTATGCCCGTGTTTGCTGACAGGGTCCTAAGCAAGTAAGTTATAATGAGAGCTAGGGTGAACCTCCTCCAGCCCGACTGTGTACTTATGAGAAGAGATCAGGACAGACGCACAGAGGGAGAGCCTGTGAGGTCACAAGGAGCAGGAGGCATCTTTCAGGCAAGAAGAGCCCTGATGAGAACCCACCCGGTCTGTCAGTTTTGATCTGGAACTTCTCTGAACATGGCATGACACAATAAACATCAGCCATGGAGGCAGTTGAATCTGTGTCCTTCATCACAGCAGCCTGAGGTCACCGGGAAGCATATGCTTGTCAGTTTGTGTGGCTGGTCCAGGAGGTTTTGCTGGCCAGCCTGGGGCCACTCTGGACTTCAGCCCTGCTTCCCAGCCTGAGGGCCATCTTGGGCATTAGGGCAGCCTCTAGCTGGGAAGAAACTGCCAGTAGGGAGGAAAAGCTGAGGATCTGTGTGGTACAGGGTAGCAGAGCTGGAGCCCAGAGTGAAGGGCCCACTAGGGGAGGTCTGGGAGGACACACGGCCTATGTGGCTCCCTGGTCTGCCTAACTGCTCTGTTTCTGAATGCCAGGTTCTGGACCACATAGAAAGACTACAGTGGTTGTAAAATATTAGAAAAATGTTTTATTGTCAAAAATTAAAAACAAAACAACAAACCAGGGAGGGGGAGAGATAGAGAGAGAGAGACCTAAAGATGTCATTGACCTCCAGGAAATGAGAAGAAGCCAAAGAGAACTTCCAGCCAGTCATTGAAGGACAGGTGCCCACTTTTCCTTCCTGCTTTCCTTTTTCTTCCTGTCTGGAGACTCTGACTTCTCATTGGCTGAGAAATGATGAAGAAACAGGTATTGGATCTCTAGGGTAGACCTACTCACACAGCAAGGCATGGCTAATTCCTTGGACTTCTGCCCCAACTGCTATTAGCTACTATAAGTGTGCTGGGCAGGTGTCAGGTCTGGAGGATAAGCCTGCTGTATCATGGCTCTTTCCAGGGTCCTCCCACTTCTCTTGCTTTTCTGGCCTTTCTTCTTCTGTCCTTATTGGAACCTGCTCATCAGGCTCCTCTCCAGGAGGTCCTTGCTTTTCACCCAGCCCCTGCTGAGTGGCCTTCACATGTCCACCTTCCAGGGCCATATACGGGTTCTGAAGCCCAGGCCCTCCTCTGTTATGTCCCCAGAATGTAGTTGAGACATCCCAGGAGGTAACAGTGTCCAGGTCTCAAGGCTGCGGGGTCAGAGTTGTCTGTGAATTTGCTCCTTCATCTGAGAATCCAGTATACTGAACCAGCAGCAAGAAGAAGGATGTACATAAGGAGCCCAAATTTGGAAGGTTCTGTCCCAAGACCCTGAGAAACAGGCCTTTTCCTTATCCCAGGGTCCATGGAAGTTGTAAGAAGGAAGCTGGCTGGATATAGGGGATGCAAAGGCCACTGGAATACCTTCAGTGAGCTTCAGCTGGGCCATGGTTGCCCTGGTCTTTCTGGCCTGGTTGAAAGATGTCTACTCTTGGGGATCTGGAAACTGCCACTTCTGTCAGAAACCCCTGTGTTTGAGAGGATGATGTGTTCAGGGATGCCTCCAGGGTTGGTCCTTTCTCAGTTGGACAGAAGCAATGTGGGCACTTGTCTCTTCTTCTGTGAGTGCTCTTCTGTCCCAACTGCTTAGATATACTGTTGGTGAAACTATGGCCCTTCTGGTTCTATCCAGTGTCTTGACTACTGCTGTGATGGTGTTTCAGGTCCTGGTAGATCTGGCCTGGGGCAGAATCTAATGTCCACATGGTCCTCCAAAGAGGGAAGAATTGAGAGTGGCTGGGTCTCAAGATCAGAAGGTAGCAAAGTGAGTGGACAGTATGACCTGAGTCAGGCTGCTTGGCTGGGTTCTTCAGGGCCTGGGAAACCCTCTGCCCATTACAGGAGGTGGCCTAAGGCCCTTGCCCAATCATGTTCTTGTAGTCAGGAGCCAGTGTCTGCTTCAGCCCCACCACTGAGGAGAAGATCCACTTTACCTGTGGGGCAGGATGGGTAAGACAAAGATGAGGCCTGCTCTTCGTCAGTGGATAAATCAAGGACCCTCCCACATGAAGTCCCCTCTAGACAGGTACATAAGCTAGGCAAGTAACCATTCCCAGAGCCCCTCTCCAGCCATGTGGGAGTCTAGAGGATGGCATGGGGACCAGAGAGGAATGTAATGTGGGAATAGTGTGGGACAGATTGTTGGATAGCATGGGACCAGGCTGAGGATACAAGATGGGACAATGTGAGGACACTATGGGCACTGAATAGGAACAGTGTGGTGATAGAGTAGGGTGTAGTATAAGGACAGAATGTGCAAGTAGGTGAGAACAGTGTGGAACAACAAGTTCACCATGGGAGGTAGTATGTTAGACATTATAGGTAAGTGTGGGGACAGCGTGAGATATAGAATGGCAGGGAGCCTGGGGACTAGCACAGGACAGTGTGGGGACAACATGGGAATTCAGAAATGGTGTAGAAATGATGTAGTGATAGAGTTGGGGACAAGAAGGGAACATTATGGGGCAGCAGGGTTCAGTGTGTGAGACAGTGGGTGAACAGAGTGGGGACAATTTTGGGGACAACAGGGGCAGTATGGGACAAAAGGGACAGTATGAGGATAGCATGAAAGTACAGATGACAGCATGGGAAGGGATACCAGGTAGCAAGGGACAGTGTGGGGTATCATGGAGACTGCATAAGACATTGAGGAGACTGTGTCAAGACAACAGGATAGATAGAATCTCACAGTTTGTAGCACTGTGGTAAATGGCTTGGGACAGTGTGGGGCTTAGGACACTTATCACAGGGGTGATAGTGTGGGGAACAGTGTGAAGAAAGCAGAAGACAACATGGGACAGAAAGTGAAACTTTGGGAAGTAGGGTGGGACAGTGTGGGCACAGCATGGTGACAGATTGAAAAGCAGTGTGGGGACAGTCTGGACACAGTGAGGACAGTATGGCTGACCTTGAAGAGTGTGACAGTGGCACTGTAGCACACGCTGAGCAGGAAGAGGGTGATGAAGATGGTGATGGTCGTCCAGAGCCCGTCCAGCTCCCCGTCCTGGGCCTCAGCACAGTTGTCCAGTTCCAGCTCTGGATAGAGAGGGGCAGTCAGTGTTTGTCCCAGAAAGGAGGCGCTGGGACTGATTCCCTGGATGGCAGGTGGGGCTACATGGAGACCCAGGAGAAAGTGCCACCTGGGCTGGGCCAGCAGACCTTCCTTGGGACCATCTCTCCTTTCTGCTCTCTCTGGACCAGAAACCTCAGTTCCCCAAAGTGCTCCAGTTTTGTTCATGGACTCGGCCAGACACACTGGGCCTGATGGTGGCCTGGACTGGGCAGAAGCTCATTGCGTTTGCTCCCCCACCCCTCAGTTCCAGGACTGGCTAGGCTAAGTCAGGGCCTGTGGCTTCTGTGTGTAGCCGTCTGATCTTCTATCCTCTGGTGACCAAGCACACACCACCAGAGTGATGGCAGAGCCTGTGCTCTATGATGCCTGGACTTCAGAAAAGGTCCACACTGGGAAGTGAACCAAGTTATATGGCTTTGGAGTAGTGCCAGCTTTGTGAGACAGGAGCACTGGCCTGAGGGTCCATGGACAGATTGGGCTTTTGAGAGACTTATTTGTATAGGAAGAGGTCGTGGGCATCCTTGGCAGAGAAAAGTTGTATCTGTCTCAGTTGGTCCGCTTGTGGCTTTTGAGGAGGGGCACACGAGCAGACCTTGTATCTTTTTAGTCTTGGGTATTGTTCAGGGTGCCCATGTGAGGTCCTAGTGTGTGTGTGTGTGTGTGTGTGTGTGTGTGTGTGTGTGTGTGTGTGTGTGTACATAGGCCTTGTGGGCTGGGTGTTGCTCAGCAGGTTTGTTCTAATGGGTCTTGGTTCAGCATCCACATGGACATTTGATAGTCCCTCTCATGGGCAGTGAGAGCTATATACATCCTCAGCATATGCCATAGACTTAGCTCCTGGAAAGCTCTCTGGGTTGAGTGGAGGAAGAGCAAGTGTCTGTCTGTAAGTCTATAACCACATGTTTCTTTTTAGTGCACTCAGAGAGATCCTTGGACAAGAAGAAGGGTAAGGACAGACTGACGGAGATGGGTTTGTGCATTCCTTTCTTTGGGAGTTTCTTAGTTGCATCTATGTGCAGAACAGATGAACTGTAAGTTAGAGAGAGGGTAAGTGAGAGGGATTGTCTAGGGATAAACCTCCATGTTCCAGTGACGGATAAATTCTTTTCAGGCCAGGCAAATTCAAGTGTGCTGGGCCTGGCAGTACAGGCCCATGGTTTTTCCCTAGTCACAAATCAGGCCTCAAACTCTGAGACCCCACAGCCCATGACCTAGCTAGACTCTATATTTCAGAAAGAACCAGGACATTTTTGCAGGGTCCCAGGGCAGTGCTGGGTGCTTTATTTACACAGGGAAGGGGTGGAGGTAGGTGTCAGTGTCCCTTAGAACCAGAGGGCTCACAGGACACTGGGCTCATTTACCAGGAGAGTGGGAGAGACTCTTCTCTGTATGGTGGTTTTGCAGGGCCTCATGTACCACAGAGCAGGAGAAAGTAGCTCCACTCTCCCAAGTTTTCTTCTGCACATTGAGTTTGCTGTAGAGGAAGTAACTCTCATCTGTGTCCAAGATGGGCTTTGTGTTCTTATAGTTCTGTTCTGGCTGTCCGTTCTTTCGCCACTCCACATCGATGTCTTCAGGGAAGAAGCCTATTACCAGGCAGGTCAGACTGACTTCATTCTCAGGATCAGTCTTGGCCAACTGCTCCTTGGGTGGGGGCATGGTGTATACCTGTGGAACCCGGATTTGACCTGTGGGTACAGAGAGTGGTCAGTATAGAGGTCACTGACAGGGCAGAAGTTTGTTTATGCCAAGCTCTGTCTACAGTCTATTGCAGCTTCTACATCACCCACCCTGCAATTCCCACCTTTGCTTTTGGAGATGGTTTTCTCGATGGGGGCGGGGAATGCTCCACTGTTGACCTTGCACTTGAACTCTTTGCCATTCAGCCAGTCCTGGTGCACAATGGGGAGGACACTGACCACGCGGAAGGTGCTGTTGTACTGCTCCTCCCGGGGTTGAGTCTGAGCTGTGTGCACTTCCACATCATCCACAAACCAGCTGAACTGGACCTCAGGATCATCCTGGCTAATGTCCACCACAACACATGTGACCTTGGGGGTCAGAGAGATTGTGAGCACGTCCTTGGGCTTTGGGGGGAAGATGAAGACAGATGATACTTCTGGGACTGTAGATGAAGAAGAAAGGTTGAAATAGGTCAATACTTGGGCCACCCGCCAACATGGTTTACCTGAGACATTTGTTTTATATGGGGGCTGGGGTGAATGACTTACCTGGACATACGCAAGGCTTGGGACCACATTTTCTGGGTTCTGTAGAGAGAAGAGTGTGTGTTACTGGGATCTGGAGGTGAGAAGGCCCCAATATGGAGGAAGGGAGAGTCTGACTCTGGTGTGGGCTCAGGCCAGGCTGCTTCTGGGTATGACCTTTGGTTGATACCTGAGTCTGCCTCTATGTGTCCTGTATGAAGGGCATAGTCATGGGTATCCAACCCAGAGTATTATTTCATGAGTGTAAAGGACATAGATAGAAGCCTCCAGGAGGGAGATAGGATCTCCTGCTGTCCTGACTCAGAAATCTCCTCCCTGGCAATGTCTGCCCAGCCTGGTTGGTCTAGGTAGGTGAATTCTTAAGCCTCACCTCTAGTGAACCACTCCTCCCCTGGTTGTCCTTTTACCAATTTTCTTGTCCACCTTGGTGCTGCTGGCCGGGTGGGCAACGTTGCAGGTTATGGGCTGGCTGGGCCATGTGCTGGAAGGCACAGTCACTGAGCTGCTGAGGGTGTAGAGCCCAGATTGCAGGACAGATGGGAAGGTGTGCACACCGCTGGACAGGGCTCCAGAGTTCCAGGAGACAGTCGCTGGCTCAGGGAAATAGCCCTTGACCAGACATCCGAGGGTCACTGTGGAGCCAGTTGTGTCACCAGGGGCCAATGGATAGACAGCTGGGGCTGTTGTTTTGGCTGCGAGAAAAGGAGTATGTGTGATCATGCTGTTAGACATGGTTGAACCCAAGCCTCCAGAAGGCCTCTGTCTTCAACCCTTTCAAGGCTCTGGGTCTCTCCATGGAGTAGACAATATCCAACAACTGGGCTGGTAAATGTCACGGTCACCAGGTTAGGTCAGGCCTGAGGCACTTTGAGTCCAGTCTCAATCCTAGTACACTTTCAGAAAACTTCCATACCAGCTGTCCAATGTAGGTTTCTGTGTCCCAACTCTTTGGCCTCCTGTGCCTGGGCTGTATGGCTGCACACAGTCAGGCCAACACTGAATGACAAATTGAAGCTGGCACAGTACTCCCTTTCTGGCTTTGCCTGCCCAGCCATGTTGGCTCTTGCCAACTCCTAGGCTGCTGGTTCCTGCCTTGGCTTGTTGGTGGTTGAATGATGGCCCCTGTTCTTAGGTTCCCTGAACTCCCCACAGTCCCAGAGCTTTGGCCTTAGCCCTGCTTTGCAGGTTGTGTCTTTTCTAGTTGGCTTTGAACTAAGTAGGTTTAGCACTCTCTACTCCTGGGTCTGGACCCACATCCTGCCCATACACAACCCTCTAGGATTCCCCTCCCAGACCTACCCCTCTCAAGTCAGCCTAGGCTCCTAAATATGTGCTCTTGGGCATTATTTTGTGCCCACGCCCTCCTCAGATCTTTCTCCCAGCTCTTAAAGTTTACCACCAACACACCCCGACTTGACAAGTACTCAGTATGGGCAGCTCTGGCCTGTTCTGCCCTGACTGGTCAGCACCTTGCTACCTCGTTGCAGCCTAGTCACACTAATGAGACCTTGGTGAACTCAGCCTTGGCCTCTCATTCTCTTCTGGTCTTGTTCGTCACACTTTCTTGGGTTCTCTTTTTGCATGGTATTTGTGTTGCTTGACCCTAAAGAAGTCCCTTTCCTTTCTCAGTAGCCCTGGGCCCTTGAGGTCGGGAACATCACCATTCTTCATGAAGATGGCCAGTGCCTCCCTTCCCTGTTCCTTCTATGCTTCCTTCCCTCCATTGATCACCAGAGCCATGCTGGTTCTGCTGCACCTCAGCTCCAACATCCCTTGCTCAGGCCATAATTGTCACCATCCCTTCCTTCTGTAGGTTCACCCTGTGTACCCTATGTTGTTGGGACAGATTTCACCTTCCTGTCTTATGTTTTCACAACCACCCCGGATCATAGCTAGAGCGACTGACTAAAGAGCTGCAGCTTGTATAGTTCCTTTGGCATTGTCAGACTTAGGCTCCTTCCCTGCCCAGCCAGATGTCCTGACACCCCATCCCCAGGACTGGTTCTCTATAAGCCCTCAGCAATTCTGAACGCCTGCCTCAACTCAGCTCTTTCCAGTATCTAGGGCTCCTTTAGTTCTGTTTCTGTCCTGAGTATCTCAGGTTGCCCCTGCTAGACCTGATTTGCTTTCTTATTTGCCCCCTGAGCTGCCCCCAGGTTCTTGGGGCTGCTTGCTGCCCATCCAGCCTTCCCCAAGCACTGATTTCTCCTGGCACTGGGCATGCTTCCTGAGTCCCCCATCACATCCCCCACCAACTGCAGGGGCATCCACTCTTTTCCAGTTACACTCCTCTGTGGAGTTCCCACTCCTTCCCATATGATCACCTGAATTCTGTGGGCCTTGTACTCTTCTAGTGATCCTGGCTCTTGAAGCATCCTTGCTCTGTCAAGTCCCCTTTGCTCTGTTGGGTCAGTCACCCCGGTTTCACCAGCCAAAATATGCTCAGGCCCATTGTCACCATTTGAGCAGACAGCTGGATCAGCCCCGCCATAGCCTCCTGGCTTTTTGCCTTTTCTATTTTCTTCTCTTCTCACTCCCAGCAAGAAGTAAGGATAGCTTAGCCTTCCCCTCTGTCATTGGCACCCTATCGTGCCTACCAATTCCACTCAGCCTAGTTCTTCAAACCCCTGCCCCTGGTACCAGCAGAGTCATCTCTAAGGCCAGCTGATGTAGCTCCTGGCAGTGGAATGGGCCTGCTGGTTGGTCTGGATTGATGCTTAGCTTGTGTCCCAACATTCCCACCTGCCTGGTTCCCCTTCTACTCAGCCAGAACCTCTTATACTCCAGTCAGCCCCAGCTCCCCAGTAGCTGCTTAACCCATCCATCCCCACACCCTCACCAGGCTTAGCTCTGCTGTAGGTGCTCAGACTGGTTTCCTATTTCCTGTGCTGCTGAGGCTTCTCTGACTTTCCAGAACTATCACCTACCTTGGCTTTCCTGTAGCTGCCCAGATTGATTTCCTACACTCTTACTGCTTCAGCTCCCCTGTAGCTGCTCTGCCAGGACCCCTACACTCCCACTGCTTCAGTTTCACTATATACTAAGCTTGGTCTTCCACACTCCTACTAGCCCCAGCTCCCTTGTAGCCTACTAAGCCTGAGTCTCCACACTTCCACCCCCCTCAAATCATCTATAGTTACAGCATCTCCATCACCCCCAGCAGCCCAGCTCTCCATCAGCAACTCCTCTTGGTACTTTATATACATATCAGGTCCAGCTCCCTAGTATTTGCTCGGTGAGGTCCCTCATACTGCCACCTGCCTCAGTTTCCCCGTCACTGCTAAGTCCATAATTCTCCATTTTTACCTATCCCAGTTCCATTGTATAGTGAGACTGGACCCCCACATGCCCACTAAAACATCCCGCTTGTATCTACTCAGCCTAGATTTCTCTAGGTGGAAACCTGCCTCACTCTCCTCTGTAGCGGGTCTTCCTGGACCCCTACACTTCAACCTGCCTCAGTCACCCCTGTAGCTGCTCTGCCTGGACCCCTAGACATCCAATGCCTCTGAACGGCTGTACCTTCTCTGCTTGGACCCCTACATTTGCGCCTGCCTCAGTCTCCCTGTAGCTGCTCTGCCTTCACCCCTAGACTTCCACCTGCCTCAGTCTAGCTGTAGTTGCTCTGCCTAGACGCCTATACTTCCACCTACCTCAATCCCCCTGTAGCTGCTCTGCCTGGACCCCTAGATATCCACCTGCCTCACTCTCCCTGTAGCTGCGATGCCTGGAGTACTACACTTGTGCCTGCCTCAGTCTCCCTGTAGCTGCTCTGCCTGGACCCCTACACTCC
>CAJQZJ010001511.1:19767705-19796886 GCA_907164525.1 Lophiomys imhausi
CCTGCCTCAGTCTCCCTGTAGCTGCTCTGCCTGGACCCCTGCACTTGCGCCTGCCTCAGTCTCCCTGTAGCTGCTCTGTGTGGACCCCTAGACTTCCACCTGCCTCAGTTTTCCTGCAGCTGTTTAGCCTGGATCCACCAACTGAGACCTGGCCCAGCTCCCCTGTAAATACTCAGCTCCCAGCTGTCCTGGCTTCCCTGTAGCTGCTGAACCCATCCCTCATAGTGTCAGTGGCCCTAGTGTCCCCGTAGCTGCTCTGCCTGGATGTTTACTCTTCTACCAGTCCTAGCTCCGTTGTAGCTGCTCAACCATTTGTCACACACTCCCCTGCATTCGCTATATTGTAGGTCCTCAGTTTGGTTTTCTGAGCTCTGGAGGTCCTTCGACTTTCCAGAATCCCCACATACCCTGCCTCCCTTGAGCTTCTCTGCTGGTCTTTACATGATTCAGCCCACCTGTAATGCTGTCTGATCAGACCTCTGTCACTTGCCCATATTGGTCACATCAGTCCTGCTCCTTTTGCCCTCTACCTACAGTCCTGGTTACTTCACTGGCTTCAACAGGGTGACTTGATACCTCCTGCCTCTCCTCCTTCCCTGTGCTATCCTCAGCTCAAAGGCAGTCTACCTGAGTTCTGAGCTTTACATGCCTCTGTTGTGGCCATCGGGTTAGCTCCTGGCAGGGAACATAATTCCTTTAGCTTCTTTTTCTCTTCAGCTTCTGGGGCTGTCCTGGACCTCCCATTAACCCCATCTCTTCAGCTCCCTGGTAGCTATCTACCTGACCTTCTTTTCATAGTTTTGCCAGCACCATCAGCCCTGTAGCTGTTCAGCCTGAACCCCTAAACTCTTGGGGCTACCCTAGACCTACCTCAGGCAATCTTCACTTGTTTTGCCTTGGTCCCCTGAATTCCTGTGGTTGTCCAGCTATCCCTGGTATTCCTAACACTCCCCAGCTCCCCTGTGATGCTCGGCTGGTTTCACCACTCTTACCTGTTCCACTTCTCATGTAGCTGATAGATCTGGTCTCCAGAATCTTGGATTTTCTTGTGCCTCCTCATAGCTCTTCCACCTGCCTCAGCTCCCCTTTACTACTCAGCCTGGTTCCCTAAGGTTCTGGGAGCTGAACTGAACCCCCAGAACTCCCATCTGCCCTAATTTCCTTGTGTACCTCAGCCTGGTTCACTGAGCTTCAGGGAATGCCCTGGATCCCAGCACTTGTATCAACCTTGGTTGCCATGGGCTGGTCAGCCTTGTGTCCCCATCTCTAACTCCCACCTGCTCCAATTCTTCTGTAGCTGCTCAGTTTGGTCCCCAACACTTCCACCTGCCCCAGGTTGCCTTTATCTGTCAATCTTGGTCTCCTGAGCTCCTGAGATTGACTTGACACCCCAGCACTCTTATCTGCCCACCCCTATCCTTAGCTTCAGCCTTAGACCCCTATCTTTCCCACTTGCCTTCCTTAATCTATTCAGTTCAGCTTGATGACCCATACTTGCACATCCCTGAGCCCCATGACAGCTGCTAAGCCTGTTCCCTGAGTTTCTGGGGTTTCTCCAGCCAGTCAGACTCCTACTCACCTGGGCTCCAGGTTGGTGCTTTGCTGGTTTCCCGGAGCCTCCTGGACTTGCTTCCCAAATCCTGCATCCACCCCCCCCCCACTCCTGTTCTCCACAGCTCACCTGAAGCTGTCCTGCCTGGTCCTTTGAGCTCCTTGGGCTTCCCTCTACTTGTTCTTCACTCTTTCAGTTCAGATTTCAGTTGTTACTTTTGAACCCTGGGATCGATCCCTGAACCCTAGACTACTAGTTTCTTTTCTCCCGATTCTCCCCAGTGTGCTTAAAGGCATCCCCAGGCAAGCTCCTGGATGCTAAGCTTCCCACTCCCTTCTCTACTTACCGCAGGCTGTTGCACCAGCTCTATCACTCTGTCGGCTTTCCTTTTCTCACTAGCTCAGCTGCCTTGGCACTATCGATGTGTAGTCCAGGCCAAATTCATTCCTCAGGCTTCCTGATATATCCCATCACCTTCTTGAGGCTCACGCTGGTTGTCTGTGGGTGTGCACAGATCTAGGTGCCTGCACTTCTATCTGTGGACTCCCAGAGTCTGCCTGCTTGACACCAGGCTGTAGGCAGGCACCTAACTCTTCAACACACAGGCTTCCTCTATGGAGCTGGTCTGTCAACTCCTTCCCAATCTCCTGTGATATGATTATTCAGAGACCTGGAAAGGCCACTGGTACCTGCAGTCTCTGTGGTTCTCTCCCTTTGCAGCTGCTTTCCCTGCTGACCCGGGCTCACACATGGAAGCTGTGAAAGCATCTGTCTCTCTTCCTGTTTTGGTCCTGGCTTCCTCCTGCCTTTTCCAGTCATGGCCCTTGTCCCAGAGATGTGAATGCTACCCTACTTCCACCTCATGCATGACTAAGAACAAGATTGATTGTGGGTGGCATAAGGCATTCCCTGAAGTTCCTCTTTATTCTGGGGGTTTCTGTGTCAGGGGGTGAGGGGGAGTCCAAACCTAAGATTACTTCATGTGGATGTGTGGGGGCGGATGAGGCGGTACCCTTGAGACTCAGGGGGCAAGGTAGGAAGGCTGGCTGTACTCCTGCTACTCTGTGCACCTGGCCCTTCGGGGGTCCCTAGGCTGGCTGAGGCTGAGTGATTATGCCCACTCTTTCCTGATCACCTTGTTGGAGAAGTTTCATAGCAGTAAGCCTCTCATTCAGGTCTGACCTAAATCCAGCCTTGGTGGCCAATTCTTCCTGTCCCTTTCTTTAGCTAGTGTCATCTCAAGAAAACTCAGATAAGCCCGAGGTGCAGGGAAGAGAGTGAGGGCTCTGACAGAGTATGGAGCACAAACTGAATGAGAAATGGAAGCTGCTTAGGGCTCTGGGTGAGCTTTCAAGCAGGGGAAATCTTGGCTGAAATCTTTGCTTCAGAGAGAAAGCAGTGCTGGGACTGAGGAAGACCCCTTGGGTAAATTAAGAGGGGACCTGGTCTGGAAGGTGCCAAACACTGGCACTCCCAGGGGAAACTGATGGGTTACAGTAGTAGAATCAGAGATTTCAGTTCTGATCCCAGGGACTCATGAGGCTATGGAATAAGTAGATCAACCCTGCTGTAGCAGTGTGAGACAGGGACAGGACAATGAATCCCACAGAGTGGAGGAAGATCATTTAGGGTTTTTGCAGGAGGAGGTTGGGTACAGGTAGGGTGAGAGGAAAGCCATTAGTACCATAGGATTAAAGGGAAAGGAACAGAGTCAGAAGAACCAGGGACTGGGCAATTTATGTGAGAGTGAGGGTCCACTCATCCTGAAGGACTGGGGCTGCTGGGAAGAACAAGATGTTTCTCTGGACTTAGTGACAGTGACATCATGTAGGGGAAGAGAAGGTGGTAGGTATTGTGAAGGGTAAGAGAAAGGTGGAGAGCCAGGAGGTTAGGACAGCCTCTTCAAGAAGACTGCTCTGCGGATAACAAGAAGGAGGGTGTCAGCCAGGGAGATTAGGTCAGGTGAGGGCTACTCATGTGGGAAATTGTAGCATTGGTTGCTGGGGTGAACCTCAAGAAGAAGAAGATCTCAGAGTTCTGAGGTCCAAGGCTGAGACCCTGAACACAGATTTAGGAGCTTGGGCTAGCTAGGGATGAGCATAGGCTAAGGAGGATGCTCCCGGAGGTATATATTATGGCAGGATGTGGGAGGTGCTGACTGTCTCAGTGCCAACTTGAGAAGATACAGCCTTCAGAGCAAAGCCAGGGGCTGGATCTTTGGGAATGTTGAGCTCAGGGGACCTGAGAATGAGAACTACTAGTCAAGTAAGGGACCAATAGATCAGAGCAAGACAAGGTACCTAAAAAATAGCAAGAGCCAAGGGTAGGCAGGGCTGAGAAGAGGTTGGAGGTCCCTGAGCTAAGCTGGATGTGGTTGGTCACTAAATACTGACACAGGTCATCTCTGTAATCATGAAGCACAGCAAGAAAAAGCATCAGAATGGTATATACAAGGCCTCCCTCAGCAGCTGGTCCAGAAATTTTCTGGATGTTGACTAGGAAATGGAATGCTTGGCATAGCTTTCCCACTCTGTCCCTGTGGTTTCCTGATAGTGTCGTAGGCTATTCCTGAGAGTGTCCTATGATAGATACCTTTTTGGCATACCTTTTATGTTCAATGATTTCTCCATAACCGTCTCCTCAGATGAGAGGAGCCCCCACATATCAAACCCCCTTGGTTCATTAGTCATAGGAGGGCTAAGAGCTTTCTCTTGTACTAGGGCTTGATATGGCAGCCCAGTTAGGGTAAGGTATTCTGTTGTACTAACAAGCAATATGGTCCATGACTCACTGCTGGGCGGATTTTTTCATAGGATAGTTATACTAGGTTCCTATCTGTTTGGGTCTGTGGGTTATAGGATGGTTGTCCTGTTCTATATTGTTAATATCCACTTATAAGAGAGTACATACCATGTGTATCTTTCTAGTTTGAGTTAGCTCACTTAGGATGAGCTTTTCTAGATTTATCTATTTGGTTGTAAATTGCATGATTTCCTTGTTTCTGATAGCTGAGTAGTATTCCATTGTGTAAATGTATCACAATTTCTATTTGTTGGTTGAAGGACATCTGGGTTGTTTCCAGTTTCTGACTATTATGAATAAAGTTTCTATGAACATTGTTGAAGCAATGTCCTTATGGTTTGGTAGAGTATCTTTTGTAGATATGCTCTGCAGTGGTATGATTGCGTCTTGAGGTAGAACTATTCTCAATTTTCTAAGATATCACCAGATTTATTTCCAAAGTGGTTGTACAAGTTTACATGCCGATCAGCAATGGAGGAGTGCTCCTCTTTCTCCATATCCTTGCCAGCATGTGCTATCTCTTGAGTTTTTGACCTTAGCCATTCTGAAGGGTATAAGATGTAATCTCAGAGTCATTTTGAGTTGCATTTCCCTGATAACTAAGGATGTTGAACATTTTTCAAGTGCCTCTTGGCCTTTAGAGATTCTTCTTTTGTGAATTCTCAGTTTAGTTTATGTACTCCATGTTTTGATTGGATTATTTGGTTTCTTGGTGTTTAATTTCTTGAGTTCTTTATATATTTTGAATATTAGTCTGTGGTGACCCCTGATGCAGCGGTCACTACACAAGGGGGTTCACAGGGAAAGATGAGTGCGCTGTCTGCCCATTCCATCAGCCTCCCCTCGATGAGCAGAGACAATCAGATGAGACAGGGGTGATGTCTAAGCATTTCCCGTTTTAATGTTTTGTTCTCTGGCTTATATACAGAACCAAATGGGGGATTTCCACATGGGCCAATCACATTAAAGGTCATCTCATCACACCACATAGCACAAGCCTGGTAACATGGTGATCATGCACTGATCACAAGTGTGGAAGTCTTGCTCACCCAATCAGCTATTCCCACCATTGGGTTTCAGCTCTGCCCCTGCATCTTCCAGCTTCCACCATTGTAGATATCTCCCACAAATTAATTTTCATTTTCCCAGAAACAAGGTATTTCTTATAAGTCTACATTTCCTGGGTCCCCACGTTAGTCCTCCGTCAGATGTGGGGTGAAGATCTTGTCCCAATCTTTAGGCTGTCTTTTTGTTCAAATGACAGTGTCCTTTGCCTTACAGAAGCTTTTCAGTTTCATAAGGCTCCATCTATTGATTGTTGGTCTTAGAGCCTGAGCTATTAGTATTCTGTTCAGGAAGTTGTCACCTGTGTCAATGAGTTTGAGGCTTTTCCCCTCTTTCTCTATTAGATTTAGTTTTATGTTTAGGTCTTTGATCCTCTTGGATTTAAGTTTTGTGCAAGGTGATAAATATAGGTCTATTTGGATTCTTCTACATGTTGATATCCAGTTAGACCAGCACCATTTGTTGTAGATGCTTTCTTTTTCTATTGTATGTTTTGACTTCTTTGTCAAAAATTAAGTGACTGTAGGTGTGTGGATTTATTTCTGGGTCTTTTATTTGATTCCGTTGATTCACCTGTCTGTTTCTATGCCAGTACAATGTTGTTTTTATTGTTATCACTCTGTAGTACAGCTTGAAATCCAGGATGGTGATACCTCCAGATGTGATGTTCTGTAATTGTACATGATTGATTTAGTTATTCTAGTTTTTTTCCATATGAAATTGAGAATTGTTCTTTCAAGGTCTGTAAAGAATTGTGTTGGTATTTTGATAGGAATTGCTTGCATCTATATATTGTTTTTGGTAGGAGGGCTGTTTTTATTATGTTGATCCTACTTACCCACGAGCATGGGAGATCTTTCCATCTTCTGATATGTTCTTCAGTTTCTTTCTTCAGGGACTTGAAGTTCTTGTTGTACATGTCTTTCACTTGCTTGGTTAGAGTTACCCCCAAGTATTTTATATTATTTGTGGCTATTGTGAAGGGTGTTATTTCCCTGTTTTTTTTTCTCATCCCATTTATCTTTGTGTAAAGAAGGGCTACTGATTTTTTAGAATTAATTTTGTATCCAGCCACCTTGCTAAAAGTGTTTATCAGCTATAAGAGTTCTCTGGTGGAATTTTTGGGGTCACTGATGTATACTATCATATCATCTGTGACTAGGAATACTTTGACTTCTTCTTTACCAATTTGTATACCCTTGATCTCCTGTAGTTGTTTAATTGCTCCAGCAAGAACTTCATTGAAGACACATGGAGAAAGTGGCCAGCCTTGCCTTGTTCTTGAATTTAGTGGAAATGCTTTAAGTTTTTCTCCATTTAGTTTGATGTTGGCTGTAGGTTTGCTATATATCACCTTTATTATGCTTAGGTATGGTCCTTGTATGCCTAATCTCTCCAAGACTTTTAACATGAAAGAGTGTTGGATTTTGTCAAATGCTTTTTGTCATCCAATGAGCTGATCATGTTTGTTAAAAATGGCTAATTAAATTATTTAACCAGTATTTATATTATCATTAATTGGTTCAGCAGCTGTTAATCCTTAACCAGACATTATAAATGAGCACACAAAGACACAGGATGGATTTTAACAAGCCTTGGTCTGAATTGAGCAATCTTGACCCACCTAAGCTAGCTCTTAATTCTATTACCCAAATATGACCCCATATATACATACGTCCCCTTGGACTGCCATTCTCCTGGCCATGTGGAATGAGGTTCTTTTTTCTAACCCATGGTGTATGTCCTTCTTCCTGCTCTTGGCTGGAAGGAATGAATCCTCTGTCTAAAGCACAGGCTTCTGTTCTGATCTCAGGAAGTCCCACCTTTATCTTTGCCCAATCTCAGGCCTGGGCCTTTTATTTAACTAATCAGAGTCAATGTAAGTAACAGACAGCAAGCAGGATCAATTAATTAACATTTAGAATGCTTAACACTACCCCATCAATGTAGTTTTTTTCTTTCAGCTTGTTTATTATGCTGATGGATTTTCATATGTTGAACCACCCCTGCATCCCTGGGATGAAGCCTACTTGATTATGGTGCATGATACTTTTGATGTGTTCTTTGATTCAGTTTGCAAGTATTTTATTAAGTATTTTTATATCCATGTTCATGAGGGAAATGGGTCTGAAATTCTCTTTCTTTGTTGGGTCTTTGTGTGGTTTATGTATCAGGGTGACTAGCCTCATTGAGTTTGAATTAGTTTGGCTGTGTTCCTTCTGTTTCTATTTTGTGGAAGAGTTTGAAGAATATTTGTGTTAGCTCTTCCTTGAAATTAATTTCATGGTAGAATTCCATGCTGAAATCATCTGGCCCTGAGCTTTTTTTTTTGTTGGAAGATTTTTAATGACTGCTTTTATTTCCTTAGGGGTTATAGGATTGTTTAATTTGTTTACCTTATCTTGATTTAACCGTGGTGCATGGAATCTATCAAGAAATTTGTCTGTTTCACTAAGATTTTCCAATTTTGTGGAGTACAGGTTTTTGAAGTAGGACCTAATGATTCTTTGGATTTCCTCAGAGTTATTTTCCTCTTTTCATTTCTGATTTTGTTGATTTGGATATGTTTCCTCTGACTTTTAGTTAGTTTGGCTAATGGTTTGTCTATTTTGTTGATTTTTCTCAAAGAACCAGCTCTTGGTTTCATTGATTCTTCCTATTGTTCCCTTTGTTTCTAATTTATTTATTTTAGCCCCAAGTTTGATTATTTCCTGCAGTCTACTCCTTTTGCTTCTTTTTGTTCTAGATCTTTCAAGTGTGCTTTTAAGTCACTAGTCTGGGAACTCTCTAATTTCTTTTTGAAAGTGTTTAGTGCTATGAACTTTCCTCTTAGCACTGCTTTCATTGTGTCCCATAAGTTTGGGTATGTTGTGTCTTCATTTTCAATGAATTCTAAGAAGACTTTAATTTCTTTTTTTTAAATTTCTTCCCTGATCCAGAGGTCATTGAGTAGAGAGTTGTTCATTTTTCCATGAGTTTGGATGCTTTCTCTTGTTTCTGTTATTGTTGAAGTCTAGCTTTATGCTATGATGGCCTGATAAATTACAAAGGGCAATTTCAATTTTCTTGTATCTGTTGAGGATTGCTTTGCGACCCAGTATATGGTTTTGGAGAAGGTTCCATGAGGTGATGAGAGGAAAGTGTATTCTTTTGTGTGTAGAAAAAATTAATTAAATTACATTGGGCTACATTTGTAGGACTAATTAATTAAATTATTTACTAGTATTTATGTTATCTTTAATTGGTTGGTGGTGTTAATCCTTAACCCACCATTATAAATGAACACACAGAGACTTGATGGATTTTAACAAGCCTTGGCCTCGATTGTGCAATCTTAGCCCATATAAGCTAGTTCATAATTATATTTCCCAAATATGACCCCATATATACATACATCACCTGGGTTGTTATTCCCCATGCTATGCCAATGTTCTAGGCCATGTGGAGTGACGTTCTTTTCTCTAACCCATGGCATGTGCCCTCCTTCCTGCTCTTGGCTTCTTCCTCTTCTCTATTCCTGGAAGCTTCTTCTACTTCATCTACTGGAGGCTTCTTCTATCCATGAACCTCTCTGTTTCAGAAGTCCATGCACCTTAGTCCTGCCCACCTCTGTCAAGCCTCAGCGTTTATTTAACCAGTCAGAGACATTGGTTAACAAAGGTAACATAGCTTCACTTGGTGTAGAGCAAGCAGGCTTCTGGGAGCAGGTTAACATTTAGAATGCATTAACATCACCCCATCAATTGGAATTATGAGCTAGCTTAGATGGGCTAAGATTACACAATCCAGGCCAAGACTTGCTAAAATCCATTATGTATCTCTGTGTGTTCATTTATAATGGTGGGTTAAAGATTAACACTGCCTACCAATTATTTGCTAATATAAATACTAGCAAATAATTTAATTAATTATTTCTACAGGTGGCACCCAATGTTGGTAAGGCATTATGGGTAACTTGGTTTTCAAAACTATAGAGGAAACAGCAGATTTTGAAACTATGACACCAGTTGTTGACAAAATGGCAATGTTTGTTGCTGATTTCTATCCTATTTTTCAATCAGACTGGATTTTTATGCTGTTTACTTTTTTCTCTTTTATTGGTTTATCATAAGGAAGAAGCTTGCTACACTATTACCAAGTATTGAGAAGCTTAAGAAGGGTCTACCAGGGCATGTGACTGGAACTGGGAAAATGGCACGTTCTTTCCTAGCTAGGTCTCTACAGCCACTGCGTGCACAGGTAGAAGACCAGGTAGGTAATAATAGTGTTAATGTGGAACCAAGTGCACCCCCAGAGGAGATGCTTGGTACTACACAGTTACCATCAGCTTTTCCAGTTACGTTGCAATTTAGGCCTGGTGATGATGGTCAACTCAATCAGGAGTTAACATCACATTCAATAGACATATTGGATTTAAAGTGATTTAGGGAGTCCATTGCCTCTTATGGAATGCATTCATCATTCATTAAGCAAATGTTAAATAATTGAGCTATACAAAAAAGAGTCATTCCCCAAGATTGGAAGGGACGGATATCAGTTGTGCTAGAAGGTAACCAGCAATTACAATGGTTGTTGTGGTGGAGACATGAAGCCACAAAATTAGAACAACAAAATATGGCAAGGGGAATAAATTTCACAGCCAACCAAATGCTTGGTGAGAGACATTATGCTGACATGTGGTTACAGACTCAATTTGAAGATGTTGTAATAGAACAATGTCATGTTACAGATCTGAGAACTTGGGAAATGTTACTGAGGCTTGGAAAAGATTTGCTTCATTTACTAAGGAAATACAAGGTCCTCAGGAAACCTGCTCAGACTTTCTAGGTAGATTGACTTCAGCTGTGGAGAGACATAGAAGACTGATGCTAGACAGGACTTTATAAATGCCTTGGCATATGAAAATGCAAATGCTGAATGTTAAAGAGCAGTTAGACCACTGAAAGCTTGAGGAGCCCCAGTAGATGAATGGATTAGAGAAACAACTGATATTGGTTTTCAGGACCATCAGGCTAATATCATAACACAAGCCATTGCTAGGGGTCTTAATTGGTGCTTTAAATGTGGTAAACTTGGTAATTTCCAAAGATATTGTAAGGCTGAAATCCCCAGAGCTTGAAATGACAGGTGCTCTGACTCTGCGGAACATGGTCATGAAAAGGAACGTAGGGATTCTAAAAAATAATGGACAGTTAAGTTCTCCAGGATTTTGTACTCGTTGTGGTAAAGGTAAACACTGGTCCAAGGATTTTATATCCAAAAAGAACATCACAGGTAACCTCTTTCAGGGAAATGAAGGGAGGGACCTACTGGTTCAAGGCCCCACAAAAAATATGAACTGTTGTCCATCAGTCAGTCAGAGGGAAATGAGCAGTCAGGAGCAAGAACAAAATTAACTATTGCTGATCTTTTGCATGCTACTGAAGGCAGTGAAGCTTTAGATTTGGCCACAGATGAGTCTATTACACTATCTAAAACAGATGAATGTTTTAAGTTAACCACTGGTGTCTATGGTCATTTACCATCAGGGACTGTAGGATTAATCTTTGGAAGAAGTGGATTAACTTCTCAAGGATTTATTGTACATCCAGGTATTATAGATGGAGATTGCAAGGAAGAAATTAAAATTATGGTACCTGTAAGGAAAGAGATGAAAATTAATGCAGGGGATAGAATTTCTCAGTTGCTGCTGTTACCTTTTATCAAGGGCAAGGCAGCTCCAATAGAAAGAACAGGAGCATTTGGGAGTACTGGAAGACATGTATTTTGGCAAACAATAGTGAATGATAAGAGACCAAAATTAAAGATACAGACGAGGGAATCCAAAATGGTGGCATAAGGCAAAGATGCAATTTGAGCACAGGGAAAATAACAACATCGCGGAAATATAAACAAGCTGAGCAACAATACATGAAGTGTGAATCCGCAGTGAACCCAGGGACTAGTGGGGGTCCCAGGGTGGGACCCCTGGGGCACAGGCTCTGGGTGCAAAGTGGAAGCCAGCAGCATGGGGCATAGTCTTGGCGACCAAAGCAGAGGTCAGAGGCTTGGGGCACAGCCTTGGGGCACAGATGGAGGCCAGTGGTGCAGGGCACAAGTTCGGGCCCAAAGCAGAGGCCAGTGGCACGGGGCACAGTTTCGGGGCCCAAAAGAGAGGACAGAAGCATTGGGCACAGGTGTGGGGACCAAAGTGGAGGCCAGCGGTGTGGGGCAGAGGTCCAGGGTACAGAGCAGAGGCCAGTGCGAATCCTGCCGAAGAAGCAGGCAAAGCCACGCAAATACTCAAGGAATAGCTCCAAACTTCAGACAGAGGTACTCACCAGCTCCGGAGCATGCAGCTTCCACGCTGGCATTCCATACAGGAGAACAGCAGGTTCACCAAGATTTATGTCCAGTGGAGAGGCTGGCTCGGAGGCACAAGCATATCTGGGCTTACCCAGAAAGGTGTTGGACATAAAGGTCCCTCTACTGGATATACAATCACTTGGAAGAACATCACGCCCAGACAGGGTGCAGAGAGCTGCTCTTCTTGCACCAGTACAGTTTCCCACAGGTCAGATAACTGCAGGGTCTTGGGAGGCAGCCCCAACTGCCAGATAGAGGTACCTCCCAGCTACCTGAGCGCCCAATATTCACACGGTCACTGCAACACCCTAAAGAGGACTGGCAGTGCTACTGAAAAGGTCCAGAAGACATCAGAAACAACCAGCTTAGGGCACCCAGATGGCTAAAGGTCAGTGAAAGAACAAAATTGACAAAAATCAGGGAAATATGACTCCAACAAAATTCAGCGAGGTTAACACAGCAAGGCCTGAACAACCCACCACAGGTGAAACACATGAAAATGATGGCAAATCTATACTTAGGAAAATGATGGAGTCCTTTCAAGAAGAAATGAAACCACTGAAAGCATACAAAGACTCCTCAATTTTACAAATAAAAGCATTGGAGAATACCATTAGAGACCTCAAAGCCAACACAGCCCAACATGAATAGGAAAGACAGAAGGCAATGAAAGATTTAAAAGATTTGCAGACAAAGACAAGAAAATTGGAACAGGAAACATATAAAACAAATAAAATGGTTCAAGACTTGAAATTGGAAGTAGAAGCAATAAAGAAAACAGAAACAGAGATAAGAGTGGAAGTAGAGAATCAAGGGAAGAGAATAGGAACTACAGACATGAGTATCAAAAATAGGTTATAAGAGATGGAAGACAGGATCTCAAGCATGGAAGATTCGATGGAAGAAATCAGTACAACAACCAAAAAAAAAAAAAAAATAAAAAAAGAGAAATCTAACAAAGTTCTCACCCATGACATCCAAGAAATCAAGGACTCAATGAAAAGACAGAACCTAACAATTATAGGCAGAGTGGAAAGAGAAGACTCCCGACTCCAAGGTCCAGGAAAAATCTTCAACAAAATAATAGAAGAAAGCTTCCCAAGCCTAGAGAGAGAGAGAGAGAGAGAGAGAGAGAGAGAGAGAGAGAGAGGCCAATAAAATTCCAAGAGGCTTACAGAACACCAAACAGATTAGATCAGAAAGGAAACTCATCTTGCCACATAATAATTGAAGCTCCAAATGTACAGAACAAAAAAAGACTATTAAAAGCTGTAAGAGAAAAAGGTCAAGTAACATATAATGGCAGACCCATCAGAATTACACCTGACTTCTCCCCAGAAACTTTAAAAGCCAGAGGACCTGGGCAGATGTCCTACAAGCCGTGAGAGAACATAGGTGCCCTGCCAGACTACTGTACCCAGCAAAACTCTCTATCAACATACATGGAGAAAACAAGATATTCCATGACAAAATCAAATTTAAACAGTATCTATCCACAAATCCAGCCCCACAGAAGATTTTAGAAGGAAAATTCCAACACAGAGAAGATAACTACACCCAAGAAAACAGAGGAAGCAAAAACCTCCACTGCAGCTAAACCAAAAGAAACACACAACCACCACATACACCAAAATAATAGGAAATAACAACCTTTGGTCATTAATATCCATCAACATCAATGGACTCAACTCCAAAATAAAGAGACACAGGTTTGCAGACTGGAACTGTAAAGAAGACCCATCATTTTGTTGCATACAAGAAATGCATCTCACTAACAAACATAGCCACTATCTCAGAGTAAAGGACTGGGAAAAGGTTTTCCAAGCAAATGGACCCAGGAAGCAAACTGGAGTAGCCATGTTAATATCAAATAAAATAGACTTTCAACTGAAGTTAATCAAAAAAGAAAGAGAAGGGCACACCATACTCGTTAAAGAAATATTCATCAAGATGACATCTCAATATTGAATATCTATGCCCCAAATATAAGCGCACCTACATTTGGAAAAGAAACTCTTCTAAAGCTTAAACCACACATCAATCCCCACATATTAGTAGTGGGAGACTTCAACACCCCACTCACAACAATGGACATGTAATCAAGACAGAACCGAAGCTAGAAATAATGAGTCTCACAGAGGTCATGAACCAAACGGACATAACAGATATCTACAGAACGTTTCACCCAAACACAAAAGAATACACCTTCTTCTCAGCATCTCACGGAACCTTCTCCAAAATCTACCATATAGTTGGACACAAAGCATGCCTCAACAGATACAAGAAAATTGAAGTAGCCCCTTGTATCTTATCAGACCACCATGGAATAAAGCTGGACTTCAACAACAACAGAAATAACAGAAAGCCTACACACTCATGGAAACTGAACAACTCTTTACTGGATGATACTGGGTAAAGAAATAAATAAATAAGGGAATCAAAGACTTCTTCAAATCCAATGACAATGAAGGCATAACATACCCAAACCTAGGGGGACACAATGAAAGCAGTGCTACAATGAAAGTTCATAGCACTAAGTGCCTTCAAAAAGAAAATTGTGACAGCTCATAGTAGCAAATTAACAGAAGAACTGGAAGAACTGGAGAAAAAAGAAGCTAACACTCCCAAGAGGAGCAGAAGGCAGGAAATCATCAAACTTAGGGCTGAAATCATCAGCTTAGAAACAAAAAGAACAATACAAAGAATCTACAAAACCAAGAGTTGGTTCTTTGAGAAAATCAACAAAATAGACAAGCCCTTAGCCAAATTAACTAAAAGGCAGAGGGAAAAACCCCAAATCAACACAATCAGAAATGAAAATGGAGAAATAACAACAGACACTGAGGAAATCCTGAGACTATTTAGGTCCTACTTTAAAAATCTGTACTCCACCAAATTTGAAAACCTAAGTGAAATGGACAATTTTCTTGATAGATTCCACCTTCCAAAGTTAAATCAAAATCAGGTTAACAGATCCTATAACCCCTAAGGAAATAGAAACAGTCATTAAAAATTTTCCAACAAGAAAAGCCCAGGGCCAGATGGTTTCAGCACAGAATTCTACCAGACCTTCAAAGAAGAGCTAATACCAATACTCTTCAAACTCTTCAACAAAATAGAATCAGAAGGAACACTGCCAAACTCACTCTATGAGGACATAGTTACCCTAATTCCTAAATGAAACAAAGACCCACCAAAGAAAGAGAACTTCAGACCATCAAGTAGGCTTCATCCGAGGAATGCAGGAATGGTTCAACATACAAAAATCCATCAATGTAATTCACCATATAAACAAGCTGAAAGGAAAAAAAAATCACATGATCATCTTGCTAGATGCTGAAATAGCATTTGACAAAATCCACTACCCCTTCATGCTAAAAGTCCTGGAGAGAACGGGCATACAAGGACCATACCTAGAAATAATAAAGGTGATATACAGCAAGCCAGTGGCCAACATCAAATTAAATGGAGAGAAACTTGAAGCATTTCCTCTAAACTCAGAGACAAGACAAGGATGTCCACTTTCACAATATCTCTTCAACATAGTACTTGAAGTTCTTGCTAGAGCAATAAGACAACTAAAGGAGATCAAGGGGATACAAATTGGAAAGGAAGAAGTAAAATTATCCCTATTTGCAGATGATATGATAGTATACATAAGCTACCCCAAAAATTCCACCGGAGAACTCTTATAGCTGATAAACACCTTTAGCAAGGTGGCTGGATACAAAATTAATTAAGAAAAAAAACCCAGAAGCCCTTCTTTATACAAAAAATAAATGTGCCGAGAGGGAAATTAGGGAAACAAAACACTTCACAATAGCCACAAACAATATAAAATACCTGGGGGTAACTCTAACCAAGCAAGTGAAAGACCTGTATAACAAGAACTTCAAGTCTTTGAAGAAAGAAATTGAAGAGGTCATCAGAAGATGGAAAGATCTCTCATGCTCATGGATAGGTAGGATCAACATAATAAAAATGGCCATCCTGCCAAAAGCAATATACAAGTTTAATATAATTCCCATCAAAATAACACCACAATTCTTTATAGACCTGGAAAAAGCAATTCTCAACTTCATATGGGATAACAACAGCAACAACAACAAAAAAAACCCCAGAACATCTAAATCACTCCTATATGATAAAAAACCATCTGGAGGTATTACCATTCCAGATTTCAAGCTGTACTACAGAGCAATAGTAATAGAAACAGCATGGTACTGGTATAGAAACAGACCAGTGGATCAATGGAATTGAATTGAAGACTCAGAAATGAACCCACATGCCTATGGTCACTTAATTTTTTGACAAAGAAGCCAAAACTGTACAATGGAAAAAGGACAGCATCTTCAACAATGGTGCTGGTCCAACTTGATGTCAACATGTAAAAGAATGAAATTATACTTATCACCTTGTACAAAACTTAAGTCCAAGTGGATCAAAGACCTTAACATAAGGCTGGTTACACTAAATCTACTAGAAGAAAAAGTGGTAGAAACCCTCAAACTAATTGGCACAGACAACAACTTCCTGAACAGAACACCAGCAGCTCAGAACTTGAGATCAACAATCAATAAATGGGACCTCATGAAACTGAAAAGCTTCTGTAAGGCAAAAGACACTGTCATTCGAACAAAATGGCTGCCTACAGACTGGGAGAAAATCTTCACCAACCCCACATCTGACAGAGGGCTAATATCCAAAATTTACTCAACTTCATATGGAATAACAAAAACAAAACAAAGCAAAACAAAAACAAAAACCAGAATATCTAAATCACTCCTATACAATAAAAAAACATCTGGAGGTATTACCATTCCAGATTTCAAGCTGTACTACAGAGCAATAGTAATAAAAACAGCATGGTACTGGTATAGAAACAGACCAGTGGATCAATGGAATTGAACTCAAGAAATTAAATGCCAAGAAACCAAATAATCCAATCAAAAAAGGGGAGCAGAGCTTAACAGAGAATTCACAAAGGAGGAATCCCTAGTGGCTGAGATATACTTGAAGAAATGCTCAGCATCCTTAATCATCAGAGAAATGCAACTCAAGATGACTCTGAGATTCCATCTCACACCTGTCAGAATGGCTAAGATCAAAAGCTCAAATGGCTCACATGCTGGTGAGGTTGTGGAGAAAGGGGAACCCTCCTTCATTGCTGGTGGGAGTGCAGACTTGTACAATTACTATGGAAATCAGTCTGGCAATATCTTAGAAAACTTGGAATAGCTCTACCTCAAGACCCAGCCATGCCACTTCTGGGTATACATCCAAATGATTCCTCATAAAACCCCAAAGGAAGTTTCCTCATCTATGTTCATAGTAGCCTTAGTCGTTATAGCTAGAAACTGGAAACAACCCAGATGTCGCTCAACCAATGAATGGATTTAAAAACTGTGGTACATGTACAATGGTATATTACTCAACAATTAGAAACAATGAAATCATACAATTTGCAGCCAAATGGATAGAACTAGGGAAGCTCATCCCGAGTGAGCTAACCCAGACTCAGAAGGATGCACATGGCATCTATTCCCTTATAATCAGATTTTTGCCTGTATAGTACAGGATAACTATATTACAACCAATGCACCAAAGGGAACAGGAACATAGACTTTGTTTCCTGTCAATGAGACACTTTGCCCTAGTGGTTGTTGCCTTGTAGGATCCCAGTTTATGAGGAGGCTCTTGGCCCTCATATGACTGCTGAACGGGGGTGGGGAACTGATATGTAGGGACATTCCACTCCAGAGGGGTGGGATGGAAATGATAGGGGTAGAAGGTGGGAGAAAGGATCTGGGAGGGGTGGAAAGAGGGCACCGTGATGGAGATGTGACCTGAAATAATAAGTAAACATTAAGAAAATATAAATGGGGGGATCCAAGATGGTGGCGGCCTGCACTGACATATTTTGATCTCGGGGTCAACAGTCACAAGGCGGCAAGTGTTGCAGGACACTGTACAAAGGGCACAACCCCTTCTAAATCTCACCCAGCTACACAGGGACCACAGAAGATCCCTGGGCAGGACACCCCTTCCCACTCTCAGACACGTTAGGAAGCCGCTGGACCCGGGAATCGGGATCACCCATCCCCCAACAGGAGAGACCCCCCAGTTAGTTCCAACCTAATACCCAGCCGGCAGATTCAGAACCCACACAGAGATAATCCCCACCCTGCTGGGCACTCCCAGGTCTCACACAGACGATCCAATTATCTGGCGAAAGATTGAGACCCTTGGAATTGTGCGCAGCTCCGCTGCAAAGTGCCTGCAGACCGCAGATCGCAGTCTGTGACGTCACTGGCCAGTTTCCAAGCGGTGGGAGAGGCAAGGCTATTGGAGCTGAACTGCAGATTTACCCGCTACAGGAACCAACCGCGGGCAAACTGCAAGATACTTGAAACTGTGGTATATCAGACTTTTGTACTACTATGGGCACTTCTGGCGGGGAACCAGAGCTTACGTGTACACAGCTCTGCCACCTGGATTAGTTAGGTCTCCACCTGGGAGGCGGGGCTGAATGAATCAACTGATAGGGGTGGAGTAAGGCAACGCTACTCCTACACCAAAGCGTCCCCTTTGGACCCAAGACCAGAAGACAGCAAAAAAATTCCACATGGCCAGAGGCCCCAGGGGAAAAAAAAAACCAGAGCAAAATGTCTCCAACAAAAGAAAGCAACGCTATTCCATCCAGCCCGAACCACCTAGCCACAACTGAAACACATGAAAACGATGACCATTCTACATTATGGAAAGTGATAGAATCCCTTCAAGAAGAACTTAAAACTATGAAGGAATTCAAAGAAGCCACAATTTTACAAGTCAAAACAATGAATAACACCATTAAAGAGCTCCAAGCCAAGGTGACCCAGCTTGAACAGGAAAAGGATAAAGCAATGAAAGATCTCCAGGCAAAAACAAGCAAACTGGAGAAGGAAATGTACAAAATGAACACTACCATTCAAGACATGAAAATAGAAATGGAAACAATAAAGAGAACACAGTCAGAGTTAAAAGAGGAAATGGAGAATCAAGAGAAGAGAACAGGAACTACGGATGTGAGTATGAAAAATAGGATGCAAGAGATGGAAGACAGGATCTCAGGCATGGAAGATTCGATGGAAGAAATCAGTACAACATCCAAAGAAAATGAGAAGGCTAAAAAAATCTCTCACCCACAACATCCACGAAATCAAGGACTCAATGAAAAGACAGAACCTAACAATTATAGGCATAGAGGAAAGAGAAAACTCCCGACTCCATGGACCAGGAAATACCTTCAACAAAATCATAGAAGAAAACTTCCCAAACCTAAAGAAAGAGATGCCAGTAAAAATCCAAGAAGCTTACAGAACACCAAACAGATTAGATCAGAAAAGAAACTCCTCTTGCCACATAATAATAGAAACTCCAAATGTAGAGAACAAAGAAAGGATATTAAAAGCTGTAAGAGAAAAAGGCCAAGTCACATACAATGGCAGACCCATCAGAATCACACCTGACTTCTCCTCAGAAACTTTAAAAGCTAGAAGGGCCTGGACGGATGTCCTACAAGCCCTGAGAGAACATAGGTGCCCAGCCAGACTATTATACCCAGCAAAACTCTCTATCAACATAGAAGGAGAAAACAAGATATTCCATGACAAAATCAAATTCAAACAATATCTCCTCACAAACCCAGACCTACAGAAGATCCTAGAAGGAAAATTCCAACCCAAAGAAGATAACTACACCCAAGAAAACAGGGGAAATAGGAACCTCCGCAGCAACTAAACAAAAAGAAACACAAGACAGCCAGCTATACCAAAATAATGGGAAATAACAACCCCTGGTCAGTAATATACAACAACATCAATGGACTCAACTCGCCAATAAAAAGACACAGACTTACAGACTGGATCTGTAAACAAGACCCATCTTTTTGCTGTATACAAGAAACACACCTCACTATTGAAGATAAACACTATCTCAGAGTAAAGGGCTGGGAAAAGGTTTTCCAAGCAAATGGACCCAGGAAACAAGCTGGAGTAGCCACCCTAATATCAAACAAAATAGATTTCCAATTGAAGTTAATAAAAAAAGACAGAGAAGGGCATTACATACTCATTAAAGGAAATATCCACCAAGAGGTCATCTCAATATTGAACATCTATGCCCCAAATACAAAGGCACCTACATTTATAAAAGAAACGCTTCTAAAACTTAAATCGCACATCAATCCAAACACTTTAATAGTGGGAGACTTCAACACCCCACTCACAACTATGGACAGATCATCAAGATAGAAGCCAAACAGAGAAATAATGAGTCTATCAGAGATTGTGAAACAAATGGACCTAACAGATATCTACAGAACGTTTCACCCAAACACAAAAGAATACACCTTCTTCTCAGCACCTCACGGAACCTTCTCCAAAATTGACCATATAGTTGTATATACATTGATTCTGTATATAGCTTTTGGTAAGATGGCCAGTTTTACTATGTTACTCCTGCCAATCCACAAATTCATGGAGATGGTTAGATAGTAGAATGTTAAAGTCAGGGGCCAAATATGTATAACCTGGACATTGGGAAGGTATACTGGGCCATTTAACTCTCATAAATGTGGCATATTTATATCTGTTGTTTTGTATAGTATTTACTGTTATAAGAGAAGGAACCATCTGTTGGACTGAAAGGGGAAACTTCTGGGGGGAAGAGGGTGGAAAGGCGGGATAGGAAGGGGGAATAGGGAGGGGTTTGTGACTGAGATGTAACTTGAAGAAAAAAAAATAAAGTATTTAAAAAAAGCAAACATTGATAAACTCAAAAAAAATGCAAACTAATGATTATGCAAGCCGGTCATTCTGTTAGGTACTATGACAGCCTATTATAGTTACTTTCTAAGCTAATCAGAAATAAACCTGCTAAGAGACAAGCAACATATGCTTACCCTAATATAAGAGATAGATAGGGCCTCTTCAAAAACCTCAAGAGATCTGCAGAATATGGCATTCAAAGATGTTTTCATAACTTTAGATTTTTTATATCAAGACATATCAACTCCTGACAGCACCCCCTATTCTCCTCCAAGTAGAAGATGAGCATCGAAGAATCTCCAGTGGGAGATGATTGAATTAGTCGCAAGCCTATCTCTTGGTAGAAAAAACCCCTTGCTCCAACTGTAGACAGAATGCTGTCCAAAAAAGGACAAAACCTGGAAGCAGGTAAGTCGACAGCCTAGCTCTGCCAAGACAGGGTAGGTAAGTAAGTCCTTCATAACCCCTGCTGTACAATCAATGTCGGTCAGAGTAACGGGGCCAAACCACTGAAGATCGATGCTGTAATGTATGGAGAGAAAATGGGAAGTGTCCAGGCAGCCACTGGTATGTCATTTCTTAGTTTGGGAAGCTGCAGGCCCTGTACTTCCTATAAAATCAGATATATTTATTCCTCTCAGGTCTCTGAGGTGGTTGAAGAACAGATAGCTAGAGTCTCATAATTAAATTTGAGTTTTTAGCTGTCAAGAGAGTGTTATAGATCTAAGAAGATACTTTTAAAATTTTGTTGCAAGTTAGTATGAATATTGAGTCAGATATAGAACTTTAAACTCATGGAGATGGTTAGATAGTAGAATGTTAAAGTCAGGTACCAAATACATATGGACTGGACATTGGGAATGTACGCTAAGCCATATAACCCTCATAACTGTGGCCTAATTACCTCTGTTGTTTTGTATTTTATTTATTATTATAAGAGAAAGAGTCATTTGTTGGACTGAAAGTGGAAAATGTAGGGGGAAATAAGATATACCTTAAACTTAAAAGAAAAAAAAAAAGGGAAGGGGATGGGGGGGTTGAGGGTGGGAGGGTGGGACTGGAGGAGGAATAGGGAGGGGACTGTGATTGAGATGTAACTTGAAGAAATAAAAAATAAAGAAAAAAAAGAAAATAGAAATGAATGGTATTGAAATAGAAGGATTGCTTGACACAAGAATTTAAGTCACTACTCTTTCACAGGAGTTTTGAAATCCAAAATTGCCACTTCAAAAGGCCCATACACATTTTATAAGAATTGGTAAATTATTACATGTAAAGCAATGTGTATGGTGGTTTAACTGATTTGGACCAGAAGGTCAAACAGGGAAGTTGAGACCATAGGATCATCTCATTAGATGCAGAAAAGACCTTTGACAAAACTCACATCCCTTCATGATAAAAGTCCTGGAGAGATTAGAGATACCAGAGACATACCTCAACCTAATAAAGGCAGTTTACAGGAAGCCAATAGATAACACCAAATTAAATGGAGAGAAATTCAAAGCAATTCTACTAAAATCATGAAGAAGACACGGTTGCCCAATCTTTTCATATGTATGCAATATAGTACTAGTACTTTTAAAAAATGTTTAATTATTACTTCAGGTTACATCTCCATCATAGTACCCTTTTCCCACCTCTCCCAGTCCCCCCCTCCCACCCTCTACTGTCTATCCCTTCCAACTCCTCTGGAGTGGAGTGTCTCTACATATTAGTCCCCTGCCCCAGTTCAGCAGTCATATGAGGGCCAAGAGCCTCCTCATACACTGGGGGCCTACAAGGCAGCACCACTAGTACTAGAAGTCTTAGCTAGAGCAATAAGGCAACTGAAGTAGATCAAAGGGATACAAATAGTAAAGAAAGAAGTCAAAGTATTGTTATCTGCAGATGCTATGACAGAATATGTAAGTGACCATAAAAAGTCCACAGGGAAATTGCTACTGATGACAAACACTTTCAGCAAAATAGCTAGACACAAAATTAACTCACAAGAATCAGCAGCCTTCCTATGTACAAATGAAAAATGCTGTGAGGAAGAAATCAGGGAAATGTCATCTTTCACAATAGCCTCAAATAGAATAAAATATCTTGAGGGCATGTCTAACCAAGAAAGTGAAAGACTTACATGATAAAAACATCTAATCATTGAAGAAAGAAATTGAAAAGATATTAGAGGATGAAAAGGTCTCCTATGCTTGTGGATTGGCAGGAGTAACATAGTAAAACGGGCCATCTTACCAAAAGCTATATACAGAATCAATGTAATTCCCATCAAAGTTCTGAAGCAAAAATCTTCAAAGATCTTGAAAGGACAATTTTCAGCTTCATATGGAAACACACACACACACACACACACACACACACACACAACCAGAAAAGCTAACACAATACTGAATAATAAAAGAACTGTCAAAAATATCACCATTCCTGATTTCAAGCATTTATAGTATTACTACAATGCCATAGTAATAACAACAGCATGGTATTGGCACAAAAACGGATACATTGATTTGTGGAATTGAATTGAAGATCCAGATATAAGTTCACACACGATTGGACACCTGATGTTTGATTAAAAAGGCCAGAAACACACACTAGAAAATAGAAAACATCTTCAACAAATGGTGTTGGTCATATTGGATGGCTGCTTGTGGAAGAATCCAAATAGATCCATACTTATCACACAGCACAAAACACAACTGTAAATGGATCAAAGATTTCAACAAAAACTAGATGCACTGAACCTAATAAATGAGAAAGTGGGGAACAGCCATGACCTCTTTGTTACAAGAAAAAGACTTTCTGAGCATAACACTTAATGCAGGCACTAAGATCAACAATCACCAAATGGGATCTCATAAAACTGAGAAGCTTCTGCATAGCAAAGGACACCATTCAGGCAAAGCAGTAGCCTACAGAATGGTAAGGTTTTTTACCAACTACACATCTAATAGAGGACTAATATCAAAAATATATTAGGGCCTCAACTAACTAGATAATAAAACAATCCAATTAAAAACATGGGGTCCAGATCTGAACAGATAATTCTCAATACATGAAACTCAAATGGATGAGAAACACTTAAGTAAATGTTTAACATTTTAGCTATCAGGGAGATGCAAAGCATCTTTGTGATTCCATCTTGCGTCGGCCAGAATGGTTAAGATCAATAACACAAGTGGCAGTTCATGCTGTTGAGGTTGTGGAGTAACAAGAGCTCCTATTCATTGCTAGTGGGAGTGCAAACTCACAGAGCTACCATGGAAATCAGTGTGGTTCTTCAGGAACATGGCAATTAATCTTCCTCAAGATCCAGCTATACTACTCTTGGGCATATACTCAAAGGATGATTCTTCCTACCATAGGGCATTTGCTCAATGGTCTTAATTGCTGTTCTATTCATAATAGCTAGAAATCAGAAACAACCTAGATGTCCCTCAAAGGAAGAATGGATAAAGAAAATGTGGTATGTTTACACAATGGAGTATTACTCAACTGTTAAAAAAGTGACATTATGAAATTTGCAGGGAAATGAATGGAACTAGAAAAAAAATCCTGAGTGACATATATGGTATATATTTGCTTATATGCAGATATTAGCTGTTAAGTCAATGATAACCAAGCTATAATCCATAGAACCACAGAGGGTAGGTATAGAGTAAGGAACTAGAGCACTGGTTCTCAACCTGTGAGTTGTGACCCCTTTGGGCAGTGTGGTGGAGTGGGGTGTCGAATGATCGTTTCACAGAGGTTGCCTAAGACCATTGGAAAACACTTATTTGCAGTTGTCTTAGGAGCTGAAATACCATTCTTTTGGCTCCAGGTGGGTCTTCCCAGATGCAGATATGTCCATGTGCTATATTCAAGGGTCATAGCATTAGGAAGGTTGAGAACCACTGGACTAGGTAGAACTAATAACTAATGGGAGCTTGCTGGCCTGTTAGCCAGCAGGCTACCTGCTGAGAACTCAGCAGCTAAAATACACTTAGGTCAACTCATCTCAAAAGTTGATGGTGAAAGGTGTCCCTCAACTGAGGAATGGATAAAAAAAAAAACTGTGGTCCATCTACACAATGGAATACTACTCAGCCATCAGAAACAACGAAATCATGCAATTTGCAGCCAAATGGATGGAACTAGAAAAGCTCATCCTGAGTGAGCTAACCTAGACTCAGAAGGATGCACAAGGCATTTTTCACTTATAATCAGATTTTAGCCATATAGTACAGGATAACTATACTACAACCAATGCACCAAAGGGAACAGGAACATAGACTTTGTTTCCTGTCAATGAGACAGGTGGTGTTGCCCTAGTGGTGTTGCCTTGTAGGCCCCCAGTGTATGAGGAGGCTCTTGGCCCTCATATGACTGCTGAACTGGGGGGGGGGGCTGTTATGTAGGGACATTCCACTGCAGAGGAGTGTGATGGAAGCGATAGGGGGTGGGATAGGGGGTGGAGGGTGGAAGGGAAGGACTGGGAGATGTGGAAAGAGGGCACTGTGATGGAGATGTAACCTGAAGTAATAAATAAATATTAAAAAAAACTTGATGGTGAAGCTCTAAGATTTTTATCTGATCCATAAGTTAATATGATGATAGTGAGGGAGAAAGGTAGGGACTTACACACACACACACACACACACACACACACACACACACACACACACTCACACAGGGAGAAAGAAAATGGACTAAGCTAGGGTGCATCAACAAGTTTATTATGGTGATTATTCTTTTTATTCTCTGAATGAGGGCTCTCTTTATCAAAGAAAGAATTGTCTTATGGTTAAAAAGCATTTATCACAAGGACAGATAAAACCATTGCAATCACTAAGTTAAACATTTCTTTTTTTACACACAAGGTAAGTTTAAAATGACAGTATATTATGCCAAAGCTGACAAGGTATAAGGAATTGCAGCGTAATAGTTTGTGCATTTTGTCATTAAGAATAGTACGAAATTTAGACATTCCTTGGTAGCTTTATTATCTTCTGAGTTCATGGGAAGTATAGAGACCTTAATTGATTTTATGGGACAGTTGGAGTTTGGTCTTATCATCTCTAGAGTGAAAGCTTATCTGAGGTCATAAATGTATCACAGGCTTGTCTCTTAATGAGATACACAATGTTTGACAAGAATGTTTACTACAGTTATATGTTTTCGATTAACTATCTAACTTCTTTAACTTCTAAAATTGTTTGGACTGAGTCAGGCAGCTTATAAATCCTTATCAGGAATAACAACATAACCTTTATAGGATTCTGTGTGAAATCTGGCCAAACAAGGAGAATGGCACTTAGCAATGAGGGAATCCTCACTCCATGTCAGTAATAACAGATAAAAAAGGGGAGGGGTCTCAGCATGAAGCACTCTGGGGTGCATCTTCAGCATAGACATTGATACATGCTGGATAGCTTTTCAGGAAGCTTACATGTTTACTGAACCCCATTTTCAGAAAACTTTGGACAGTGCTTGAACATGGTATGCGAAGGGTCTAGTCTGTAGTGTTCAAGCAGAAAGAATAGCAGGTAAACATGAAGGAAGGAGCCTCAAGAACATTTGTCTCCTGACAGGAAAGTACTCTGCATGCTATCAAATGAATAACATAAATGGTGTCTGAGTAGCAAGAACTCAGTGACCGTGGAGAGAGTGAATGGCCATGCTCCTAAATCCAATGTGAGGAGGGGCTCCAGGTTCCAGGGACTGGAACCCATTCCAGCCCCTGGTCTCCAGGCTTTTCCTGACTTCCTGAGGACAGCTCCCAAGTTCCAGGGACATACCATTCCAGCCTCCAGCTCCTGGCTCTTCCTAACTCCCTTCCTCAGGATGGTTCCCAGGTTCCAGAGACATATGGTTCCAACCTCCAGTCCTCCTGCTGTTCCTGTCTTCCTGAGGATGGATCCCAGACACCAGGGATGCATGGTTCCAGCTTCTGGTACACAGCTCAACCCACCTTCCTGAGGAGACTTGCTTTATCTCAGGATCATATAGGTTAGACACCTCCACCACAATCCAATGTCTGTGGGCCCAGTTGGGACACAACCAGCAAATGAGAGCTCTAGGCTACTTGCTGATATCCAGCCTCCAGCTCATGGCCCTACCCACCATCTTCAGGAAGGCTGCTGGATCCCAGGAACATCCAGCCTCTGGCCTAGGGCTCTTCCCTGTACATTAAGTCCAGTGGGCACCAGGAGCAACCAGCCAATGCCAGGGACAACCAGATAGCTAAAGGCCAATGTAAGAACACAATCAACAAAAGCTAGGGCAATATGACACCACCAGAATCCAGCTATCCTACTACAGCAAGCCCTGGGTATCCTAACACATCTTAAACATAAAAAAATGATCTTAAAGCTAAGCTTATGAAAATTATAGAGGTCTTAAAAGAGGAAAATAAATCCCTCAAAGAAATATAGGAAAATATGGGCAGGTGAAGGAAATAAATAAATCCCCTTAAAGAAATACAAGAACATACAACCAAACAGAAGAAAATGACTAAAATGATTCAAGACCTGAAAATGGTATTAGAAGCAATAAAGAAAGCACAAGCTTCAGGAGGCAAGATGGTGGTGCCTGGTGCTGACACAGTCTTAGCAGCAAGAAAACTGGCTAGGTCATCTCAGGGCTATGCTTGCTCTGTGCAGCAGTCTGAGAGGTGCGGCCTGTCTGGATTCACTTGGTGAAGTCTGGGACTATCCAAGTCCCCGCCCTAGATATCTAGGCAACTCAGAACAAACAGAACAGCCAGACACAGGATCAGGAGCACTACCCACTTCTCCGAGAAGAGCTCTTGGGTCTGAGCAAAACAGAGCCCCAGCTGGTGGCTTGAACCCTCAAACAGAGCCCCTCCCTGGCTTCCTGAGCTCCCAGTTTCTACACAGTAATCACTGCAGCCACAAGAGGACCAGTGGAGCCATGGGTATGGTAAGATTGGGGAGATTCTTCCTGGGGATTACAACATGGCAGCAACTGGCTGACCAGCAGGCGGTTGAGCTAGGGTGTGGTTGAGATGTCCTGAGTCACATCACTGTTGACAGGACATGGGCTTCATCTCAGATTCCCCTTGTGAGCATTTTGCATCTTTGGGACAGGCATCCAGTCTGAAGCATTGAGAGTTCCAGCCGTAATGCAGTGAAGCAGTCCCGGGCTGTTGTTCAGCTGCTTGAGTAATACAGGCTACCTACCTGGGATTCCCAGATGGGTACCTGGGAATATGAGGTCTACAGCAGGGGTACATCTCAACCACAGACCTGACACCCATGCTGTGGGGGAAACAGGTGAACACTCTGCTGACTCTAGCAGGCTTCCTTGGGACACAGTGCTTCTGGCTGAGAAGCACAAACTGCATCTGTGATTCCCAGGGAACTTCAGGGGTACACTTCACTCACAGACTTGTCACCCGGCTGATAGGGAACAGTTGGATGCCCTGCTGGCTCTAGTTGGCTGGCCTGGGACACAGTGCTCATATATAAGAAGTTCAATCTGCATCTGTGATTCCCAGAGAACATCAGGCATAGACCTCACCCACAGACTTGTCACTCTGGCTCACACAGGCTGTCCTGGTACACAGTGCTTCTGGCTGAGAAGTGCAAACTGCACTGGTGAATCCTAGGGAACCACAGGTGGAGACCTCACCCACACACCTGACACCCAGGCTGTAGGAACACCCAGACATCCCACCAGCTCTAGCCTGCAGTCTGTGGCTTGCTGACCTCCACCGACCTCACTAGGAAGACCAATTGGATTTCAGCATCCTGCAGGCTGGAATAACATACCACACACTAACCCCTGACCTGAGTACCCAGTTGGGACACAACAGGAAGGGGTGATCTTAGGGTGCCCCACTGAGATCCAGTCTCCAATGCAAGGATCCATGCATCCATCATTTTGTGGAGAGCTACAGGTCATCAAGACCGTACAGCCTCCACATCAAAGTTGTTTCCTTGGCACAAAGTCCAGTGGGTAACAGCAGCAATCAGCTAATGAGAACCAGATGACTAAAGGCCAACAGAACAAAATCAACAAAAAACCAGGGAAATATGTCTCCAACAAAACTGAGCTGTTCTAGTACAGCCATCCCTGACCATTCCACCACTGCTGAAACACAAGAAATTGATGAAAAGTCTATATTTATGAAAATGATAGAGGCCTTAAAAGAAAATAAATCCCTTAAAGAATGTAAAGAAATCACCATTCAGCAGATGAAAGCAATAGAGAAATCCATTAAAGACAACCAGGAAAACTCAATCTAACAGATGAAAGTAATGGAGAATTCCATTAAAACATCCAGGAAAACTCAATCAAACAGAAGAAGGAAAGGGACAAATTAATTAAAGAAATACAGGCAAAGATAATCAAGCTGGAGAAGGAAAGGAATAAAACAGTTCAAGATGTGAAATTGGAAATGGAAGCAATAAAGAAAACAAAAGGTTCTTTGGATCTGCAGCCTCAGGATCATTTAGGTTGGATTTCTTCTCTTCCCTGCCCCCACCATTCCCTGCAGCATCCAGAGCTCTGGGACATGCCCAGCCCTGAGAGATCCAGAAAAAGGACTGCTAAATGCGTTAAAGAATCTACAACAAAGACTGTATTCCTGACGACTGAGGA
>CAJQZJ010001511.1:19806886-19822693 GCA_907164525.1 Lophiomys imhausi
GTGAATTTAGTAATAAATAAATGTGTTAAATAATAATTTAAAAGTTCGGTTTCACAGCCCACCTGATCTGAGAGCTGTGCCCCTAGGTCCACTGTACCAACCTTGCCCTGCTGGAGTAACAAACATTATAAAATATCTTGGTGTTACACTAGACAAACAAGTGAAAGACCTGTTTGACAAGAACTTCAAGTCTTTGAAGAAAGAAATTGTAGAAGTTATCGGAAGATGGAAAGATCTCCCACACTCATGGATTGGTAGGATTAACATAGTAAAAATGGCCCTCTTACCAAAAGGAATCTTCTGGTTCAATGCAATTCTCATCAGAATCCCAACAAAATTCTTTAGAGACCTTGAAAGAACAATTCTCAACTTCATTTGGAAAATTTAAAAACCCAAGGTAGCAAAAACAGTCCTGTACAATAAAAGAACCTCTGGAGGTATTACCATCCCTACTTCAAGCTTTACCACAAAGATATAGTAATAAAAACGACATGGCATTGGCATAAAAACAGACAGATTGACCAATGGAATCGAATCAAAGACTCAGAAATAAACCCAAACACCCATGGACACTTGATTTTTGACAAAGATGCCAAAACTATACCAGATCACCATGAGTTAAAGCTGGACTTTAACAACAACAGAAATAAGAAAAAGCCTACACACTCATGGAAACTGAACAATTCTCTACTCAATGACCACTGGGTCAGGAAACAAATAAAGATAGAAGTTAAAGACTTCCTAAAATTCAATGAAAATGAAGACAGAACTTAACCAAACTTATGGGGCACAATGAAAGCAGTGTTAAGAGGAAAGTTCATAGCACTGAGCACCTTCACAAAGAAACTGGAGGGATCTCCAACTAGTAACTTAACAGCACATCTGAAAGCTTTAGAAAAAGAAGCAAACATACCCAAGAGAATTAGATGGCAGGAAATAAACTCAGGGCTGAAATCAATAACTTAGAAACAAAGAGAACAATTGAAAAAAATCAATGAAACCAAGAGCTGGTTCTTTGAGAAAATCAACAAGATTAACAAATCCTTAGTCAAATTAACTAAAAACACAGAGACAATATCCAAATAAACAAAATCAAAATGAAAAAGGGGAAATAACAACAGACATTTAGGAGATCCAAAGAATCATTAGGTCTTACTTCAAAAGCTTGCACTCCACAAAAAACAAAACAAAACAAAACAACCAGTAGCCCTCCTATACAAATGAGAAATGGACTAAGAAAGAAATTAGGGAAATGACACCCTTCACAATAACCTCAAATAGTATAAAGTATCTTGATGTAAGTCTAACCAAGCAAGTGAAAGACCTTCATGACAAGAACTTCAAGTTTCTGAAAAAAGAAATTGAAGAGGGCATCTGATGATGGAAAGATCTCCCATGCTCATTGATCGACAGGATTAACATAGTAAAAATGGCCATCTTACCAAAAGTAATCTACAGATTCAATGCAATTATCATCAAAATACTAACACAATTCTTTACAGACCTTGAAAGAACAATTCTCAACTTCACATGGAAAAACAAAAAAACCAGAATAGCTAAAACAATCCTGTACAATAAAAGAACTTCTGGGGCTGGATAGATGGCTCAATAGTTAAGAGCACTTACTGTTCTTCTAAAGGATCCAGGTTCAAATCCCAGCACCCAAATAGCAGTTCACAACTGTCTGCAATTGCCAAGTGTGTTGGTGCACTCCTTTAATCCCAGCACTCGGGAGGCAGAGGGAGGTGGATCTCTGTGAGTTCAAAGCTAGCCTGGTCTACAAAGTGAGGACAGCCAGGGCGACATAAGAAACCCTGTCTCAAAAAACCAACCAACCAACCAACCAACCAACCAACCAACCAACCAACCAAACAAACAAACAAATAAAAAAACCCCCAAAAAACAAAACAAAACAAAAAACCAAAAGCCAGTCCCCCCCCCAAAAAAACCCCAAAAGAACATCTGGAAGTATCACTATCCCTGACTTCCAGTTATAATACAGAGCAATGTACTATATTGCATGAGTACACATGAGTAGTAGATTCAAATTTCAAAGAAACATCCCTCATTTTGATTAGTAAACACTGTGCCTGAAACATCACTGTTCACTAGTATAGGTAAGGACTCTGTCTCACCTGGAGATCAGTCTTCGTTTTCTTCTCAACACCTCATTTCCATCACTTGCCTGACATTTGGGTTCACAGGATAATACATAGATCATACAACACAGAAGTGAGAAGTGATGTCCTCTACGTAAAATTTACCCTGCATCTTTGGTTGGTGCTTCAGTCTCTGTGAGTCCCCACAGGTTCTAGATTAGTTGACTCTGTTGGGCTTCTTGTGAGGGTCTTGTCCACTTTTGGGGTCCTTCTGTCCTTTCCCTAACTCTTCCATAAGACACCTCATGCTGCACCTAATATTTGGGTCTTAGCATCTGTTTGGATCCTCTGCTGCATGGAGCCTCTCAGAGGACTCCTGTTTGCAAGCCTAGCAGAGTATTGTTAATACCTACAAGGATTGGCTCTCTCCTGTGGGATAGTTCTCAGGTTGGGCCAGTCATTGGTTGTACATTCCCTCAATCTCTACTATATCATTATTCCTGCAGCATGCACAGGACTTGCATAGATCTGCACCAGGTCCTCTGTGTATATACTATGGCTTCCAGTTTAGTGTTTTCATGGGATTCTGGAGCATGGGAGTAAGTAGGTCTCTATCTCCTGTACCTTCTCTTGGGCTGTTTTCCTTCTGTTGGTTTGTCTTGTTCAAATATGAAGTGATAAAAACTGCTTTATCTCATTATATTTTATTTTGTTATTTTTAAATGAATGAATGAATGAATGAATGAAAACTTAGCCACTAGGATAAAGGTTAACAACTGAACTCATTTCCTGCTGGAGATGGGAAAATTAGTTTTCTCCAGTGGATTAACAGTGGGTATATCAACCCCTTCAGGAGTATCTGAACAACATATCAGAATATATTCCTTGTCAAAATTTCGCAGTGGTATGTGTGTATGTACGTATGTATGTATGTATGTATGTATGTATGTATGTATGTATGTATGTATATGTGTGTGTGTGTGTGTTTATCTGGTTAGAGTTTGATTTTCTTTCTGTTTGGGTGTATTTTTATTTTGTTTTCTTGGTTTTGGGGATTTTTTGTTGTATTGGGTTTTTGTTTTCTTTCAGAAAAAACTTAAAGTTGGATGGGTATGGATGGGGAGAAGATATGGAAGGACTTGCGGGAGGGGAAGAATATGATCAAAATATATTTGAATTTAACAAATTGTTTAAATAATCAGAAATTAAAAAAGAATTTGGGAACACTAGCAGGTAGGTACATTCCCTGAGGCCCTATACACAGTGCAGGCTTCCGAACTGTCTTCTCACAGACCTCTAGGCCTCCTAGTCTTTCTGTGGAACAGGTCATTGTCCTGAGAGTGGGCAATCTGGAAGGTTGACAAAAGGAATATAGAGGATGTTTATTAATTGGCTATTTGCCTGCCAAGCAGACTAAGGTGGGAGCAGGCAGATGCATTTTATAGTCCCAGGTCTCATGGACAATCTTCTATTCAGCAATTGAACTTTTCCTACTCCCTTCCCCCAGTGTTGTTCTAGTTAAGTCTATAGTCCTTCGAGGACATGTATGGCCATCATGCCCCTTGCCTGCAGAGCCCAGAGTCCAGCATGTACCTTATCCCATAATCTCAACTCCTTCATGACCTGTGAGTTGTTGTGGCTACATAGAATTGTCTACTGTCCACACATACTTTTTCTGGGGTCCCCACTCACTTACATGGGACCCAACCTGGGGACAGCCTGCACCATTCCCCTCTTTCATTTTAATCATGCAACCAATGTCAACTGACCAGTGGGGCCAGCCTCTTTCCTGCCCACTCTTCCAGATCTGGCTCTGCTTTTGCAGTTGTCTTCCCCAGAACAAGTGTTAGCTTTAAGTTGCCTCATCCATCTACAGGAGATTGTCCCAAACTGATCACACAGTCTCAGGCCCCCTTCTTCACATCCACATTTGTATTGGCCCCGCATCAGCCTCTGTCACCTCCTGGTGCCCCATAGTGCTCTAGATCCCCTACAAGGGCTTTCATACCACATCAACATCATGTCCTGGACTCCTGGACACTAATGTCTTCATTAGTACCATAAAAATGCAACTTGTACATCATGTCTGTTGGGCACACCTTTTTCTGAGACCAACTGAGATTTCAGGCTCAGTTTTATTGTCTGTGTCCATGCGGCCCCTCAGGGCCTACCCTGATATTGTTGGTGTGACATCCATGGCATGAACTTTATGATGTGTGGCATGGATGAGGGATGTTTGTACTATGATGACTACATGAATCTCCAGATAATGTTTGTGTATCACTTATATATTTAAATTTGACATACATGATGTGGCTTCTGCGATGGTCACATTACGTGTCTGGGATGTGACATGAATGTGGAACTTCCATGTCTGGATATCTGCAGTATGATGTCCATGGTTCCATGCCTCTCCCCACATTCACTACTAATCATCCTGGCTGGGATAGTGTAGTACTTCATACCTCAAACTACACATGTGAACATCTATTGTAGTTCCTTCTTATGCTCTCACTGCTACCCCTCACAAGAGATGTTCCCAGAGTGCTCTAGGAACACTCATTGAGGAAAGGAGATGAAGCACTCTAGTCCTATTTATCTGGAGGAACAGTGGCCATGGACTCCAAAGTCCCACTGCCAAAGTCGACACCATACGACACCTTTGGGCTCATAAAACAGCAAGCTGGGTTTTTGTGCTTAAAAGCTCATTCCAAGAAAAGCCCAGGGTACACTGTGATTCCAAACACTGAATGTGGTCACTGGCTGGCTAATAAAGACTTTCTGTTGGCTTAAGCCCATGTATGAGCCATCTTCTTTGGTGGATACCACAAAATAAGATGTCATTATAATGTTGGTCCTGGGTTGGGGAAGTAACTTGGTTGGTACAGTGCATGCCTAGCTAGAGAAAGCCTCTGCTTTGATCCCTGTCATTACATAAACCAGGTGTGGTGAATGCAAGAGTGTAATCTCAGTACTACTGAGGTGAAGGCAGAGGCATCAGAAGTTCCAAGTGATCTTAGACTACATAACAAGTCAGAGGCTAGCCTGGGATACACAAGAATCTACTTCAAAAACAAACCAAAAAAAAAAAAAAACTAGCATTCCACTTGAAGTGAATGTGTTCAGTCATTATGGCTGAAACTACATCAAGTTTAGTTTTTTCAGAATCTCAGAGACGAGCACCCAAGGCTCTTCAGAGAAGCAGAGCAAGCAGCAGATGATGGATGGATGATAGATAGAGGATAGATGTGAACAGTAGATGACAGAGGATGGTGAAGATGTGACAGGTAGGTGGACAACAGAGGGAGGCATAATATAGACGTAAATGACAGATGGGTGATCAATAGGAATTTTATGGCGCCAGCTCCTGTTTTAGAAGGGTGATTCCATAGACAGATGGAGACCCAGATACAGACAGACAGGGAGGGCCTGAAGACTTTTCAGGGACTGGTCACACAGTTGGTGGTGTACTGGCTGGTTTTGTGTGTCAAGTTGACACAAGCTAGAATCATCAGAGAGGAAGAAACCTCATTTGGGGAAATGCCTCCATGGCTGGTAGTTTGGGTTCTATAAGAAAGCAGGCTGAGAAGGCCATGTGAAGCAAGCCAGTAAGCAGTACCCCTCCATGGCTTCTGTTCTCTAGGCTCCTGTCTCCAGGATCCTATCCTGTTTGAATTCCTGTCATGACTTCCTTTAGTAGTGAACAACAATGTGAAAGTGTAAAGACAAATGAACTCTTTCCTCCCCAATTTGCTTTTTGTTCATGGGGTTTCATTGTAATAGGAACCCTATCTGAGACAGGTGGGAAATGTGGGTGGTAAGTTTGATATACCTAGGACAAGGCAGAAGTCTGGAAACTGAGGCAGGAGCTGATGCTGTGACCCTGTGGCAAGATTCTTCCATCTCTGTTATGATGGTTCATTCAATTGTCACCTTGATTAGGTTACGTGGTGGCACTTCTCTGGAGGTGTCTTTGCATGACATTCCAGAGATCGTTAGACCCTGAGAACTCTGAGCTCATCAGAGGGTGAAGTCCAAGGTGGACTCAGAATATGATGTGTTATTGGGAGGTGGTGATGGCAGCGAGCCCTAAGGGAGGAAGTGAGAGTCACCTGGGGCATGCGTTTGGAACTATGTCTGGCCCTGGATAGTTTCTGAATTCTGCTGGCATGTTATAAGCCAGGATATAGCCTTGCCTTGAGAAAGAATGTTGTGAGTCAGGATACAGGCTTGCTCTGGGAACAGTGGTTAGGATCCAGAAAACAGGCCCTCCCTGAGAGCAGGTGTCAGTGCTCATGGAATTGGTTATTGATGGTTGGAGGGCCAGCTCTACTTGTTACAATAGATAGTCTTTGTCTGTCTGTCTAATGCCTGGCAGATATAGGGCCATGTGGTCATGGATAATGTGTTATTGCCTGGATCCAGTTCTAGCCTATGCTCTCAGCTTCCTGTCTGTACCAAGTAACAAGAAGTTGCTACAGACTCCAGTCATCAGTTTCCCATCTCTGAATCTTATTCCCCACAATGGATTAATTTCTTTCGAAATGTGATCCAAAATAAATCAATTTTTGTTTCTTGTCATGTATTTGGCCACAACTATAAGTGTTGAAGTCCCAAATTCAGGGCACTAGCGCATGGCTACATTTGGATACTGAGTTTGTCACTGGTTCAGTGTAGCGTATCCAACACAGTAGGACTAGGTCCCTGAGGCAGAGCAGCTAGTACACAGATGCACAGACTGAGAGGAGACTGTAAAAATTAGTTGGTGGCTAGTGTATTGCTTCTACAATACAAGGGATGGCTGAGTGCCATTGCTGTAGAGCTAGGTGGGGCACAGGAATGATTCTCCCTGCAGCGTGGAGAACTCTAACCTCTGATGATATTCAAAATTCCTGGCTTCCAGGGCTGGCAGAGAATGGCCCTCTGCTGTTCAAGCCATGATCTGTTCTAGCAGCCTATGGAAACTGGTATTGGAAGTTTGGTGGCTTAAAACTACACAGGAGCCTAGCCCAGATGTCCTGGTGAAATGAATTGTGATGAGTCTCTTCCAGCTCAGCTTTCTTTGCTGTGGAGTGACCAATTATTAGCCTGACTATTTTCCGTTTTTCAACCTGCCAGGGAGGTCCAAAGAGGTGGAAGGGAGATGCCTGCTTTTACAATAGGGCCTCAGGGAAGGTGCCTGCCTGCTAGTGTCTCTGAACTCAAAGTTCTTAATCTAGCTTACTGTAGAGTGAAGTTGGCTTGGTTATATTCTGGTCCTGAGATATATGGAGGGCCTAGTTAAGCTCTTGAAGGTCTAAAACAGAGCCATTCCCTTGTACCTCAGGTCCTACTGCTCTGCAACTATGGCCCTGTGCTCCAAGCATCCTGCTTTAGCCCAGCTGCTCAGCATATCTGGGCCCAGACTCCCTGCAGCTCACTGGGCAGTAGGCACTGACTATGAGTCAAATGGCACAAGTTACCCCTGCCATTGTGTGGCTCCCACAGCAGAAATGCCACTTACAGGAATCTGACCCTTCTCAGTCCCAGGAAGAATAAATCTATTGCAACAACAGAAGCTGCAACTCTGTCAGCCAGCCTGGGCTCCACTGCTGCTGCAGCTTCACTGACCGACTGACTAGTCTGGTCCCAGAGTCTCCCCCACAATCCTCTGCCAGGGCTCATGTACACCTGAACATTTTCTAACAGTCAAAACTGTGTCTTAGGATGTTCCAGGTGCAAAACTCCACCTTGGGAATGCAGTGAGAACAGGCTGCCCTGACACTACCGAGCCCCATCTTTCTTTCCCCATTCTCCTGCTCTCCCTTAGAAAGGCTGTCACCCTGTACCAGTGGGAGTGGGGGCCACTTTCACCAGACTGTCTTCTCTACTGGAAGTTATCAGTCTACAATTCACCCTCAAGCTACAGCATCGGCTGCGCCTCTCGTATGGGTATTGCCTGTCCTCTGCTTCCTGGCTGCCCCTCCCTCCTGGCCACCATGGCCTGCATATACAGAATGATTTACACTCACAGAGCATTTCCTACCTGATTATGGGATAGTTGGAGGAAGCTTGAGACTGAAAGCAGAATGCTGGCTGGCTGGAGCTTTAGGAATGTTAGCATTGTATGTGTGTAATGTTTGTACAAGGACAATGAGGCTGGTCCACACTGGAAGAATAAAGTGAGTTGTACAGTGCTGAAGGATGTTTTATTGTTATTCAACAGGATGAAAAGGGACCTTAAAGACATATCTGGGCTCCAGAAAATTTAAAGAAAAAGCTGGCAAAGCTAAGTTTTGGGTCAATGAACATCTCTTGGGAGTCCCCAAAGAGCCAGGCATTCCACCTTTCCTTCTTGATTTTTCTCCTTGGTCTTTGTTGGAGATTCTGGCCTGATATTGCCTTGATATGAAATGGGGAGACATTCATGGCGGCTGTCCAGCACCAGCAGTCTGTCACCCTCTGTGTGTCAGGCTCGGGCTTTCTATGTCTATTCTAACTGGGCATTTTCTACTGTCAGTGGCTCAGTCTGGACACAAGGCTGCAGGAAGGACCCATTCTATTCTTGCCTGGTTTTTCTATCATCCACTTACTTTCTCCTTGTTGCTCCTGGGGCCACCTTCTGGCCTGACTGAGGTCTGCTCATCACGCTCTTTTCCTGCAGGCTTTTCTGGGTTGCTCAGCCCCTGCTCAGTAGTCCTTCAACCTGCTAGGGCCCAACAGAGGCTCTAACACCCAGGCCCTTTGAGTGTCTCACTGGAGTACAGCTGGATCATCCAGTGAGGTGACAGTGCCCTGGTCTTCAGGCTGTGGGGTCAGAAGTGCCTCTGATTGGATCTTGGATCTGAGAATTCAGCATGTTGTGTGGGTGACAGGAAGAGAGGTCTTTACAAGGAGCCCCATCTTACATTCCAAGAAGTGAGAGTCCACTAAGTGTCAGGAAAAACATGGCAGGGCCCTGGTGGGGTGAAGGCAATTAGAGTGACCTTTGGCAGCCCTTTGGGATTGGGAACTCCCAAGAACCCCCGAGTTCCCTTTGGGACATGATGTTCCTAGCTTCTCAGCCTCAGTGGCATATGGAAAGTTCCCTTTCTCTTGGGAAACCCTGGTTTTTAGAGGGCTGTGTGGACAAGGCTGGCTCTCAGGCTCATCTGCATCTAAATGGATGCAGGTGATGCAGCGGCTTTCCTGGGAGAGTGCCCAACTGAGGGCAAGACACCATGGAGAAGGAACATATGGCTGTTTTGGCCTTATTCATTGTTCTGGCAACTGCTGTGGTGGTGATGCTTGGGTCCTATCGGCTATTGTCTGTGGCAAAGTCTACTCTCCACATGCTCCTCCACATGTGGAAGGGAGTTTGGTAGCAGAGTCAGAGACATAAGAATAAAGGATACTGAGATGAGAGGACAGTATAACCTGTGTGTCCAGCTGCTCAGTAGGATAGATCTGGTCCTAGAAGGCTAGCAAGCTCTGGGACCCTTTGAAGAGGCAAACTAGGCGCCTTGCCCAATCATGTTTCTGTAGTCAGGGGCCATGGTCTGCTTCACCCGTACCACTGAGGAGGAGATCCACTTCACCTGTGGGATGTAGAAGAGAGATACACTAACCCTGACCTCAGTCCCCTCCATCTTGTACAATAAGGTGAGGGCAACTTCCGATCTCGGGGTGACATACAGCTAGAGTGAGGATAAAACAGTGACATCGTAGGGCACAGTGTGAGTATAGTTTAGAGATAGTGTACAGCTATAGCAAGAGGCATTGTTGGGACAGTGTAGGCATCTGTGAGGACCAGGTGTGAGTTGAGTGGGGAACAGCACAGGAGCAGTGTGTAGATAGTATTGAAGACAGTGTATGGACAGGGTGGGTGACAACTTGGGAAGCATCAAGACAAATTAGGGACAGTGTGGACAATGTGGGGTAGAGTATAACAGAGGGACAGTGAGGGGGCAGTATGAGGACAGCATATGACTATGTGCAAGATGACATACGATGACATGGAAGAGAACTTGAGACAGTGTGGGATAGGTACGGACAGCATGAGTCATCATGGAGACAGCTGTGTATAGTGTAGATATTGTGGGGACAGCGGGGGAACCGTGCCAACCTTGAAGAGTGTGACAGTGGCATTGTAGCACACGCTGAGCAGGAAAAGGGTGATGAAGATGGTGATGGTCGTCCAGAGCCCATCCAGCTCCCCGTCCTGGGCCTCAGCACAGTTGTCGTCCAGTTCCAGCTCTGGACAGAGAGGGGCAGTCAGTGTTTGTCCCAGCAAGGTGGGGCTGAAACAATTCCCTGTGTGGCAGGTGGGTCAGCAGGGAGGCCCAGGAGAAAGCTCCAGCTGGGCTGGGCCAACAGATCCTCCCTGGGGCCAGTTTTCTGCCCTCTCTAGGCCAGCATCCCAAGTTCCCCCACATGCTCCAGCTCAAGCCCTGGGCTTGGCCAGACACAATGGGCCTGATGGTGACCCGGACTAAGTAGGAGCCCCTTTTTTCTACCCCATTACTCAGTACTGGGGCTGGTTGGGCTGAATCAAGACTTGTGACCCTTGTAGGTAGTAGCTCTGCAGCCTGCCTGATCTACTGTGTGTCCCCTGGTGAGCTAGCCCAGAGGGCTAGAGTGAGGGCAGGGCTTGTATTTGGTAATGCCTGGGCTTCCTAGAAGGTCCATATTGGGAACTGAGCTAGGTTATACAGCTATGGGAGAGTGTTAACTGTGTGGAATGGAATAGGGGCTTGAGGATCGAGGATCAGACTGGATCTGCGGGTAGTTATGTGTGTTAGGGGAAAAGGGTCAGGTGCCCATGAGAGCTATTTTATCCTGACACTAACCTGGATTTGATTGCTACCCATGTGAGATGTCAGTGGGTGTGTGTATATGTGTATGTATGCTTGGAGGTGTCATGAGGGCTGAGTGATGCTCAGCAGGCTGGTTTTAATAGCTCTGGTCTCAGAGTTATGTGGGTATGAGCAGTCACTTCCTTGGGCAACCAGGGTCATAGGTTTCAGAGTATTGGAATGTAGATGTGAGTGAATGTCTTATGGGAGGTCATGTCCTCAGCAGTAGTGATCCCTATCTCTATCTCTGGAGACCTGGCAGAGATGAATGGGCCTCATGTATGCATAGTAAGAGTCTTTCTGTCTGTCAATGTTCCAGGTTGCCTCTGTAGTGCACACAGAGACCTCCTCAGTCAGGGTAGGGGAGTCATGGTAGAGGGAAGGGTAGACAGATGAGGGTGGAGTTTGTGTTGAGGTGGAATAAACTCCTTGTGTATGTTTCTTTGGATGTTTTCTAGGGGTATCTCCAGTCCCATCACAGAGCAGTTGCTGGTTCGGGGGAGAGGGCCCTTGGGCCAAACTTCCTACCCAGTGAGGGATGATCTCTGGCTAGGACAGGTACACTTGCATGCTCTGGGTCTGGCAGTGTAAGACCTGTGTTATTTCTTTGATACTTAGGCCTTGAACCCTGGCCATCCCCAACAGCCTGTGGCTGAGGCATTTCACAAACTATGTGCCATGTGAAGAACCAGGATGATCGCACAGGTCCCAGGGCAGTTCTGGGTGCTTTATTTATAGGGTCAGGGGTTAGGGATGGTATCAGTGTCGTGTAAGACCTGAGGCCTGGCTGAGTGCCATGCTCATTTACCCGGGGAGCGGGAGAGGTTCTTCTGTTTGTGGTGGTTATGAAAAGCCTCGTGCACCACAGAGCAGGTAAAAATTTCTCCTTGAAGCCAACTGTCTGTGTCCACAGTGAGCTTGCTGTAGAGGAAGTAGGACCCATCTGAATCCAGGATGGGTGGAGTGTTCTTGTAGTTCTGCTCCAGTTCTTCATTTCTTTCCCATTCCACACTGATGGCTTCAGGGAAGAAGCCTGTGATCATGCAGGTCAGACTAACCAACTTCTTGGACATTTGTTCTTGAGGTGGAGGGATTGTGTATACTTGAGGTGTCCGGGCTTGCCCTGTGAGGAGAGAAGTCATAATAGAAGTTACTGACAAAGTGAGTGCTGTCTACACAAGTTTCATTCTTGTGCTCACCACAGCCCCCATCCGGTTTGCCTGCAGCTCCTACCTCTGGGTTTTGAGATGGTTCTCTCAACAGGGCCTGGGAGGGCTTTGTTGTTGACCTTGCATTTGAACACCTTGCCCCTCATCCAGTCACTGTGCTGGATGGGGAGGGCACTGACCACGCGGAAGGTGCCGTTATATTGCCTCTCACGGGGCTGCGTCTGAGCTGTGTACACTTCTACATTGTTCACAAACCAGCTGAACTGGACATCTGGCTCATCCTCGCTCACATCCACCACCACACATGTGATCTTGGGGGTCAGGGAGATCATGAGTGCCTCTTTGGGTTTTGGGGGGAAGATGAAGACAGATGGTCCACCCAAGATATTAGTGGCTGCTGAGGAGAGATAGGATAGGTCAACAACTGGGACATCCTCCAATGTGTGGCTGTTTGGGACAATCATGTCTTGGGACTAAAGAAGGAGACTTAAATGACTTACGTGGGCATGAGGTATCTGTTGGGGGTTCGGGATCTCTGGGCTCTGAAGAGAAAAGAATGGGTATTAATGGGGTCTGTAGGAGAGAAGGCCCCAATCCGGGGAGGAGAAAGATGGCCCTAATGTTGGCTCAGGTCAAGTTGTTCCTGGATATGATCATTGACAGGCTGAGACCCATGTCCACTCCTTGTGTCCATGGTGTGAAATACTGGTAGCCATCCCAGAAGACAACTTTCTGGGTGTGAGGAACATGAGAAAAGGCTTCCAGGAGGTAGACACAAAGGAACCCATAGTTCTGATTGTTGTTGTCTCTGCCAAGGTCAGTCTAGTTTGGTTATTCTATACAGAAGTTGACCCCAGCTTGACCTCCCAGTTAACCTTTATCTTCCTTGGTCATCCTCTCACCAATTCTCTTGATCAAGTTGGTGCTGCTGGCCGGGTGGGCAACATTACAGGTGACGGACTGGCTGGGCCATGTGCTAGAAGGCACAGTCACTGAGCTGCTGAGGGTGTAGAGGCCATACTGTAGGACAGATGGGAAGGTGTGCACACCGCTGGACAGGGCTCCAGAGTTCCAGGTGACAGTCACCGGCTCAGGGAAATAGCCTTTGACTAGGCATCCTAGTGTAACCGAAGATCCAGATGTGCCACCACAGCCAGGGACCAAGGGATAGACAGATGGGGCTGTTGTTCTGGCTGCAAGAGAGGGGTGTGTGTGTGAGCTTATCAAACATGGCTGAATCCAGGCACCTGTCCTTGGTCCTACAAGGATGGACACCAGGCTTCTGCAAAGAGCATGTAGGATCTAGCACCTTGGCCGAGGGCATCCTATGACCACTTGTTGGTTCCAACTGCCTCACCTTAGACCCTCTCCACCCTGGGATCGCCAGCTAGGCTTAACCAGGAGAATTCAGCTTAGCTCTATCAGAAAGCTGGTGGATGAGTTCTCCAGGGTGGCTTCTGTATCCTTATATCTGTGTCCTAAAGCTATACGCATTATTCAAGTCTCCCCTCAGTGGACCCTTCATTCCCTTCCCTAGCTCTGTCTGTCCTGCCATGTTGCTTCCTGCTCTTCGGTTGGTCCCTTGTTCCCTCTGTGTATTTGTGTGTATATGTGTGTGTCCACTGTTCTCAGGTCCCACAAGCTCTTCACAAACTCAGATCCATGACCCTGGCCATGTAGACTGGGGCATCTGGAGTTGGCTCTGAGCTAAGGAGGCTGAACAAATCCCACTCCTAGACTCTTGAGTCTTATTCTGCACTGACACAATGTCCAGGGGACCCTTCCTCAACCTGCCTGCTGCTTTTATTCCTAAATCTGTGCTCTGGGCACCAACCTGACCTCATCCCTCCTTGAATTTTCCTCCTTGATACCTTAGGCTCACACCCAGCAGGCCTATCATGCACCTTCCCAGCCTGGGTAGCCCTGGCCTGGCCTGACTTCCCTGGATGCCCCATGCTTCTTGTCCTCTGCAAGGTGTTTTTCTAATGGGAAACTAATGAGCTCAGCTCTAGGTCCCCTACTGCCTCTTGTCTTACCCCAAACCCCACACTCACTCCTGCCTTCTCCTACATGGTGCCAGTGTTTCAGGATCGCTGTGAAGTAAGCCCCCTTTTCTTTCTAGATGCCTTGGGCACTACATGCTGCCATTCATGAGGAAGTTGGTTGTCAGGCTTGTGTTCCCTCCAACCCTGGTCTCCTCTTGGCTCCAGGCCTGTCCTTTGTACCACAGCTGCTGGCACCCACTGCTCAGACTCTGATGTGACTCCTTCCTCCCTCCCCTCTGTGCACCCAACTCTATATACTTAACTGCTGTAGCAAGTTTGAGCTTCCTACCCTATGTTCCCATCAGTCTTCAGGAACAAAGATGGGGCTCCTGACCCCCAGAACTACAGCCTATATGGACTTTTTGAGACTGTTAGCTTCAGGGACTTTCCCTGCCCTGCTCAGCAAAGACCCTTCTTGTCCCTGACTACTGAGTCTCTCTGTAAAAACCCTGAGCACTTTCCCTTTTTTTTTCTCCTTCCATTTCCCCCTCTGTCTAGTCCTTGCACAAAGCCCTGCATCTGAATTTAGCTCTTGCTATCATCTTCTTGCCAATAGGCATGTACAGGTACAAGGTGCAGACCAGCTGCAGGATTGCTGAAGCAGCAGGAAAGATGAGATGATGGGCCCCTGGAGCTGTTTCCAGTCCTCTCACCTTACTTGATTCCAATCCCTCAGCTGTTACTGCTGCCTGAAACATCTCAGGTCTTGCAAAGGCCCAGGGCTCATCCCTGTATACTGTCCTTCCTGAGCATTCCTAGTTGCCCCTACTAGACCCACGTAGTTCCTGTTCTTGATCTTGTCCCCTAGCACTATGGCCTACCTCAGTACACTGTGGCCACTCACACTACCTCCCCAAACAACCTGTCCTAGTGCCCTTGCTGCTAGGTAGTTGACTTTCCTACACTCCCATCTACCCCAGAACCTCAGTAACTGCTTGATCTGGTCCCCAGCATTCCCACCTTTTCCAGTAAGTAGAGTTATAGGTACCCAACCTGGTCCCTCCAACTTCTATCAATCCCAGTTATCCTGTAGTTGCTCAGCTTATCCTACCTGACTGGTTCTTCTGTGGTTGATTAGGCAGACTACTCCCCCCCCCCCAACTTGGCCCCACTCCTACCAACACCAGCTCTCCCTGTAGCTGTTCAGCACCACTCCTACTACTATCTTCCCCAGTTCCCCTGTGGGGATCCTCTGCATATTCTCCACACCTCCACCTGTCTCAGTATGGTTGCAGATGTTCAGTATGGTTTCCTACACACCCTACAGCCCTAGCTCCCCTGGAGCTGTATCAGTTGGTATCCCATACATCTGACAGCACACTCCCCTGTGGCTTCTCAGGCAGGACCATCACATTCCCATCCATCTCAGCTCCCACTTAGCTGCCCAGACTGGTCCCCACTCTCCCACCTACCCCAGCTTCCCTGTAGCTGCTCAGCTTAGTATTCTATACTCCTACCTCCCCTAGCTCCCCAAAGCTGCTCAGCCTGGTCCTCACATTCCCACCTACCCCAGCTGCCCAGCCTGGTCCCCACACCCATATTCCACAGATCCCCTGCAGCTTCCCAGCCTGGACCCTACACTACCACCTTCCTCAGCTCCCCTGTAGCTGACCAGCCTGGTCCCCACACTCCCATCTTCCCCAGCTAACCTGTAGCTGCCCAGCCTGGTCCCCACACTCCC
>CAJQZJ010001511.1:19822703-19846257 GCA_907164525.1 Lophiomys imhausi
ACCTCCCCTAGCTCCCCAAAGCTACCCAGCCTAGTCCCCATACTCCAGGCTTCCCCAGCTCCCCTGTGACTGTCCAGCCTGGTCCCCACACTCCCACCTTCTCCATCTCCTCTGCAGCTGCCCAGCCTGGTCCCCGCACTCCAACCTTCCCCAGCTCCCCTGTGGCTGCCCAGCTTGGTCCCCACACTCCCACCTACCCCTGCTCCCCTGCAGCTACCCAGCCTGGTCCCCACACTCCAAGCTTCCCCAGCTCCCCTGTAGCTTCCCAGCTTGGTCCCCACACTACTACATTCCACAGATCCCCTCTAGCTTCCAAGCCTGGTCCCCACACTCCCACCTTCTCCAGCTCCCCTGTAGCTGCTCAGCCTGGTCCCAATACCCCCACCTTCCCCAGCTGCCCTGTAGGTGCCCAGCCTGGTCCCATATTCCCAACTTCCTCAGCTCCCCTGTAGATGCCCAGCCTGGTCCCCACACTCCCACCTTCCCCAGCTCCCCTGCAGGTGCTCAGCTTATTCTTTGTATCATCTACCTAGCTCTGCTCAGTCTGGAATCCTGAGCTCCCAAGGCTTCCATGACCCTCCAGAATCCCTACCTACCTGGGATCTCTGGAGGTGTTCAATCTGGTTCTCTATGCTCCCACTTGCTTCAGATTCCCTGTAGCTTCTCAGCCTGGTTTCTTAAACTCCTAGGTCTATCCTGAAGCTGTGGAACTGCCACCTCGCTCCCTTGTAAATTCTTAGCTTGGTCCTCCACAACTCCACCTTCCCAACTCCCCTGTAGCTCTCATCTTGGTACCCATACTCTCACCTATCCCAGTTCTCCTGTAACTTCTCAGCTTGGCCTCCTGCACTCCCACTTGCCCCAGCTCTGCTATGGTTGCTCAGTCAGATTTCTTATGTTCCTTTCTTCTCCAGTTCCCCTGTAGCTGATCAGCCTATTTCCCCATATTCCCAGCTACCCCAGGTCCCACATGACTGTTCAGTCAGGCCCCCTATGCTCCCAGCTACCCCAACTCTCCTGTGACTGCTCAGTCTGATACCTTGAAAGCTTAGATGCCTCAGTCTGTCTCTGCTGTTTAATAACTCCCTGAGCTCCTTGGGCCTGCCTTGGCTCTCCAGAATGCTGGAATGCCCACCCTCCACAACTCACCTGTAGCTGCCCTGCCTGGTTCTTGGAGTTCCTTATACTTCCTCCTGTCAGTCTTGGCTTCTTGCAGCTCAGGCTTAGTCCCACAACTTGTCTCATCTCTTCAACACTGAGTTTGATTCTTAAACCCTAGAGATCCTACCCTCTTTCCTGGCTCTTGAGTCCCTCTTGGATGAACTTTGGGTTCCTCCATGCCTTCTTCCCCCTATCAACTCACCTTTGTCAGTTTTGAGGTTTCTGCTGCAGAGCAATTGCTCTTCTGGGCCTCCCTCTCTGCTGACTCAGCTGATTTGGTCCTACTGGCTTCCAGATAGACCAAGTTCATCTCATAGGCTTCCTGATGTATCTCATCATCTTACAGCTGACTCTGGTTGTATGTCTCTCTCTCTCTCTCTCTCTGTGTTTCTGTCTCTCTCCCTCCTTCTCTCTCTGTGTTTCTGTCTCTCTCTCACTCCTTCTCTCTCTCTCTCTTTTTCTCTCTCTCTCTGTGTTCAGATTCAGTGGACCACCCATGCTCATTCTTGGACCCTGTCTGGTCTGCACTCTTCAGTCTGTGCAGCGTCTTACCTGTGCAGCAGATTGATGCCCGGCTCCCCCATAGGGTCTGGTCTCAACCCTTGCACACTCTTCCTTGGCTTGTTGGTTGTTGATTTCTGCTGATATACACTGCTGGCCAGGGTCTCCTGGCCATCTTCCTCTGCATTCTCCTTTTCCTGCTGATCTCACTCATGTGGAAAATAAGGTGACTGCCTCTTTTTCTTGCTTTGGCCCTTGGCTGCCAGAAGCTTAGCTCTGGGCTCTGTCCTCTCAGGAGTTGCAGCCCAATTGTCACAAAGTTGTGAATGTCACATGCATCTCTGCACAGACTAAGAACAGGATTGAAACCGGGCCACGCAAGGCATTACCCGAAGTTCCCCTTTCTTTAGGGGTTTCTGTGTCAGAGGATGAGGGGAGTCCAAATCAGGTTGAAGCTGCATCACGTGGATGGGCAGGGGTGGATGAGGCAGTACCTTTGAGACCCAGGGGAGAAATCAGAAAGCCCGGCCCTTACCTGCTGCTCAGTGCTCACAACCTCCTTGGATTCCTGGGATGGCTGAGACTGTTAACTCTCTACCACCTCCCTGGAGAAGGAGGCTTCTTATTCAGATATTCAGATTAAAGCCCAAACATGGTGACAGTGTCTCCCTGTTCTTCTATCCAAACAGTGCTTTCTTAGGGGAATCTTGAACAATCTGTGACTTAGAGAAGAGAATAGGGGCTGACAACAGGTAGGTAGAGCACAGAGTATAAGCCAGCTGGTGAATGGAAGGGGTTAGAGACCTGAGCTCACACCCAGGGATGGCTTAGCTACAGAAGAACCCTGTGCTGTGGCCAGGAGGGGCCTTTGGCTATACTGAGAGGGGGGCTAGGCAGGGAAGGTCCCTGGGGCTGGCTATGGCAAAGGAAAAATATGGACTGCTGTTCAATCTAGGGACCCCACTGAAATGGGAATCAAGAGGCGTACAGCAGTGTGGGATGCACAGGGCAGTGGGTTCCTTGGAGAGGGTGGAGAGATGACCACTTAGGACCTGAGGGCATGTGTCAGAGGGTGATGTACAGGTTAGGAAAAAGAAGGGGGTCTTCATGATCATGGGGCCGAAGGGGGTGCACCAAGATCACTGGGGTTGTGAATATGATCATCTTCTTCATGGGTGGTGATACACTCTAAAGTTGAGAGTCCAGGGTTCCTGAAGACAGAATTCCTTGGGTGTAGAGACACTGGCACCATGTAGGAGAGGGCAGGAGTGAGTGTGGGGTTTGGGGTAAGACAAGAGGCAGTAGGGGACCTAGAGCTGAGCTCATTAGTTTCCCATTAGAAAAACACCTTGCAGAGGACAAGAATGGGGCATCCAGGGAAGTCAGGCCAGGCCAGGGCTGCCCAGGCTGGGAAGGTGCATGACAGGCCTGCTGGGTGTGAACCTAAGGAATCAAAGAGGAAAATTCAAGGAGGGATGAGGTCAAGCTGGTTCCTAGAGCACAGATTTAGGAATAAAAGCAGCAGGCAGGTTGAGAAAGGGTCCCCTGGACATTGTGTCAGTGCAGAATAAGACTCAAGAGTCTAGGAGTGGGATTTGTTCAGCCTCCTTAGCTCAGAGCCAACTCCAGATGCCCCAGTCTACGTGGCCAGGGTCATGGATCTGAGTTTGTGAAGAGCTTGTGGGACCTGAGAACAGGGACCACGAATCAGGCCACATATTGATTTAGTCACCTTTCTATTGCTTTGATAAGAGACCATGACCAAGGCAACTTATAAAAGAAAGCATTTGTTTGGGGTTGATAGTTTCAGAGGGCTAGAGTCTACGCCCTTTGTTGCAGGGAGCATGACAGCAGGTAGGAGGGCAGGAAACTGAAGCAGTGGTGAGAACTCACATCTTGATCCACAAGTCTGAGGCAGAGAGAGCTTACAAGGAACGGCATGCGGTTTTGAAACTTCAAAACCTGCCCCACCAATGACTCAGGTCCTCCAACAAGGCCACACCTCCTATTCTTTCCCAGACAGTCTCACCAATTGTGAACCAAGTATTCAAACATATGAGTCTATGGGGGTCATTTTCATTCAGACCACTAGATAGGCTTCTGGTCCTCATATGCTCCTGGCCGCATCATAGTGGAAAATGAATCCAGCCCAACTTCAGAAGTCCCTGTCATCTTTTATACTCTCAACATGACTTTAAAGTCCAACATTCAAAGTCTCTTCTGAGACTCAAGGCAATTTCTTGTATTTTTAAATTATTTTTTTTATATCTTCAAATTACACCTAAATCATAATCCCCTCCCTACTCTCCCTTCCAGTCCCACCCTCCTACCCCTTGCCTCCTATCTGATTTTTTAAAATATAAGGTGTATCTTTTTCCCCCTAACATCTCCCCCTAAAAGTCCAATAAATGGCTCTTTTTCTTATAACAATAAATACAATACAAAACAATAAGAATAATTAGGCAATAATTATGAAAATTATAAGGTATAACATACATTGCCAATGTCCAGTCCATATGTATTTGGCAACTGATATTAATATTCTATTATCTATCTATCTCTATGAATTTAAAGTTCTATACCTAACTCAATTTCCATCCTAACTTGCTTTACTAACTTAAAAACATCTTCTTAGATTTAGAACATCCTTTTCATTCCTAAACAACTTAAAATTTAACTATGAGACTATAACTATCTAGTCTTCAACCACATCAGAGACCTAAGAAGGATAAATATATATGAATAAACAGGAAGTGCAGAGCCAGCAGTTTCCAAAACTAAGAAATGACAGAAAACTGGTGCCTGGACAGTCCCCAATTTCTCTCCGTACATTAGAGCATCTATCTTCAGACTTTTGGCCCAATATCTCTGACAGACATTAATTGATTGTAAAGCAGGAATTGTGAGTTACAATGAACAGGGTGGTGACAATGCACACCTTTAATTCCATCACTTGGAAAGCATACACACTTGTGAATGCAATTTCTTAATTGCAAACCCCTGTAAAATAAAAGAATATTATGTACTTTCAGCATACAATGATACAGAACATATATTACCATTCCCAAAGGGAAGAATTGGGACATAGTGAGGAAATACTGTACCGACGCAAGACTGAAACTTAGCAGAGCAAACTCCAAATCCTGTAGCTCCATGTCTGAAGTCAAGGGCTTAGATGGCTTCAAATTTCCAGCTTTGTTGACCACACACAGACCTCTGTCTTGGGATGGTTCTGTTCCCTGTGTGTAGCTTTCCCTGGCAGACATCTCATGGCTCTGACATCTCTGGCATCATGGAGTCTCCAATACAATTCGGATTTCACCTTTTAAAAAATTACATTTATTTATTACTTCAAGTTACATCTCCATCACAGTCGCTTCCCTCCACCCTTCTCAGTCCCACTCTCGCACCCTCCACCCTCTCTCCCACCTATCCTACTCCTCTTGTATGGGGTACCCTCACATCTCAGCCCACCTCAGTTCATCAGTCATATGAGGGGTAAGAGCTTCCTCTCACACTGGGGGCCTATATGGTAGCTCCACTAGGGCAAAGTATACCACTAACAGGTAACAAAGTCCATGTTCCTGTTCCTTTTGTTCTCTTGATTGTTGGATAGCTATCCTGTACTATATGGCTAAAATCTAGTTATAAGTGAATACATGCTATGTGCATCTTTCTGTGTCTGGGTTTCTAGTTTCATCCATTTGGCAGCAAATTGCATGATTTCCTTGCTCCTTGCTTCTGATAGCTGAGTATTATTCCATTGTGAAAATGTACCACAGGTTTTTTTTTTTTTTTAATCCATTCTTTGGTAGAGGGACATCTGGGTTGTTTCCAGTTTCTAGGTATTACAGATAAGGCTGGTATGAACATAGTTGAGAAGATGTTCTTGTGGTTTGGTGAGGAATCTTGTGGATGTATTCCCAGGAGTGGTATGGCTAGGTCTTGAGGTAGAGCTGTTCCAAGTTCTCTAAGATATTGCCAGATTTATTTCTATAGTGGTTGTATAAGTTTGCACTCCCACCAGCAATGGAGGAGTGTTTATTTTTATAACTTTATGCAGTGATCTCTCAGGGCCTCCATGCAGGGAGTCTCCTGTCACACACTTGGCCTCATAAACTCCTTAGCACAGAGGAAGATTCTACAGCCCTTTACTTATGAATCCTTCATGACTCTAAAGCCAGGACCATGTAGTTGATGGTCCCAAGTTCAGCTATCCACTTAAAATGGAGCCTGGCCCTCTCCTGGAATTACATTTGCATAAACTTTGATATGTTGTGTCTTTTTAGGTGAAGAAAACTCCTTGGGCCTTTTATTATCACGGTTCAGGATTAGCTGGGTGGGGTCTTGCCCTGAGGGCATAATTCTATTTATTCCACTTCAAATAAGCTTCTCCTTCTCTCTTTCAGCACAAGCCTTGGCTCCAACATTACATTTCCTGGCATTCTGTTTCCCCTTCAAACTGTACATTTTTGTTTTTCTTTTTGCTCTGCTTGCTGTTTTTCATTGTAGATCTGTGTAAGAGTGATCAGTATTTGGCTATCTAGAAATTTCTGTTCATGAAATTAGTCCAAAACTTTTAAATTTACCTTCAGGCAGATTCTTAAGACAAGGACAAAACACAGCCACCTTATTTGCTAAAATGTCACAAGAAGGTCTTGTTAAGTATCAAACACTGGGACTGAGATGCCTATTTTACATATCAAAGCAGACTTGGCGTCCAGGTTTTCCCAGCATCCTTCAGCCCCTACCTGTTACAGGGTATGACTGGCATACCTCACCCTCTACCCCAGAACTCTCCAGCCTAGGGTCTGAGTTGCCCTTCCCCTAAGGCTCTTTCCTGTATAATACAGCCATTCCAGCCATTTTGCTTTCTTGACCATTTTTGTATCTTTGCCCTTTTGGCTGCTATACCTGGTTGCCCTCTTTTCCCTCCCTCTTCCTCTCCTCTCCAGAGATGGTCCAACTCACTCTGGTAATGTCCACTCTGGACTCACCCAGATGTCTCTTGCCTCCAGCTATGCTCTCCCTTTTATACGATAAACTTTCTCCTCCACTATACCTAGGAACAGTCCTGTCCTTATTTTATTTCATTTTTTTTATTCATGTCTATAGCCCAGTAGATAAAATTGTTTCCCTCTGAAACCTCTTCAGCTGGGCCTGTAAAGTTTCTACTTGGATGGCCTGGTAAGCCCCACTTACACAGCATTTAATCACTTTCCAAGTCACATTCCTCAAAAAACAAAAACAAAAACAAACAAACAAACAAAACCCAACCAACCAAACAAAAAACAGAACAAAAACAATCAAAGAAAATTCAAACAAACCAAACCAACCAACCAAAGTCACCACCACTTACCATCACCAATAAAACAACCAAAATCCAGCAAAGTCAGGCCTGTCATAGCAATAGCCCACTTCTTGGTGCCAACTTTTTTCTTAGTTACTTTTTATTGTTATGATTAGGCACAATGACCAAGGTAACTTATAAAAGAAAACATTTATTTGGGGTTTACCATGGTCATCATGATGGAGAGCAGGCAGGCAGGCATGGCATTGGAACAGTAGCTGGAAGCTTACATCTTAATCCACAAATGTGAGGGAGAGAGAGCTAACTGGGAATGATGTGGGTTTTCAAACCTCAAAGCTAGTGACACCACCTCTCCAACAAGACCACACCTAATGCTTCCCAGACATTTCCATCAATTGAAGACCCAAGTATTCAAACTTATGAATCATATGGTCCATTTTTGCTCAAATAAACACAGATAGCAACAAGCCAGAGAAGAAACAAGGGAAATTTAGGACTGCAAGAGCCAATATGGCAGGGAAGACAGAGCTGAGGATGAGGATGGAGACCCAATTGAGGGGACATGTTGGGGTCATGTTGAAAGAATAACAGAACAGCTCTAGAACTCATGGAACACAACTTACCAGTTAGCATAGCCATGATGGGTGTGCCCTGGAGAGACAGAGCCCCGAGGACTGCGTGTCCTGAGGACTTCTTGCTGTTGTGTGGTTTTGCTCTGCTTGGTGCCTTCACATCTCATCCCTTACAACCTATAGGTTGTGTGGAAACTCTTGGGGGGCTTCTAGCCCCTCACTGGGCAGTATGACTAGCACTCACAATAATAATGCTTGATCTTCTGGCATTGTTGCTGAAGCAGACTGTGAGTCAACCACCATCCTTAGAAAGAACTTAGAGGTGTGTATTGTTATCAATGACCACGACCTTTAGAAAGAATTTGGAAAAATAGATTGCTTGGTAAGGTCAAGTTAAGATGTTTTGGCTAGCTCTTCTCTCTCACTCTCCTTTTCTCTCCCCTCTCTGTCCCTCTCCTCTCCATCTCTCTTTCTCTGCATACACATGCTGTTTCTCTTTCCCCCCGCTATCCAATAAATCTGCCTTTATATAACTTTAAAAAAAAGATGTTTTAGCTAAGTGGCTCTGAAGTAGAATGACCTAAGAAACAGTTCTTGGGTTCAAAATTCAGAAAATACACTCTTAATAATCGAGTTAGGCAGCCAGCAGAAATAACGAAATCATACAAATCGCAGCCAAATGGATGGAACTAGAAAAGCTCATCCTGAGTGAGCTAACCCAGACTCAGAAAGATGCACATGGCATCTATTCAGTTATAATTGGATTTCAGCCATGTAGTACAGGATAACTATCTTACAACCAACACACCAAAAGGAGCGGGAACATAGACCTTGTTACCTGTTAGTGGGACATTTTGCCCTAATAGAGTGGCCATATAGGACCCCAGTGCAAGAGGAAGCTCTTAGCCCTCATATGACTGTTGAACTGAGGGGGGCTATATGTAGGGGCACCCCACTTGGGAGGAGTAGGATAGATGGGAGATGGGAAGAGGGTGGGACGGTGGGACTGGAAGGGGTAGAGAGAGGGGACTATGATGGAGATGTAACTTGAAGTAATGAATAAATAAACAAAAAAATTGAGTTAGGGACTTTTCAAGGTTAGCGAGCAAAAGCAACAGCCCAAAGTAGCACTGGTTGATATGACTGTCTCGGGTTTTGTTGATGACTAAGGCAATGATTAATCCCTTATGCCTATTTTCCCCCTCAGCTTCCTGATATGATCTAATAAAAACTATTAATATATAGATGTGCACCTTGAGGATTTAAAGTAGAAATGGTTGATTATTTTTTCATTTTGTTTTTTAATTTATTTTTATTTTTAAATTTTAAGTTTATTACTTCAAGTTACATCTCCATTACAGCCCCCTTACTCCAGTCCTCCTGGTCCCACCCTCTCCCCCTCTCCCAACTGTCCTATTCCTCCCGTGTGGGGTGCCCCACATATCAGACTCCTCAATTCATCAGTCATATGAGGGCTAAGAGCTTCCTATTGCACTGGGAGCCTAGATGGTAGCTCCACTTCAAAACAAGGCTTCTCTGTGTAACCCTGACTGTCCTAGACTCACTTTGTAGACCAGGCTGGCCTCAAACTCACAGATCCTCCTGGCTCTGCCTCCTGAGTGCTGGCATTAAGGGGATGTGCCACCATGCCTGGCTTTATTGTTTTTTAAAATCTTGTGAATTTCACATTACACACCCTGTTCCCGCTCATCTCCCCCTCTCCCCACAGACCCACCCTCCACCAATCCCAACAGAAAAAAAAACTCATTGTAGAAGCTGTAGTATGTATCAGTGTGTCCTACAATATTCCATTTTGTCCACACTTTTTTGCTTACAAATGTTCATTATAAAGATTCCTTGGTCTGGTATGAGGCCTCTGGGTTCTGCTACTTTATCAATACTAGAACCTCACTGGGACTCTTCTCAGATATACTGTTATTGTCCTGTGCCATGGAGATCCTGTAGTTTTGGGTCTGTGGAACTGGCCTCTTCATGCACTCTAGCAGTTCATCCATGGGGTATATGTTGGTGTGGGGCAACTCAAAGGCCTGGTTCTGGGTCTGCAACCCCCATATCCAGGGCCATTTCTACTGTGCTACCTGGGTAAGTGCAGGGCCTGCTATCCTGAGTGCTACAGCAGGTAAGGGGCTGGACCAGTTCTCCTCCTCTCATGAGCCCATCAGGGCCAACTCTCCCACCTGCTACCGGTGTCAAGGGCTTAAGAGAGTGGAGGGGATTTCTCTCTCTTGACAATGCCATCAAAAAGCAGACAAAAGGCAGGGCTGGCTCTCCCACACTTACACCTTTGGGACTGCCTCACCCACATCCACCACATCCAGAGCCAGCTGTATTATGCTGCTCTCCTGACCAAGGAATTTAGACAAGCCTTAGAAAGACCTAAGAAATATACTCAGACCCAGACAGGAATTTAGACAAGAGCCTACCGTGCCACAGCATAATGAAACTCAAAGGGGGAGATCCAAGACTGTTAGAAAACCAACCTTAGTTTATCCAATTACTATACAAGACATACCAGGAGACAATAAGTACCCCCAAGATTATGAAGAAATTAAATGGTATTCTATAGATATATTAGAGGAGATTTAAGGATGTGGTCATTTTCTATGGTATACATTCATCCTATGTGAAGCAGATATTAAATTCATGGGAAACTCAGAACATAATTATCACCCAAGACTGGAAAGATTTGGTAACAGTAATATTGGAAGCTGGTCCTCAACTACAATGGTGAACATAGTGAAAAGAGGAAGCTAGGGCTATAGAACAAGGAAATTAGGCCAGAGATATTATTTCCCAGGATCAGTTGCCAGAAGAGGGTCAAGATGCTGATTTACAAAGGCAGCTTGATTTTAATAATCACACCATGGCACTATGTTGTTTAGCAGCTTTAAATGCTTGGGATAAGGTTGAAGAATCAGGAAAGAGGTCTGAGTCATTTACTAAAATTATACAAGGCTCAAAAGAAGCCTTCACTGATATTTTTTTGCAATGATTGACTTCAGCTGTAAATAGAATAATATCAGATTCAGAAGGAAGATAAAATACTAACCTAATCTTTGGCTTTTGAAAATGCTAATTCAGAATGCAAAAGGATGCTTAGACCTGTAAAGACAAGATCAGCACAAATAGAGGAATGCATTAGAGATAAGGCTGACACTGGATCTCATGTTTATGGTGCTCATTTGATAGAACTAATTTCTAAATGTCCTAAGAAAAATCAAATGTTTTAATTGTGGTAAGCAAGGGCATTTGAAAATGGATTATAGGCAAGGTGTTCCTAGAAACAACAATTTTTTCTAGAAATAATCCAAGAAGAAGGCCTCAGCCTTCTGGAGTTTGCTTAATGTGTGGCAAAGGCTGGCACTGAACTTAAAGGATGCAGATCAACAAGGGATAGGCAAGGTAACCCTTTGCCATAGGGAAATGCCTTTAGTGTACCTCCACAGGGCCCGATATCAAATTTTATTCAATCATTCCCTGTCAGCTTAGGAGAAACTCATCCACAGAGCAATTAAAAGATTTAATGCCTGTTGTTAAAAAAACAAAACAAAACAACACTGCTCTGGATGTAATCAAGGATAGAAGAGCTTCAGCAGATAAAACAAAAAATTCAGAAGAGACCAGAAAACAAGTATTTTGATAAACTGCTGTAAGTGATCAGAGAGCAAAGCTGAAAATACAAATAAATGGCATTGAAATTGAAGGCTTAGTAGACACAGGAGTAGATGTATCAATAATTTCACTAAATTCTTGGCATCCAGATTGGCCTCTTCAGGAGATAAATATTCAGCTTCTAGGGATTGGAACTTTATCTCAGATAAAACAAAGTGCAAGATGGGTCATGGGTTGAGTGTATAGGGCCAGAAGGACAAATAAAGTTAATGCCATATGTGGCTAATATAGCCATGAATTTATAGGGATGTGATTTGTTGTAGCAATGGAAAACACAGATTAACATTCCTCCAATCTCAGGAACAAACCATAAAAGAAAGAATGCTTTTGAGAAAAATATTAAAAGGTATTATCAAGAACAGTCACAGACTTTTCAGGTTGACCATAAGCAGGACATGGCAAGTGTGGGTCTTTCAAAGGTCCCAACTTCATTACCTTTAAAATGGTTAAGTAGGCATGAAAAAATAAAAAGAAAAAATAATATTTTCAAATGATAATTTTGTTGAGGCCTGTTTCTTTAGTATACCTGTAGCCATTTTGTGTTTTGTCTCCATTTTGATCATACGGTGTGCATATAAGGCTTAACACACATTTTGGAAAAAACAAAACAAAACTGAAGTTGTAACTCAATTCTGTACTTTCTCAAACATGACCAAGAAAAGAGTTACAAGTAGTAATGCTATGTCAAGAAGAAGAAACCATTAACAGCAGGCTCAGGGAGCTGCACAGAATCACTGCACTCCATGATGTGCAGAGTCAGCATGTGCCAGCATGGGAAAACTGTCTTGCACTGAGGTTCTCCAAGAGGTACAACGAGCCTGCCAAGAAACATCTGGTCTGTACTAACAGCTTGCTGTCTTCAGTACAGGCCTTCATAATGTCAGTCACGCTGCTCTTGCAAAATCCCTTAGTGTAAAAGAGTTTTCACTGCTGATAGGGCTATGATCGATGGTGTGGAATTGAATCCATATGCACATATGCACGGTGAAATTAAGTTCAAGTTCTCAGGTTCTGCCTTCCAGATGTAATTATTCATGCTGACACTGAAAAGTTTTCCTGAAAGGTCAGATTGACCTCATGTCTTACTATGACTTTATGGTTTTATTACTCATATTCTGTTATCTTAACATTCTGGAAATCCCCTAACCACAGCTTCCCTTAGGGTCAATCAGCTTAAAGGTCAGCTGATAACACTTTGTCTAGTTAGCTGAAATGAGCTTGGAATGTAATGTTGCCCTTCCCTTGCCTCCTGCACTTGGTTTTACTATAAAAAACCTACCCAAGAGCAGATTGGGGTCATAGTCTGGTTCCTGAGTCTATTCTGTGTCCCTGATTGATCAGATTTGGATTAAGAATTCAATAAAATTTCATTCTACCTGAGACATGTGTCTGAGTGGTCAGTGTGAAACTATTTCTGGACCCAAACAATTTGACAAAAGCACATGTGTTTTACTGGCAGAAAATGAAAAATGGGTTTTCTTAAACCATGACTCTTAATTCCATCTTAGAATGTTAGAGTGTAGATTGCCACTTAGCCTATACCATATTGGACATCAGCTTTTGAGTTTTCTTCTTAAATACAAAGAACATTTTTGTTTTTTTGGTATTAAAAACACAGTACAGAGACTTAAAATGCTTTAAATAAATGTAAAGGGTTACTACAATTCAAACCTGTTTTCTAAATCTCTAAGAATTGAAATATTTGGCACTAAGATAAAATATTTGAGCAGGGTGATGGTAGCCCACGTCTTAATCCTAGCAGAGACAGACAGATCTCTATAAGGTTAGTTGTTTTCTCAATTCAAGAGTTACAATGAACAAGGTGGTGATGGTTCACATCTATAATCCCAGCACTTAGGAGGCACATGTCTTTGATCCTAACACTTGGGAGGCAGAGGCAGGTACATAGAAATTACGGTGATTTAAACTTAAAAGCTGTTTGCAAAAGGCAGGCTGAAATCCAAAGTGAATATCCTTTGTGACCTAAAAATAAACACACCTAAAAGTATATTTAGTTTCAAAATTTCAAATGAATTTTAAAAAATTTCTATTGAAAAATAATACTTTTTCTATTGCTAAAAAACCATTTGCCCTAGGAAAGATATATACACCAAAAAAGGGAACCCCCCACCCCCAGAGTTAGAGTTGGGGTAAGGTTTACTTTTATTTTTCCAGGAGAATAAAAGCAAACAACTAAGGAATCCAGAGACCACTGGAGAAATGATATATCTGAAGAAAAAGGATCAGACACCAAAGAAGATAAGACAAGTAGACTAGGTGATCCAGCCTCATAGACTACCTTAGTAGTTGTTTCCTTAAAAATCTGCATCCACAGCAATGTCAAAACAGCTAGCTAAGATGGTCCAGTCTCACAGACTACCTTAATAGCTGTTTCCTCAAAAAGCTGCATCCACAGCAATGTCAAAACAAGTAGCTAAGGTGGTCCAGTCTCACAGACTACCTTAATAGCTGTTTCCTCAAAAAGCTGCATCCACAGCAATGTCAAAACAAGTAGCTAAGGTGGTCCAGTCTCACAGACTGTTCGAGCCAGGACTCTAGATGGACTTTCCTATCCCACATGGAGACTGGACAGAAAATGTTACAACAAGCTTTCTTAAGATTTGGCCATTTTCCCAATTTCTTGGACACCCAAAAGGAAACTACGCCCAAAATCAGCAGGAAGCAATTTTAAGAGAGCAATGCCCCATTCCCAAAAGGTGGAGAGGGTGGTTTTTGATGTTTTGGTAGGTTATGGATGTTTGTTGTCCTTTGGGGGTTGATTACAAATTGTTAAGTTGTCTTGACCAGGGAGGAAACAAAGTTTAGGAAGTTAGACTGAGGGATTTCTCTCTTTCTTTTTCTTTTCTCTATACTTCTTTCTTATGTAATGAGAGAAGGGTTTAAAAGAAAAAAGGGGGTTATAGAAATAATATAAGAATAATGTGAAAAAGGGAAGATTATTGAATCTACTGTTATAGGTCTTTGTATGTTGATACAAGATTATATTTTGGTTACAATATACTATGTATCAACTTTTTAAAAAGGTATTGTACTAATACAATTCTTATAAATGCAATGTGAAGTTCTAGTTCTTATGAAAGCTACTATTACAAACTGTTCAGGATAATTAAGAAATGGAAATTAATAGTCAATCAAATTTGTGATTTTGTTAGGTACTAGTTTAATTAATCACAGATGGTTTCTAAGTTAATCAGATAGTAAGTAGCTAGAGACAAGCAATATTTGCCTATTCAAATGTACTGAAATAGTTAGGCGGTCTTTAAAAACCTCAGAGATCTACAGAATATGACATTTAAAGATGTTTTATTAATTTAAGACTTTTTTGGTAATGAGTCATGTCAGTTCCTGTCAGTACTCCCATGGTACTTCAAAGAAGATGATGAGCATCAAAGAACCTCCTTATGGAGTTTGCTTCAAATGTGGCAAAGCTATCCACTGGACAAGAAACTTTCCCTTGCCTCAACTGCTGACAGTATGCTGTCCAAGCTGTGGCCAAGCAGAACACAAAGAAAGTTGACTGCTGAACTCTGCCAGGACAAGGTAGAGAAGTCCTTCATAATTTCTTACTCACAGAAACGTTTGTCAGATATTCTGGTCCAGTTGGCTGAAGAGATGGATGCTCCAACACTGCAGAGGATCTTGGGTGACTGTCCAGAAAGCCAGCAGTGTCTGTCATTTCTATAGTTTTGGAAGGTGCTTGTTCTGCACTTCCTGTTTATTCAGATAATATTTGTCCTTCTGAGGTCTCTTATAGGGTTGAAGATTAGATATAGTCTCATAGTTAAGATTAAGTTGTTTAGGATTTAAGAAAATAGTTTTGAAGTCTAAAAAGATGTATTTAAGTTGCTAAATACAAATGGACTAGACATTGTGAATGTAATTCTTACAAGATAGTATATAGTTTATTGATATTAGAGAAAGTCTTTTATTTAGACAAAAAAGGGGGAAATGTTGCAGGAGGAGATTTGATCACATAGTGAACCCTGAGATTGTGTACTGGAAATGTGTTTTGGTTCAGTCTTTGATCCTAGAGCTTTTTTTAAAATTGTAAATAAGTACCTGTGCTCAGCCCTGGCACACACCTTTAATCCAAGAGCTAAATAAAGTTAACCATAGTTCAAGAGGCTGAGTAAGTAATCAGCTGACAGGGAGTAAACAGAAAGGAGGGGCATTGAATTGAGGGTATTTAAGACAGTGTGGAGAGGAGAAAGGGCTTTTCCTTTCTGAGATGTCGGCTGAGTAAGAAAGTCAGCTGGGTGAGCTAAGAGGGTTTTTCCTTCTGGGATGTTGGTGGAGTAGGAAGGCCAGCTGAATGCTTTCTCTGCCTCTCTGAGCTAGCAGGTGTTCACCCAAGCAGCCTTACACACACACACACACACACACACACACACACACACATACACACTTTCATCTTCATAGAGTATTTGGAGTTTCTGAGGCTAGACTCTTCAAGTGTTCCATGTGTTTGGGTGAATCACTTAGCCTTATTGCCAAGCTCCAGGATGAGGATGAGTACCCCATGCTGGATGGTGACCCAGGTCCTGACCCATCTCTGTGTCTCCTTCTCAGCTTCTGAACTCCTAGAGAGTAAGGTATCTGTCTTCATCTTCCACTCAAAGTCCAAGAATGCACTCCTGATTTACCTGACCATCAAGACCACATGCATTGTGGTAGCCATGAGCCAGGAAGTACAATTCAGCTGGCTCATGAATCATATGGAGGTGTACACAGCTCAGAAGCAGGCCTGGGAGGAGCAATGTAACAATAGCTAACATGTGATCAGCATTCTCCTTTATCTTCATCCTGCACCAAGAGTGGCTGAGAGGCAAGAGATCCAAGTGCAAGGTCAAAGGTGGACCCTTTCCAGTCCTTATTGAGAAAAAAATCTCTAAAATTAAAGATGGGACCTGGAGGGAGGTAGATGGTATAAGGGCTGTGATGGGAAGGGGTATTGAGCTTAGAAAAATCTCTGTTTGGCAGAAACTACTGTTATGAATTCTCTCCCTACAGGGCAAGCTCGGATGCTCCAGGTATACACTATGCCTCCATCCAAGGAGCAGATGTCTAGGAACAAAGTCAGTCTCACCTGCATGGTCATGGACTTCTATCCTGGTGTGGAGTATTATAGCCATGGAAAACTAGAGAAGAACTACAAGAACATCCCACTGGTCATAGGCTCTGATGAGTCCCTCTTCCTCGACAGAAACCTTACTGTGGACAGGACAGAAACCTTACTTGCTCTGTTGGACACAAGGCTCTGTACAGCCACCACACATAGAACACCCTCTCTTGATCTGTTGAACAATGAGTGAAACATACAGAGAGCCCTCCAGGGATACTGATTCCCGTGTTTTCCTTTCTTCCATATGAATAAACCACCCAGCACTGCCTGGGACCCAGTGAAAGTGTCTTTGTTCTTTCTGAGATAATATTACATGGATGTTGATGCAGCCCCTTACAGAGCAGCCATTTAATGATTTGTTGTCAAGTACTTACCCTGCACCTGAGTGATGCAGTTGGCCTATTACCTGGGATATTTCATGCAGCTGGTGTTTGCTGTGCTTTCCTGATACTGACGCCATGCCTACTTGTTCTTAGTCTATATAAGCAGTTGAACCTTCAGTAAAGTTTGACACCTTGATCAGATCTGACTTGACTTGGTGTCCCTCTCTGTGTTCATTGTCTCTCCAATTCCCAGCCTTCTGTACAGGCGGGACAGTCTGTGGTCACTGGCAATGACAGGATGTGCCTAAGTCAATCACTGTGCAGACTAGTTAATGTCCAAGCACATACCATCCCACTCAGAGCATTTGTGTGCATCTGGCCTGGCTTGAGTCATCCCTCAACAGGTGAGGAGGTTCGGTTCAAAGGGGCCTTCTCCCGTGCCCTGCCTACAGCCAGCTGAAGAGTTATGTTGAACTGGGACATCCCCAAGTAATCTAAGGAAAGGAACATAGGGAACATATAAATCCTGACTCTTTACATCTGTCCTTGTCCTTTCTCCCTGACTAGGTGCCATGTCTCTTTGACACTGAGGAGGCATGCCTACCTGTGTGTACAACAAACCATTAAGGCCAACACACTCAGCACAGCCTGCTCTGCCTGGCCATGCTGCTGCACGGAGTAGGGCTGCCTATATGTATGCACATTGCTTATCTATGGGATACTCCTTATGCCCCAAAGGGACTAAGGACGGTGCTCCTCTGGCTGCCCCAGAGGAGGGCCTACCAGATACCCACATGGATGTTGAACCTGATCCATTAGAACCACTGTATATATTGCTCAGCCCATATGCCTCCAGTACACAGATGTGTATACACATGTACTTGCCTAACATACTAGGTCCTCACAGAGGTACCTTGTATATCACTCACTCTCTGTAGGGTGTCAGGATATTCCCAAGTACCACCTAAATGTCCACATTTGGGTCATCAAAGTCAGACATAGCTCTCTCCTTCTGAGGGGACCTGCACCCATTTCCCTATGCACAGTCCCTGAAGACCAATGTCTCTGAAGACTTGTCCTTTTTCCCTACACAGATGATACTTCCTATAGTTTGTGAACTGTTGGGATAGTGTTAAGCATTCTAAATGTTAATTAATTGGTCTTGCTTGCTGTCTGTTACTTACATTGACTCTGATTGGTTAAATAAAATGCCGAGGCCTGAGATTGGGCAAAGACAGAGAAAGGTGGGACTTCCTGGGATTAGAGCAGCAGGAAGAGGAAGATTTCAGCCAGCAGCAGGAGGAAGAAGAAGACTCACGCCATGGGTTAGAAAAAAGAACCTCATTCCACATGGCCTGGAACATTGGCTAGTATGGAGAATGGCAGTCCAAGGGGACATATGTACATATGGGGTCATATTTGGGTAATAGAATTATGAGCTAGCTTAGATGGGCCAGGAATGCACAACTCAGGCCAAGGCTTGTTAGAAATCCATGTGGTCTCTGTGTACTCTTTTGTAATGGCTGCTTAAAGATTAACAACTGCTGAGCCAATTAACAATAATATAAATACTGTTTAAATAGTTTAATTAGCCATATTTTTCTTTTTACAGTGAACTGGCCTACTTCCAGATGTAGATCTTCACTGACATCAAGGCATCGTTACGCACAAGCTCTGCCATCATTGCTGCCCTCTGGGCTTGGTGACCAAAGGACATGCAGAGGGTCAGGCAGGCTGTAGAGCCAATGCCGATAGGGATACAGGCCCGTTCTTAGACCAGATAGTCTCAGAACTGAGGGGTAGGGAAGACAGGGAGGACTCCTGGGTAATCTAGGTCACACCGTTGGGGTCAATGTATCTATTGAACCCAGGGACTAAGACAGAACAGTTAGGGGAGAGGGCTACTGGCCCAGAGAGGGCAGGAAGCAGAAAGCTATTCCCAGATAGTTCTGCTAGCCCAGCTTTTTCTTGCACCTCCCTGATGCCCCACCTTTCCATACAAGAAATTACCCCCAGCCTCCCTTTGTTGGGACAAACACTGACTGCCCCTCTCTGTGCAGAGCTGGAAATGGGCGAGACCTGTGCTGAGGCCCAGTACGGGGAGCTGGAGAGCTCTGGACGACCATCACCATCTTCATCACCCTCTTCCTGCTCGTGTGCTACAGCACCACTGTCATGGTCTTCAAGGTTGGCACTGTTCCCACACCATCCCTGTGATGTTCTATGTTATCCTTATGATGACCCCAAACTGTCGCCATATTGTCCCACAGTGTCCTCATTCCTTCCTTATGTGCCCTACACTGTCTCATCATCACTTCCCCAAACTGTGACCATGTTATTCTCTTCTGTACCATGCTATCCTCTCCCTGCCCCATTGTATTTGCTGTCCTGTCTGGTCTCATTCTGCCACCACATTGTGACCCTGCTTGTCCATGCTGCCTCCATCTTGTCTCAGTGTTGCCACAAGTTATTGTTCGTCTTTTCCACACTCTGTCTCTACACTTTCCATACCATATCCCCACAATGTTTCTCACTCTGTTTATTCACTGTTTCCAAACCAAATCCACACTCTCCCCAACACTGGTTCCTACTATACCCTCACCCTCTATGTCATGTCATATCATATAAAAACTATCACATCCACTCCAGAGACACTTGCTCAACCATGTCCATTGCTGATTCTATTCATAATATTCAGAAATTGGAAACAGCCTATATATCTGTGAATAGACAAATGGATAAAGAAAACATGGTACATTTGCACAATGGAATATTATTCAGCTGTTAAAATGAAACCATGAAATTTGCAGGTAAATAGATGGAACTAGAAAATAAATCATCCTTAGTGAGGTAACACAGACTTTAAAAGACAAATATGGTATGTATTTGCTTATATGTGGATGTTAGCTGTTAAGTCTTCATAAGAAGGCTACAAATTCATGTAGCCACAAAGGTAAGGGACTAGTAAGAAGGGAAGGATAAGAAATCATTTAATTGAGGCTTGCTTACAGTTCCAGGCATTATCATCATGGCAGGGTACATGGCAGCACACATGGTATTGGAGCAATATCTGAGAGCTACATCCTGATCCACAGGTCAAGAGAAAGAAAGAGACTGGGCCTAGCATGGGCTTTTGAAACCTCAAAGCCCATCTCAAGTGACATTTCCTGCAACAAGGCCACACTTACTCCAAGAAGGCCACACCTTCTAATCTTGTCAAAGAATTCTACCCCCCAGTGACTAAGCATTCAAATATGAGCCTATGGGGGGCTATCCTTTTTAACTGACTGACTAAATAACATTAATTGATTTTATATCCCGACCACAGTTTCCCCTCCCTCCTCTCCACCCAATCTCTTCTCCCCACCTTCCCTTTTATTCCCATCTCCAACCACCCCTCTGTTTCTCTTCAGAAAAGGGCATACCTCCCATGGATACCAATCAGCTATGGCATATCAAGTTGCAGTAAAACTAGGTACTACCTCTCTTATTAAAGCTGGATGAGGCAACCCACTAGGAGGAAAGGGTCTCCAAATAAGGCAACAGAGGTAGAGATGTCCTCTTGATCACACTGCTAGGAGTCTATGGAGGCCATTCTTATTCAGGTGATCATTTCTATAGTGTTAGCAACAGTCTGGGTTGTTTGGGGATTCTCATGGGATCCTCTTTGGTCAACAACTCAAATAGATGTAACCCAGTGCTAGCACTGGAAGCTTCATTTGGTGACATGAGATAACCAGTTGGGGCTCTGTTTTCCCCATTATCTGGTAATTTCATTTATATCACCTTCATAAATGTATATATTTTGGGAAGCTTCTACTGTACTAGGTTTCCATACTGCCCCTCAAATAGCCCTTAATTTTAGCTGTCTTTCCTAATATTCTCTTGCTTGACCTTTCTCCTAACTCCATCCCTACTTGATCCTCCTGTTCTAGCCCCCTCCATCCATCAATATCTATTCTACTTCCCTTTTCTAGGGATGTCCATCTGTCCCCTCCACACTCAGTCCTTTACTCTTTACCTGATCTGAGTGGTTCTACAGATTGCAACTTAGTTATTGTGGACTTAAGAGCTAGTATTCACATATAAGCAAATACATACCATATTTGTCTTTTTGGGTCTGGATTACCTCATTCAGAATGACTTTTTTTCCTAGTTCCATGCATTTACTTGAAAATTTCATGATTATATTTTTTTCTAGATGTTTTTTTATTTTTTTCTTTTTTTTCCTTTATTTTTTATTTCTTCAAGTTACATCTCAATCGCAGTCCGCTCCCTATTCCCCCTCCAGTCACACCCTCCCACCCTCAACCCCCCATCCTCTTCCCTTTTTTTTTTCTTTTAAGTTTAAGGTATATCTTATTTCCCCCTACAGTTTCCCCTTTCAGTCCAACAAATGGCTCTTTCTCTTATAATAATAAATACAATACAGTACAACAGAGGTAATTAGGTCACAGTTATGAGGGTTATATGACTTAACGTACATTCCCAATGACCAGTCCATATGTATTTGGTACCTGACTTTAACATTCTACTATCTAACCATCTCCATGAGTTTAAAGTTCTATATCTGACTCAACATTCATACTAATTGCAACACAATTTTAAAAGTATCTTCTTAGATGTATAACACTCTCTTGACTCCTAAACAACTCAAAATTTAATTATGAGACTTTATCTATCTGTTCTTCAACCACCTCAGAGACCTGAGAGGGATAAATATATCTGATTTTGTAGGAAGTACAGGGCCTGCAGCTTCCCAAACTAAGAAATGACATACCAGTGGCTGCCTGGACAGTTCCCATTTTCTCTCCATACATTACAGCATCGCTCTTCAGTTGTTTGGCCCCGCTTCTCTGACAGACATTGATTGTAGAGCAGGGGTTATGAAGGACTTACCTACCCTGTCTTGGCAGAGCTAGGCTGTCGACTTACCTGCTTCCAGGTTTTGTCCTTTTTGGACAGCATTCTGTCTACAGTTGGAGCAACATTAAGTCATTGTTGATCATAGTGTCTATGCTAATGGTGTTCTGTTCAGAAAGTCTTTTCCTGTGCCAATGAGTTTAATGCCATGTTGTAGGATTAGTAAAGTTTATATAGAATTAGCAGCATAGGGATTTTGTATTGGCAGAAGTTTGGGGTCTCAGGTAAAAGATATGGGTGGATCCAATTACAAAAAGGATGTGATTAACATTGAAGGATATGCTTGGAAAGCCCACCAAATGCAGATGACATCTTTGATCATGGGACTGTGGACAGGGTTGTGCCTTAGAGAGCCCACCAGGGACCATGGCAACAAAATGCTGGAATTCACCGCTGAGATCATTACAACACATTACAACAAAAGGGATTTAAAATCAGAAGCCCATGTGGCCTGGGGGCCACCTTCCTCCTCCTCTTGCCAAGAGACTTCACCATGTTCAGCTGCTCATTACCATCTTGCACTGACCTGCCATGAATCCATGCTCATGGAGAAGGTAAAGGAAGACCCTCTTGGTGCTCCAGAACATCTAAATGGAGAATTACTCCCCTCGGTGCCCGAAAGCATCAGATTGGCCAGAACCCTAGAGTGGAGCCCTTGGAGGCCCAAAGCATTGGAACAGTGAGCCCAAGAAACTTTATGAGTGAGGGTGCCCTTATATTTGGGACATAAACGTTCAGAATTTAGATATCATCTTGGCAGATTTTTCCTTTTATGAGTATGAAGTGTCCTTCCCTATTTCTTTTGATTGATTTTGGTTCCTAGTATATTTATTAGATACAAGAATGGCTACTCCAGCTTGCTTCTTGGGTCCATTTGCTTGGAAAACCTTTTTTCCAGCCCTTTGCTCTGAGTAAAATATATCTTTGTTGCTGGGGTGTGTTTCTTGTATACAGCAGAATGATGGGTCATGTTTATGCATCCATTCTGTTAGCCTGTGTCACTTTATTGGGGAATTGAGTCCGTTGATGTTGAAAGATGTTAATGACCAGTGATTGTTAATTCCTGTAATTTTGATGTTGGTGGTGGTAGTGTGTGTGTTTGTGTGTGTGTGTGTTTCCCTTTTTTTGGTTTTGGGGTTATATATTTCCTGTGTTTTCCTGGGTGTAGTTAGCCTCCTTGGGTTTTCCTTTTATTATCTTCTGTAGGGTTGGATTTGTGGATAGATATTGTTGAAATTTGGATTTGTCATGGAATATCTTTTTTAAAAATCCATCTATGGTGATTAAAAGTTTTGATGAGTATAGTAGTCTGAGTAACATATGTGGTCTCTTAGGGTCTACAAGATATCTGTCCAGGCCCTTCTGGCTTTTAGAGTCTTTGCTGAGAATTTAGTTGTATAATTCTAATAGGTCTGTCTTTATATGTTACTTAGCCCCTTTTCCCTCACTGCTTTAATATTCTCTCTTCTGTACATTTAGTGTTTTGATTATTATGTGGCTGGAGGATTTTCTATTTTGGTTTAATCTATTTGGTGTTCTGTAAGCTTCTTGTAGTTTATAGGCATTTCTTTCTTTAGTTTGGGGATATTTTATCCTATGATTTTGTTGAAAATATTTTCCAGGCCTTGGAGCTGGGAGTGTTCTCCCCCTTCTATTCCCATTATTCTAGGTTTGGTCTTTTCATAGTGTTCCAGATTTCTTGAATGTTTTGTGTTGGGAACATTTTAGATTTAACATTTTCTTTGATCAATATATTGATTTCTTCAACTGAATCTTCTATGCCTGAGATTCTTTCTTCCATCTCTTGTATTCTGTTGGTAATGCTTGTGGGTGTAGTTCCTATTTTCTTCTCTAGGTTTCCTATCTCCAGGACTGCCTCAGTGTGTGTGTGTGTGTGTGTGTGTGTGTGTGTGTGTGTGTGTGTGTG
>CAJQZJ010001511.1:19878683-19895249 GCA_907164525.1 Lophiomys imhausi
CAGCTCACCTCAGCTCAGCTCACCCCAGCTCACCTCACCCCAGCTCAGCTCACCTCAGCTCAGCTCACCCCAGCTCAGCTCAGCTCAGCTCACCTCAGCTCAGCTCAGATCACCCCAGCTCACCTCAGCTCAGCTCAGCTTACCCCACCTCAGCTCACCCCAGCTCAGCTCACCCCAACTCACCTCAGCCCAGCTCACCTCAGCTCACCCCAGCTCACCCCAGCTCACCTCAGCTCATCTCAGTTCAGCTCAGCTCACCCCAGCTCAGCTCATCCCAGCTCACCTCAGCTCAGCTCAGCTCACCCCAGCTCACCTCAGCTCAGCTCAGCTCACCCCAGCTCAGCTCACCCCAGCTCAGGTCACCTCAGCTCACCTCAGCTCAGCTCACCCCAGCTCACCTCAGCTCAGCTCACCTCAGCTCAGCTCACCTCAGCTCAGCTCACCCCAACTCAGTTCACCCCAGCTCACCGCAGCTCAGCTCACCTCAGGTCAGCTCACCCCAGCTCACCCCAGCTCAGCTCACCTCAGCTCACCCCAGCTCAGCTCACCTTAGCTCAGCTCACCTCAATATAGTTCACTCCAGCTCGGCTCATCTCAGCTCAGGCAGCCTAGTTCAGTTTAGCCAGCCTAGCTCATTCCCGCTCAGGGGAATCTACCTTATTTTAGCCAGTGGAGCTCAGCTTTGTTATCCCAGAATAATCATCTGGGCTTAGCCCATCTTAGAAGAGCTTAGAAGAAGCTGAGTGTTTTCCATCTCAGGTCTCCCATCTCAGCCCAGCTCTGCTTGTTAGAGCCTAGCTTACTGGAGCACTCAACCTTCTCTTTGAATTTTGCTCAGCCACCTTTGTTACCCTGTCTGCTTTTTTATTGTGGCTACAGAATCCAAATTGTTGGCTTTAGCTATAGTCATTCATTTCTCAGTTCTGTCCAGCTGTGGCCTTCCTTCTGAGTATCCGCACCCTAGCCCTTGTGTTTTCACACTGACTTTGGCTTCCAAGCACTGTCCTTTGATACCATTCTTTAACAACCAGGTGCTACATCTGCTGGTAACTTCAAATTCATTAGGCTATCTTGAGTTGTAGTTCAAGAAGGTGTTGTGCTTTCTACAAAAACTAAAACCACCTTTTCCTCCAGAATCCCAGTATTGCCTCTTAGTCTGAGTCTCTCCTTACTGAGTCTCAATTAGCCTCCACTCTAAGTTCCTTCTAGATTAAAAGCACTTTTAATAACCATTGAAGTATTCATTTTATCTATATTTTCTGCTTAAGTATTGATGCAAAATTCAAAGCCACATGTATAACTGAGGTAGACAGCACCAGAACCCCAACTAATACACTTAATTGACATAATTCCAGACAATCATATACACTTTTTTCTAAGATTCCCTTAAAGTACCATGCACCCCATAATCAATAGTTAACAGGCAACCTTTTTCTTTTACAAGTTTTTCAACAATGGTTAAATGTGTATGACCGAGACAATGACATTCAAAACACGCACAAATGTCTCTTTCCCCCCCCAAAGCAATGACTGAAGACTAAATTCCTCTCAAGCAGAAACAATCATCTAGCACAAGCTTTAAGAACAGCAACCACAGCTGTGGCTGCCTCTGACTTACCGATTGGGGTCCCTGGCTTTGGGGAGGTCCAGGGTCTTTGTGTGGAATCAGTCCTTCAAGGCCATTAAGACTGACTAGTCCATGAGCAGCCATGTGGATGGGTGGCAAAAGCCACAACTGCAGATTCCCAGGTCTGGGTGGCCCTGGGAGACCCAAAGTCCAGGTCTGCCAAGCAGCAGCCCGGTCTCAGACCTTTGGCCAGTTCTCCCACAAGAAGCAGGGCCAGAGGGAGTTCACATAGAGCAAGTCCCTGAAGACTGACTTAGAAGTCTTTCCTTTGCACAGTCTGACTGAGTGTCCTGTCAACCACCAACTAGCATGTTCAACTAAAATAATTCTAGATAATTGCATTCATTTAAATTTTTTTCTCTTAAAATGAAATGTGATCTTGAAAAAGACTAATGAAGTCATCTTTACCAGAATGTTAGTCTTTCTTAATCATAAAGGCAAAGACCAACTAGCTTAAAAAATTATGAAAAAGTCACTGTAAATGCTTTGGGTATTGGAAAAAGAATTGAACTGAGATCAATGATCAGAGGGAATAATGAAGTAATTTCAAAAAGTTTTCTAAACACATTAGAATTTAAATACATTAAAATCCTTCAATTTCTCACATAATCTAACTTTGAAAAGGAATATATTTTAGAAGTTGATAAAATTAAGTTTGGGAAAAACTAGAACTTCTCAAGCTAAAATTAAAAGATTGAACTCACTAAGTTAAAAGAGAATCTTTCCAGTTTTGGCTGAACCCTCAACCTATTTTAGAAATGCAAATTACCCAGGTGGTGTTTTGCTCAGCCTGCGCTTTCAGCTCTGTGGGGCTGGGCAGAACATCTCAAAACCACTTCTTCAAACCACAGCTACAAGTTTACCTAGTGGTTTTATTTTTCCTTCCCAAAATAGCCTTGCCGCAATACCTGCTTCCTGCCAGCTGCAGCAGGTGTCACAGTCCTGATCGGCCATTTTGACTTCAACTCAACACCACTTAATTCATTTAAAAATAGTTTAAACTTAATTGATTATTGTCAAAAGTCTGTTCTGAATAGGGTGTGAGAGAGTCTCTTCCCATTCCTTGGTTAGAACTTTCAGAAATATCAATTCTAGACAAACATGATTTGAAATTGAGAGACAAGAATTTTTGATATTTGGAAATTTAAAAGCATGAATACTTGAAAAAACATTTACATTTTGAAGTAATAGTATTCTAATTATTTTTCTCAGGAACCACTTTAAGGATAAACATAACACCTAATATTCCATAAACACACTTCTGTGTTTCTTTGAAAAGATAGACTTTTGCAGGTTACCTCAGACTCCTCCAGAGAGCAGCTACTTTTTTGAGATGAGTTCACTATCTTTAAGACCAAGGCCTTCCTTGCTTGATTCACTCACTCAGACAGTTCTCTTCCCAGATTGTTTAAAATGTTAAACAATCTAGTGCAGAACATTCCTCACAAATCTAAAGAAAATGCTGCCCTCCACTCTTCGTGTTTGTGTATCCTGAACAAATGCTGTCACAGAAGTGGTCCTGAAGCACAACTCTCAGCCAACACTGTCACTCCAAAAACTGAACATTTCCAACCACAGCCCAAAAGATCCTTCTAGCAGTGGGATTTTTTTAGCATCTCACTCAAATAAGGCGCTCAGGTCCCCTACCAACACCATCAGACAGCTCATTCCCTAATAAGTTTTCAAAGGTCTGGAAATATATCCAAGGCTCTGAGATCCCTAGGCAGTTTAGTCCTCAGTCCCTCCTGGCCAGCCACCCATGTTCCCTCAGGGACAAATATCCAGGACTAGTCTGCAATTCTCAGAAAACTCCATAGGCAAAGGTTAAAAATGAAGGCTCATAGAGGCCATTCTTACCTGAGGAGACGGTGAGTACGGTTCCTTGACCCCAGTAGTCCATAGCATAGTAATCACAATGGTGGAATTTCCATCCATACTCCACAAAAACCCCCTGAGCCTCAGAGCCTCACTAGAATCACCCCTGGGCAACTCAGGCACCATGCCGACTCCTAACATCACACAAGAACCAACCATTCAAGTCATGGTTCCACACTCCATTGCCTGCCTGGGCAGAGAGGACCCCTTTTCATTCTTCAAGGCGACCAATATTTCAGCCTAACTCTGAGAAACCAAATAGCCACTGGTCCTGGAATTGTCACCATACACTGGCAGCCCCTAATTTATCAGTAAGGGTCTGATAAATCCTGGATGGGAGTCTGTCCCAGACTTCAAGCCTCAGTTCTAGCAGACCCTTGATTACACATCAGTCCTGACATCACCACAGACAGGCAGGTAGAGATCCCTGATCCAGTCCCTGTGTCTTGACTTGGGGACAAAGGAGTTGAATCTTGGCTCCCATTTGCAGGGAATCTTGGTCCTGAATACTCATAGTTCCCCCCAAATGCATTTAGAATGAGAGAAGGTAGGACTCACCTGAAGAGACAGTGACCAGAGTCCCTTGGCCCCAGTAAGCAAACCAGTCGTCACATTGTGACAACCATAATAAGACGCCAGACAATAAATGACCCTTGGCTAGGGCCCCAGGATTATCTTGGGTGGAGCCCAGTAAGGTTCAAGGGCAATGGGAATGAGGGGACCCTAGTAGCAAAGATGGCCAGATTCCCTATAGATCCCTGGACATAAATTGTAGAAGCTGAGGATATCTGTCTGTATCAGCCAGAGCCCCTGAAGACCCATTCCTGACTTCCAGGTTGTCCTTAGTCCTTCATGACCAAAAATTCATATACCTTCATTTCTCCCCAACAAATACAGTAAAATATCTAAGCTGAGTAGAAGAGAGAGATTGTAAGGACTCACCTGAGGAGACAGTGACCATGGTTCCTTGGCCCCAGAAGTCAAAGTAGTCACAGAATCACAGAGCCCTTTAGTATGTGTTCACAAACCCCTACATCTACCAACCCAGCCTAACAACATAAAAGCTTATTTCTTATGGTTGTCACTGTCCCATAGGGGGCTAGCCTCTGTATTCTTCTTATCCTAAGAGCAAAGACTCCATTTTTACAGTAAAGCTTCTTTAGGATGCAGAGTCTGCAGATGACCTTACTCAGGGAGATCTGGGAATATCATTCCCAGGTTCCGAATGGAGGATGCAGAAAGAAAGTCAGCTTACCTAAGGAGACGGTGACCAGGATTCCTTGGCCCCAGATATCAAAAACATTGCACAGGGGCATGGTCCCTGTTGCTGCTCAAACGAAAACCTGACCCCCATCTGGACTAGATCCAGATTATGTAGAGACCACAGAGCTTTGGCTGATTGCCACTCAGAGAAGGTGGGAGCCAATAGGGGAAACTCACCTGAGGAGACGGTGACCAGGGTACCTTGGCCCCATACGTCTAAATACCAGTAGCACAGCCTCTCTTCTGCTTCTGTTCCTCTACTAAAACCCTCACCACAGCCTGACTTGGCCCATCTGAACCCCAAGGTCCCCAGATGCAGGACTCACCTGAGGTGACAGTGACCAGAATCCCTTGGCCCCAGCTATCGAAGTTAGTATAGACACAATGAAGTAGCCCTAGATCCAGGACCATACAAAACCCAGTATAAAGTCCCTTGGAGTTCCCAGGGTGATCCAAGCTCCAGAAACCCAGCTCTTGGGACATATCTCCACCTTAGCTCAGGTGGATGGGCACACCTGTAGGATGGTATCTTTCAGGGTAGCCTGGGCTAACATAACGAGACCCTGTAAAGAGAGAAGAGAAGGAAACAGAAGAAAGAGCAATGGAAGGAGAGGAGTCATGCCTACCCTGTACTCCTAGCAAACCACACTTGCCTGCTCTGGCCTGAGATCCTCTTGTTAGTCCTTGGCAGGGCACTGCACCCTTCTGGTGCCTGTGTTTGCTCATCCTTTTCCCATGTAGAAGCCCAGGACCTGTCCACAATAATTCTCTCTCACTCTGCACTGTCTCCTGCCCTCCAGAAAGTTATCCTTCCTCTCAGATCCACTCTTTTCTTTCTCATCTTTCTCCAGTTTCTCTACTTGTGCATGACTCTCAGGCTGCCCCTGGTCAGCTCCAAACGGAAGGTTTTTGTTGAGCCATGAGTCACTGTGGCCCCAGTTAGCACTGTGGTACTGTGCTTAGCCAAAACCTTGCACCAGTCACGGACCACAGGGACTCTGAGTCTCAAACCTCACATTAGCCACAGAACATAGATATCCTGACCTGAAAACTGCCAGTTATCATCTCTCAAGTCAGGGACTAGTGGTTTTTCTCAAAACAATCAGTAAAGTTCTGGAGCCTGTTTTTTTTTTTTTAATAAAAAGTAGAACAGATGGAGGTGGAGCTACCTTCATCTGCCATTCACCTGGATCTGAATTATTTTTTTATTAACTATGGACAAAGGTCTATGATGGGGGCCAGGGGCAATGCCCCTCCCTGGGTTGCCATGGAGGTACCTCTGTTGTACACCTGCCTGTCAGGCACTCAGACTGCTCTTTGCTTCCTGATCCCTACAGCAGGAAAGTGACCTAAATTAAAGTCTAAAGTGCCACCCCAATGTCCTGATTGGACAGTATCTCTGGTGCTGTGTTACCTGTGCCCAGGGTGGATGTGTGCCCTCTTGGTCACCACCAGAGCTCTGGTTCTCAGAAAGGGGTCTCAGCTCTGTCCTGTGAGGTACAGGGGAGGAGTTAAGTTGCCCTAAGAGAAGGCTCTTTGCCAGTGGTCTCCTCCTGACCCCTGGGGGGAGGATCCTAGGATAGGGAAGAGTCTGTATTTACCTATGTGAGTTTGTTCAGAGCTGGGCCCTACAGGTCAGCAGTAGGTGCTTGGGGAGTATCATGCCTGTAGCCCCAGGCTAGTCATAAGATTCTGACAAGTAAGGGCCCGAGGGGCACAGGTGAGGGTGGGTTAAGCAGGAGGGGAGGTGACTGTGGTCTAGGGGCCTAGGGGCACAGGTAGGGTGGGTGAATAGGAAAGGTGGTGTCTGTAGCTTGGAGACATTGGTACATGGAAGGTGAGGTAAGCAGGAGGGGGAGTGGACAGTAGTCTAGAGGCTCCCCTCCCTATACTGTGTTTGGGAGCTCTAGGAGTAGGGGACAGGAGCGTACCAGCCTTCCTTGTTCTCTTGGCTGGGGTCCTGCTCTGTGGAGGAGCTCTAGATCTTGGATCCTCAAGCCCCACCTCTTTCCAGAGTTTCTGTTCTCTCAGGTCTATCTTAGGTGATCTCTTGAGAGAAGGAGAGGTAGGGTGGTCCCAGGCTCCCTAGGTAACACCTGCTTGTACTGTAGTACTTCAGTTAGTGACAGGGGAATGGAAGACAACTTCCCAGCCCACAGTCTGGGCTCTCACAGGCTTTCTTCCTTACTCACTGCAGAGGTCTAGTTGTAAGCTACAGGCACTATTGCCTGTCTGGGTCCTAGTCCTCTCCTGTGGTGCAATATGCCTCGTTGGCTACAGTGTGATAGAATCTGACCAACCAGAGGACATTCTTCTTCTTCTTGTAGCTTCCCAGCTATGCAGAGCTGCTGAGGATCATGATAACACAATAAGTCTACCTATCTACACTTCTACTCTCTATGTGGCTCTTCTGCAGTATCCATGGTCTAGGTCTGAAGATCATCTCTGCCCTACCAATGGTGGGCATGTGGCAAGCAAAATACATAGGTGTTTGTTCTAGTTTGCTTTTCTGTTGCTGTGATAAATATCACAACCAAAAGCAACTTGGGGAAGAAAGGGTTTATTTCACCTTATAACTTGAGGGAATTTCAGGGCATAACCACAGGCAGGAACTGAAGCAAAAATCACAGAGGAATGCTGCTTATTTGGCTTGTTCACTCTGACTTGCTCAGCTACGTTTCTTATATGGCCCAGGACCGGCTGCCAAAGGAATGGTACCACCCACAGTGGGCTTGGCTTTCCTACATCAATTATCAGTCAAGAAAATGCCCATAGACATGCCCACAGGCAATCTGATACAGGTAATTCCTTAGGTGATGTTTTATCTTTCCAAGTATGTCGAGTTGATAACCAAGATTAGCCATTATAGTGCTGCAGACATATGTCAGGGCCACGTAAGGAAACTGGATCTGTACAATGAGATGGCCAGAACTGGGCCTACTGGCTAGGGTTGAATTGGTTTTCCAGTCTCTGCCCCACAGCTGGAGTCTCCTGGGACACTACCCAGGTGCCCATCTTGCCTGATCTTGTCCTGACATGCTTCACCCTATCCCACTCTGCCTACTCAACTCCACACTTTAACAGATTCTGTCCCAAGTACCTGGTTATTGGTATGGCTACTCTTAATGGAACTTGGAGCTCAGCTGAGGACTGGATACTCAGGTAGGTGGAAAAGGCTCCCTGGACATTCATCTCACTTATGAGTTAGAGAAGGTCTATTGTAGAGCTGCTCAGAGCAGTTGGTGAGCTGTGGGTGTTGCCATGGGATGTGGAGAGATGGGCTTGAGAGAGAGAAATGGTTAGAGGCAACTTTCGCTGTATTATTAAACTTCTGGATCAAGATGTCCAGCACAAAAGTTATCAGACATGATGGTTGGCATGTGGTCAGAAGACCATGGGCAATAGATATGCTTAACTGAAGGTCCAGATACTGAAGTTTGGGCCTCTGAGCCTTGGTGTGCTGGACAGGCCCTGGCAGCATTTTCCTAGGGTCTAACACTGCAGTGGACTAGGCAGTTGGAACAAGAATACTTCTGATGTTCAGGCATGGGAAAGTGAATTGCCTCTAGGTTAGACTGTAGACTGCTTCTTCCATGGAGCGGTGTTCTCCATGTTCCCCTGGGCACTACTGTCTGAGTACTTCATTCCAGAAGGGAATCCTCTAGCTAAACATCAGAGGATAAGTCTTCATTTCTTTAACTTTGGTCAGAAGTTACACAAGAGCACATGCAGCAGCAAATGCAACAGCAGTCAGAAGTTACTGAGAGAAATAAGTAAATGAGAAGCTAAGTACAAGATATGGGATATGGATTTATGAGTTATTTGTTGAGGAGGTCCCAACATAACTATATGGTAAGATCCTGAAGACATCACACTTTTGACAAAGGCATAGAGACATCAGTTTCAAATGACTGGGAAGCCCCCTCTCTCTGGATAGCTTTCATAGTATTAGAAGGTACTATGTAGGCTACTGGGGAAGCAGAGTCATCAGTGCTGGATTCTGCATGCTGCAATACTGATCTGCCAGGCAAGATGTGTGCAATTTCAAGAGTAGCTAGACTATTACAGTATAACTAATTGCTATCTATTTGGACTTGAGGCTTGTTTCACAGGAGAGATTTTAGTGCCTGGTGTGGCAATTCTGGTCAAAAAGGCTTGGGTGGGGGAGATGATAGACCGTAGGGCAGAATGTGCTATTGTTATTTTGCTAAATAATTGTGCTGTCAAATTTCTTTCTGAGCATTTATGTTTATATCCATAGAATCTGGCTTCTCTCAACCTTGGGCAAAGAAGATTCCTTTTGCAGAGGGGAGCAGCCACTAGAGAGAAGCACCAGTGGTCAGACCGCTGAGACTAAGAGACCAAGTGTTCATCCCTAAACAGGACATCTGCAGTAACTTCCCCCACCATCAAAGTTCACGGTGCATTGTAGAAGAGGAGGCAGAAATAAGGTAAGAGCCAGAGGATAAGGAGGAATGCTATGAAATGCTAGCTTCTGGACATCATAATCATGAATTCACAGCAAATGTGGTTACCTGTACAAGAGTAAGCCAGCCAAAATTCCAGCATAGATAGGGTGGATGATATCCAGGCCCTACACCTTACTAAGGAGCTATTGGTAGTGTATAGGTGTTGGAGGTGGAAAATCATTCTTCCTTAAAGATGTGTTTCCTGGTATATTTCCCATGCTCCGGTGGATAGCCCCACATTCGTGCATAAATGGCAAGCACTAATTCAATTTAGTGGGTTATTAAAAAAACATGGAAAACCCAAACTGAGATAAAACTGGAAATGAAAAGATTAAGAAGCCAAACAAAACCCTCAGAGTTAAGCCTCACTAACAAAGTACAAACCATGGAAGAGAGAATCTTGGGCACTGAGTACAAGGTAGAAGAAATGATAACCCTCAATCAAAGAAAAATGCTCAATCTAAAAACATACAGGCACAACACATCCAGAAAATCTGGGACACTGTGGTAAAAACCAAATCTATGAATAATAGTAATAGAGGAGGAAGAAACCCAGATCAAAAGCTCAGAAAATATTTTCAACAAAATCAGAAGAAAATTTCCCTTAAATAATGAGGTGACTATCAGGTACAAGAAGCACACAGAATACCAAATAGACAGGATCAGAAAAGAAATTCCCCAATGTCACATAATAATCAAAACATTAAATGTACAGAACAAAGGTATTAAAAATTGCAAGGGAAAAAGATCAAGTAACATATAAAGGTGGATCTATTAGAATTAAGTCTTCTCAATGGAGGTGCTAAAAGCCAAAAGGGCCTGGACAGATGCTCTACAAACTCTAAGAGACTAGAAAGTCCAGTCCAGACTACTATAGCCAGAAAAACTATTAATCACAATATATAGAGAAAGAAAAAGATTCCATGATAAAACCAAATTTAAGCAGTATCTACAACTCCAACTATACCGAAGGTGCTAAAAGGAAAACTTTAACCTGAAGACATTAACCACATACAAGAAAACACATGGAATAAATAATCTCAGACAAGCAAGTCAAAAGAGGAGAAAACCCACACCATAGCAATAAAATAACAAGAATCAATAAATGTAAGTCTAAATATTAGTGGTCTCTACAACTCAATAAAAAGATACAGACTAACAGATTGTGTTAGAAAACAGGATCTATCCTTCTGTTGCATCTAAGAAACACACCTTTCTCAGGATAACTTTCACCTTGAGGTAAAAGGATTGAAAAAAAAATCCAAACAAATGGACTCAAGAGGCAAGCAAATGTAGTCATTTTAAAATCTAACATAATAGACTTCAAACAAAAACTAATCAGAAGAGATAAGGAAGGACATTATATGCTCATCAAATGAAAAATCCACCAAAAGGATATTGCAGTTCTAAACATTTATTCAACAAACACAAGAGCACCTGAACTCATAAAAGAAACACTACTACAGCTAAAATCTCATATCGGCTCTCACATACTGATAGCAGCAGATTTCTATATCCCACCCTTGACAGTAGACAGGTCATTTCGACAAAAACTAAACAGAGGAATGTTGGAGCTATCTGAGGTTATAAAACAAATGGACCTAAAAGGTATTTACAGGAAATTGTACTCAAACAGCAAAGAATATATCTATATCCTCTTCTCAGCAGTTCATGGAACTTTCTTCAAAATTGACCACATACTTGAACACAAAGCAAGTCTAAACAGATACAAGAAAATTTAAAATAATGCTCTGCATCCTATCTGACCACCATGGATTAAAGCTGGATACCAACAACAACAGGAACAATAGAAAGCTTACAGACTCATGGAAACCAAACAACTCCCTACCAAAAGACAAGTTACTCAAGACAGAAAATGAGAAATTAAAGACTTTCTGGAATTGAATAAAAGAAATACACTATATGTCCAAATTTATGGGACACAATGAAGGCAATTCTAAGCAGTAAGCTCTTAGCACTAAGTGCTTATACTTAACAACACACTTAAAAGTTCTAGAACAATAAAGAAGAGAGTATACCCAAAAGAAGTAGATGGCAAGAAATAATCAAAGTCAGGGCTGAAATCAATAAAATAGAAACAAACTAACAAACACACAAACAAACAAAAAGACAAACAAACAAACAAACAAACCCCTCAAAACCTCCACCCAAACCAACCCAAAAACAAACCAAACAATTCAACAAATCAATGAAACAAATAGATTTTGAGAAAATCAATAAGATTGACAAACCCTTATCCAAATTAACTAAAAGGCAGAGAGGAGACATTGAAATTAATAAAATTAGACATGTAAAAGGGAGCACGACAACAGACGTGGAGTAAATTCATAGAATCATAAGGGCGCACTTTAAAAAGCTGTCCTCCACCAAATTGGAAAATCGAAAAGAAATGGATAATCTTCTCTATAGGTACCACTTACCAAAGTTAAATCAAGATCAGACAAGTAATTTAAAAGACCTATACCCCCTTGTGAAATAGAAGCAATCATTAAAAGTCTCCCAACCAAAAGGAGGCCAGGGCCAGACTGTTTTAGCGCAGAGACCTACCAGACAACTTTAGAGAATACTTAATGCCGGCACTCTTCAAATTATTCTGCAAAACAGAAACAAAAGAGACATTGCGCAGTTTATTTTATGAGGCTACAGTAACCCTGACATTTCTGATAAAGACATAAGCACAGAAAGAAAATTATCGACCAATTTCCTTTATGAACATAGATGCAAAAATTCTCAATAAAATAGTTGGAAACCAAATAAAAGAACACATTAAAAAGATCATTAGCCATGATCAAGCAGTCTTCATCCAAGAGATACAGGGATGGTTCAATATATATAAATCATTAAATGTAATCCACCATATAAACAGACTGAAACATAAAACCACATGATCGTCTCATTAGATGAAGAAAGGCCATAGACAAAATCCAACACCTCTTTGTAATAAAAAATCCTTGAGAGAGATCAGGGTTACAACATAATAAAGGTAATTTACAGCTTGACCATAGCCAATATCAACCTAAATGGAGAGAAACTCAAAGCAATTCCACTAAAATCAGGAACAAGACAAGGTTTTCCACTCTATCCATAATAATCAATATGGTACTTGAAGGCTTAGCTAGAGTAAGAAGACAACTGAAGGAGATCAAGGAGATACAAATAGAAAAGGAAGAAGTCTAAGTATCTTTATTTGCAGATATATGCTCTTATATATAAAACTCCCTAAAAACTATACTAAGAAACTTCTACAGCTGATAAACACTTTCACCAAAATAGCAGGACATAAAACTCACAAACAAACATGAGTAGCCCTGTTATAGTCAAGTGACAAACAAAGAGAGAAAGAAATTAGGGAAACAATACCCTTTTTCCTCAATACCAAACAATACTTTTTTTTTTTTTACATTTGCCTCAAAAAATATGTTTGGAATAAGTCTAACCAAGCAAGAAAAAGACTTGTATAATAAAAACTTTAAGATACTGAAGAAAGAAATTGAAGAATAAATATATCAGATAATGGAAAAATATCCCATGATCATGGATCAGTAGGATTAACATAATGAAAATTGGCATTTTATCAAAGGCAATCTACAGATTCAATGGAATCCCCATCAAAATTCCAACAATTCTTTACAGACCTTGAAAGGACAACTTCCAGCTTCATAAGGAAAAAATCCTGAACAATAAAATAATTGCACAAGGTACCACCATCCCTGATTTCAAGTTGTGTTATAAAGTTATAGTAATAAAAACAACATGGTGTTGGCATAAAAACAGACACAGTGATCAACAGAATAAAATTGAATACCTCAGCATAAATCCACACACCTACAAACACCTGATTTTTCATAATGGATCCATAAATACACACTGAAAGAAGATAGCATGTTCAACAAATGGTGTTGGTTAAACTAGATGTCTATATGTAGAAGAATCTTGATAAATCCATGCTTATCACCTGCATAAACTCTACTCTACATGGATCAAGAACCTCAACATAAAACTAGACTGAACTCATTGGCACAGGAAAAGACTTTCTGAACAGGACCCTGATAATACAGGCACTAAGATCAACGATTAATCAATAGGGCCTCACAAAGCTGAAAAGCTTCTTTATAGTAGAAGATACCATCATTTTGACAAAGCTACAAGCTACATAATACTAAAATATCTTTACCAATTACACATCTGATAGAGGTTTGATATCCAAAATACATAAAGAACTAAAAAAACTGAACATCAAAAAACACCCCAATTTAAAATGAGGTATAGAACTAAACAGAATTTTCAAAAGATGAAACACAAATGGCTGAGAAACAAAGAAATGCTCAACACCTTTAGTCATCATGGAAATGCAAATTAAAAAACTTTGAGATTCCATCTTAGAGTGGTCAAAATGACCAAGATTAATAAAAGAAATCAAAGCAAATGCAGGTGAGGATATGGAATAAGGAAAACTCACCCATCCATTGCTGTTGTATGTGCAAACTAGTCCGGGCACTGTGGAAATCAGTGTGGCAGTTCCTCAGGAAGCTGGGACTAGATCTACTTCAAGATCCAGCTATACTTCTTGTGAACATATATTCAAAGGACTCTACATCCTACAACAGAAACACTTGCTCATCCATGTTCATTGTTGCTCTATTCTTATTAGCCGGAAATTGAAAACAGCCTAGATGACCATCAATAGGTGAATGGATAAGGAACACGAGGAATATTTACAAAATAGATTATTATTCAGCTGTTAAAAAGAAAACAACAAAATCATTAAATTCACAGGTAAGTTGATGGAATTAGAAAAAAGAACTTTGAGCAAGGTAAACCAATCCAAAAGACAAATATAGTATGCATTTTCTTATATGTGAATGTTAGCTTTTAAGTCTTTGATAGGCATGCTGCAATTCATATACCTAATAGCAATTAAGTATAGACTAATGGACTACTAGCAGGAGGGGGGGAATCTCCCAAGGTAGGGGAAATAAAATATGTAGTTATGGAGAGCTATGGGAGACTGGAATGGGGAGATTAAATGGAGAGGTAGAGAAAATAGGGGTTAAGAGAGAGAACACAGGGAAGGACAATACTAAGGGGCATTTGAGGGGTCATATGAAACCCTACATACAAAACAAACTCAATGATATATTTTTTAGATTTTTTTGGTGTCATATTGCTTTGTTTGGGCATTAAAAATCTTACTGGTCAGCAAAAGAATCTACAGAAAGTCTACACTCACATGGAAATTGAACAACTCTTTACTAGAGGACCACTGGGTCAAGGAAGAAATAAAGAAGGAAATCAAAGATTTCTTAAAATCCAACAAAAATGAAGACACAACATACCCAAACCTATGGGACACAATGAAAGCTGTGCTACGAGGAAAGTTCATAGCACTAAATGCCTTCAAAAAGAAAATTGTGACAACTCATATTAGCGAATTAACAGCTAAACTGGGTGAATTGGAAAAAAAAGAAGCAAACACTCCCAAGAGGAGCAGAAGGCAGGAGATCATCAAACTTAGGGCTGAAATCAACAACTTAGAAACAAAAAGAACTATACAAAGAATCAATGAAACCAAGAGTTGGTTCTTCGAGAAAATCAACAAAATAGACAGACCCTTAGCCAAATTAACTAAAAGACAGAGGGAGAAAACCCAAACCAACAAAATCAGAAATGAAAAGGAAGAAATAACAACAGACATTGAGGAAATCCAGAGAATATTTGGATCCTACTTTAAAAATCTATACTCCACCAAATTTGAAAACTTAAGTGAAATGGACAATTTTCTTGATAGATTCCACCTACCGAAGCTAAATCAAGATCAGATAAACAGATTAAACAGCCCTATAACCCCAAAGGAAATAGAAACAGTCATTAAAAATCTCCCAACCAAAAAAAGCCCAGGGCCAGATGGCTTTAGCACGGAATTCTACCAGACCTTCAAAGAGGAGCTAACACCTAAACTTTTCAAACTCTTTCACAAAATAGAATCTGAAAGAACATTGCCAAACTCATTCTACGAGGCCACAATCACCCTGATTCCTAAACCACACAAAGACCCAACAAAGAAAGAGAACTTCAGACCAATCTCCCTCATGAACATAGACGCAAAAATAATTAATAAAATACTAGCAAACCGAATTCAAGAACACATCAAAAGTATCATACACCATGATCAAGTAGGCTTCATCCCAGGGATGCAGAGATGGTTCAACATACGAAAGTCTATCAACGTCATTCACCATATAAACAAGATGAAAGAAAAAAACCACATGATAATCTCGCTAGATGCAGAAAAAGCATGTGACAAAATCCAACACCCCTTCATGCTAAAAGTTCTGGAGAGAATGGGCATACAAGGGCCGTACCTAGAAATAATAAAGGCAATATACAGCAGGCCAGTGGCAAACATCAAAATAAATGGAGAGAAACTTGAAGCATTTTCTCTAAATTCAGGGACAAGACGAGGATGTCCACTTTCACCATATCTCTTCAATATAGTACTTGAAGTTCTTGCTAGAGCAATAGGACAGCTAAAGGACATCAAGGGGATAAACATTGGAAATGAAGAAGTCAAATTATCCCTATTTGCAGATGATATGATAGTATACATAAGCTACCCCAAAAATTCCACCAGAGAACTCTTACAGCTGATAAACACCTTCAGCAAAGTGGCTGGATACAAAATTAATTAAAAAAAAATCAGAAGCCCTTCTTTATACAACAAACAAATGGGCTGAAAAGAAATAAGGGAAACCACCCCCTTCACAATAGCCACAAACAACATAAAATACCTGGGGGTAACTCTAACCAAGCAAGTAAAGGACCTGTACAAGAACTTCAAGCCCTTGAAGAAAGAAATGGAAGAGGCCTTTAGAAGATGGAAAGATCTCCCATGCTCATGGATAGGTAGGATCAACATAATAAAAATGGCCATCCTACCAAAAGCAATATATAGATTCAATGCAATTCCTATCAAAATACCAACACAATTTTTTATAGACTTGGAAAGAGCTAGCCTCAATTTCATATGGAAAAACAAAAAGCCCAGAATAGCTAAATCAATCCTGTACAATAAAAAAAACATCTGGAGGTATTACCATCCCAGATTTCAAGCTGTACTACAGAACAATAGTTGTAAAAACAGCATGGTATTGGTATAGAAACAGATCAGTAGATCAATAGAATCGAATTGAAGATCCAGAAATAGACCCACACACTTATGGCCACCTACTTTTTGACAAAGAAGCCAAAACAGCACAATGGAAGAATGTAGGAGTTAGATAAATTAGATTTAGGAAATATATAGGAGTTTCT
>CAJQZJ010001511.1:19925249-19936643 GCA_907164525.1 Lophiomys imhausi
TATCAAGACATATCAACTCCTCACAGCACCCCCTATTCTCCTCCAAGCAGAAGATGAGCATCGAAGAATCTCCAGTGGGAGATGATTGAATTAGTCGCAAGCCTATCTCTTGGTAGGAAAAGCCCCTTGCCCCAACTGTAGACAGAATGCTGTCCAAAAAGGACAGAACCTGGAAGCAGGTAAGTCGACAGCCTAGCTCTGCCAAGACAGGGTACATAAGTCCTTCATAACTCCTGCTGTACAATCAATGTCGGTCAGAGTAACGGGGCCAAACGACTGAAGATCGATGCTGTAATGTATGGAGAGAAAATGGGAAGTGTCCAGGCAGCCACTGGTATGTCATTTCTTAGTTTGGGAAGCTGCAGGCCCTGTACTTCCTATAAAATCAGATATATTTATCCCTCTCAGGTCTGTGAGGTGGTTGAAGAACAGATAGCGTCTCATAATTTAATTTTGAGTTGTTTAGGAGTCAAGAGAGTGTTAATAGATCTAAGAAGATACTTTTAAAATTGTGTTGCAAGTTAGTGCGAATGTTGAGTCAGATATAGAACTTTAAACTCATGGAGATGTTTAGATAGTAGAATGTTAAAGTCAGGTACCAAATACATATGGACTGGTCATTGGGAATGTACGTTAAGCCATATAACCCTCATAACTGTGGCCTAATTACCTCTGTTGTACTGTATTGTATTTATTATTATAAGAGAAAGAGCCATTTGTTGGACTGAAAGGGGAAACTGTAGGGGGAAATAAGATATACCTTAAACTTAAAAAAAAAAGGGAAGAGGATGGGGGGGTTGAGGGTGGGAGGGTGGGACTGGAGGGGGAATAGGGAGGGGACTGCGATTGAAATGTAACTTGAAGAAATAAAAAATAAAGGAAAAAAATCTTACTGGTCTTCTGCTTGTATAACATGGTTTCTGTTATTGTATTGTCATGTTTTTTTAAGTGTTTCTTGGGCTTTTTCTCTTTTTAAAAAATTTTTGTCTGTTTGCTTTCTATATAGAGAAAGAAGGAGTGGTATTGGATGGTGTTGCTTTATAAAAAAAAATCTAAATTTCTGCCGTTTGATTTTTACCAATGAAGACACAGGAGCCAGATGCTGTTTTGAAAGCCTGCTAGCTCAGAGAGGCAGAGAAAGCACCAAACTGACTTTCCTACTCCATCAGTGTCCTAGAAGGATAGAATCTTCCTATTCACCTCACATACCAGAAGGAAAAATTCTTGGTAGGTCATCCAAGTGACTTTCTTATTCAGCTAAAAGCCCAGGAGGAAAAATCCCAGAAGAACCCAGTGGAAGAAGCCTAGAAGGAGAAAACCCAAAAGGAGAAAATCCAAAAGAAGAAGCCTTGAAAGAAGAAAAACTTCCAACTCCTCCATGATGTCTTAAATACCCTGAGCTCAATGTCCCTCCTTTCTGTTTAATCCTTGTCAGCTGGTTTCTTGCTCCATCTCTGGGCCTATGATTAACTTTATTTAATCCTCTGTGCCGAAAGTTCTTGGATTAAAGGTTGAGCCACCCCACTATTAGAAACAGGTTTTTACAGTTTATAATCTTTGGGTTCACAGTGTGATCAAATATTCTGCAACAGATGGGTGGGGAAATGGAGACAGATCTCGGAGGAGATGAGAGGGAAAATGTGATCAGAATATATTGTATGACAATATTTATTTTCAATAAAAAAGATAAAGAGCAGTTGGAGGGTGTGTTGGGAGTGATATGGGGAAGTTGGAGGGGTATATAGGAATAAATGCATTCATAGCTCATTGAGTACATATATGCAATTAAACAATTTTAATAATAATAATAATAAAAAGAATAACAATAAAAAGAATGAAATGAGAAGAGAACTCCCTCCCCTGATACCAAGTGTAAGTAGAAAACTCAGGAAAGTCAGAAAAGAAAACAACAGGAGAGCTTTAAGCTATAAATGCCAGAAGGTGATGGTCAAAGAGAGAATTCTGAAATAATCTAGTACTTCATACACACTCATAATCTATAGCCCAGATGCGGAGACTTTTTAGGGCTAGACTAATCAAAGGCTTTCCTCGAGGCCCTGATGTATGAAAAAGTAACAGCTCCTTCTGGGAACCAGGAACACGCTTGGAACAGCCAGCAGTGATCTGGTGCCAGGACTTTGGGCGCTTTTCCCAGAGGCCTCGCTGAATGGAGAAGACTATTTTCCCCTTGGAGATAGTATATAAGATGCTGTGCTTCTTTGTTTTTGTTTTGTTTTCTGGGACAGGATTTCTCTGTGTCCAGGAACTCACTCTGTAGACTAGGGTGGCCTTGAAATCAGAGATATGCCTTTCTCTGCCTCCTGAGTGCTGGGATTAAAGGTGTGTACTACCACTGCCTGATAATGTTGTACTTCTTTTAAATTTTATTTTATTTTTTTTTGTTTTTCAAGACAAGGTTTCTCTTTATAGCTCTGGTTGCCCTGAAGTTCACTCTGTAGTTGGCCATTTCTCACTTAGGACCCCATCACTTAAGAATGACCTGCTGGTTCAGGCCAAAAGACCAGGGATTCAGAATCTCAAGAGGTTGTAAGAGCTCTTTACATTTTCTTACTTTGTCTTTATTCTTCTCTCATATGATACACCCTAACCACAGTTTCCTCTTCCTCCCCTCACCCCAGCTCTCTCCACCTCTCCTCTCTGCCAGACTGCTCCTCCATTTCTCTTCAGAAAAGAGCAGGCCTCCCACTGATATGAACTGAACATGATGCATAACAAGATGCTATAAATCTAGGCCTAAACCCTCATATCAAGGCTGGATGGCTCCTTACATTTTCAAGGAAGGGGCTGCTGGCAGGTGAGGGAAGCTTTCAGAGCCTGCTTGGAGTCTCACATTACCACACCTATAGAATTCATATTGATAGTTCCATTCTTGGGAGTCTTGCAGGATTTGAGGGGGTCAGAGAAAAAGAACCTATCACAAAAGGCTCTGTATAGGTGTTGATAGCCTTTTCTTTCTTCTATGTTAGCCATTGCCCTAGAAGAATGGTATAAAGTGAAAGAAGAAATACAAGGAGAACCATTTGTTCCTGTTGAGGATTTTGAGGTTTTACCAGAGAGAAGAGTTGGACCTGCTTTGAACTGAGTTGATCACATGGCAGTACCCTCACTGTATTTATCTTTCCTTCTTATTTTTTTAGTATTGGACTATTTCCCTTTTGTTGGGACCAGTGTATGCTTTTTTAGCCTGGGTCCTCTAAGCATATTTAGATGCTGATGGTTTTCCTCTAGTAGCTTTGTTTTGAGGGCCTATGGAAATCTGATTCCTGGATTATTGAATCTATAGCCATTTCTTAGGGCCCCATTTTTCTTAAAGGGTGGCTCAGTTGGATATAGGTTCTGTTTTAGTCAGGGCTATCTAGAGGATACACCAGAATTTATTAAATGAGCTTTAAGGTAATGTCTTGGGTCACTATTCTATTGCTGTGATAATACACCATGACCAAGGCAACTCTTAAAGAAAGAAAGCATTTAACTGGGAATTTGCTTACAGTTTCAGAGGTTTAGTCCATTTTCATCTGGCAGGAAGCATAGCAGCACATGACACTGGAATGGTAGATGAGATTTATATCCTGATCTGAAGTAAGGGAGAAGGAGAGAGGGAGAGGGAGAGAGGGAGAGGGAGAGGGAGAGGGAGAGAGGGAGGGAGGGAGGGAGGGAGAGAGAGAGAGAGAGAGAGAGAGAGAGAGAGAGAGAGAGAGACTCTCTAGGCTTGGGATGGACTTTTGAAAACTCAAAGCCCACTCCCAATGACACAGTTCCTCCAACAAGGCCACACCTCATAATGTCACTCCCTGAGCATTCAAATGTATGAGCCTATGGAGGCTATTCCTACTTAAATCACCACATTTCACTTCTTGACCTCCATAGGCTTGTAGCCATATCTTAATGCAAACATACATTTAGTACAACTTTAAAACTCCCCATAGTCTATTACAATTTCAACATTGTTTGAAAGTACAGAACTAAAATCATTTTCTGAGACTTAAGGCAATCTTTTAACTGTAACCCTTGTAAAATCAAAATAAAAAATACATCACATACTTCTAACATATAGTGGCACAGAATATGCATTACCATCCCAAAACATAGGGAAAGGAGCACCGTGAGGAAATATTGGACCAAAGCAAACCCAAAAACCACCAGGGCAAACTTCTACCTCTCCATCTCTAAGTCTGAGTCAAAACCCTCTTCAGATCTCCAACTCCTTTCAGCTTTGTTGACCAAAACACACTTCTTGCTCTTGGGCTTGTTTCACACCTGTGCTCTAGCTTTCCTTGGCAGATATCCCATGGCTCTGGCATCTTCAACACCTTGAGGTCTCCAACACAGTTCAGGCTTCACCTTCATAGCTTCATGAAATAGTCTTTCTGGGGCTCCATGCAGGAACACTCTGATACAACTCTGGTCTCAGTAACTTTCCTTAGGCATGGAGAGAGATTCCATAACCCTTTTCTTATACCCTTGACTTTAAATCCAGAACCATGTTGCCAAAGCTGCCAAGTTCTACTGCTTTCTGGGGCTGGAACTTGGTCCCCTTCTTCAATTATGTTTGGATTAGTTTTCTGTTGTTGGTAATTTTTTTTTTCACTGATGAAGCTTTTCTTTAATTCCTTTCCACAATTTAGAAGCTTAGCTGGGTGGAGTCTTGCCATTCTCTTTATTCCACTTGGCATCACTTTTTTCTTTTCTCTTTTTATCTGCTTGAGAACTGTACTTAACTCCATTATACTTCTTGGTGCTCCTTTTCACCTCAAAATGTGCATTTGCATTTGTCTTTGTCCAAATTGTTTCTTTTTATTATAGACCCACATAAGAGTTATTACTAATAATCACATGACAGCCAATACTAGGCTGCCTTGAAATATCCTCTGCCAAATCCATTAATCCAAAACTTCTCAATTTAGCCTCAGGTAGATTTTTATGACAAGGGCAATGAGCAAGCACGTTCTTTACTAAAATATCACAAGAATGGCTTCTAGGCCACTTACTAATATATTCTTCCCTTCTGAAACTTCCTGAGCCAGGCTGTCATAATCTACATTGCTCTCAGCACCATTGTATTCCACAATCCTAGTAGTATGGCCTATTAGTAAGTTGAACTTAACATGTTTAGCTGTTTTCTTAATCCAAAGTTCCAAAATCCACATTGGGCCAACAAACAGCGTAGTCAGGCCTGTCACAGCAATACGCTGCTCCCTGGTACTAACTTCTGTCTTTGTTGTTGTTCTATTGCTGTGAAGAGACATCACAATCAAGGCAACTCTTAAAAAAAGAAAGCATTTAATTAGGGGCTTTCTTGCAGTTTCAGAGCTTTAGTGCATTTTCTTCATGGAGGGGAGCATGGTAGTACACATGATGCTGGAACAGTTGCTGAGAGCTACAGAAAGAGAGGGAGACTTTGGGCTTGTCATAGGCTTTTGAAACCTCAAAACTCACCCTCAGTGACACACTTCCTCCAATAGGCTACACCTCCTAATCCTTCTAATTCTTTTAAATAGTGCCATTCCCTCATAACTAAGCATTCAAATATATGAGCCTACAGGGACCATTCTTATTCAAACCACCACAAACAGCAACAATGGACAAGTTACTGAAACTTCAATCTTGTTAACAATGATATTTATCAGTAACAATAAATTGTTTTATTAGGCCAGCAGAATTGCTGGTGGTCTAGAGGGGCAGCCAGCAGGGCTTTGCAGGAGGCTATAAGGCCTGGATTTTCTTAAATAGCAGCCTAGGCTGCTATGGCCCTTTTCCAGTAATTAAATACACTAAGACCTTTTTATATATCAATGCTTAGCCCTTAGTTGGTCAGATTCTCAGCTAGCTCACTTAAATTAATCCCAGACCACCTAATTCCAACCAACCATGTGGTTTATTATACCTTCTTGGGTCACAGAGCTCACACACAGATGTCCTCTACTCCAATGACCTGGCTGGGGACTTCTTCTGTTTGAGACCCAGGAAGTCCCACCTTCCTATACTCTTTCTGCCCAGCTAATTGGCCATCAGAAACTTTTATTAACCAATCAGAGTGTCTCAGAAATGGCAGTAACCAGATCTTTAGCACTGAAATCAGCCTCTAAGGACCAATACATTAAACCCTCCTCCAACAAGTCACATCTGAGATGTTGTGTCCTTGAGGGTGGGAACCTCAACAGCCAGAGTTGTCCCAGAATAGCTCTCTCACTGGGGAGCAAAGAGCAATAATCACTCATTTTAATAAGAAGGAGTGCTTCATTGCCCCAATTTGGAGCCCTGAAAGTTCCTGGAGGGTAGCTGGTCTTTAGTCCATGATAGAAACTTGCAAACATTGGCTTTACTGTCAGCAAAGGAATCATCATTAGCAACAGCAGCAGCAACAGCAGCAGCAGCAGCAACAATGGAGCAAGAGGGAATGTCAAGAGAGGAAATGGCGAGAAGGCTTCACCTTCACAGACTCACACAGTGCCCTCTCAGGATTTCTTAGACTCTAACTCTGCCACTCATTTTTTCCCATAGCAGCTCTCTGAAACCATGGGGCAAGACTCTATGACTCTCCTCAATTTTGCATCTTTCATAATTCCAAAAACAAATACCATGTAGAAAATAATAACAAGTTCTTTTGTCATCTTGGGATGGAGCCTCTGAATGTGTATCTCAGCACACCCTTCTTAAGGAGGTTTCTATTCAGTGACATTAATCTGTAACAGTTATAGCTGCTTTCTCAGCACCAGTCTGAAAACTCTCCTGTCTTGAAATTTATTCTGCCAAGTAAATTAATTCATTATATTTAAATTTAGTGACACACAAGTTCTCAGGACATAAGCAGAATGAAGCCCAACTGTTGACTAAAATATCACACAAACAGTCCCTCTCCTATGTCCTGATGGGGTTCTTATCTCTGTAACTTCATGAACTGGGATATCATTGTCCTCATTTCTCTTATTATTCTTTTCTTTGAAGCTTCCAACAGAGCAAATGATTAAGCTCTGCTTGCAGCATTCAAGGTTTTTTTTCTAACTGAAATCTCTGAATTCCTCCTACAAAAACAATTTCAGTGTCCTAAGAATAACACAGTCAGGTTCATCCCTGCAATGACCCCAGACTCTTGGTACCAATGTTTGTCTCCATTACTTTTCTGTTGCTCTGACAAAATGCCCTAACAAAGCAACTTTTTTTTTGTTAGCAGTTCAAAGTACTACCTGTAATGGTGGGGAAGTCAAGGCAGCAAGAGTTTGAAGTAGCTGGTCACATTATGTTTGCAGTCAGAAGACAGAAATGTATAGGGAAGCCCTGAGTAGTGAAGCCCTGAGTGAATGTGCATTATTGACATGGGTACAACCATGTTGAGAACTCCAAGGTCTTGGACCTATGGGAAACTGGCAAAGCCATTGCTCATACAATCCACCATGACAGGGTGGCAATGTTCTCTTTGCGAATCTGAGCATGAGTGTTTATGAATGTTTGATTGAAGTATGCAAAGACTAGCAGCTGATTCTTCATCATTCCAGATGTTTATAACCAGAGACTGCTCATCTATAGAAACCTCCTATTGAGACTGGCTAACCTCTTCTTGCTGATAAACACTCTGAGGTTCTGGACTATGGTTAAAGAACTCCACTTTATCTCAGTTTCAATGTATATGTGTTTGTCCTTTCTTTATTCCCTCCCCTCTCCACCCCTGGCAGGGTTCCAGGACCCAAACCACACAGGTTACAGCAGAAATGCATGAATACTAGTGCTCAGTTTGCTTTTTCTACTTTACATAATTCAGAATCCTCTGCCCAGGGAATGGTCTGACCCATGGTTAGGATGTGTCTTACTTTAACATTAGTTAAAGTGATCAAGACAAGTAATAAAAGACATCTGCAAATCTATCTTCCAGGAAATTCTAGATTCTGTCAAGTTGACAACACTGAACATCACACTTTGTACCAAGCTTTTTCCAATTATAAGCCCCCATGACACTTAAACCTCAGACTGAAGAGAGCATTCTCCCTGTTGAAAGGCCTACTATGACTGGGTTTCTGATGATAACCATCAGGGGACGACAGCACAGACCCCAGAGGCTGAGGGTTCAGCCCTACAAGTCCCTCCACTTCACAAGCCAGTGTGCAGCCCACATTGTAGCCTGTGTTCTGATTCATCAAGTTTGGATTAAGGCTCCTGGCATATGCTCTTCAGCTTAATTCACTGTGGCAGCTGAACACTCACCATGACTGCTGGATTACAACAGACAGGAGGAAGCAGACAGATGAAGAATGGATACCGGTATCCTGTGTAAGGCTTCTATGCCTATGGGTCACCTCCCCACAGGCCCCTCTGTATTCAGCTGTGTGAGAATTCTCTAAACCCCATGTTTTTGGCTTTTATAGTGGCCCTACATATACGTAGGATGGAGTTCATTGGCCATTGTGACCAACTCAGCTTCTAGACTCTGTCCCCCCTGCAGGTGGTGGACTGAAAGTCTCACCCTTCTGATCCTGCCCAGTATTTCTGGGGACAGTTCTGTACCAAGGCCACATGGGGCCCAATGCATTCTTCTCTCTCTCACACACCCATTCTAACCTACCACTCTGGGGATTCCAGACACCTGTCTCTTTATGCTGACATTCACTTGAGTTGGTTTTGATTTTCTTGTTCACGTTTGTATTTTTATTTAGGTCAGGTAAAGATTATTCTTATTTATGTAGATAATTTTATTTGTCAATATTTTATATTATACATAACATAAAATATGTTTTACATGTAAAATATGCGTGCAAAATTTAAAAATATAATTGCATATTCATGTAAAACTTATCCGGTGAAGTTGGATTCAAGGAAAAACTTCCCTAAGTTTGTACATGTGAAAAATATATTTAAATGCTAGGGTTACTGAGCATAAAATTATTAGATCAAGTCTTCTGTCCAGTAAAGTTTCATAGGCATTGACATACCACAACCAAAAACAATATGGAGAGAAAAGCGTTAATTTCATCTTATAGTTCTCAGGTCAGCGCAGGAACCTAGGGAAAGAAACTGAAGCAGAGGGTATTGAAGAGTGAGGCTTCTTGGCTTGTTCCTCATGGCTTTCTCCTCCTGCTTTTTTATGGCACCCAGGATCACCTGCCGAGGGGTGGCACCACTCACAGTGAGCTGTGCCCTCCCACAGCAATCATTACCCAAGACAATACTGCCAGAGACTTGTCTATGGGCTAACCTTAGGGAGGCATTTCCTCAATTGTGGCTCCCTCTTCTCAGACAATTCCCGCTTGTGTCATGTTCACATAAAGCTGCACAGCACACCAGGCTAGGTCTGTTCCCTTTGAGACAGAACTTCTTGCTGATTTAGGGCCTTACTTTGCTCATTTTGAGGTTTGGTGACTTTAATAAAGCACACTTATCGCTAACTGTTCTGGGTCATTTTCTTTCAGGCATCAAGGAAATTTCTGGAACATTTGGTAGCCTCTCACTTGTTGGTTAGGATGAGTGGTGTGATAGAAGGTACTGCTTTTCTGCTCTGAAGGGGCCTTGGCATAAGCAGGGATGGATGTGGCGTGGGGAGCTCTGGGCCTTGACTAGAGGGAAGGAAGGAAGGAAGGAAGGAAGGAAGGAAGGAAGGAAGGAAGGAGGGAAGGAAGGAAGGAAGGAAGGATGTATGTGACTTCAGAAGAGTGTAGAACCGCCAAGCAAGACTCTGGGAGGAGCATGTTCAGGGTGGCCTTGTAGGGCAACTGAAAGGTTATGCTGACACTGTTTGAACACTCCCAGCCTTTACAACGCAGAAGGGAGATGGATGGACAGGAAGCAGGCCACAGTAGCCATCTCACCGGCATACAAAAGAGACTTTTACCGCTCTGGGAAGAATTCTAAACCTGTGTCCCATACATTAACTTCTGCTGGTTTTGACTTTCCTGTTCTCTCTCTCTCTCTCTCTCTCTCTCTCGTGTGTGTGTGTGTGTGTGTGTGTGTGTGTGTGTGTGTGTTTAGCACCTCTACCTCTGGATTTCTTAGTCTAGTAGAGCAGTGCCAGTCAAGGGACCCATGACTGGAAGTAGGTAAGTGATACTCTGACTCTCTACTCCTTAGGAAAGTCTGAGGCTCCAAGCTTTTCTGGGTTGGGCTCAGGCTGATAGGTTGGATGGGCTACCAGCTGGTGAAAAAGTCTGGAGCTGAGCTGTGGGGCGGCCAGGTTCTAATCGTCTAGTGTGATGGGCCCCAGGACGGTTATGAGGTGGAGTATACTGCATTGTGTAACCTAATGGAGGACCTTGCCATGGGAATGACTGTGACTTGGTACAGGTGTCCAAAGGGACACACAGGTGTTTTTGGGTCACTGCTTCAGCCTGAGTCTGTGCCAGACATCTGTCTGATGTCTGTGTGTCTGCCACTGTCTGAATAGCTGCTTGTGTAGCCTTTCTGAGGGGATTTGTAGTTGACATTAATGCCACAGTGTTTCCTCTCATGCCTATTCCTGCAAGCTTCCCCTCCAGACCTGACTAGAGGACAGAGCAGGTGGAGCCTCTGTTACTAGAAATATAGAGCAGATGCCAGTTTGGGGCTTTGGAGTCATGGTGCCCCAGGAACCATGGGGTATCTGTTGCTCTTGAAGTCTTTACTGGATGTCACAGGCTCATACCTGGAGTCTCCTGCCTGTAGTCACGGTGGCAGGAGCTGGCTGATTCTGTCTGCCTATAGTTTCTCCCCAGAAGGGTCAGCTTTGATGGAGAGTCCTGAGCCAAGATGAAAGGGTAAGGATTGCCCACCCCAAGTTACCAGAGAATGTAGATACTCAGGGGCAGCTGGGTGGTTGGGGCTTAGCACAAAGCCAGGCAGGGGATGGGTCTGGAGGGCAGTTTTAGTCACAGCTTTTCTTACAGTGATAGTTCCAGTCATACCCACTGTGATATTAACTTGTTCAAAATCCATTTAGGGCCTCAGGAGTGGGTGTGGGTGGTTTTCATCTGTGGGCAGAGCTTGTGTTGGAGCTGGAGAACATTGGGTGGCCCCCAGGGAGAGTTTTTTTTTTGATAGGGTTCTGTGTGGCACTGGCTATCCTGGAACTCACTCTGTGGACCAGGCTGGCCTCACATTCAGAGATCTGCCTGCCTTTGGCTCCTGATTGCTGGAATTAAATATGTGTGCCACCATGCCCAGCTAAGTTTTGTGTATGATGTGTGACACTGTGGCTGTACCCGCTATAGTAGCCACAGTGCCTCAGGCTGGCACAAATTCCCCTCTACTGTGTGACTACTTCCAGGTTCTTGTATAACAGGGTCTCCTGGGGTTAACATTAATACTTAGCCCTCCACTCTGGGTGGGTTGGTTTGAGTGGGCAAGGCTAGTGGGTTCCCTTTCTGGTTGTGACGTGTGTGTGTGTGTGTGTGTGTGTGTGTGTGTGTGTGTGTG
>CAJQZJ010001511.1:19936653-19951622 GCA_907164525.1 Lophiomys imhausi
TGTGTGTGTGTGTGTGTGTGTGTGTGTGTGTGTGTATGTGTGTGTGTATGTGTATGTGTATGTGTATGTAATCCTGGCTCATGTACTTACTTGGGTTGCTCCTGTCCTCTTGGAATGGAGAGTGAAGCATTGAAGTCATCCATGAGGTTATTTGCTCACCTTCACAGCCTCATCCATCTTCTAGAATTGGCTTGGATGTGTTTCTGTCTCACTGAGTGTCACTGTGGGACCAAGTATTCCAAACACACCATGGTACAGACTCTGGCAGAAACTTCTTGGCCTGTGATCCCTTCACTTTGGCAGGCCTCAATGTCCCCTGGGGCCTGTGTGACCTTGTAGTAGGTCCTTCCACCTTGAGTTTTTCCCTGCTGAGATCTGAAAGTTTCTGGCCACAGTGCAGATGGCTCTATGTCTGTGTGTATATACCATGTTGGGTGGGGGCACTGCAGAGGACAACTGCCTGAACCTGCCATGGGTACTGTTATAGAGGCCATAACAGTGTGGCTATACCAGAGCCTGGAGGTATCAACCCTAACTCAGCTGAGGCTGTCTGTGCTCAGAGCTGATATGCCAGGTCAAACCTAGGGTCCCACATACCCTGCCTGGCTAGCCACTGCAGTTGAGAGAACAAGTTCATTCAGAGATATTGGGACTGATCTATGCCACTGTGGAAGGTATTCCATAGTGAGAGAGGTCTATACAGAATCCTCTTCCTGTGGCCCTTCTGCCATGCTGTGATGACAGATGGGGCAGAACCCTCTTCAGTGGTACTCTGCTGTTCTTGTGCCTGCTTTCCATCTTTATCTGTCCAGTGGCAGATTCTATATCTGCCATATTTGGCAGAGATGGAATATGAGGCAGGTGGATATCATAGGGGCAGCCCTAGTTTATACTTAAAGGAATGATGAACCCCGAGGGTCAGTTTAGCAAAGACACAGGATCTCCTGGTATTTGTGCCCTAGTGAGAAACACACTATAGCTTCACAGTGACAACTGCCAACACCACATGATCCAGATGTGCCATGCTCACAGTACCTTCTCTGAGTTTCTAAGGCAGGAAAGACACAGAGAAGGTAAAGGAGAGTAAGAGTGATAGCCAGGGTTCTAGAAAAGGATGCTGAGGATAGGGATCCTTGGAGAGAAGTAGTAGGCTCCCACAACACCAAAATGGCCAAACTTTTCCTGAGCAGTAGTCAAAAGGGACACTTTGCACAGGCCTCCCTCTGTTCTTCCAGAGTAGGATAAGGTGGGGTCACTGCATGAGAGGCTACAGGGTGGTTACTACTGGCATTTTGACCTTGGACAGATCTACGATGGTCCAAGAAGGAGGCACAGAACTTTTTCAGACACTAGTAGGTCAGGAGATTCATCTAAACTTTGTATCCTCACCAGGATACAGGGAGCTCCTTGGTAGCTGATGTCAGGCTCAGCTCCAGCACCACACTCCCATTAACCTTCCATGGATCCAAATAGAACCAACCACAGGCTCCTTGTAGTTCCCAAGTGATGGACAGACCCTGCTGAGGCTGTGACTGGGGCAATGTTGTTTGTGGGTGCCAGGTAAGGATGGCCCAATCAAGGGTCTCTGAATGTCTGTGGAAGGCTGTCTGAGCCTAGCTTAGAATGTTTCCATGGTCTTTCTGAAAGATCTCTAGGGCCCTTCCTATGGGAAGGTGTCACTGGTCCAGGTGGAGAACTGAGTGGCTTCTGGGACTCAAGGTTGGTATTCCTGGACTCTAGGTTGGAGTCTGTTGGGAAGAGATATTAGGATGCTATGAGGTGTCTGTGGTCAGTGGGAAATGCTGTGTGGGGGCCATGGCCAATCAGTGGGCCTTATAGCTAAGACTCAGATATAGACCCTTAGGTGGCAACTCCTCTAGACTCATTGTTGTTTAGAGTAGAAGAGTCAGCTGGGTCCAAAGGTTTCTATTGGGTTTTTGCTTCTGGATATACCACTGTGGTAGCTACTGTAGTAGTTAACACAGTAGGAGATCCCTTCACAAAAAGCCCTGCTGTGGAAGGCTCTGGGTCTGCATGGTTAAGGTCAGGTGGGGACAAAGTGTTGCAGAGTCTCAGAGGCCATCCTGAGCAGAGGTCCAGCTTTCCCTCTTGGGCTTATATCTTTTCAGAAAGTTCTGAAGCAGGAAGCAGGACCTGGGACTGCCACAGTGTTGTCTTCCCAACATCCCTTAGTCTCTTAGTGACTAAGAGCAGCCTCATCCTGCCTGGATGGAGGCTGCTGAGGGAGGGTGACAAAGACTTCTGGAGAGGTCTGTCTCTGGGTGACTTCCTGACTGGCATGCTGCCTTTGTCCCCTTGGGGACAGGTATGGTCGTGGTGTCTTGAGACCCGCCATGTGTGGTAAGAGGAGTAAGGGCAGAAGCTTCAGGCACTGACAGGGAAAGTGTGTCATTGTGTTTTGAGGTTTGCCTGCTCTCTTCTCTCTAAATGCTTTGTAGCCTGTGCAGACCTTCCTAGAAGACTGGTTGTCTACTTATCTGCCTGTGTGGGTATAGTTGCTGGTCTGTCTGCCCTTCTCTGCCTTTTTCAAATTCTTGTTCTTCCCTTCACAGGCCCTTGTGTGATGTTATGACAGTTGTTTCTTAACTGTCTTCTCCCTAGTCACTGTCTGTCCTAGTCACCCTGCCCTTTCCCACAGCCAGTAAGTTGTCAGTTGGGGCCTGACCCTATGAACACAGTGATTTACACTTTCATTTCTTATCTTTTTGATAAATTGATTAGAATTTGCTTTTTAGGAGTTCTAGTGAGAGGGAGTCCTATTGAAATTTTTTATTATTTTTTACTTGTTTGTCTTTTGTATCCTCATCATAGCAGGTGATCCAAGCATGTTATTCCATGTGGTACTCCACCCTCATAATCCTTCTTTATTCTTCCCAGGAACAAATGTGTTGTAATTTGTTTATTCCTCTGTGGAAGAACATTTGTTATTTTTCCTGTCTGGGGCTGTTGCAGAGATGCGGCTGTGTAACATTTTAGGGAAAAGATTCTGGGGGTACACTTGGGGCTTCCCTGCTGGTTCCAGTGTGCCCAGCAGGATGCTTGGTAGTTCTTTCTTGCTTAGCTCCCTCCTTGCTCTCCTGTCAGGTAACTTCTGCTTGCTGTGTCTGAGCTCTAGATTCTGGAGAATTTCTTCAGGTCTGCCTTTTGCCCACCCTCCTGACTCTCTTTAGCTCTGTCGACATTAGCTTTTAAAATTCCTATTCCAAGGCGATGGATGAGTTGTGACTGAGAATGTGGCCTGAGTGGTAGAGATTTAGCTAACAAACACATAACTCTGGGATCGGTTTGCAGCAACGTAGTCACACAGTGCTAAGGTAGGTTTCTGGAGCACCAGAACATATATAATAAATGCAAAGGGGGTTGTGGACAAAAGTCTATGTGTTTTGCACACATACCCTCCTGGGCTTTTTGTATGTGTAACCTGAAGAGGACCAAGTTACTCATATGCAGTGTGGAAGACTTTGTGTAGTTCTGCTTCCCTCATCCCTGAACATTGGCACAGTTTTCTTGTAAGGTGAAGATCCACAGCTTTCCCTTTTCTATCGCAATGCATGAGGTTCTTTGGCCTGTCTTTCTATATCACCCTTTATGAGACATTTCAGGTAAGGGGCTACTTTGATAGCTCTCCTTGGCTGGAGATCCTTAGGGATCCTAGCCCTGCTATGTTTTAGGTTGATCAGGGCTTGTGTCACCGTGAAAATAGCAAAAACTCAATGTGCAATACTCTTACTGTGACAGAAGCCCTCACAAAATCCCCTGTTGGTGCTGCTGTCTTTGGGTATACTGTTTGGTTTAGGGACTCACCTGGAGTGGAGATGCTGCTGTTTCTGATGTGTCTTGGTCTGAAACTTGGAATAAGCCAGAGCTGACTGACTCAGACATCTGGAGTTGGACCCTGGTAGGCTCCTGGGTGGTCCTGGGGCCACATCATGGTCTAGGAGAGGTAATTTGTGGTACACTACGCATATTTATCTCTCCTGTACCACGTTGGTGTCTGATGGTGCTCTTGAGTGGACTTTTTTTTTTTTTTGTAACACCTGAGGCGGGAACTTGGATCTCTCTCCATCTTAATTTTGTTCCATGTGTAATTTTTCACTTTACATGTCCCCAAAATGTCCAGAAAGGTCCCCCCCAGTCCCCAATCTGTATTTAATACTGGAAGTCACCCTGGGCTGTGTTTAGAACCTCAGTGTTTCCCTCAGCTTTGACTTTGGGGGTATCAGTGGGTAACACAAGCTAAGTGGATACAGATATCATCTTTCAGTCTTTTCTCCAACTGTGGGCTGGATGGCCACCCAGCTGCCTCTTTCTAATCCTGAGTAGAAATGGTCTCTGTGGGAGTGATCCTAGTAGGCATCATGTCCTGGTAGCTCCAGAGGGGCTTTTATTTCTGGCCCTTGGGAGAGATGGTAACTCCCTCCCTAGACCTGTCTAGTGCCCTGACTCACCTGCTTTCACCTGTGCTCCATGGTTTTACTTCCATCTGGGGCTGCATTGCTCACCTGGACCATGACTTCCTTCAGGGTTTATTCTAGAAATTTAAGGACATTGCCTCTGTTATTCAGACAGGCTCAGGGCAGTCACGAGGCCCTATCTGGGTATGAGTGACTGGAGGATGCTGGCTATACACTTTCTGTATTGCTGCAGGGGGCTGTTATCCTTGCTTTCCCATTCCAGGGCTGGTGAGTGCCTGTCCAGGCACCTGGCATAGGTGCCTAGTTTTAGAAACTACTTTTGGTCATTTTGTTTCTTTGAAGACTTGAGGCCTTCACAGGTGCCTGGATGTCTTGGAACCTTCCTTGCATTTGCCCCCAATGATGATTTCATTGTCTTCCCTTTAAAAGTAATTAATTCTGGGGGATTGTCACAACTGACACCAGGTTTCTGCCCTCGTGGGCAGCAAGGGAGACAGATTCCCCCCCTCCTGATGTGGCATTGTGAAGGGGCATATGGAGTTCATGAAGATGCTCCTAAGATGTAGGAGATACAGACATCTCAGATGAGCATTCATAATTGAAAGTCTCTTCAACAGATGCCTCAAGAGTGGGAGTTAGGTGTTATCTAGGCGGTCAGTTCTCTTTATTTCACAGGTAGATTTTAGCAGCTGGGATATCCTGAGAAGTGGCATAGGACACAGCCTCACATTGATGTAAACTGTTTAAATTTGGTTGTCTTTGGGAAGGAGCTTGAAGGGAGTTTATATGTGCTAAGAGTTGGCATATGTGGGGCAAGTGGAAGGTGTTTTCCAGGCATCATCGAGGAAGGGCTTGCCTGGAGGTTGACAACTGCATTGGTTGTGGTTTGCTGTGGGGAGATGTGCAAAGTGATAGAGCTGCAAGACTGCAATACAATTAAAATCTTGCCGCTGGAGGCAGCTCTTGCAATCTTTGCCTGGAAGTTCTTGCTGCCTCTATAGTCAGCTGTGGACTGACTGGGCCCCATGTGTGTGCTGAGTGAGTGCAGTTTCAGACATGAGCAGAGTGACTGCCAGAAACTGGGCCCATAGGAAGTTGTGTGTCTAGACTTGCCCTGCTGAAGTCAGTCAAGGGCTGTTCTTCTAGAAGGTTCTGCATATTTCTGCTTTTCTGTGGAGTGACTGGAGGTTTTTCTGGCTGGAAAACAAGATAGTGTCTGTGATCTCAGAGGTTAGAGTAGGTGGATGTTTCAATGGCTCTATGGGAATAACTGATAAATGTTAGTTGTTTAAGTGATTTGTTGGGAATAATTAATACGTTAAATTTAATTTTACAACACTATAGCACACGTGGCCCCCTAGATGAGCAAAATGAAGATACCTGAAGCTGCACTGTTGGAAACAAGGGAGCACTTTAGAGACTGAGAAGCTTGCTTGGATGAGTGAGGTGAGATGTCTTAGCTTCTGCTTGCCACCTCTTCCTCTGTAGTATGGAAGTGGAGGAAAAATATAGCAGAATAACTGCTTAAGATGAATTGATTCAAGATCATGGCTTAGCAGAGAGTCTGTTACAGGTAGAGGTTTGTGGCTATGGAGTAGACAGGGCCAGAATCACTGAGAAGACATCAGGATCTGGGGGACCAGCTCCTAGATGGGGCAGTGGAAGGTGAGGAGTGCAAATGGTGAGAGTCTTTCTAAACAGACTTAGCAGTGAACTTGCTGTCTTTACATTTCAGAAAGACATGTTCAGAGGAAGATGGAGGTGGGCCACTGGAAGGTTTTGGTCAACACTTTGAAACCATCGTGAAAATTCCCAATCTCAATTCCTATATTTTCACCAGTATTTACATTTATTTCAGCCCCACCCCACTGTGTGATATGGTAACACCTGTGCTGGTGGTATCAGAGGTCAGGGATTGGGACACAGGTATGTAAAGGTTTAATATCTCTCTCTCTTTCTCTCCCCTTCCTTTCACTTCTCATTTCTCTGCCTGTTTTTTTTTTTTTTTTTTTTTTTGTTACCTGTACCTGAGTGTCTACTTGGCTGGGTGGGGCCAATTCTCTGGATCTGGCTAGGCAGATCATGCAAAGATGCATCTGGTCACCAGGAGGCACCTGAGATCTCTGTAATCAGTTCTAGGGACCTGAAATGGCCTGCCTTTGTGACCTGTCTCCATGGAGCTCTGTCCTACCACTGGGTTGGGCCTGGTGGGGGAGGAAAGGGAGAGGGTGGTGGTGGGGAAGGCTGGCCCTGGTACTCTCTAGTTTCTGTGTCCTTCAGTTTAACCATAAGATCTTGTTCTTGGTGTGGTCATATGTCCACATAGGACATGGGGGTCTAGCCTGGTGGTATGCAAAGCCTCAGAGTGGTGACAAGGGGACATGACCCTTGAGAAGCCTTTCTCAAACTACATTATAAGTGGATGTCCCCAAATTAGTCACCAGTGATAGAACGCATGACCTATTTCACCCTAATTAATGATAGCGCTTTCATTTCCTCTTTCTTTAACCAGACAGGGATTGAGTCACTTCCTCTCTCCCTCCCCTAATAAAAGCCTTTGTGGGCATTAGGTGCAGTGACACTGGTGGCCACAGGGGGGAAACAGAGCCTTATTCATGAGGCTCCTGGGGGTTAGCTGGTTAACTGCTGGGCTGGGAAGGTGCAGTCTGACCCCAATAGCCTGACAGAGGGTCACCCCTCCCCCCCCCACACTTAAATGAGATATATACTTTTGAGAAGAGGTAAATTGATAAAACCCAATTTTTTGCTCACATCCTGTAAGATACCTGCTTCTATACAATCTGTCTTTGTGGCTGCAGACTTTGATCATGTGTGTGAGGAAGAACTTCTCAGGGACTCTGTGGTGATGTTAGTTTTTTTCTCCTTTCCTCAATGAGCCTCGTGGAGGAAACCTGGAGGTTGCTTTTCCTTCTATAAAAATAATAAACATGAAAAACACTAGTGTTAAACCTGAGAAAAGTGCGTGACATACTCAGACATTCTTGTCAACAGAGGCTGCTGGTAACTCCTGTTGAGAATCAGTCAGCCTGCATCCTTGAAGAAATCCCAATGCTCAGGAAAGGAATATATTTAGGGTCGGAGGGCCACTGACAGCTGGGACTCAGACAGGATCAGGGATAAAATATGTTCACAAGAGATGGGATTTTGAAAAATTCTAGAGTTCTAAGTTATCCAGATAGGATTTCCAGGTCTCATATAATATAGGAGAAAAATCAACACCATCTTAACATGCAGAAATCCCAAAACTTTGAAGGAAAATGCAGAAGGGTAAAACCATTTGTAAATAGTTTAACTGCAAAGTCAAATAAAAATATATTTAGAAGAGTTAAAAAATTTCATAGCTAAAGGTCTAATATTCACAGTGTTCACCTCCAATTTCCAAAAATATGAGAAATATGAACCAAAATAAAAAGAAAATTTGATTCCTAGAAATGGACTCAGAGTAACATTGGGGACCAAATACATTCAGATAACTAAGAATGTGGTAATGGTATTTTATATCCCAAGAAACAAAAGAAAGGATTGAGCCTATTCAGACTCCTTCTGCCTTTTCTCTCCCAGGTAAATGTATAGACTTTTGACCCAGTTTAACCTCTACTTCAGCTAACATGTTCAGACTCACTCCTGCCCCACCCAATAACTGTTACCTAACTCCTGCCACACCCAATAACTGTTACCTAACAACTCCTCAAGTTGTGTGGGTAATCACCAGGGCTGAGAGTCTGAGGAAGGCTTTGTCCTCTGTCAGTGTTTCCTAGGCCAGGCAGGGGTTACAGCAGGGGATTTTAGCCTAGCTTCATGCAGAACATTATCTCTGACCTGGGGCATGAGACTGGTAGATAGACCTGTGACTCCCAGGGTCTCCCTCTTGCTGATTGCACTCTGGGTGTTCCTCCTGGTTCCAATCCAGTGTTTTCAAGGCCGTCCCACATGGCGTTATACCTCATCGGAGGTGGTTATTCCTCGGAAGCAGACCTACCATGGCAAAGAATTTCAAGTACTAGGACGGCTCTCCTACAGCTTGCGTTTTAGGGGCCAGAGACATGTTATCCACCTTCGAAGAAAGAGAATTATTTGGCCCAGACACTTGTTGTTGACAACGCAGGATGACCAAGGAGCCTTACAAATGGATTATCCTTTTTTCCCTGCAGATTGTTACTATATTGGCTACCTGGAGGGGATTCCTCAGTCCATGGTTACCGTGGATACTTGTTATGGGGGCCTGAAAGGTTTCATGAAGTTGGATGACCTTGCCTATGAGATCAAACCCCTCAATGATTCACACAGGTTTGAACACCTTATTTCTCAGGTAGTAGCTGATTCTGATGTAACAGGGCCTCTGAACCAATGGAAGCCCACAAGCCACACTACAGGCCCTCCTTCCTCTGGAACATATGCCACTGGAGCTCCCAGAATGTCTAGTAAGGACTACGCTTCGCATCCAGCTGCTATAAAAGGCCATTTTCAAGCAAGCTATTCTATAAAAGGTAACGGAACTGTTGAGGCATGTGCCGCATATTTGTTTCAACTAGTCAATTTAGTGGATAACTTTTTGTCAAGACTTCATTTGCGGTACTTTGTTTTTCTCTTAACTGTGTATTCTAATAGTGATCCATTTTCTCATAACTTCAAAGTACCAGGAGGTGATGCCCATAATTACTATGTGGCAAACTTTTACAACAGATTTAAGCCTGGTTCATCAACTTTTATTACTAAATCCGGGCCTGCAGATGACCAGATTCCTCCAGTTGCAAACAGTGTATGTACTGACAAAGGCATAAACTTTATTGGTGAAAATTCACGATGGTTCGTAACTCTTGCTGTTTTACTAGCCAATCGCATTGGAACTAGTTTAGGTCTGACTTTTGATGAAGAGAAATACTGCAAATGCCATAGAAGGGCAACCTGCATTATGTTCAGGAACCCTAGTTTAACAGATGCTTTTAGCAATTGTTCATTTGAACAGATAAACCAAATACTTAATGTCCCCAATAAAATGCCCTGTCTTTTCCATGACCCTCACACCTATTATAATTTATCACTCACCTATTGGAATTGTGGAAACTTCATAGTAAATCAAGGTGAGCAGTGTGACTGTGGCTCATACAAGGCATGTTATGCAGATCCCTGCTGTAAAAGTGATTGCAGGTTCACAGAAAATAGCATTTGTGATAAGGAATCATGTTGTGCAAACTGCACCTACAGTCCTATTGGCACACTTTGCAGAACTATGCAGAGCATATGTGATCTTCCAGAGTATTGTAATGGACAAACAATCACTTGCCCATCTGACAGTTACCTGCAAGATGGAACACCATGCTCAGAAGAGGGGTACTGCTACAAAGGAAACTGCACAGATCGAAATATACATTGCAAGGAAATCTTCGGTTCAAATGCTCTCAAGGCTAGTGCAACGTGCTATAACATCAATAAGGAAAGATTTCGATTTGGGCATTGTGTAAGACCAATTGGAAGCCTAACATATACAGCTTGCTCTGAACGAGATAAGATGTGTGGAAGGTTGCAGTGTACCAATGTCACCCATCTTCCACACTTACCGGAACATGCTGCATTCCATCAGTCAGTTATTTCTGGGTCTACCTGTTTTGGGCTCGATGAACATCGTGGATCAGAAATAGCAGATGTTGGACAAGTGAGAGTTGGTACTCAGTGTTCTGGAAGTCAGTTCTGTGATCGAGGATCTTGCAATGGAACTTTATCTAGTTTGAATTATGACTGTACTCCGGAAAAGTGTCATTTTAGAGGAATATGCAATAATAAACGGAATTGCCATTGCCATATAGGTTGGGAGCCTCCAACCTGTGCAGGAGCTGGAAGTGGTGGGAGCGTAGACAGTGGACCCCTCATACATAAGAAGCCTGCAATTAGACAGAGCCATCAGCCAGTGTACTACTTAAGACTGATCGTTGCTCGTATTTATGCCTTCATAAGCACACTGTTCTTTGGGCTGGCCATGCGTATAGGGATCATTAAGGTTATGAAGATTGAAGAGGTGGTGGCTCTTTTACAGAAGCAAGGATTTGGGCAATCTGGTCATGGGTTAAAATAAATTAACCTCCTGGCCCCTGAGGAGAACTCATAAAGAGAATAAAAAAGAAAATCTGAACATCAGTAGAAGACAAAGTAAAGCTCAAGCCCACGGTTCTGAAAAGTCTAAGTTTATGGGGATACAGGAAGTGTTTGTTCTGATACCACCTGCCTTTGGAAGGTCACTGATACACTGGAATAAATCTTTCAAAACTACAAATTGGTACTTTCGATTCTGTACTTTTGATAAGTTGTTAGGAGCTGCACTAAGCTTGGTCCTCTGGTATCAGGAGGAGACCTTGAGCCTTCTGGGTCCTGGCCTTAGGTCTCTGGTCTCAGGATGAATGGAAGTTGCCTACATCCCTTTTAAGAACATATCTAGGATATTTCTATAAAATGTGATTCCTGAACACTGAGGCTTTTCCACCCCTTACCACCATGTTTGTAGAGCTGAGCCTGGTGGTGGGTGAGTGGTTGAGCCAGCCCTGAGGGCATGAGAGAGGAAGAGCTGGCCCTGCCTCTGGCCAGCTGCAGGATTGAGTGAGCTGGCTGGGACAGTGTTGGGGAGCTCATCCTGGTGGTGTGAGTGTGGGAGAGCTGGTGTGCTGACCAATTCAGCTACCACCCAGGCCCAAGATCCAGGGCTTTGAGTTTGCCTACCCCAATACCTATCCCATCTATGAACTGCTGGACAACATGAAGGGGTTGGTCCTGGAGATCCAAAGCTGCAGGATCCTCTTGACAAGCCAACAACAGGATATCTGAAAGAATCCCAATGAGGACCCATTATGACAGTGTAGCAGAAGCCAGAGGCCTCAAACCAGGCCTCATTGCAATGAACATTTGCAAGTAAAGATGTGTGGAGAAAAGTATATACTGTGTAACACACTGTGACATCATACAGTTTCCACAAAGAGATGTTTGTTTTATTTTTAAAAAATTTTTAGGGGGAGTTGCAAGGGCAGAGGATGGATACAAAGGGATGGGGAGATGAGAGGGATTGGGGTGCATGATGTGAAATTCACAAAGAATCAACATAAAGTTAAAAAAACTGATCTGAAAGCTATAATATGTAGAGCACACCCACACAGGTCCTGTACTTGCTGCTTCCATCTCTGTGAGTTCATATGATCCTTGCTCAGTTGATTCAGAGGGCCTTGTTCTCCTGATGTCCTCTATTCCCTCAGGCTCTTATACTCTCTCTGCCTCATTTTCCACAAGGTTCTCTGAACTCTGAGGGGAGGGATTTGATGGGGACATCCCATTTACAGCAGTGTGTACCAAGGACTCTCTCTCTGCATAGTGTCAGGCTGTGGATCTCTGCATTGCTGTATCTGTTCTCATGTGCTTCAGGAGGAAAATTCTCTGATGATGATTGAACGATGCACTGATCTATGAATATAACTGAATATCATTATTTTATTGATATGTTTTAATTTTTTTTTTTTGAGACAGAGTTTCTCTGTGTAACCCTGGCTGTCCTGGGCCCACTTTGTAGGCCAGGCTGGCCTTGAACTTGCAGAGATCCACCTGCCTCTGCCTCCTGAGTGCTGGGATTAAAGGTGTGCACCATCATGCCCAGCATATTTTAGTTTTTAGACCAGTATCTGTAGACTATTTAGTCTCTTGTTCTTGGTTAATCAGGCAGTGTTAAATATGAATCTCATCTCATGAAATGGGCTGTAAGTCAAATCAGACATTGGTTGACTATTCCCACAAGGTCTGTACCACTGTTGCCCTAGCATAGATTGCAGGCAAGACAGATTGTAGGTCAAAGATTTTGCATCTGGGTTGGTGTTTACATTTCTCCTTTGGTAGCCTGAAGAGTACCAACCTGCACCAAAGACACTAGGATGTAGGTGTGAAGGCTTCATGTAGGCACCAGCTTGACTTCTTCATGTTCAATGAGTTGTATGGGTGTTGTCTTCAGCGATAGGGCCCAACTGTCTGTTTTCAGAAAGCAACTTTGTCAACAGCCTGGGTTGTTTGAGGATCTCCATGGGACCCCTTTTGTCAACAACTCAATTGACTGAAATTCAGCCCTGGTACTGGAAACTCCAGTTGGTGACAAGAGATGAACTGTTGTGATTCTGTCTCCCCGATTGTTATGAGACTTCATTAGGATCACCTTCATATATTTTTAAGAAGTTTCCACTGGATTAGGTTTCCATACTCTCCTTCTAATGCCCCTCCACTCCAGCCATCTCCACGCATTTCCTCCCCCAACCATATCTCTCTTCTCCCTCCCCATCTGATCTTCCCATTCCTGTTCCTTGCCCTGGCCCCAGCCCCCAGGCCACTCATAAAATTGATTCTATTTTCCCCTCTCAGGGAGATCCACGAGTCTCCTCTATTTCTTTCCTTTAACCTAACCTCTCTGGGTCTATGGATTGTGGCTTGGTTATCATTTATTTAATGTCCAATATTCACATATAAGTGAATACATACCATTATGTATCTTCTGGGTCTGGGTTACCTCACTCAGGATGAATTTTTCTCTTTCCATCAATTTGCCTGTAAATTTCATGTTGTCATTTTTTTTTTTTTTTTGGTTTTTCGAGACAGGGTTTCTCTGTGTATCTCTGGCTGTCCTGGACTCGCTTTGTAGACCAGGCTGGCCTCGAACTCACAGAGATCCACCTGCCTCTGCCTCTCGAGTGCTAGGACTAAAGGCGTGCGCCACCACGCTCGGCTTGTCATTTTTTTTTTAAAGAGCTGAGTAATACTTCATTGTGTAAATGCACCACATTTTCTTTATTCATTCTTCTGTTGAGGGACATCTACTTTGTTTCAAGTTTCTGGCTGTTATGAATACAGCAGCAGTGAACATGGTTGAGCAAGTGTCTGTTTAGTAGGACGAAGTGTCCTTTGGGTATACACAAATATATATGTCCATCTCTGAGGACAACACCTGATGCAGTGATCTGTTGTGTATTCTAAATGTTAATTGGTCTGCTCCCAGAAGCCTGCTTGCTGTATGAGATACAGCAAGTAAAGCTGTGTTACCTTGCTTGCTAACTATTGTCTCTGATTGGTTGAATAAATGCTGCAGCCTGTATTGGGCAGAGAAGTAGGCAGGGCAAAGGTCTGTGGGCTTTTCAGGAGCAGAGAGGATTATGGAAAGAAGAAGCCTGGAGTAGGAAGAAGAAGACACGCCATGGGTTAGATAGAAGAATCATCATTCCACCTGGCCTAGAACATTGGCACAGTATGGAGAATAACAGCCCAGGGGATGTATGTATATTATATGGGGTCTTATTTGGGGATATAATTATAAGCTATTTTAGATGGGCTTAGATTACACAATCCAGGCTAAAGCTTGCTAAAATCCATCAGGTGTCAATGAGGAATCCAAGATGGTGGCAGCCTGCATGGACGCATTTTGAACACAGGGAAAAAAGCTATAACACCACAGAGTTATAAGATGCTGAGTAACAATCTGAGAGGCACGAACCTGCTGGGTGTCACCTGGTGACCCAGGGACTAATAAAGTACCTGGGTGAGACTATCAGACACTCAGAAAAACAGACCAGCAGAAACCTTGGAAGTCGCAGAGGCTGGGAAAGCAGGAGAATCATCACCAGGAGAGGACCCATGGGTATGAGCCATTCAAATACCCAGCAAGCAGTTCTGAACCCCAGACAGGGGTACTCACCAGCCTCCTGGGCTCCCAGATTCCAAGAGGGTGTTCTGACACCAGGAGGAAGATCAGCGGAGCCTCAGGAACAGATATATTCTCAGTGGAGCCACTGTGGCCATGAACCACAGCACATTCTCAGCTGCGGGACAACAGCAGGATCACAGGGTCCTGGGCCTGGGTAAGCAGGACCACAGAAGTGTATCTCCAGGGGAGAGGTGATCTGGGAGACGCAAGCATATTTGGGCTTGCCCAGAGGGGTGTTGGACATACAGGCCCCTCTATTGGATACACAATCACTAGGAAGAACTCTGCAGCTAGATAAAACAGTGGAATACATTTCCTGTAGCAGACTACACCTCCCGGCATCAGTGAAGAGTTCCAGGCCTTGGTGGGTGGGTGGCCCCAATCACTAGTATCTACAGGACAGCTCTACCACCCAAATCAAGACTAGCACAGCCACAGGAATGATGAGAGCAGAGTGGGCTGAATTAACTGTACTATTTGTTCAACAATTGACTTATTTCACTGTCTATGTATGGATAGTCTTTTTGCACACAGTGTTAACATATCAATAACACCTGTCAAAAGTGAAATCCTTTGGTATTAGAATCTATCAATAGTGGTTCTGACATATTTTAAGTCAAGTGATCTCCTTAAAAGTTTCCTTCTGGAGAGCATTCTGTCTACAGTTGGGGCAAGGGGCTTTTCCTACCAAGAGATAGGCTTGCGACTAATTCAATCATCTCCCACTGGAGATTCTTCGATGCTCATCTTCTACTTGGAGGAGAATAGGGGGTGCTGTGAGGAGTTGATATGTCTTGATA